>CM066730.1:27078756-27678756 GCA_033961575.1 Aselliscus stoliczkanus | reverse complement strand
GTCAGCTTTGGAACGTTGTATGCTTCTAGGAAATCATACATTTCTGCCAGATTGTCAAATTTGTTGGCATATACGTTGCTCATAGTAATTTCTTAGAATTTTTTGTATTTCTGTAATGTCTGTAGTCATTTCCCTTCTTTCATTCCTGATTTTAGTAATTTGAGTCCTCTCTCTCTTTTTTTTTTTTTTTTTTTTTTTTTTGATGAGCCTGGCTAGAGAGGTTTGTCAATTTTGTTTATCTTCTCAAAAAACCAGCTTTTGGTGTCATTGATCTTTTGTATTGTTTTTCTGTTTTTATATCGTTTATTTCTGCTCTGGTCTTTATTATCTCCTTTCTTGTACTCCCCCTGTGCTTCTTTTGCTGTTTTTTTTTCCAGTTCCTTGAGATGTAAGGATAACCTGTTAATTTGAGATTTTTTTCCTTCTTTAGGTAGGCCAGCACAGCTATGAACTTCCCTCTTAGGATGGCTTTTGCTGCATCCCAGAGATTTTGGGTCGTGGTGTTTTCATTTTCGTCTGTCTCGAGGTATTTTTTTTATTTCATCCTTGATCTCATTTGTGACCCACTCGCTATTTAGTAGCTATTTAGTTATTTAGCCTCCATTTATTTGACAGCTTTCCGGGGTTCTTCTTATAATTGATTTCTAGTTTCATAGCACTGTGGTCAGAGAAGACACTTGAAATGATTTCAATCTTCTTAAATTTATTGAGACTTGTTTTGCGGCCTAACGTGGTCTATCTTGGAAAATGTTCCATGTGCACTTGAGAAGAACGTATATTCTGTAGCTTTGGGGTGAAATGCTCTGAAAATGTCTGTTAAATCCAGCTGGTCTAATGAATCCATTTAAGGTCACTGTTTCCAAATTGATTTTCTGTCTGGAGGATCTGTCCATTGGTGACAGTGGGATGTTGAAGTGCCCTACTATGATAATGTTACTGTTGATCTCCGTCTTTATGTCTGACAATATCTGTGTTATATATTTAGGAGCTCCTATGTTAGGTGCATAGAGATGTTCACTAAGGTTATGTCCTCTTGTTGGATCGATCCCTTTATTATTATGAAGTGTCCTTCTTTGTCCTCTATTATATTCTTCAATTTAAAGTCCATTTTATCTGATATAAGTATTGCTACTCCAGCTTTTTTTCTATTCCATTTGCATGAAATACTTTACTCCATCCCTTTACTTTCAGCCTGTACGTGTCTTTTGATATGAGGTGTGTCTCTTGTATACAGCATATGCAGGGTCTTGCTTTCTTATCCATTCAGCCACACTGTATCTTTTGATTGGAGCATTTAATCCATTTACACTTAATGTGATTATTGATAGGTGCATATTTATTGCCATTTTGTTATTTGTGTTCCTAGTCTTCCTTAGTTAGGTTGTTTTTCTCTTCTGCTTAAAGAAGCCCTTTTTTTTTTTTTTTTTTTTTTGAGGGCAGTGTCACTGGCCCTCATATGTGGGACCCGAACTGGGGCCACTGGCTTCCCAAGCCAGCGCTCAACCACCGCACCACTTGGCCGGCCCTAAAGAAGCCCTTTTAACATTTCCTGCAAAGCTGGCTTGGTGGTAACGAATTCCCTTAATTTATTATTTTCTGGGAAGCTCTTTATCTCTCCTTCAATTTTAAATGATAACCATGCTGGATACAGCAATCTGGGTTGTAGGCCTTTGTTTTTCATCACTTTGAAAACTTCCTGCCACTCCCTTCTGGCCTGCAAAGTTTCTGTAGAAAAGTCAGCTGATAATCTTATGGGGATGCCCTTGTAAGTAACTTGCTGCCTTTCCCTTGCTGCTTTAAGGATTTTGTCTTTGTCCTTAACACTTGCCATTTTCACTATAATGTGTCTTGGTGTGGGCCTGTTTGGGATCATCCTGGTTGGAACTCTCTGCACTTCCTGGGCTTGTATTTCAATGTCCTTTGCCAGGTCAGGGACGTTTTCAAATATTATTACTTCAAATATGTTCTCAATCCCTTGTTCCCTCTCTTCTCCTTCTGATATTCCAATGATCTACAGTTGTTGCGTTTGATGTTGTCTCCCCGCTCTCTTAAACTATTTTCAATGTTTTTCATTCTTTTTTCTTTTTGTTGTTCCACTTGGTTGAACTCTGCTATCTTGTCTCCTAAGTCACTGATTCGATTTTCTGCTTCGTCCAATCTGCTAGTAATTCCATCGAATTTGTTATTTAATTCAGTAATTGCATTCTTAAGTTCTAGCTGGTTGCTTTTCATGATTTCTCTATCCTTCTTTATATTTTCATTAATTTCCTTGAACATTCTAATAATCAGTGTTCTGAACTCTGTCTCCGATAGGTTGTCTACCTCTATTTCCTCTAGTTCCACTGATTCAGGAGGTTTCTTCTGTTCTTTTATTTAGGTTGTATTTCTTTGTCTCCCCTTTCTGATTTACTCTGTGCTTGCTTCAATATAACAGATAGATCCTCTAGGTCTCTCAGTCTTTTCTAGGTAAACTTATGTGGTGTGTGTCCTTTATATTTGAATTACTCTGTCTCCCTTTTCTCTTGTGCATGTATATCTGGAGTGTTTCTTGTGTTGTGTATCTTCACCTGTTGAAGTTTAGCTTTGATTACTTTTGGCTTGTCAGTAGGTGGTATTGACAAGTAGGTGAGGATCAGCAGTGTCCGCAGTTTATGAGCTGATGTGTGAGAGTTGACCCCTCTGATGAGGCTTGGACCCTTTGGGCCCTTGCACGTGTAGTGACTTCCTTTTGGGTCAAACCCAGAAATACTCTGATTTTATCTAAAGTTGGCCTGTGGGTATGATGATTTTTGTGTCTCCAGTGCCAGTCTTGGCTAAAGTCCACCAAGCTCTCTCCAGGTTGTTCTCTGCTGTACAAAAATTCCTCTGCATCATATGGGAACAAAGACGGCCGCCTGATGCCTAGTGTGATCCTGGCACTGCAGGTTTGCTATACATGAGTGTGGTTGAGACTTGATTGGTAGTTTTTACAAAGTTACTGCCGTTTCTGCTTTCACCACTCCCAAGGTAGGCTGTGTACCCTGCAGCCTCAATTAGTGTCTTAGGGCACCCTTTCTGTTGACAGCCGTGGAGGATGAGAGAGTTCCTTGTTGCCAAAAGCCAGCTGCCAGGAATCTGTTAGTTAGTGCCTCAGCAGCTGAACCTGCCCTGCCTCCCAGGCCTTGCTGGAAAGGTGGCGGCGGGGTAGGTAGTCTCACTCTGCAGTCTCTTCTGGGGTGGAAATTCTCAACCCCCTACAGTAGGAATACCTGTGTAGTCTGCCCCTATTGCTCCATTTAGGTGTCAGTTTAAGACTCTGGCTTGGCGGGAACCAAGGTTTCTGAGGGAGGGTTAAGGTGGGTTTTTATTTCTGTAGTTTTTTTTTTCTTTCTGTCCAAGAGAGGAGGAAAAATAAACAAACAAACATACAAACAAAACAATACAACAACAACAAAAACACAGTCCCAAAACTGTTTTGAGCTAATGCCTTTGCCTCATATGCTCCACAGGAGTTCCTGCTGCTCTCCCAAAGAGACTGCTGGGGTTTAGGGGGCTGCGCACATCCTGCCGCAGCTCAGATCCCAGCTCCGTCACTCAGGGACCTGTGTCTCCGCCAGGTGTGCTGTGTCTCTCCCCGTGAGTATTCTATCTTTCCCTGCTCGCCCGGTTTCAGGCTTCTGCCTTGGAGCCTGTGTGCGCCGTGGTGTTCCTGCTGCTCACCCGGAGGGACGGTCAGGGTTTAGGAGACTGCGCACACTGCAGCAGCTCAGATCCCCGCTCTGTCTGTCCGGGTTTTTATTCTTAATATTAACTCTTTAACACAACTGGGCTTGTTTTGATATAAGGTCTAGACAATTTTAATTAAAATCTTTAACTTTGAGCAATTAATTTAATGTCAAACTCAGGTTCCTCATATGCTAAAACAAACCAAAAAAAAAAGGTACCCATTTCTCACTTTCATTTCAGGACCCTCAAATAGAATATTGAGGGCCCAACTACTGGATTGCTTAGGATACCAAATTCTCCAACCACACTATGTCAGTTACCATTCATTGCCTCTCAGCTCCAAATTTCAGTACCTGCTCCACAGAGTTACTGTAAGCATTTCTTCCTTACAGTGAGCAGGATGTTAAGCTTTCTCAGTTGGGAATTCTGGAACAAGGCTAAAGCAGGAAGGGACTTGCCTGCTATTTCTGGTGGCTGCACCACTGGCCAGCAATGAGGGTGTGGGAATGTCCAGTGGTGCTATGCCCCAGCCACATGCCTAGAACACATGGTATCTTGACAACATTCCAGCCCCAGCCAGACCAGGTGGTCACTTTCCTGCTGCTCTCTCTGTCTAGACACCAAATGCTGCAGCCCTCCTACCTGCACTGGCACTCCAACTCCCTTTGCTTGCCTATTGTGGGGGAGCTACCCACAATGAGACCAACAATGAAAAGAAGTACACAGAGACCTGTGGGTGGAGGGACTTCAACCAATGCAAAGACCTCGAAGGGTCGTTGGCATCGTCCTTTTATTGAGGGAGACAAAGAAAGCCCTATTTAGGACTTGCATAATAAGTGCATTTGGGAGTTAAGCAATCAGTCTACAGAAAGCTTCTTTGTTCCGTCTTGACTTCTGCTCAATCTCTACTATCTGTCTTTGGCCTGCGCATGTACTGTTCCTTTCCTGTCTCATCCCTTGATCCGTTGCCAACTGCCTTCGGCTGACACGCACCCAAGTTTGTGTCCTGTTCTGACTTTTCAGAGCAGGCACCCTACAGCATTGCAATCCACTGCTGTGTCCCTATACCCTATGCCCTTGACCCCAGATTTGTCTCCTGTGACCTACTGGTGGCACAACCCTTCTAACACAAGCACCACAGCTCTCCATCTCCTACTCACACTAGGGCTCCCACTTTCTCTCCACACCTGTGAGGTCAGCCAATGGTTGCAGCTTACCCTGCCTGCTTTCCATGGTCTGCTTCCTTCTAGCCCAGGACTTCAGAGGAGCTCAAACCCATGCACACCAGCAAACATCTATGGGGCCGCAATTTTAAGAGCTTCAACAAGGTCTAAATGTTAGCTTTGGGGAGGGGGTTCTCCATTCCAAGCTTGTCCTTTCTTGGTTACTCTCCTTTAGTCATGTACATTTTCTAATAGTTGCCCTTTTATCATTTTTTAATAATATTTATATTGACCTTCTGTTTAAACTACTATGTGTTTTCTGTCTCTTGATTAGACATAAACTGATATACAAGCCATGGGTACCTTTTATATTTTTATCTAGAGAAGGGGTCAGAAATTTTTCTTAAAGGCATGGATAAGCAAGTATTTTAGTCTTTCAGGCCAGATAGTCTCTGCTATAAAATTCAATACCCTTCATGTAAAACAAAACAAAACAAAACAAAAAAACTCTCAGCAAATTAGGAATAGAAAAGAACTTCTAATTGATGAAAGACATCTTAGAAAAGCTTACAGTTAATATTATGCTTAATTTGAAGACTGAGATCAGGAACAAAGCAAGGATGTTCACTTTCAGCTCTTCTAGTCAACACTGTACTGAGAGTCCAAGCCAGTACAATACAGGAGAAAGAGAAGAAAAGAAACAAATGACATAAACATGAGAAAAAGATCACTGTGATGATTTGAATACAGCATGATTGTGTAGAAGGTCAGACAATTAAGTTCACGAACTCATCCTAGAAAAAGTGCCACATACCTCATTGCTGAACGTTGCTATGGTCACCTTTGAAGTACTCCCTTTGGGAAACTATGCACTGATGCCAGCACCCAGTTCACCCTTCAAAGCAATTTTGGAACTCTGGAATGGCCATCAGAGCTGTTCTCATATTACCCTTGATATCCTGAATGTCATCAAAATGTCTTCCTTTCACTATTTATCTTCGAGTAAAGAAAGAAGTCATTGGAAGCCAGATAAGGTGAATAGGGAGGGTGTTCCAATACAGTTATTTGTTTACTGGCTAAAAACTCCCTCACAGACAGTGCTGTGTGAGCTGGCACATTATCATGATGCTAGGACCATGAATTGTTGGCAAAAAGTTCAGGTCATTTAACTTTTTCAGCACTTCCAAATAGTAAACTTCGTTAACTGTTTGTCCAGTTGGTACAAATTCATAATGAATAATCCCCTGATATCAAAAAAGTATAGCAATATCGTTGCAACAAGTTCTCGAACTTAATTGTCAGATCCTGTATGTAGAAAACCCTATCTAATCTACAAAAAAATATTAGAATAAATGAATATAATATGATTGCAGGACACAAAGTTAATATACAAAATTCAAATATATTTCTATATATTCTAGCAAGAAACAATAGAAAATGAAATTTTAAAAATACTATTCACAACAGCATCACAGGCATAATTACTTAGCATAAATCTAACACTAAGTACAAGACTTATAAAGCAATTGCAAAGAAAAATTAATGAAGACCTAAATAAATGTCAAAATATACCATGTTATGGTATACATTTATGAAATCTCAAAAAATTTTAAGGTTTCCCCCCCCCCCAAATTGATCTGTAGACTACATACAATCCTAATCAAAATTCCAGCAAGCTTTTTATGGTTAAGGAATTGGATTCTAAAGTTCTATGGAAATGCAAAGGATCTTGATTATACAAAATAATCCTTTTTGTTTTTTTGGAGGGCAGTGTCACTGACCCTCATATGTGGGACCCGAACCGGGGCCGCTGGCGTCCCAAGCCAGCTCTTAACCACTGCACCACCCAGCTGGCCCAAAAATAATCTTGAATAGGAAGAACAAGGTTGGAAGATTTATACTACCTTATTTCAAGACTTATGATAAAGCGACTGTAATCAAACCAGTGTAGTATTGCATAAGTAACAGGCTAATGGAACAAAACAGAAATTCCAGAAACAAACCCATGTATCCACGGTCCATTGATTTTTGATAAAAGTGCCAAGGAAGTTCATTGGGACATTTATTTAAGAAATGGTGGACAGAAAAATGGCGGAATAGACAGACGCTGTGCTAACTACCTCCCACGATCACACCAAAATTACAAACAAATTATACAGCATTCAACCCCGGAGGTCCCCGGAACACTAGATGAACAGAACCACTAAACGAAGAACTTAAAGAGGAGGTCCGTCGGGTCTGGTAGGCTGGGCGGAGATGAGAGAGGGAGAACCCCGTGAGGGAAGCCCCAGCCATGGGGATGCTTCTCCGGTTGGGGGAGAGACCCTCTGGCTGCACACCAAGCTCACCAGCCCAGAGTTCCTTTGCCGGGAAGAGAAGTTCCAAGACAGCTGGCAGTAAATTAGTGAGGACTCTCTTTGCTCCGCTCGGTGAGGCTAAAAGCGGCTAGAGAATCAGTGGGGCCGGCACACGGGCTCACTCGCTGGTGAGCACTTACCTGGTTCCTGGTGGAGGGAGTAGCTGTGAGAGCCGGGCCCGGGAGCCTGTGGGGACAGACTGAACTGAGCACCTTTGGTGCAAAGGCTGGAGGTTTTGGGACTATTGTTGCCCTGGTGTGGAGCCTGCGTGCGAGTGGTGTAAGGAGGGCGCCATTTTGTCAGGGTTGGGCCCTCCCACAGAGGATCAGGTCCGGGACCTCATTGGCCTGGTGGAATTGGTACAGAAGTGCGTGTGTGCATGTGTGTGCACCTGAGGCCTTGGATCCCCACCCTCTGCCCGGCTTATACTCTGTTGCGAGGGAAACGCTGGGCAGGTGCCCTCCGGCTCCAACAGGCTGCTCACTGAGACCCTGGAGTGTGCAAGCTGCCTCGGATACCCACCCTCCGCACAGCTTGTGCTGTCTTGCCAGGGAAACGCCTGGTGGGCATGCTCCGGCTGCAACAGGCTGCTCACTGAGACGAGGGAGTGTGCAAGCTGCCTCGGGTCCCCACTCTCCGCACTGCGCTTGCAGAGTTGCCAGGCTGGTGATTGGTTGTCGGGCTGCTCGGCCTGATCTGTAAGTGGCTGATTGGGACAGGCTGAGACTGGGAGTTTTCCTGGGAATGTTGGGCCGTGAGTTGTGTGCCTGCGTGATCCAGCCGGGGCTCTCCTCGTGATCTAACTAATACATGAAAGCAATCCCAGAGCGACAGCCAGAATGGGGAAACAAAGAAACATGTCATAAGTAAAAGATCAGAAGACACCTCTAGAAATGGACCCAAATGAAACAGAGGGATCCAACCTTTCAGAGACAGAGTTTAGAACATGATAAGGATGTTTAACAAGAGCTTGCCGAGTGGCGCGGTGGTTAAGCGCTGGCTTTCCAGCGGCCCTGGTTCGGGTCCCACATATGAGGGCCAGTGACACTGCCCTCAAAAAAAAAAAAAGAATGTTTAACAAACTTAGTGAGGACATAAGGAAGGATAGAGAAATCATAAAAAACAACCAGTTAGAACTCAAGAATACAATAACTGAAATGGAGAACACACTCGAAGGAATCACCAGTAGACTAGATGAAGCAGAGGAGCGGATCAGTGATTTGTAAGACAAAATAGCAGAAATCACCCAGTTGGCACAACAAAAAGACCAAAGAATAAAAAACAATGAAAATAGTTTAAGAGCCCTATGGGACAAGATGAAGTGCAACCACCTTCCACTCATAGGAATAACAGAAGGAGAAGAGAAGAAGCAAGGGGTCGAGAATATATTTGAAAAAATAATGACTGAAAACTTCCCTACCCTGGTGAAGGAAATCAACGTACATGCCCAGGAAGTGCAGAGGGTTCCAAACAAGCTGAACCCAAATAGCTCCACACCAAGACACATCATAGTTAAAAGGGCAAAGGTTAAAGACAGAGACAGAATCCTAGAGACAGCAAGAGAAAGACAGCAGGTTACATACAAAGGAATTCCTGTTAGACTAACAGCTGACTTGTCTGCAGAAACTCTTCAGGCCAGAAGGGAGTGGCAGAAGATAGTCAAAGTGACACAAAATAAAGGCCTACAACCAAGATTGCTCTGCCCAGCTTGGCTGTCACTAAAAATTGAAGGAGAAATAAAGAGCTTCTCAGAAGAGAATAAGCTTAAGGAATTCATTACCACCAGGCCAGCATTGCAAGAAATGTTAAAAGGGCTTTTTTAAACAAAAGAAAGGGATAAACAAGTTAACCCAGGAAGACCAGGAATACAAATAACAATATGGCAATACAGATGCACCTATCAATAATCATTTTAAATGTGAATGGGCTAAATGCTCGAATCAAAAGACAGAGAGTGGCTGAGTGGATAAGAAAATAGGACAGATGTTATGCTGTTTACAGATGGAATAAGATATTTCATGCAAGGGCCGGCCGAGTGGCGCGGTGGTTAAACACTGGCTTAGGAAGCCAGCGGCCCCGGTTCGGTCCCACATATGAGGAACAGTAACACTGCCCTCAAAATAAATAAATAAATAAATAAATAAAAGATATTTCATGCAAATGGAAATGAGGGAAAAAAAAGCTGGAGTACCAATACTTATTTTGGACAAAATAGACTTTAAAATAACTACAATAAAAGACAAAGAAGGGCACTATAACCCTAATAAACATCTATGCACCCAACATAGGAACTCCTAGTTACACATAACAGATTTTGACAGACATAAACACAGAGATCAACAGTAACACTATCATAGTAGGGGACTTCAACACCCCATTGTCACCAATGGACAGACCCTTTAGACAGCAAATCAACACAGAAAGAGGGGCCTTAAGTGACACTTTAGACCAGCTGGACTTCTTTGAAATTTTTAGAGCACTTCATCCTGAAAAAACAGAATATACATTCTTCTCAAGTACACATGGGACATTTTCCAAGATAGACCACGTTAGGCCACAAAACAAGTCTCAGTAAATTTAAGAAGATTGAAGTCATATCAAGCAGATATAAAGGAAAAACTGATGGTTGCTGGCTGGGAGGGAGTGGGGATGAGAGAGAGGGGGAAGGTTTTGGACAGTGTAGGTGGGTGACTACAATGTTGCCGCAGGGATATGGGGGCAGTTCTGGGAATGTAATTGATAATGTTGTGAAGAGACTATTACGTTGCGTGAAATAAGTCAGTCGGAGAATGACAAGTACCATATGATCTCACTTATATGTGGAATCTGAAAAACTGAATGAACGAACAAAGTAAACAGACTCATAGATACAGAGGAAAAACTGAGGGTTGCTAGTTGGAAGGGGGGTGGGGATAAGGGAGAAGGGGAAGGGATTAGACAGCATAAATAGGCAACTACAATAGTGCCACAGGGATATGAAACACAGTTCGGGGAATATAATAATGTTGTAAAAATTTTGTGGTGTGTCAGATAGTCACATGTCATGTTAGGTAGACCACTTCATGGATGGAGTAGAGGCTTGATCACTGCACTGTACACCTGAAGCTGATGTTGTATAATATTGTATGCCAACTGTAACTGAATATATAGATAGTCATGGGATGTGGAGTATACTGTGGAAGGGAGTCAAAGGAATTGTAATAGATATGTATGAAAGGGGGGGGCGTCGGATGGCAAACTGGGGGAGGGGGTTGTCACTTTGGGGGGTAAAGAGTATAACTATTGCATTGTGTTGTACACCTGAAACTAATAAAAAAATGAAAAAAAAATGGTGGACGGACAATTGAGATATGTATGAATTAAAAAATAATCTCAACTCTCCCTTCACTCTACACAGGAAATTTAATTTGGGATGGATCATAGATCTAAATGTAAAAACTTCAATCATAATGTATACAAACAAACAGAATATTTTCATGATTTGGGGTAGGCAAAATTTTCTTAGAACTAAAGATACTAGCCATGAAAAAAACGAAAGGTTGAAGCCACAACATAGAAATTGGAAGAGAGGAGAGTTCTCGCTTTATCCTTTGGGTTTCTGGAAGAAACCTGGAGTGAATTAAAGACAAGAGAAAACATAACTCCTGAGACCTTGCCTGCTCAAGACCCTCAGGGTCCTTAATCCAGAGACTCTCCAACATACATCAGTTATCCTGTGCATTTTGTTTTTACAGCCCTCATTGTCTGGAAGTGCTTTATTTCCTCTAATCCTTGTAATTTATGATACAGATTACAGCTGCTTCCTGTTGGTTTGTCTTTGGGTAAGACTAGAAGCAGATGGTCATTTTCTGTTGTCTAGAAGAATTTCAGAGCTGATTTTGGAGAAAGTAGTAGTTATTATGAGACAGGTTTAAGACATAATCCTAATGAAAAGTACCGTTGGACTTTGTTTTTGAAATGCACACTATTTCTAAGATCTGAGAGAGGAAACAAGGCCTTACAAAATTAATCACAAAATGAAGATATGCACGGAGTCTGATGATGACTTAGAGCACCTAGTATGGAACCGGGCATGGCAGTCACCCTTAGGAATTGATGTGTGTGGCAGCCATTATCACTGAAGAACTTTGAGTCCCTGAAGGGTGGAAACAGATGAACTGAGATGAGATGAGCAGCAAGAGCTTGTGGGGATATATCTATGAGTTTGCCTGCAATAGGCTCCCCGCAGCAAGACCATGGGCTGCCAGGGCTGGCCGAGTGGCGTGGTGGTTGGGCGCTGGTTTGGGAAGCCAGCGGCCCCGGTTCGGGTCCCACATATGAGGGCCAGTGACACGGCCCTCAGAAAAAAAAAAAAAAGAAGACCATGGGCTGCCAGGATGAAGGGTCCAGATTTGGCCAAAGACTCTGAGTGTGGTGGCTCTCGGGACTTGTCCTATTGCTCAAGCTTCACTTGAGGTACAACCAGGTGTGGAAGGAGCAGCAGTTCTTTTTCAAGATGCAGGACACAATCAGCACCAGGCAATCCCAGACGAGTTAGTGGGATATCCTAACAGGTACATGGCAGCAAGAGACCAGGAGAGGGATCCCCCGAAACCAGAAGTCTGTGTCAGAACAGGGAGAACACAGTGAGAAGGGAGCGGTGGAGAAGGCAACACTTCCTCCCTCTGATGGGGGAGGTGAGACAGGGAGGTATGGGAAAGACTATGTGAATCTCAGGTTGCTTCAATCCTTAATCAGGATTTGCTAAGGAAATGAGGAAGGGTCTGTGGGGAAAAGGGTGACATCCAGTCATCAGGAACCAAGGAAGGTTAGACAGAGGGCACCTGTTGAATCCAGTCTACTCACCTATGGTTTCAGCATCCGAGAAATAAAAGGGTAAATGCTAGCCACACCCAGAGGGATGGAGTTCAAGTATGAGTACACACAGGTAGGTGTGGCTTAGGGGACTACCCAGTGTTTTGTTTTTAAAATTTAGAAAATGGGATTATGGTCTATCCAGTCTTCTGGAATTTCCTTTTTTTCCCCCAATCAAGATTCAGTTATTTTGTTGATTGTAGCTATACTTCTTTTCATTTCACTGTGTAAATATATGATTTGTTATTCTTGGTCCATATTATCCATTTTGATTCAAAAAATTGAGGAGAGGAACTACATTTTTTGCTATTATAATTATGTAAAATTTGCCTAGTCCAAACAAATTTCAGATGTGCTGGGGCCCAATATTTATAGGTTAGGGTTAAAAGGCACATAAATTGTGCCATAGATGGGCAAGAAGACAACCACTTCTTCTGTGGACCATAAGATGTGCAGTGTTTTAAGAATATATAATCTGATAAGGAGATTAGCCAGACTAGCAGAAAAACCTTGTGTGTGTGTGTGTGTGTGTGTGTGTGTGTGTGTGAGAGAGAGAGAGAGAGAGAGAGAGAGAGAGAGAGAGAGAGACAGACAGAGACAGAGACAGAGAGACAGAGACAGAGACAGAGAGGGAGAGTCAGGCTTCAGGCTGACAGTCAACATGGTAAGTGGTAAAATGCTAACATTATGGGTGAAGGGTGAAGGGTATATGATGGAAATTCTTTGGACTATTTTTACCATTTTTCTACATGTGTTAAGTTAGTTTAAAATAAATATTTTTAAAAAGAACTGAATAGATGAGCCCCAGACAAAGATAAAATATTGACAATACATTTATCTGACAAAGGACTCATTTCTGAAGGATATAAATAATGTATAAAAACCAATAATAAAAGGACAACCCAATTAACAAATGGGAAAAACATCTGAACAGGCATTTCACCTAAGAATCCATATTTTGCCATTACATTGTCTTCTGGTCTCCGTAGTTTTTGTTGAGAACTCATTAATATCATGTCATGTTTCCATGGAATGTAACATACTATTCTCCTCTGTCTCCTTATCATCATCTTTTAGCATTATGATTGTGATGTGCCTGTATTTTCTTTGTATTTATAATGCTTAGGATTAGACTTCTTGGATCCACTAATGTTTTCCACCAAATTTTGGAAGTTTTCATTGTCTCAAAATATGTTTTCTTTATTTCTCTGTCTCCTCTAATAGAACTCTAATTTCACATATTTTGAAATGCTTGAAATCATCCTACAGGTCTCTGAGGTTCTGTTCACTTTTCTTCAATCCTTTTTTTTTTTTTTTAAGATTTTATTGGGGAATTGGGAGAGGGGAACAGACAAGTTGCTGTGCTTTTGTTCTTCAGTCTAGTTGTGAAGCATGTTGCTTCACTGGCCCATGTTGGTATCGTCATTGCGTTCTTCCCCAATGAGGCAGATTAGTCACTGGCCTCTGGACGGCCGCTCGCTGTGGCTATTGGCAGCTCACGCTGGCTGCTGACCACTCACTGTAGCCTATGGCAGCCCATTGCAGCAGGGGCTGCAGCCTACACTGTTGCCGAGGCTCGCACAGCCCAGTTCCAGGTAGAGCTGTTGTTAGCTGTAGAAGGCAGTGTCACTGGCCCTCATATGTGGGATCTATCCGGGACCGCTGGTGTCCCAAACCAGCTCTTAACCAGTGCGCCACTCGGCCTGCCCTTCAATCCTTTTTCCTTTGTATTTTGATTGGGTAATTTTTAGTAATTTATCTTCAAGTTCAATGATTCTCCTGCTCTTCAGTCCATTTAGTATATGTTCTGTTATACTTTTTTTTTTTGACTTTGGTTTATTTAAAAAAAAACAAAAAACAAAAAACAAAACCAACTTTATATACAAAGTCAAACTGAAACCACAGGTTATGGAAAGAGGGGAGACTTACGGGGACCAGGGAACAGGGAAAAAGGCTGGGCCATAGCCAATAAATACCACATTCTGAACACGGGAAGCCAGGGGAAGAGATGCTGGTTTCTTCTGGCAAGTCTGGGGTGGCTGGAACAGTGTTCACTGGCAAACAGCCCACAACGAGCTCGCCAGCACTGACTCCATTCCTACAAAAGCCACTGGAGACCCTTCCCCCAAGAACCTGCTCCTGGAACCTGGCAGAGTTTGTGCCATCCAGAGGAAGGGCTCTTACCCCAGGCACATTCCGTGTGTCTGTTTCGTCAGTTTATTGGTATCAGACCTTATGACATAGTTGAAAAGCCTTTTCCTCCCGTCTTACTCTAGACTGGAAGAGGACAGGAGGAAGCACAAGACTAAAGGGCCCCAGGAGAAATACCAAGGTAGAGGGCAAAATGACATTCGAGGGGTGCAGATGTTGGATTTAGTTGTTTAAGTGAAACCGGTTCCTCACGCGTCCGTCCCACACAGCATAGGCAGACCCCACCCTGAATGCCTGAGCACCCCTGCACAGGCTGAGCACGGGTCAGCCACCTGACCTATGGCTCCCAGGTCCTGCTCCAGCTTCTTTCTGGACCCAAAGGGCTCTAACTCCAGCAGGCTCCACCGCTGACCTCGCAGGACGCCAGCTCCTGCACCAGGCCCATCAGTTGCTAGGTGCTGGCTCCTCCTTCTCTACCCAGCTGTCAGCCTTTTCAGCCATCCGCTGCATCTCCAGCTGCAGGGGCGCCAGGCGCCACCGGAACTCTTGCAGCAGTCACTGCAGTTGGCTCTTCTGTCGCTCAGCTGTTTGGGCTGTGTCCTCTGCCTCGGTGAGCCGGTGCGTAGTTCCTGCGTGTCTGCGCCAGGGTCTTGTTTGTGACTTCAGTGGCTGAGAAACGGTGGTGGCTCTCCTCCAGCTTCAGTTCCAGTGTTTGAATCTTGTTCTCCAGGTAGAGTGGTCCACTGTCCTGCTGCTCTGCATGTTGCAACAGGTTCCCCACATTGATGAGGCTGCCATTGTGGGACACCAGGCCATTATGTTCCAGAGGGGCAGCTCCTGGCTTTGCACTTTTCCCAGGAGGAGGTAGCAGATTCAGATTTCCAAAGAGCACCTCCTCGGGAAGCCCCCATCTGTGCCCGCCGGGCAGCTGTACTGAAGACTGCGGTACTGGCAAGTGTTCTGGGTCACCACCCTGCTGACCAGCTGTTTGGCCTGCTCTGTGCTGAGCTGGAGCCCAAGGGTAAGTAGAATCCTTTCCAAGTCTCGCCGGTGCAAGTAGCCACACCAGTTGGCATCAAAAAAGACAAATGCAAGAAGACAGTCCAAAGGGAGCACAGCAGAGGGGTCCAGCTCCTTGGGCATGTCCTAAAGGGATGAGAACTCCAGCTCCGACTGGTTCGAGGCAACTGACCGGACCTCGGTGTCTTCCAGCTTGGCCCCTGCGAACTCCTCCTCTCCATCGTCCCGAGGCAGCAGCAGGTCTGGGTCGCGGGCCATCTCACACAGGTCCTCGGACGCCTCACCCCGGGGTTTCTCTTCTTCCTCTCCCCCAGAAGAGGGGGGTTTGGGCAGAAGCCCATCTTCCTTCGGCGGGGCGTCTGGCTCTGCGGCTGTGCCTTCACTGTGTGCCTCATCCTTAGACTCCTTGGCTGCCTCCTCCTTGACCACTTCCTCCTCCTTGGTCGCCTCCTCCTTCTCAGGTTCGGGTGGGGCCACTATCTTTTCAGGAAGGCTCAGCAGCATCTTATAAATCCTATAGCCAAAATCCCTCTGCAGCATCTCCAGAAACAGCTCAGCCAATACCATCACCTCAAAAGAGATCCTTTCTTTTGGCCTCCGGTCCTCCACAATACCATGGAGGGACAAGTTTACACAGCCTGGACGTGCCATGACAGCAGGTTCTAGAGGTGGTGGAGGGGCCTCTGGGAGATCAATGTCCATTTCCTGTTGTGCAGCGACCTCCGGGTTCTCTGCATTCTGTTTAGAGGTGTCTGCTGCTGGTTCCGATGCATCAGCTGCCTGTTCTGTAGGCTCTGTTTCCACTGGCACCTCCAGGGCTGAGGGAGCTGCTTCTGCAGCTTTCTGCTGGCACAGGGCCTCCTACTCTTCCAAAGTAGGCATGATGGTCCAGACTTCTGGCAGGTAGACCACCACGGTCTGGAGCTGCCTTGGGGGTCCCGGCTGCCGGTACTGAAACTCAGCAAAGCGCCACCACTTTGTGCAGGCGCTCAAGTCAATGCCTGTCTGGGTTTGTGCACAGTGGATGGCAGTGCGGACTAGCACCTGCAGGTCGCCCTTGGGGTCAAGGCCGTCCAGGGAAGGAGACCACTCACCCCCAACCAGAACTGCCTCTTCTTCTTTCTGGCCCAGCAGAAACTTAATCTGCTTCAAAGGGTGTTCTGATGTCTCCCTTGGCTCAGTCATGTCATCCACAAAGAGCATGCAACAACGATACAATTCCTCCAATCCTGGGGAAGAGAGCAGCAGTACTTTGGAACTGTAAGTGGGGTCACTGTCTGCAGGGATGGGCTCAGGACCAGTGTCTAGAGCTGGCTCCTTCTCAGAAGATACCTGGATATGGCTTGGATGATGGAGGGAAAAGGGCTGACTCAGAGGGAAGGCTGATAGCCAGCTCAGAGGCACAGCCAGAAAATCTGAGGGAACCAGGAGACTGGTAACGGCGCTGGAGTTCTAGGCAGTCACAGGTGGGGCTATCCACAGTATAGTGAGTGAGATGGACCCGGTAAGGAGGCAGGTCATGCCTTGGTTTCTTAGCACCCCAAGGCTCTCCAACAGCCCGCTGTTTGCATATCTTGGAGTCATAGTCATCGCTTCGTCCCTGATCCAATCGACCATGAGGACCCGGAGCAGGAAACCTATTCAGGTGGCTCAGATGAAGTGTGTGGGTTGTTTGGAAGAGACTCAGAGGCTTCTGAGGAAAAAGTGGGGGAATCCGGTGAGGCTGAAAGATCAGCTGGGGCTGAGCTCCCAAAATCCCTTGCTTCTGGCTCAGGGCTGCCACGTGTAGAATGTGGAGGTGCTGGGGACTTCAGTGGTGGCTGGTTGGAGAGCGTTTGCACCTTGACAGCATTTCAAGGCACTGCCTTGTATGCAGCCTTCACCAGCACCTTCTCACCCAGCTGGGGCAGCCGACCCTTCACCACACTGAGCTGAAAAAAGACCTCTTCATCTACCACACCGAAGTAGTCATGCAAGCTGGTGACAATGCCAGTGAAGACCCGCTGCTTCTCCCCACCCTGAAGGTGCCTGGCATTTTGGGACAGGTCCGTGGCCACAGGAGGAGTGAGCAAACCAGGAGGACCCAGAAGAGATGTTGAAGCTGTGCCTGAGAAGTTGCGTCCCCCTGGAAGTGGACTGATACACTGGCTCTTAAACTGGAACATTGGAAATGTTGTCCTCTTTCAGTCTTGGGGAAAAGCCTGAGACCACATAACCAGCTAGTGACAAAACTGGGACTCACACCCAGGTGTCCAGACAACTTAGCGCTCCTCTCACTATGCCATGCCACCCCCAGATGGTTAGGGGGGTTGGAGAAAGATCCCCGGAGACATTCATTCATTCAAATACATTAGCTAAAATGTCCACACCAAGGCCTGGAAAAATGGAGGAGGGTGCTGCCGGAGAGGAAATCATTTGGGCCCTCTCCCCGGAAGCTTGGCCCATTATCCCCTGGCTGGGCTGGTGGAAAGGGAGCTGTGTGGCACGGCATACAGTGAATCTGGCTGCATGCCTGCTCTCCTGCTCCCCCGCTCCCCGACCTTTCGCACCAGCCTCAGCGGCCACTGGTGCCCAATCTCCCAGACCTGGCCGCAGCCAGGCCACCGTGGGAGGACCTGTTCTGTTATACTTTTAAGCTGTAGAATTTTTCTTCTTCTGTATTTAATACCTTCATTTTTCTATTGAGATTCCCTATCCATTTCTTCATTGGTATTTTCCTTTAATTTTTATATGTTTTATATTAATTCTTTATTATATTAATTATTATATTTATTATATTTAGATTAATTCTTTATATATTTATAATAGTTGTTTTGAAGTCTGTTAAATACAACACCTGGACTCCAAGTTTCTATTGAGTGTCATTTATCCATTAGAATAGAACACATTTTTCTGTTTCTTTGCATGTCTACTAAGTTTTTGATTCAACATCAGAAAATTGGACATTTTAGGCAATATGTTCTAGTGATGTATTTATTGTGTTCTTCAAGGTTTTTTGTTTGTTTTTGTCTGCTTGATGGGTTTTTTTTCCTATTCTAGTAGAAAGTTAACTTACTTGCTGGTACTCAAACTGCAAAGGTTTTTCTCCTGTAGCATGAAGCAAGTCACCTCTCTATTCTGTTATGATCTCCCACTGCTGCTTTTTTATCCTGGCACCTTGGGTATTTCCCCTAGGCCTACATAATTTGGTAGTCCTCCAAAGACTTGAGCAGATTTTGGAGTTCACTCTTTTAATGATTTCCTTGCTTAAACTTCCTTGCTGTGCCAGCCTCAGGCTCTCTCCCCTGACACTATAATCCTGTAGGCTTAGGTCACTGCTGTTCAAGCAGTAAATGATTTGGAAACGCATGTCAGTCCACAAGCAGCAAATACGCATGCGGCTCCATGCAGCTCTGTCTCTTAAGAGATTCCTCTGTTTCCTGACTACTTTTTTTTTTTTTTTTTTTTTTTTAAACAGGGCTCCCTGGGTTCTCCTCTTTACAGGCATAATTTAGAGATCAGCCAGGAGTTAGAACAGAGTTTATATGTAGATTTTATGACTTGCTCTTACTGTGGTTTCTTGCTGCCAATATTTCTTCTAAAATTTTTACTTCTTTTCCAGCCTTGAGCTTTTATCTTGGGCATCTTGAGCCAGTCAGGCTGCATTTTTGTGTCCTTGACAATGAAAGTTGGAAAGTGCCCTTAGGCCAGAGTGTCACAATCTCACAATTCTTCTTCCAGTTGCAGTTTTTGGAGAATAAACCCTCCACATTCTGCATGTTTTTGAACATTTTATTGTGCCTTTAAATACTTGTTGATTTAAATATTTTACCTAGATCTTAAAATTGTTGTTTGTGAAAACATCTGCATTACCACTTCACATTGCAACATGTCTGGAAATCCCCTAAAAGTAGTTTTAATTTGTATTTCTCATAGCATGAGTGAAGTTAAACATCTTATCATATTTTAAGTCTATTCTTATATCTGTGTGAATAGTTGATGCCTTTTGCCTATTTTTCTGCCAGGATTTTGGTAATTTTTCCCCTCAATTTTTAAGAGTTCTCTATATATTAGGGACATCAGCCCCTGTATGTCACCTTTATGTTTAATTTCTATATATATGTGGGTCTGTTTCCAAACTCTATTACATTTCATTGGTCTACTTATCTTTTCTTGTGCTAGCACAACATTATTTTAAGTATAAAGACATTATAGTGTTTTATACGTTAGCTTATGTAATAAGTCCATCCTAGTGGCTTTTCTTTTTCAGAATTTTCTAGTTACTCTCACATGTTTATTTTTCTATATGAACTTTACTTTTGACTTTTCAAGCCTTAGAAAATATTTGCTGTTATTTTTATTGAACTCAGGGAGAATTAACACCTTGACATTGAGCTATCCTATCACGAGAACACAGATTTTAGCAGTGTCGCAAATAAAGACACATGAAGTCGAAAGTAACTTAGCAAAGCAATTTTACTTCTGCAGAAGGGTGAAGAGCCACCGTAAGTCGGTCTAGCAAGCATACTGAGTGGGAAGTCCACTCAGTTTTTATCCCTGACATGGGTGGCACTATGTCGTATTCTATTGGTGAGAGCATGACCTTCCAATCTAAACCGATTGGCTAATAGAAAAGCAAGATCTGCCTAGTTACAAGATTAGGTAAGCTTGAAAATGAGGAATTACTACACAATTCTACACAATTACTACACAATTACTACACAAATATATTTAAAGATTTTATTGGGGAATTGGGGGAGGAGAACAGTGTTGGGGAACTGGGGAAGGGGAATAGACAAGTTGCTGTCCTTTTGTTCTTCTGTCTAGTTGTGGAGGACATTGCTTCACTGGCCCATGTTGGTATCATCATTGCACTCTTCTCAGATGAAGCAGATTGGTCGCCGGCCTCTGGATGGCTGCTCACAGCGGCTCTTGGCAGCTCACACTGGCTGCCAGCCACTCAAGCTGGCTGCTGGCCACTCACTGTAGCTTATGGCAGCCCACTGCAGCAGGGGCTGCAGCTATGCCATCCTGGGGACTCACAGCAGCCCAGCTCCAGGAGGAGCTGTTGTTCACCATCTTAGCTGCAGAGGGATCTGAACCGTGGCCGCTGGTGTCTCAAGCCAGCACTTAACCAACATGCCATTTGGCCAGCCCAAGAACGTATATTTTTAACTGAAACAACTACACAATGGTGAGAAAGTGTATTTTTCTGTTTTTTTTTTTTTTTTTTTTTTTTTTGAGAGCAATGTCACTGGCCCTCATATGTGGGACCGAACCGGGGCCGCTGGCTTCCCAGGCCAGCGCTTAACCACCGCGCCACTCGGCCGGCAGAAAGTGTATTTTTAACTGGAACCACTACACAGTAGTGAGAAAGTATATTTTAACTGGGACTACTTAAATAATAGTGAGAAAAAGGAAGTATATTTTTTAACTTTGCTGTCTTTGACAGCGAAGACTAGGGCCTTTTCTAACAATTAACCCCTTTTTGTTTTTATTGAATTGTCTTTTCTTCAAACTCAGCTAACATGACTTTGCTTTCATCCTTATGCGCCTCCATGATGAATACGTTGTTATGATAGGTGGCGGGTGTTTGTTTAGTTAGTGCAGTCTCTATGAATCTCTGTATGAGTCCTCTGATACAGGTATTAATACAGCATCCCATGAGGATCGTTACCCCTAGAACAATTACTAATGATGTTAAAGCTGAAGCCATAATTCCCTTCCATTTACTGAACCATTGTTCCATTAAATTTGAAAATGGTTCATTGATCCCTGAATTTTCAGCTAGCTCCCCAGCCAGTGTAGTTAAGCTCTGTAAAGCTTTAGTGATGGTACCATCAGGTGCAGTATTATTGGGAACAAAAGTACAACATTGTCCTCTATCATAACTCATATTGCCCCTTTTTCTGTTAAAATCATGTCTAGAGCTAATCTATTTTCCCAGGTCATTTTACTGGTTGCATCTAATTGTTCATCTATCCCATGGATAGCATCTCTGGTGTAATTAACAAATCTTTGTTGATTATAATAAATATAATTTATCCAATCTATATTTTTATTAATGGTTGACCACCAGAATAATACAGATTCAAATCCTGCAGCTATCTGATTTCTGGCCTTGAATTCATTAGGGACCCCTCTTGGGACTCCAAAAGAGTCAATATAAATGTGGGGTTCAAATGAGCCACTGGGGTAGAGGCTGTCCTCTTGACCCGGGATTGCCCAGTCTGAGGAGAAGGTTTGTGATGATGATATGCCAGGATGAACGGGATAGCCAACTGGACCAAAATACAGGTGCTGCCACAATTGCCCGGGAGGGTCTCAAAAACTGGCCCCTACAATACCACCAGACATCAGCACAGGCTATTTTCAAGACAGATTGCTTATTTAGCTAATTGAAGGACTGGCTCTCAGTACAACTCAATACGTTGCCCAAAGGGACTAAATTCTCCCCCAACTAGAGAGGCATGAGGTGAAATTAGTCTTTGGGGATGGGGGTCGTATAGTTCCCAGGGCTCTTTGCCTTGGGCCCTGTATTGTTGGGAAAAGTAGTGACAGGGTCTGGTAGAACTGATTGCCTCAAGCCATTCTGTCCTGAAAAGAGCTATCATGCAATCTAAGCCTGCAGAGTCTGAGGTCCATCCCAAGGGAAAGGGTACCACCTGAGACTCCGACTTACCTGCCGCACAAATATAACAATTGCTTTTATTTAGTGTGCGGACAGGATATTTGATCCATTCCAGCCAGGCATTTGTTTCCCCATATCCAGTTTCAATAGCTATGGTTTGATGTAAATCCTTAACACATTGAGGATGGGACATTTAAATATATAGATGCAAATATCTGCTTCAACGGTCCACAATATGTTAACTTCTACAATAGTAACCTTGGCAGGATTATTAGGGGGTGCCCAGGGGGGGCCCGGAGTAGTGTCCATGTTTGGAGTTCCAATGTCTGGGGTAGGGGTGGCTGGTATATTTTTTACCAGCTTTAAAGTGAATCTTCCAAGGGGGTCTTGCCCAGAGACATCCGCACCTAGTCCATAGGTCCTTATTACTGAAGGTTTCTGGGTCATTGTTTGAGGGTTATTTATAGCTAATAGCAGGGGGTTATATTGAAGGTGCTGGCAGGTTGGGAAGAAGGCTCTTCTGTTCGATCGGACCTTTCTTTTAAGAGGGGTATACTCTTTTGCTTGAAGACACATGTTAGTCAAAGCCTCTCCAAAGGTAGCCCACCATACATCATCCCAGGATGGACAAGGGTTCTCTACCCATTGAGGCCCTTGTGACGGGCTAGGTTCTAGATAAATAAATATATATATGTATAAATATAAATATATATATATATATATATAAATATATATTCTTTTTGTAGGTGATGTTGGGAATTTACGTCCCCGCAAGGAATGACTAAGCAGGCATCAAATCTGATAGTTACTGGCTTATCTCCTAATGAAACATTGATTTTTAGCTTAATAGGGAATTGTCCCATTCCATTCCAGGTGCCTTCCCACCTAGAGAAAGCCTTAGTGCCCAGGGCCAGCCAGGAAGTCAAGAGAAATATCACTATGAGAGTCTTAGGGTTATTTTGATAGGATCAGGACCTGGGATTGCTGTCCATATTGTAGCTGATGGTGGTACATGGCTGCTTTTGACTCTAGTGTAGTGGGTTTAACCTCTTTCTGCAGTGCAGAGTGCAGTTTCGGTTGTGAGTAGTACTTGGTGTTGTCCTTCCCAGGCCAGTTCCAGTTTATCTTCTTTCCAGGACTTGATTAGTACCCAGTCTTCAGGTCTGTAGGGATGTACCAGGAATTCAAGAGGTGGAGTCTGGGCTAATAATAGCCTTTTTGCCTAAGAGAAGACAGAGTAGAGGACAGGCCAAGTATATAGTTCCTATGAGATTGGTCCTTGGTTTTAAAGGTGGGTAGATCTGTAATCCGATTTAAGCATGGCAATCCATAAAGTAATTCATATGGGGATAACCCAATATCTCTACGGGGCATTGTTCCGACTCTGAGAAGTGCAATCCAGTGACATTTCATCTATGGTAATCTGGTTCCTAATATTAACTTAGTCAAGTGTCTTAGTGTCTGATTCATTCTTTCTACCTTACTGGATGAGGGAAGGTGCCACGGAGTATGATATTTCCATTTTATTCCTAGAATTTTACTAACTCTCTAATAATGTTTGCAGTAACATGGCTTCCGTTGTTTGAGTCTATGTTTTCAATGATTCCAAATTGAGGAATTATAACCTCTAATAATATTTTGGTTACATTGTTAGCAGTTGCACTTGATAGTGGAATAGCTTCAACCCAATTAGTCAGGTGATCTACTATTACTAAGAAATATTTAAGGCATCCTACATTAGGCATCTCAGTGTAGTCTACTTGAATACTTTAGATGAGCCTTAAGCTTGGACTCTGCCCTCCCTGAGGCTGTTTCCTGAGGGCATGTTTATTTTATTTTATTTCATTTTTTATTTTTATTGGGGAATTGGTGGAGGGGAACAGCGCTGGGGTATCCGGGAAGGGGAATAGGCAAGTTGTTGTCCTTTTGTTCTTCAGTCTAGTTGTGGAGGATGTTGCTTCACTGGCCCATGTTGGTATTATCATTGTGCTCTTCAGGGTGAGGCAGTCAGTCACCAGCCACTGGACAGCTGCTCATGGCAGCTCACAGCAGTTCATGCCAGCTGCCAGCTGCTCATGCTGACTGCCAGCCACTCACAGTAGCTCAGGGGAGCCCACTGCAGCAGGGCTGCAGCCTACACTGTCGCCGGCGACTCTTGGCAACCCAGCTCCAGGTTGAGCTGTTGTTTACTGTCTTAGCTGGAATGGACGCATCATCACTGGCCCATGTGGGATCCAAACCGGGGTCCTGCTGCTCAGAGCTCACGCTCTCAAGCCAACTCTTAACCAATGCACCACACGGCTGGCCCTGAGGGCCTGTTTATTTACCTTTCAACAAGTGGGACAGCTTTCTGTCACTTGTTTGACTAAGTATACATTCCTATACATCCATAGTTCCTTAAAACTGTATCACACATCGCTTGTGGGCCCCAATGGCTCTCTCGATGTAACTGGGCCATCAATTCCCTCATAATTGGCTTAGAGAGTATTTCTCTCCCATCTGGCAACAACCACTTTCCCTCAGAATTTTTGGAAGCTCCTATCTTGGTTAATTGAGCCTCCTTCTGAGGAGTAAAGACTGGAGTAATAACTGGAGAGGGTAAGACGGGAGTAAGATGGAAAACTGGAGCTTTCAGCTGGAGTGCTGCTTCCTTAGCAGCCTCATCAGCAAGTCTATTTCCTTGTACTTCTTTAGAGTACCCCCTCTGGTGTCCTGGTATATGAACTATAGCTATTTCTTCAGGCAGCTTTAGGTTTTCTAGGACTTGAGTGATTAATTCCTTATGTATTAAATCTTGGCTCTTACTGTTATGTTAATAAGGCCTCTTTCAGTCCAAATTTTTCCAAATGTGTGTACCACCCCCAAAAGTATATTTGGAATCTGTGTAGATAGTCCCCTCCTTTTCTTTTAGAAGTTTCAAGGCCTGATTTAGTGCAAATAATTCGCATGTCTGGGCTGACTAGCCATTAGGTAGCCTTCCTGATTCAATAACAGAGGGTTGCTCTCTAGCTACAATAGAGTATCCGTTATGTTTTTTTCCTTCTAGTACTCGGAAGGAGAAATCTACAAAGATTTTTAACCCAGTCAGGAGAGGAGTTGCCCTAAGGTCTGGCCTAGCTTTTGTCTGACAGTCTATGAGGTCCATGCAACAATGTTCAATAGGGTCCAATGATTTACTTTCAGTTAGAAAGGTGGCTGGATTGAGACAATGGTCAGGATTAGATCATCTCTTTCTAAGAGGATAGCTTCATATTTGAGAATCCTAGAATCCATCAACGATCCACCTATTTTTTGATGAATAATTGTCCTGACTTGGTGGGGGGTGCTAATAACTAATTGCCCTCCAAAGGTTATTTTCCTGCTCTCTTCAGCTATTATGGCAGTGACCACTACAGATTGGAAGCATTCTGCTCAGGCCCTTGTTACTGGATCAAGGAGCTTGGACAGACATGCTACTGGCTGTCTTTTACCTCCATGTTCTTGGGTTAGGACTCCAAGAGCAGTACCTTTATCAATATTGACAAAAAGGTGAATAGGGCTTTTCTAACGAAGCTAATGCTAGTACAGAGGCAGTAATAAGGGCCTGTTTAAGGATTTCTATTAATTCTATTTCTCTAGGTTTCCAGAGGAGGGATTCAGACTACTCGTCTAACAGTTCGAGATATAGATCCTTGGTCTTAAAAGCATACGAGTCTGGGCTGGCCGAGTGGCTCAGTTGGTTAAGAGCTCGCTCAAGAGTGCAAGTTGAGCTCTGAGCAACGGTGTTTCGATGCCAGCCCGAGCTGAGTTGCTGTTGAGCTGCCAACATGTGGCAGGATGGCTCAGCTAAAAAAAAAAAAAAAAAAAGGGCCGGCCGAGTGGCGCGGTGGTTAAGCACTGGCTTGGGAAGCCAGCGGCCCCGGTTCGGTCCCACATATGAGGGCCAGTGACACTGCCCTCAAAAAAAAAAAAAAAAAAAAAAAAAAGGCATATGAGTCTATCCATAGCCTGCAATATCCAATTAGTCCTAAGAGTTTTCGAAGTTCCCTTTTTGTGTTTGGTAAGGGTGCATTAATTATTCCTGAGATCCACTGGGGGCTCTGATAAAGGTGTCCTAAATATTTGACATTTTTTTCTACAAATTGTAATTTGGTCTTAGAGACTCGTAGACCCTGTTGACCAAGGAAATTTAGTAAGTCTATGGTAACATCTACCAATTCTTCCCTTTGACTACCTGAGAGTAGCAAATCATCTGCATATTAAATAAGTTTGATTGGGGGTGAGAAGGGAGATAGTGTGAACTTTTCTAGTTCTTGTTCTAACACTTGTTCAAATAGGTTTGGTGACTCTGTAAATCCTTGAGGAAGGAAAGTCCATCTGTACTGTTGTTTCTTACCAGTTAGGGGATCTTCATATTCAAAGGCAAATAGGTCCCTGCTTTCCTCAGCTAGGGGGCAGACCCAAAAGGCATCTTTCAGGTCCATTACACTAAACCATTTATGTTCTGGTGGGATTTTACTGAGGAGAGTATAAGGATTTGGGACCATGGGGTGTCTGCTTTGAACTATCTGATTGACTGCCCTTAAATTTTGAACTAGGTGGTAGGACCCATCAGGCTTCTTTACTGGTGGTATTGGAGTGTTGAAGGGAGACATACAAGGTTCAATGAGGCCATCTTTAACTAGGCCCTCTATGACTGGTTTTAGTCCTAGTCTCCTTTCTAGAGGTATGGGATATTGTTTCCTTTTAACTGTCTCCCCTTTTACCTTAAGTTCAGCCCAAATAGTGGAGATCTTTAACCCACCCTGATTTCCCTCCCTTGACCAGACTTCAGGGAGTATCCTCTTTCCATCCTTTGTGGACAGAAAGTTTAGGAAAACTGGAATTTTCTCTTGTGTGACATTAAGTCCTATTCCTAGCTTAAACATTAAATCTCGACCCTAGAGGTTAGTTCCAGCCTCAGGGACAAAGAGGAACTTTATCTGTGTCTGTTTGCCCTGATATATGACCTGAGTTTCTTCAAAGATGGGGACTGTAAATTCTTCTCCTTTTACCCCTGAGACTAGTAGATGTGTATTAGATAGGTTCAAGCCAGGGGGGTGAAGAGAGAGCGAGGAACGAGCTGCCCCTGAGTCAACTAGGAATATGAATTCCTCTTTCTTGGGTCCTACTTCTAAATTTATCAAAGACTCTTGGTAGGATTCTGAGTTGTAAAAGAGCCCCTGACTTCCCTATTCTTCCTGGACGGTCATGAGAGGTATTACTTTCTCTTCCCATTTTAGTTTAGGCCTTTCTCTCTTAAAATGACCCTTTCTTCCACAATTGTAGCACTTATTTCTTCCCCTGGGGTTGCTTTGGGGTCGTGTTCCTCTTGGCTGCCCCACAGGCCTTTGGCCTCTGGGTCCAGCCTTTCCCTTAGTGGCTTGTTCTATAGTAGAGAGCATTATCTTGGCCTTCTGTCTTTGTTTTTCCTCATCTCTTCTTACATATATCTTTTGAGCCTCCCTTAATAGCTCCTCTAAACTTCTGTCTTTCCAGTTTTCTAGTTTTTGTAACTTCCTTGCAATGATGGGCCAACTGTTTTGTTAGAAAATGGAGCTTTAACATCCACTGTCCTAGTGGAAGGATTCAGGTCTAATTCAGAATATTTTCTCTGATCTTTAAGCGCTTACTGAGAAACTCAGCTGGTCCTTCCTCTTTTCCCTGTTGTATGTCAAAAGCTTTAGTAATGTCCTGGGGGCGGGGCCCTTATTCCTTTTATAATCAGGTCCCTTAGGTCCCTCACTGTTATCCCACTGAGGCTCCTGATTAGGAAATTTAACTTCTCAGGGTGGAAGCCCTTGACCATCTGGGTGTTCTCACTCACAGTCTGCTATGGCTGCTCTCCTGATCATTGCCCTCTCTTCTCGAGAGAATAAAAATGCTGAGAATAGACAGGAGCTCCGCCCAGGTGTAGATTTGGGGGCCCAAGAGTTGGTCTAATTGGTCTGCCACTCCATGTGGATCTTCTAGAAGGGGGTTTAGTTCTTTTTTAAAATTTCAGACCTCTGAGCTCAAGCTCCTGAGAGGGGTATTAACATCCAATTTCCCCTCCTCTTAGGGGAACTTCCCAAAGGGGGTAGAGACTCTGAGGTTTTTCTCTTTTGGAGGGGAAGGGCAAACTTTGAATGTCCTTTTTGCATTGTTTCACCTCTCTTCCTAACAGGGAAAGAGAGGGGTAGAGCAATGGGGGAGGTGCCCAAGCCACTGCAGCCAGCTCAGCTGGATCCTCAGTTTGGAGCTCTTATTCTTCCATTGGGGGAAGGGGTTGGGTTTGAAGATTATAAGGAGGGAGGAGGCAAGTAAGGGGGTCCCAAGGTTTGTCTCCCACCTGTTTTGACTTTTCTACTTCTACTTTTGTCTGTAGGGGAAATAATACAACTGCCCCTTTCCTCCAGCATAGAGCATAATCAATTTCCTCCTGACTGATGGACTCTTATCATTGACATATTCAATTCATAGTTGACAAACCCAGTCTTCATCTGATCCAAATTTGGGCCAGAATACAGATGGCTTTAAGATGGGTCCCTGAGTCCAGATAAAACAACAATACTTAATCATTTTCTGCTTCTTTTTATCTTTAGTCCTAGGATTATCATTCCAATACTTGAGCATTCTGCCTAGGGGACTGTCTAGAGGAATTTTTCTTTTTCATTTTTCTTTTTCTAAATCAGACCTCTTCCTGCTTTGATTGTTTCCCATTCTGGATCCCTGGTTCTGAGTGTGATAGAGGCTCATCTCCCACCCCCACCCCCGGAGATTTCTTGCACTCTATGAAGGCTCAATTCCCCTTATTGGAGATTTCTTGCCCTCCGAGTATGATTGAAGGAGGCTCAACCACCCCCACTGGAGATATCTTGCTCTCTCCCAGACTTGCTTCATCCTTTTCCCACCGTTTCCCTTGTGGGATGATATCTCATTCCTGGTGCCTCTTAGCAATTGGCAGGACGGTATAAACCCACGACCCGGACTCAGAGAACTGAGGACTGCCTTAGGCCAGATGAGGTCACCAAGATATTGACAGAACTGTGGATTGGGACTACACACTCACCTTGTGACTTGGACACGTCTCATCCACACTTGTACAATTTCCGGAAGGACCCGACCACCAAGGAAATACTTTGCCACCCTCTTGCAGGGGGCCGGCCCCCCGCGAGGACCAGGGATTCCCTCGGGTGGGACGGAGTCAGCGAGGTAAAAAGAGGAAAGAGAGAAAGAAAGAGAGCGGAGACACCTGAAAGGGTTTCGCAGGAGTGTCAGACTTTAATGTAATAACATGTCCGTTTTATAGGGACTCTTGACCATTACCTCAATCACAAAGCATTTCACATGTTTGGTGGTTTCTAGTTCTCAGGATTTACACAGTCTTTTACTCCCCTGTAAGTGTTCTCTCCAGGGTGCACTGTGACTTACTCTTCCATTAAAGGATTTATCTTGTCTTTCACTGTGATAACCTCTGAGACCCAGACCCAGTCTCTGGCTATCATACAAAGAATGTTTATCATGACTATCTTATGTTAAGGATAGACTTATCTCTATATATCTCCTAAAGAGTGGTTACCATGACTACCTGGCCATTATCCCAAATTCCAGCAACTAGACTCCCAGGGAGTATACTTGAATTATTACTAAAAGACTAGCAGTGACTGTGTTTAGGGTAAAAGCATGTAAAGTTTTATTCGTATGTAAATACAATACCTAGCAACCAAAAGGGTCTCACAACTCTCATATCCTACAGAGGGCTGCATCTGTTTCTCAGCAAAGCTTCAGTATCTGTTGCTGCAACAAGGCACTGGGCAAAGGAATTCACACAAGGGTGATTAACATACCCCTTGGTCAGCAAGCTGCCTGGAACTCTCATGGCCTGGAGACCTTTGGCCTCTGAGGAGACTTTTCACAGCAGGGCCCTTAGGCAAGTGCATCAGCCACTCACAGGCATGCTTTTTTTTTGGCCTAAGTATTCAGAGGTCTGTGCCTCAGTTTTCAAAGGGCTTGAGTCCCCAATATCTCAGTTCAGGGGTCCCCTTGGGCTGTAGCCTGTTTTAGGGAGTTTCCTTCTCTTTAGGAAATCTTGCCCCATCGTTGGCTTACACAACCTGCTATCATCAGGGTACCACAGGAACTTGTCACAAATGCAGTGAGTATATTGTCTCCTATAGGAGGAAAGGCACATGGGTTCATAGAGGCAGGAGATATTACATGACCAACCATAAGGCAGCACCCCTAATATCCAGTGCTGAGCAGGGCAATGTGGCCTTGTCAGACACTGAGAGGCTGTCGGCTTCCCACACCCTCTGTGGCATTTCCCACCTTGGTCCGTGCACGAAGTTGCCTGGTCACTGCAGTGCTTGCTTGGGCCCTTTCCCGCGTTGCCGAGAGACTTTCATCATCTGGTCCAGACTGCTGTGCTCCCCAGACACCCGGAGGCTGCAGCAACAAGGCAGCAGGACTCGTCTCCTCCGTGTGCGGAGGCACCACCCAAATGGCTTAGAGGTCCCTGGTGAGCCCCCAATTGTTGGGAACAGATTTTAGTCGTATGGCAAATAAAGACCCATTAAGTCGAAAGTAACTTGGAAAGGCAAACTTTACTTCTGCAGAAGGGTGCGGAGCCACCGTAAGCCGGTCTAGCAAGCACACTGAAGGGGAGTCCACTCAGTTTTTATCCCTAACACTGGTGCCACTATGTCATATTCTATTGGCGAAAGCGTTACCTTCTAATCTAAACCGATTGGCTAATAGAAAAGCAAGATCTGCCTAGTTACAAGATTAGGTAAGCTTGAAAATGAGGAACTATTAGACAATGGTGAGAAAGTATATTTTTAACGGGAACTACTACACAATAGTGAGAAAGTATATGTTAACTGGGACTACTGAAACAATAGTGAGAAAGAGGAAGTATATTTTTAAACTTTGCTGTCTTTGACAGAAAAGACTAGGGCTTTTCCTAACACTATCTAAAAGTAAGGAATGTTTAAGTCTACTTTAGTGTCTTCCAGGAATGTTTGGACATTTTTCTCATATTGTTTTTGCACATTTTTTGTTATCTTATTCTAGGAAAAGCCACTTCCCAATTTGTATGGATTTGTGAACAGAAAAGGGGTCACATGTTAAACCTGACAAGTTCAGGAGACTGAAAATAACCACAGAGGATGGTGTGAACATAAAAATTCCTAACTAAGGTGGGCCATGGCAGGAAGTCATATCCTTGACCTGTAGCTTCCTAGACAAAGGTCAATCTTTACCTTAAGCCTGTCTGTCATCTTTTTTGCACCTAAGATAACATACCCTTGCAATATCAGAGTAATCTCTTTTTCTGGACCCCCGCCCCCACCTCAGAAAGCACAACCCACCACACCAAAGCAGGAAACTAGAGTCTCTCATTGTCATCTTGTTCTCCAAATACTATATGTGCTGCAAAATGTTAATTATGCTGTATCCACCAATGTAAAAGAAGTGTGTGTCTCTCCATTTTACCTTTCATCCAATCCCAGAAATATCCCTGATTTTCTTTCTCCCACCCCCTTAATATACAACGAATGGATTTCATGTAACCCTCCTCCTTTGAATCTAATGTATAAAATAAGTTGCAAAATGGCCATTTTCTGGAGCATTTTCTCAATCCGTTGAGATTTTGCTTCCTGGCAATTGTAGTCGGTTTGGCTCAAATAAACACTTATGAATTTTGTCTCAGACTGGATGTTTTTCATCAACAGGCTCCATATTTGTGAATTCACCTATTCACTAACGTTTACTCCAAAATCAACATTGAAGGCATTTTACAGGTATGGGTATGCTCAGAATGGTGACAATTTGGCTCCTTTTTCTGTCTTTTTCGGCTCTTAGTGTTAAAGATTGTCCTTTGTCGCATATTTAGTGCTGTGTTTTTCACATTTTTGTGCTTACTGTTAATTTCACCATTAAGGCCCCGAGTGTTGTGCTGAAGTGTCGCTTGGTGCTCCTATGTGCAAGCAGGCTGATGCATGACAGAGAAAATTTGCTAGGCCAGCTTCACTGAGGCAGGCAGTGCTTCTGCCACGAGCTCCTTGTCACTAAATCAACACTGTGTATTAAATAAGGTGTCTCTAAATGGAATCACACATAAAAGGTTACGTATTGATCAGTTGGTGAAAATGCAGTGACCAGAGGCTTGCAGGAACCTACCCTATATTTCCCTAAGGGCAATGACTCAGAAGTTGCTGATTCAGTATTAGAGGTGACTTTACAGACCGAAGCTGTAAGGGTGAAATTCAGGGAATCAATAACGCACTTAGACTGAGCTAGTCTGCAGTTTTACACGGCATAGCTCACAATCTAGCCACCTGTAATTAGACTTTGTTTGCAGTTTGATCCACCTTGATATATTTGCTGTTTTCTCTTTGTTTCTTCCCTCACTGATTAAGAACTGTGTTCCCTTTCTCAAGGCTACCCATACCTCATTAATTAATAACATCCTAAAGTGAAAAGAGCAATTTCTTAATTCTCAGGTGCCCGGAAGTCGGAATACAATTTGCAACTTCCTTGCAGTTTTTACTCGTGACACAGAAAGCCCCAGGCTGTGAATGCCAAGTCTGAGTTTCGAGTCTGGAGATAACATCGTCTTCAAACAGACCAGACCCCAGAAAGCAATGGCAGCCCTCAAACCTGCCTGACCGACTCCCTCTTTCCTGTATAAGAAAAAGCTAACCTGAAGTTAGGTGAAGATGGCCACTCTGAGACCCTACCCAGTCAACACCCTCCCTCCCCACTGGTGTTTTTCTTCTTATGACCCGTGGCAGCCATCATCTTTAGACACTGCCATGGGCATTCTCTCTGCCCGAACTTTAATAAAACTTTCCTGTTCTCCCACTTTGTAGAGTCTGTGAATACTTTCACTGTCTGCAAATTCCACATCAGAACATAATTGCCACGGGTAGTGAGAATCAACTATGTTTTATTTTCTTTGTTGTTACTGTAAATCAGGTTTTCTCTATCAATATACCCTCTAATTGATCATTATTTGTGTACACGGAAACTATCGATTTCTGTATATAAAATTTCTATCCCGATTTATTTTTATCATTTGAATTAGTACTATCATTAATTCTCTCAAGTTTTTCAGGTATAGTCTTTTATCATGTGCAATGTAATTTTACTTATTTTTCAATTCTATCTCCCTAATTAATTTCTCTTGTCTAATTGTGTTGGCTACAACTTCTCTCTCCCACCTTACCTTTTATAAGGACAGTTTTTCATATATAGGAACTGCTCTGAGTTGGTGATGGACTATGTCAGTGATCCACAGACTCCTGGAGTTGGAAGGAACTTAGAGGCAATGGTGGTGACTCTGTCACTTGAGGCATGGATCTTTTTATCACTCAAGTGGTCATCCAGTCTATTCTTGATCTTCTGGTAAGAGCTGTCTCTCACTTTCAGGGATTTGGCCTGTATCTATCCCACATAGCTCTGTGTGGCTGTCAATCACTCCATCCTGATGCTCCACCCTGGCTTATGATCCAGGCCAATTGCATAGGGTGGCCATAAAATCTGGATACATAGCATTATTATTATTTTTTAACAGATTGAACCCTTGTCATTATTTCTGGCATATGCTAAACATGCAGATTTATTCAGCAACAATCAAACAGAGGAATCACCTAAGTCAATGCACAGGACGTACACACTGCAGCTTCAGGCCGTCTCACCTTGTTCATTTCTCAGAGATCACTGCCTGTTTTGGAAACCATTGTTACATACATTTTATAAGGGGTTTCAGCTGTTCCAGGCAGAGGAGGGTGAACCAGTTCCTGTTATTCCACACTGGCCAGAAGTGCAAATATACATTAAGCTGGGTGTTATCAATGAAGGGTGACAGATTGAACATATCAGTTAATGTAAGTGAACACTGTAATGCAATATTAATAAACTATTATTATATATATCTGTCCTGCAGTCCATCACCCCTACACCCTGTGAAGATGAAGAGAGTAGAATAGAGAGACAAGGAAACCAACTGCCTTTCAAAACTCTGATAGTTTCTCTGCAGCCTGGCACACTTAGCAATCAATTGCTTGCTGAATAACTGAATGAATGCATGCATGCATAAATGAATGACTGCCACTGGAGGAATGGTTTCTTTCCTGTCCCACCAGTTCTCCAAGGTACAGACCAAACCCCTGGGACCACTCCAGACCCTTCCTGCCTGAGAGAAACTCAGGGCTCTGGGTGGCAGCACAGCTCCCACCTGTCCCTGCCTTGTTCTGGACCATGTCTGCACTCCTCAGTTCCTTCCTCTCTGTGTTACTACCTTTAGCCTGATGCTGAGCTCATGTTCCTTTTCCTTTCACATTTTTGGGAGTGGGCCCCTCCTGTAAGTTCTTGGTCATGACTCTGGCGAACTCCTAGCTCTCAGGAATGCTCACATTCCTGAAAAAAGGATCACTTTTTTAAACTTATTTTAAGATTATTATCGGAGACTTCCAGTAAAATGGCGCAATAGACCCTGGAGGTCCCCGGAACACTGGAGGAACAGAACCACTAAACGAAGAACTTAAAGAGGAAGCCGCATCGGGTCTGGTAGGACGGGCGGAGACGAGAGAGGGCAAACCCCGTGAGGGAAGCCCCAGCCGTGGGAAGCTTTTCTGGTTGGGGGAAGAGACCCTCCGGCCGCACACCAAGCTCACCAGCCCACAGCTCCTTTGCCTGGAGGAGAAGTTCTAAGATAGCCGGCAGTAAATTAGTGAGGACTCTCTTTGCTCAGCTCGGTGAGGCTAAGAGCGGCTAGAGAATCAGTGGGGCCGGCGCCAGGGCTTGCTCGCCGGTGAGCACTTACCTGGTTCCTGGTGGAGGGAGTGGCTGTGTGAGCCGGGAGCCTGCGGGGACGGACTGAACTGAGCACCTTTGGTGCAAAGGCTGGAGGTTTTGGACTGTTGTTCCTGTGGTGCGGAGCCTGCGCGCGAGTGGTGTGAGGAGGTCGCCATTTTGTCGGGCTTGGGCCCGCCCATGAAGGATCAGGTCTGAGACCTAATTGGTCTGGTGGAATTGGCACAAAAGTACACGCGCGCGCGCACACGCGCGCGCCTGCGGCCTTGGATCCTCACTCTCTGTCCAGCTTATACTGCGTTGCCAGGGAAACGCTGGGCGGGTGCCCTCTGATTCCCAACAGGCTGCTCTCTGACACCCGGGAGTGCGCAAGCCGCTTCGAGTCCCCGCTCTCCCCACTCTGCTTGCAGAGTTGCCAGGCTGGTGATTGGTTGTCGGGCTGCTCGGCCTGATCTGCGAGTGGCTGATTGGGACAGGCTGAGACTGGGAGTTTTCCTGGGAGTGTTGGGCCGTGAGCTGCGTGCCTGCGTCATCCAGCCAGGGCTCTCCTGGTGATCTATCTAATACATCAAAGCAATCCCAGAGCGACAGCCAGATGGGGAAACAAAGAAACATGTCACAAGTAAAAGATCAGAAGAAACCTCCAGAAATGGAACCAAATGAAACAGAGGGATCCAACCTTTCAGAGACAGAGTTTGGAACACTGATGATAAGAATGTTTAAGGAACTTAGCGAGGACATAAAGAAGGATAGGGAAACCATAAAAAACAACCTGTTAGAACTAAAGAATACAATAACTGAAATGAAGAACACACTCGAAGGAATCACCAGTAGAGTAGATGAAGCAGAGGAGCGGATCAGCGATTTGGAAGATAAAATAGCAGAACTCACCCAGTTGGCACAGCAAAAAGACCAAAGAATAAAAAACAATGAAAATAGTTTAAGAGCCCTATGGGACAAGGTGAAGCGCAACCACCATCGAATCATAGGGATACCAGAAGGAGAAGAGAAGAAGCAAGGGGTCGAAAATGTATTTGAAAAAATAATGACTGAAAACTTCCCTACCCTGGTGAAGGACATCAACATACATGCCCAGGAAGTGCAGAGGGTTCCAAACAAGCTGAACCCAAACAGCTCCACACCAAGACACATCATAGTTTAAATGGCAAAGGTTAAAGACAGAGACAGAATCCTAGAGGCTGCAAGAGAAAGACAGCAGGTTACATACAAAGGAACTCCTGTTAGACTAACAGCTGACTTGTCTACAGAAACTCTGCAGGCCAGAAGGGAGTGGCAGGAGATATTCAAAGTGACACAAAATAAAGGCCTACAACCAAGATTGCTCTACCCAGCACGGCTATCACTTAAAATTGAAGAAGAAATAAAGAGCTTCTCAGAAAAGAATAAGCTTAAGGAATTCATTACCACCAGGCCAGCATTGCAAGAAATGTTAAAAGGGCTTTTTTAAACAAAAGAAAAGGGTAAACAAGCTAACCCAGAGAGACAATTTAAGAAGATTGAAGTCATATCAAGCAGATACAAAGGAAAAACTGATGGTTGCTGGCTGGGAGGGAGTGGGGAAGAGGGAGAGGGGGAAGGTTTTGGACAGTGTATGTGGGACTACAATGTTGCCGCAGGGATATGGGGGCAGTTCTGGGAATGTAATTGATAATGTTGTGAAGAGACTATTATGTTGTGAGAAATAAGTCAGTCAGAGAAGGACAGGTACCATGTGATCTCACTTGTGTGTGGAGTCTGAAGAGCTGAGTGAACGATCAAAGTAAACAGACTCATAGATGTAGAGGAAAAACTGAGGGTTGCTAGTTGGGAGTGGGGTGGGGATGGGGGGAAGGGGAAGGGATTAGACAGCATAAATAGACAACTACAATATTGCCACAGGGATATGAAACACAGTTCAGGGAATACAATAATGTTGTAAAAATTTTGTGGTGTGTCAGATAGTCACATGTCTTGTTAGGGAGACCACTTCATGGATGGAGTAGAGGCTTGATCACTACACTGTATACCTGAAGCTGATGTTGTATAGTATTGTATGCCAACTGCAACTGAATATGTGGATGGTCACGGGATGTAGAGTATACTGTGGAGGGGAGTCAGGGGAGTTGTGATGGATATGTATGATATGGGGGGGGAGTAGGGTGGCGAACTGGGGGAGGGGGGTTTTCACTTTGTGGGGTAAGGAGTATTAACTATTGCATTGTGTTGTACTCCTGAAACTAATTTTTAAAAAAAGCTAAAAAAAAAAAGAAAAAAAAAAAGATTATTATTTAAAAATGTAGCTAGAATACAACATTATATCACTTTCAGGTGCATACCATAGTTATTCAGCATTTATATAGAGCATCACTTTTAGCTTGTGACTTTTTAGTGTTAGAACACTGCCCTAGCTTTTCTATTTGAAAAACGCATCCAATATTTTTGTTATTAATAATCTATACCATGTTATTATCTAGTCCCAAAGCTATAATTGACTAGAAGAGAATTTTGAAGAGCTCTTTCATTTTTGAAATTAATAAAGCTAATTTTACTAAGAAATTAATAAACAGAAGTGAATATTTTTATTTTATTGCTAAAACGTGTTCAAAGAAAATAGTAACAAACAACTCAATAGTTTTCAAATGTTTCCAATATAAGAGTTTTTATTCTGGCTCCATGCTCAATTAGAGAGGTACCTATAACAGATTAAATACAAAAATAATTAGGGAAGACTCAATAAAAATTTTCAGATGACAGTAAAATGGGGTATCTTCAGTCTTGCAGCTCTCAGAGAAGTTACTGGGTCTCAATTTCAGTCCTAATATTAAATGATAAAATCCCCAATTCATATGAGATAATCAATTTAAAACAAGACTTCAGGTTTGGATGACAAGTAACGGACTGCCAAAAAATTTGAAAATTGAAAATATGACAGTAATTGCCAGATTAAACTTCTGGGTGTGGAGAATCTAACAGAAAGTTGAGTACACTCTGTGAGGACGGGGTAAAGAACAGGATTAAAGAATGGCCAGGAAAGGCCAATAGCTCAAACAGGTAGGCAATCCAGGTGTGTGGATGGCAGGGAAGCCTACCTTTGTTACAAATGGGGCGGACAGCAGTGGATGAAGGAGGGTGGCCTTACCTCAACAGAGGGGGTGGGTCCAATGTCGAGGGGCTGAGGTTTGGGTTGCCTTGGAGAAGCGCTGGCTCTTAAACAAACCTGTCATAGACTGCTTTAAGGTTTCTCCATGATGGACCTCAGCCCTTTGTCGCTGTGGGTAGCTCTATGATTGTAGGGCGGGCTGCTCAGGTAGAGGTGTGGCAGCGACAGCCTGGCTGGCTCCTAGGCCCCGGGCTGGGTACCTTGTCTGGGGAGGTGGGTGTCAGCATTACTTAAGGGTATTAGAATTTTTGCTGTTTTGGGACCTAACCTGGACAGGAAATGGGATTGACCTCGTGTGTACTACTCGTGAGATTTCAGGGTGTTCAGAAATAAGTGATGTCATCTCCTTCCCACCTTGGGCTTGAGGTGTCTCTTGGGGTAGGACTCTTAGGACCTGTTGCCATTAGATGGGTCATCTGAGTCCGAGGGCACCACCTCCTGGGGAGGCAGACTCTTGGCGGGTTTCTTTTTCTTCCTTCTAGGGTTTTCCTTTCTCAGCTCTCCTAAATCTGCAGTATCAGCTTCCTTGATTGGCTGTATTAGGGAAGTTGAGTTTTTCATGTCCGTGTCTGCCCTAGAGAGAGAGAGAAATGAGGGTTACTCTAGTCTTGACAGCTGCTATGTCTACAGAGATGTCCAAGCCAAGAGATAACAAAGGTGGGCAAGGATACGGAGAAAAGGGAACTCTCATGCACTGTTGGTGGGATTGTAAATTGGTACAGTCACTATGGAAAACAGTATGGAAGTTGCTAAAAAAATTAAAAATAGGGCCAGCTGAGTGGCTCATTGGTTAAGAGTTGGCTTGGGAATGTAAGCTGTGAGCAGCAGGGCCGCTGGTTTGGATCCCACATGGGCCAGTGATGCTGTGCTCTCTACAGCTAAGATGGTGAACAATAGCTCAACCTGCACCTGGGCTGCCGTGATTTGCCTGCGATGGCATAGGCTGCAGTGGGGCTGCAGTGGGCTGCCTTGAGCTACTGTGAGTGGCCGGCAGCCAGTGTGAGTGGCTGACAGCCAGCATGAGCTGCCATAAGCTGCCGTGAGCAGCCATCCAATGGCTGGTGACTAACTGCCTCATCCGGAAGAGCGCAATGGTATTACCAACATGGGCCAGTGAAGCGACCTCCTCCACAACTAGACTGAAGAACAAAAGGGCAGCAACTTGGGCTGGCCAAGTGGCTCAATTGGTTAAGAGTTGGCTTAGAGCATGAGCTCTGAGCAACAGGTCCGCTGGTTCGATTCCCACATGGGCCAGTGAACACTGTGCCTGAGCTGAGCTGTTGCTGAGCTGCCAACAGGTGCCAGGATGGCTCAGCTGCTGTAACAACAAGATTGCCTGTTTGATGTTGGGCTACACCCACCCGCAACTAAGACTGAACTTGGTACCTTCAGCTGAGCTGCCGCCCGGATGACTCAGTGGATAGAGCGTGTGCTTTTAACAACAAGGCTGCTAGTTTGACTCCCGCATGGGATGGTGGCTATGCCCACCTGCAACTAAGATTGAACACAGCACCTTGAGCTTAGAGGCCACAAGCTGCAGAAGGGAAGCCAGATTGTGCCTGGTGCCCTCCACAATGAAGACTGAAGAACATCAACTTGGCAGGTCCCCTTCTCCAATCCCCCAACACTGTTCCCCTCCCCAAATTCCCCCAAAAAAATCTTTAAAAAAAAAAATTACCATATGACACAGCAATTCAACTACTGAGTATTTATTCGAAGGAAATGAAATCAGTATATTGAATAAATATTTGCACTGCCATGTCCATTGTAGCGTTATTGACAATAGCCACGAAAATGAAGCAACCTAAGTGTCCATGGATGGACAAATGGATAAAGATGTAAAATCTCTCTCTCTCCGTGTGTGTGTGTGTGTGTGTGTGTATAATGGATTGTTATTTAGCAGTACAAAAAGGAAATCCTACCATTTGTGACAACATGGATTGTCCTTGAAGGCATATACTGAGTGAAATATATCAGATATAAAAAGACAAATAATGTATGATCTCACTTATATGTGAAATATAAAATAAACCAAATTCACAGAAACAGCGTAAAATGGTGGTTGCCAGAAGCTGGTGCTAAGGGTGGGGGAAATGGAGAGATGTTGGTCAGAGAAAATATACTGGATTATTTATTTATCCAGAAATGTTGTCCATCAGAGAAGACACCTTGGGAGCACCCTGACCTAATTTGGCCCAGTTCTGGAAGCTCGCCTTCCACAGAGCCTTCAGGGTAAGTTAAGGACATCGGCTGCCTGGTGTTAACCTGTATTTTGTCCCCATAGCTACTGTCTGCCACCTTGATCACCCAGTTTTCATTCTGAATAACTTCGACCATAGCTGCTTCAGATTCTTTTGGAAATTGTCAAGAAAAAAAATGCAGTAGGAAAATATTTTTAGTTATTTCTAAACAGAAAATTCCATTGCTCAAATCCTGTGATACTTTTTGAAGACTGGCTCAGAGACTCAGGGGGTAATTTCCAAGAGCGAGAAAAAATTTGGTCTTTTCACACCATTAGGAGAGCTATTACAAAAGGAAAAAACAAACCACCAAATAACAAGTGTTAGCAAGGATGTGGAAAAATGGAACCCTTGTGCACTGTTGATGGGAATGTAAAATGGTACAGCTGCCATGGAAAACAGTGTGGAGATTCCTCAAAATATTATAAATAGAACTACCAGTAATCCAGTAATCCTACTGCTGGGCATATACTCACAAAAATGAAAGCAGGCACTCATACAGTTAGTTCTATAGACCCATGTTCACAGCAGCATTATGCACAGCCAAAACGTGGAAGCATCCTAAGTGTTCATTGATGGATACAAAATATGGTACATACATACAGCGGAATATTGTTCAACCTTTAAAAAAGGAAGGAAGAGGGGCTGGCCGAGTGGCTCAGTTGGTTAAGAGCTCGCTCAAGAGTGCAAGCTGAGCTCTGAGCAACGGTGGTTCGATGCCAGCCCGAGCTGAGCAGCCGCTGAGCTGCCAACAGGTAGCAGGATGGCTCAGCTAAAAAAAAAAAAAAAAAAAAAAAAAAAAAAAAAAAAAAGGAAGGAAGTCTGGCACTTGCTACATGGAGGAACCGTGAGGACACCATGCTGAATGAAATATGCCAGACACAAAATGACACATAGTGTGTGATCCCACTTATATGAGGACCTAGAGGAGTCAGATTCATAGAGACACAAGTAGAATGGTGGCTGCCAGGGACTGGGGGAGGGGGAATGGGGAGTTAGTGTGCAGTAGGGACAGAGTTTCAGTTTGAGAAGATGAGAAATGTTCTGGAGATGGGTGGTGGTGATGGTTGCATAATAATGTGAATGTACTTAATGTCGCTGAACTTATTCTTAAAAATGGTTAAAACAGTAAATTTTATATTATATATATTTTACCATAAAAAAATGGCCTGAGCAATAGCAGTAACATTAGAAAAAAGGCTCCCCAGGAGGCTACAAAATTACCTTTAAATATAGGTAATTTATAGTACCTGTGTGGGTGTGTAAGTTCTGTGAGGCCTGGCTCCTGGAGACTCATCTTGAAATCATGCTACAAGGTGGTAATCACCAACCTTGTTCTCTGGGATCTGCAGTTTTATCCACCACATTTATCCCTTATCAATTATCCCTCAAACTGCTACCTCCCTTTATAGTGGACTAAGTTGGCATATACAATTTCTCATGTATTTGGATTGGTCATGGTCCAGTCTCTAACCTATAATCTCTGAGAAGAGCAACCAACAAGGGAGAGTGGGAAGTAGAGTTTTTCAAGTTCACCAACAGCACCCAAGTGAGGGAGGGCAGAGGCCTGCCTACCCACCTGAAGGGCCCCGGGAAGATGTCCTTGGAAGGAACCCAAGATGAACAGCAAGGAAGAGCATGAAGCAGTGTGTGCCCAGCCCTCAGCATGGGACTGGGCATGTCCCTGGGACTGAACAGTTCAATTCTGAGCAGACGATCATGAAACACGAGGTGTCCTTGTTATACAAACATGCAAATAATATATTGTTAAGTGGAAGAAAGTTACAAGACAGAATGTATCTTATATTTCCATTTTTTGTATTGAGAGTGTGAATGCATAAGGATAGTGGAAGTCTTTGTAACAATCTGTTAGTAGTTGCCTCAGGGAAATGGATTCCAGTAGAATTGTTACTTTCTTTACATTTAAAACATTTTTTGCGCCTGTCATCAATGATGAGGAAAACAAAGATTTTTATTTCAAGAAAAAAAATCAACACACTAGAGAAAACACTCTAGGAGGACATATATCAAATATAAATGGTGATTACTTTTCAAATGTGGGACTATGGATAGTTTTTATACTCCCTTTGCTTTTAATTTCTAAACCATATTAACTATGCATTATTTTGGAAAAAAAGATAAGACCATACAAACTGTCATGATTAGAATAAAAAAGCAGAGTGGGATTTTGGTCAAGGAAGAGCCCTTACAACCACGAAGTGGACGCCCGGGCCACCCTCTTGTACTCTCCAGAATGACTGAGGCTGGCCAAGTTCACGATGTCCCACGAGAACATGTTCCCTTCCTGGGGGTGGGCAGAGTAGGTGTGACCCTGCTGTGAAAGCTCTTATCCACCAGCCCACGGCCCTCACTCTGCTTGGCCCAAACCCACTCTAGAAAGGGGAAGGGCGCCATGCCTGACTCAGCCAGCGGACATTCTCTATCAGCACATGTAACAGGCCCTGATAAAAGAGCTTTTTTCTGTCCTATCTTATACCAAAACTGAGTTGAATTAAGTGTTCTATTAGTCATTGTAGGCTACAGATATGTTTAAATACTATGATAAACAGACCAGAACTTTGGGGAGTGGGGTGAGGGACCAGGCACTGCCCTCTGTTGGCCCTGCAGAAGCAGCTGGTTTGTCTTCCGGGAAGAGTGCTGAGTCCTCACTCCCTGCTCTCTGGGGAAAACCCGTCTCATTCACTTGGTCGGGCACTGTCAGCTTGCCCCGTCTTCTTGCTGATTTCCTGGGGCCTGATTTCTATTTTCCCTAAATGTGTTTCTGTCACCAAGAACAGGAGGACCTGTGGGGTAGGCACTCAACAGACATTTGATGAGGACCAGGAGGCCCCTAAGTTTGAACGATGGAAAAGGCGGAAAATGGAGAGACTGGTAAGAAATGGCCAACCAAACTGCTGCCACTGGCTCTCAAGGTTAACAAATCTCTGTGACTCTGTGTTCTCTTGTCCCCAGTACCAGGGCATAACAACACACGTTCTGACACTGGGCAATAGCATGTGTCCCTCTGGATAATACAGAACAGTCACACATACAGGGCTACTGCTGAGCTGCTGTTTTCCAGGGCTTTGATCCTGCAGAGGAAAGGGGGCTCTTTCCCTGACCAGAGGGGACCGAGGGAACTAATGACACACAGAGGCCTCATGACTTCAGAGGCACAGCTCCTTCTAAGGGAAAAGTCCTCCGTAGTGACCGGGTGAGATTATGGAAAGTGGTTCATGTTATGTCAGGGGCAGCGCTAAATCTTGACGTTTCAATCAATTACTTAATGTCACGGCTGTCGGGAGGACAATGTGAGGCCACACTACACAGAGAAAAGGGATGAGTGTTAAACAGTACAGGAATTATAATTTCCTTTGACACATACTCCTAAATCCAAATAGCTTGATGGAAAATTACTGAACAGCTCAGAGAAAAATACGAGAGGCTAATTCTGTGTAATAGGAATTGAGAGCTGACCACAGACAGACAAACCACATCTGGACCCAGGAGAGGGTCTCCCCTCCAGTAGACTCACACACAGCCAGGTCCTGAAGACACACAATTACAGTTGCATGTCAAGGGAAGGACATTCCTTGCCTTCAGGACCTCAGTGCCTGGCCTCCTCCTCCCGATGCCCAGTGCTTTCTCTGGAGCACAGACAAAATGATTATTCCAATGTGACTTTCCTGAGATCACACTTTCGAATGTTGCTAATTTTTTAGTGAAATCAAACTCTCTCCAAAGTGAGTTTCCCCACAGAGGGGCATCGAAGGTAACCTGCTCAACCCATGCTCTGTCAAGAAGGAAGCCGGGATGGGCCTCAGCTGTGTGGGGACAGATGGCCAGCAGTTACAGGACACCAGCTGTGTGGGTTCCTATAGGGCCCACCAGAGGTGCCCTGCCCAGAGGACCATGCAATCCCCAGCCTGTGGGTGGGTGGGTAAAGCTTCGTAGAGGCACTTCCCTTCACTGGAGAAAAGCAGACGTCAGAGCATCAAACAGACCAGACATGCTTCCTGGGCAGCAGCAGAGGCCACAGCTGGACCTCATGTGAGCAGGACCCAAGGGGAGTGGTCAGGGGAGAACTTGGGGCCTTGAGTCTCTGCTGGCGAGGAGAGAGGATGCCAAATGGGGGGAAAGTCCTCCTGGTCCGCTGTCTTCTTGCAGTTATTGAGAAGATGACATGGGATAAATTATCTGTGTGTTCTCTAAATGGAGATGGTTATAAGCAGATTAGGTCATAGTTTTGCTCAGAACAGATCTTTCTGATGCCATGAAATGTGCAGATGGAAAGGTATGGTCACAGCCTCACTGTATTTCACGTGACAAATGCAGTGACACTACAGTTCTCTCCATTCAGAACCAGTTATTGGGAATTTAGCAGAATGAATAACATATTTTGCAAGCCAACCTTGCTAAGTCTTCAAGAATCATTTAATGTCAAATTTTGAGTTGAAAATGAAATTTGCATCACCGCTGGCCATATTCAATCAATTTTGAACCCTTCACCATCTAACTACTTTCCTTCCTGTCTTTCATTGTGCGCCGACCTCAGTTAGGAACCAGAGAGAGGCCTGCAGAAAATACTCTCAGTTGCCCCAAACTGAAGGCCCCAAGAAGGAAGGGAGGGAGAAAGGCAAGGGGTGGAGTTCTGGGTGTTCGCCATGCTGGTCACCCTGCTGTTTGGGGCCATGTACCCCTTGTCAAATGGATGCTAATAGTGGGTTCTATATTTTAAAATTAAACTTAGCCAAATGATGTACAGTTGGAGGGCATTTTTTTGATAGCCCATGAAGAAAATACCAGGATTTTTTTAAAAAAGTAATGTTCTCATCCGCATAAGGGTATGAAGACTTACTAAAGAATGAACAAAGGGAGGTGGAGCTCTCGACAAGGACCGAGCGGAGGAAATTCCAGTGTAGAAACAAAATAAGACATATCTGCCTTTCTTCTGCATGCTCACATCTGCCAGCCCTGATTGCAGACACAAAGACAGACTGAGGTTTGAATTTAGTGGGCTGGAAGTGACCTCTGCTTAGGAGAACTAAATGCAGGCTCTTGCTAGTAGAGAGGCAGCTAGAGCAAACACCCACTGGTCAATGAACACTTCCGCTGTGGAAAGCCCTAGGAGCTCAGGTAGATAATTGGCAGCAAAGAGCTTTCAATAGGCACAGGGTAGCATTAAGAGAGAAAATGATAAAGGCATTTCTCAACACAGAAAGAACTGGATTTTAATTCTCAAATAGTGATTGACAATGTTGAGTTTAGTGAAAATAGTCAATCCCTAGACACATTTATTCATGCTCCTTTATAATGTACTATACTTTGGATATAATACTGCTTGAGTAAAATTTTAAGAGTAACAAAAATATGCTATTATTTTAAATAAAAATTATACTCATCTAGGAGAATGCAGGGTTGGAGTATGTGTCAGCAGTCATAGCTCCAGGAAGCTTCTGAGGGCACTACGCACCCCACAAGCAGCCCTGTTGGGCGCCGCTCTCATGCCTGCATTGGTTCAGTTTTCAAGTGGTGGTTGGGCACATCCTGTGAGCTGCACCCTGGCAACCAGGATCTGCAAGGACTAGAACCTGGCCCCTCTTTCCGGGATTCATAACTAATGGGAGTGATGACCGTGAATGCACATGGCCCCACATGAGGGAAGATTCCTGTAAGGAAACCTCTGCAAGATGAAGGGGGTTCCCCTTACTATCAGGACAGCTGGAGTCCCAGAACACTGCAGAGTGTTCTGATGCTCAAGTTCAATGCTGGAGTTCCCAGGAGGCCGAGGGCAAAGTACAGCACTCGGAGGAGGGTGTACTTGGCCTGCGCAAAGGCACAGAGCCTTGTGGAGCACTGGCGTGGGGAAAGCTGAGGGTAGTTGGTACACTTAGTGCAGAGGGGACATCCGAGGGGAGTTTGATGAGTCCCTTTGTATCAGGTTCTTGCTTCCCCATTCTCATTTGAACCAGCAATATTTTACTGTTTTAAGCCTCTGGGTCTCTCTGCTAATGTTCAGTGGCTAAGTTAGTAGACAGCAAGACTGAAATGGTGACAGCAGTGGACTCTGTCACGCACTGGGCACGTTATCCCACAAAACTGAATGGGGGCACTGGCTACAGATAGCAGCCGGCAGTCTTTCTGTGGATGGGACACAGCCCTGGTCATGTAACGAGCGACACCCAAGGAGGAACGTTTTAAAATCCCTCCACGAAGCAAGTCTTCTTAAGTATTGTTCATGCCCAGCGAAAAGGCTTTTTGGGAGCTCAGTTGGAAGTGGCTGGGGGAAGTGAGGCCAGGAAGGCAGGCCTGGGTCTGACCAGCAAAAGACTAAGCTAGGATAAGAAGGGGTACAGGGAAGGTTCTGAGGGATGTTTATATGGGGGAGGGGCCATGGCAGGTTTACCTCTCAGGAAGCAGGATGGGAGGACAGGAAGATGGGTGGGACTGGCAGGAGGAGGCCTGAGGCAAGGGCCTCGGGAAATGAGAGCGCCTGACCTAAGGCACTGGGTCTGAGGGTCCAGCAGAGCTGAGAAATACTTGCAAGTTAGGATCAACAGAACCTGGAGACCAAAGGGTGTGGGGGGAGAAGGACAAGAAGAAGCCCAAGACAACACCAGGTTTCCGCCTGGATGACTGTCTGGGGGTACGATGTGATCTGAGACAGGAAAGAGGGAGCAGGTTAGTGGAGCTCCAACTATGATTTCAGTTGTAGGTCTGTTCAGTTTGAGACTGTGCCCTTAGGTAGATGGATGGAAATAACAGGTTCCCGCCATGTGCTGAGTGCTGGCTTTACGCCAGGCCTGGCAATGACCGTCCCCAGTCCTCATGCCACCCTAACCTTTGATGAGGAACAAGCTCAGACATAAACAAGCTTCTCAAGGGCACAAAATCAGGTGAAGGTGGGGCTAGGATGTGACCCAGGCCTTAGTTCCAATGCCACGTGGGGAGCTTTTAACAAAACCCATCCCACGCCCGGGACTACAATTCTGACACAAGGGCCCAGGGGCAACCTGGGTTGGAGATCATGTTAGAGGTCCTTAGTGTAAACAGAGTCATGGAAGCAACGGGTGTGGGCACCATCAGCAGGGAGAAAATCCAGAGAGAGGAAGAGCCGTGACAAGTCTCAGATTCTGGATCCCATTTCTCATCCCATGTTCACAATCCACCTTTACCTCCAAGGTTATGGCTCTGACTGCAGCCTCAATGCCCCTGGTGGACCCCATGGACTCGGGCTTTTGCCTACTGTCCAGGCCTCAGCTTTAACCCACCCCTGCAGCTTTTAGCAATCCTACTACCTCAGATAAAAATGTGTTCACCCCACAGTAGCCCCGGGAACCTCACCCCCTGCCGACACACACATACACTCACCTGGGCAGGGCCAGCCAGGGCCAGCACCCTGCACCACTCACCGCAGGGGAGAGGCAGACAGGTGATTGGTCCCAACTGCAATTGACTGTGCTTTACGGTCAGATTCCATTAGGAGGCCATGCAGCCTTACAAGTAAAAGGGGAATGATTGCTTCTGATTTGTGATAAGACTGAAGACTTTTCTGAAAGGTCAGTAGGATATGTGAGATTTGAGATCAGAGCCAGACAAATGAGCAGTAGGGCAAGGTGTGACATTGAGGGAAGAAACTTTGCAGAACCACATGATACATAGGAGGTCCTCCACTTACTCTTTTTTCACAAGTAATCTCATGGACCGCAACTCAGAAATTGATTAAAGGTGTGAAGATGTAAATAAAGTTCAGGGAGTGAAAGTTGGGTCCACTTACACTTTTGGATCCTCCTCAAATGGGGGTGACTTTATGTGGGAGCAGGAGAGAGTATACTTGTTTTGGCTGATCTTAATCAGTGCACTGCGAGGGCAAAATTCCTGTAATGACACCAAAGCAGTCACTCATTTAAATCAGACAGGTCCCCAGTATAGATGTCATTCATTCTAGCTCGACCCACTATAATAGCTACTAGCCACGATCCCACTCCGGGTGATGCTCCCAGGCGCAGTTTAAAGCAGAGCCTTGCGTGATAATTACATGCTGAATAAAAGTAACCGTTGAGTCCTATTTGTCTTTTCACATCCCAGGTCATTTGCCAAGCCATCCACATAAGATGCAGTGGGTGCACACACGCACATTCTCTCATATCACCATCTTCCCATCTTTATTCCACGCTCGGCCATCTTTTTGCTGGACTTATAAACTATGATCCACCCCTTGCTGAATGTCCCACTTGCAGCCCCATGAGTTTCCCAACATCTCCATCAGAACAGTCTTTAGCTTCCCCCACCCCCCACCATGCCACTCTGGCCACCAGGGCCCCACTGCCCTATGGGTAAATTCTAAGTTCCTTCCAGAGCTTTCTTGATCAGGGATCCTGGGCCAACTGCTTCATCTCTCCCCACATCCTGAGGACATGCCAAGGGACATCTCTTCAATCATCCCTTGATTTGCTTTCTCCTCTCTTGCCCTAGAGCAGTGCACAAGGCCCCCACTTGCTGCCCTTGCAGGCTGCCTCTTTACTGTCATCTGAATGTTCTGGGAAGTCCTTTTTCTCTCAGGGCTTTTCCTCACTCTGTCAGAATGGGTTCAGTGCTCTTGGGGCCACCAACTCAGATGGCCTCAGTCTGTACCCTCAATCCTAAAATTCATTTACCACAACCCCTCCCTGGTGGATATACCTCATGCAACAGTCCAGAAATGACTGGCTATGTATACTCCGGATACTAGGTGGTCAGACACAGGGTTTAGGGTGCAGACCATGGAGCTAGGCTGCCTGGGTTCAGGTGCCTATTCTGTGGTTTCCATGTGACTTCACCTCTCTGCTTCAGTTTCCTTCTCTGACAATGGGAACAGTAACAGTTCCCCCTCACAGTGTTCTGAGCACGCAGTTATTCACTACAGGTAAAGTACTTGGATCAATACCTGCTGCACAAAGTTAGTGCTTTATAAAGTTAGCCACTATGGTTTTATTTGCTGCTTTTTGCTTGCCAACCTGCTTTCCAGGCATAGTAAGTGGCTATTTCCAGAAATGTCATGCAGGGGCCGGCCGGGTGGCTCAGTTGGTTAAGAGTTGGCTTAAGAGTGTGAGCTCTGAGCAATAAGGCCACCGGTTTGATTCCCACATGGGCCAGTGACACTGCACCCCAAACTGAGCTGTCGCTGAGCTGCAAACAGGTGGCAGGATGGCTCAGCTGGTGTAACAACAAGATTGCCTGTTCAATGGTGGGCTATGCCCACCCGCAACTAAGACTGAACTCAGCACACTGAGCTGAGCTGCCACCTGGATGGTTCAGTGGATAGGGCGTGTGCTCTTAACAACAAGACTGCTGGGTTCGACTCCCGCATGGGATGGTGGCTACTGCCACCTGCAACTAAGATTGAACTCAGCACCTTGAGCTTAGAGGCCACGAGCTGCTGACACGAAGCCAGATGGCAACTGGCACCCTCCACAACGAAGACTGAAGAACAACAACTTGGCTGGTCCCCTCCCCCAATTCCCCAACACTGTTCCCCTCCTTCAATTCCCCAATAAAATCTTTAAAAAAGAAAAGAAATGTTATGCATTCAAGGAATTTAAAAAGCAGTTGTGGGCCGGCCCAGTGGTTCAGTTGGTTAAGAGCTCGCTTAAGAGAGCTGAGCTCTGAGCAACAGAAGTTCGATGCCCAGCCCAAGCAAGCTGCCCGCTGAGCTGCCAACAAGTGGCAGGAAAAAATAAAAAAATAAAAAAATAAAACTAAAGCTAAAAAATAAAAAAATAAAACTAAATAAATAAAGAGCAGTTGTGAGAACCGCCCTTTCATTGGGGGCTATGCCAGCGCCTGAGATGGATGGCCACAGGTGAGAGGCTAGTGAGGAAGCTAGTGTGGAAAGGGGGCAGCCCAGTGTGGAAAGGGGGCAGCCCAGGGTGGAAAGGGGGCAGTCCAGTGTGGAAAGGGGGCAGTCCAGGGTGGAAAGGAGGCAGCCCAGGGTAGAAAGGGGGCAGCCCAGTGTGGAAAGAGGGCAGTCCAGGGTGGAAAGGGGGCAGTCCAGGGTGGAAAGGAGGCAGCCCAGGGTAGAAAGGGGGCAGCCCAGTGTGGAAAGAGGGCAGTCCAGGGTGGAAAGGGGGCAGTCCAGGGTGGAAAGGAGGAAGCCCAGGGTAGAAAGGGGGCAGCCCAGTGTGGAAAGGGGGCAGTCCAGGGTGGAAAGGGGGCAGTCCAGGGTGCAGAGGACCCTAAGGGCCTCAGTGGGAAGTCACAATTGCGCAGTCTTTTGGGTGCCAAGAGTGTGAATGGAAAAAAGATGGGGAAGGTGGTAGGAAGAGTTAAAACCCAAAGGTTCGGGAAAGCACACTGTGTTCAGACAGCAGTGAGCCTCCCATGGACTAGAAACATGCTCACGGGGCAGGCTGGGCCATGATGGGGCCAAGCTGGGCTTTTCCTTGAGTTAATGATGTATGTGCATGTGTGTGGCATGTGTACATGTGTATGTGTATGTGGTGGTGGTGGGGGCGGTGGACATCAGGCAGGCAAGTGACATCATCAGGTTTGTAAACTGCTACAGATTTTTTCTAAAATGTCTAGGAAAATACGTAGGGGAGGCCTGCAGGGTAGCCTAAGGCAGGAGTGGTTGGTCTGAGCAGCAGGGAAGTGAGAGAGGGTAGTGCTGTAAGGATGGGGAGGATGCTGAGAGGGCACATGAGCCCCCCAGCTGTCAGTGCAGAATGCGAGCCAGCAAGGCCACTCGGTGAGGAGTTAGGAGGCCATAGCCACGCTTGCAAGGCCAGACTCTGTGTCGCAGAATCTGAACCTTAGGGGTGGGTGCACAGGGGGATAGATAGCCAAGGAAACTGTTCTTTCAAAATGGCTGGCAGTGCCAGGAAAGAGTGAGATGTGGCCTACAAGGAGGGTGGGGGGTCAAAGAAGCCACTTACTAAAGAAACAAAAAAGAAGCCACTTACTGCCCCGCAAGGAAGTCCCTTTTTAAGTGAAAGTCGACTTACTCTCCGGTTGTTGCACTTCAAAACTGTGTAGAATTTATCTTCAGCCACATCATGATTTGGAAGTGCTATGACAATGGCAGGGACATAGAAGTCAAATCCGTTGGGTATCACAATTTTGGCAAACACATAGTCGCCAACCTGTAGATGAGAGCATATTTTGTAGCAAACATTTTGCTTAGAAATCTTATAGACAATATTAATATAAGCTCATTTTAAAACACCCCAAGATGAAGTACTGATGGCAAAATTCAAATGCATATTTTTTCTCAGAAAGTAGTCAGTAGCTCCAAAATTCTTTGTGCTTATTGGGCCACACCTGGAATTTTGTGACCCGTTTGGGCAAGTCGCCTTCTAGAAGGACCTCGTCTCCTGACTAGGGTCCCGGGGACAGCAAGATGAAGAGGGGTCCGGAAACATATCCTACCTACTAAGACTAGTGGAAGGAACCTGGGGTGTTTCACATGAAACTCAAGGAGAGATATGAGCAGTGTCTTCATATATGTGAAGGGCTGCCACCCAGACTCAGGAAAGGGATTTGTGTAACACTGCTCTAAGCACACAGCTGGACTCCATGGGCAAAAGCTACAAAGAGATAGCTTTCAGCAGAGTGGAGATCTTGGAAAACGGAGCACAGAGGCTGCTAGGCATTTGTCAGCTGGAAAGGATCCATCGTCAGAGGACAGTGTACTGATGCACTGTGGGTCTGGCTGGGGAAGGTGGGAACAGACAACCAGGTAACGTCTTGTGAGTGTGCTCAGTAAACTTCCTCCTGGCTCACCCTATCTAGGAAACCACTGCACTTCAGCTCTGGGGGGCGTTCTCTACGCTTCAACCTTGGTGTCAAGGAAAGCACTACCTCTGCCCTTGTTTTAAATCTATTTTAACATACTCTTTTGCAGTTACAGTTTCAAGAGCACCAGCAGCTACAGTACCTCCTATCCCTGACTGCCTATTGTCTGTAAAGGGACAAGAGCAATTGTGAGCTTCTTCACAGGGTGTTCGCAGATCAGGTCATGCGCAAAGAAATCGCCAGGCCAGGGCTCAGAGAGCCTGGGGCCACTGTTCCTCCCTCCCAAACGCAAGCTCTATGCAGGAGCCCAGCCAGATGCACAGCCAAGGGCCCCACAGTGGCGGTGCCATCCTCAGAACACTGGGAATGGTGAAGAGGGGCCAGGAGCAGATACCTGGAGCAGTGGGCAGGGCATGGCACCCCCCACGGGAGTGATGAAGGAGATAGGCACCAGCTTGGTGTCTCCGTACTTGAAGCCAACCAGCGCATGGGTGGGGCTCATGCACTTCTTCACAACCCCTGGAAGGAATCAGATTTAAAAGAAAATATAGACAAGTAATGTCTGTTCCCTTAGGCTGGCCCCAAGGGAACCAGTTGATGCAAGGGAACCAAAGTGGCGCTAAGTTATCCCACTTGGCCTGTTTAGATCAGTGTGCCCCTTCGGTCTCTCTCCCAGATGATGCTGGTCTGGAACGCTCTGAGCTGGACAGCCCAGAGAATGCTCAGAAGCTTGCTCATCCCCAGCAACCATCCTGAGGAGGAACATCGTGCCTGGAAACAAATCTCCTCTTCCTGGACATTTCCTACCATCTGGTTTCCTCAGCTACTTATTTTAGCAGTATTTCCTTCTATAATGCTTAGATATAGAAAATCGATGTTGTTAAACTGTGAAAGTGAAAAGGAAATGTGAACTTCCATCACCAGCTTTTCATTAACACTAGATAAATGAAAAGGTAACTGAGTGCATCCCACAGCTTCCCTAAAATGAACAACCAAAAAAGGAGAAAAGAAAAAAGAAACCAGGAGTTTCCTTGTCTTTTACTTCTCAAAGAGATTATTATAACAGGATAAGAAAATACCTGTGTTAGGCTTCGCATAGTTTGTCATTTAGCCTAGCTGAAGCGTATTTTCCCATTATAAAGGGATTACAAATATAGAGGGGAGGTTTTGACACGGACACTTCCCCACGCAGTGACAGCTCCGAGACAGAAATGTGCCAGTCCTCAAGGGGCTCTTGCAGCATGAGTGCCTGACACCCCCGACTCACACGCCAGTCTTGGCCAAGTCCCATGTTCTTTTACGCAGCAAAGAAACAAACAGCTGCTGATTTCATCTTGAATCCATGTCTTTTGTTTTAAATAACCAAAGAAATGAAAACTTTGAAACACACACACACACACACACACACACACACACACACACACACACTCTTCTTATCAAACTAAAATGTTCAATTTGGTTTTTGAAATATTCTTTACACATTATTCACACATTTCCTACCACAAACAGACTTTACCCTTTTAATCAGAAAAGCCAACACTACTTTTTAGAAAGAATTCCTATTCTGGAAACAGTGAAAACCTACCACCCCCAACCACCACAGTTCAGGGTCAGGATCTGGGCTGCCAAGACTGCCACACTGGCAGAGTGACCTGCCACACGCGGATTGACCCTCCTCACATTCCTAGCATTTGGGATTTGGCACAATCCCATCTTACTCCAGCTAGGCAGTTTCCAGGTGTCTGCCGAAGCCCAGCAGTTGTGACAGAGACTGCATGGCCCGCAGAGTTGAAACCATTTTTTCTCTGCCTCAGGAAAAAAAGTCTGCCATGCCTGCTCTAGGTGATTAGGCCTGGACGTCTTGGTGTTAGTTAGTATCGCCTCTTCTTAGTTCCTTCAGTTCTCTTTTCTTCTTTAGACAGTCTCTGCTGACGTGGGTTTTTGTCCACCTCTGGAAATCAGTGCGCTTTCTTGTGGCCTAACTGGGAACCAGCTGCATGGTGCGGACACCCCACTGGGCTGGTTGTGTTCCCTCCTCCAACCCCTTGAGGTAGGGTTTCCCTTCTGTCCTTGCTCCTTCTCCGTCTAATTAAGGAGCTGCTACCATTTCTATGTCCTAATTCAGGATCACCTTGCAATTTTAGGCTTCCCTGACACTTTTCTCTGCCCTCACCTCCAGAGAGGTGAGACCATGTCGCCTGGATTTGAAATGTCACTGGGAACGGTGTCAGGGGTCAGCCAGGCCTTTCTCCTGATGGAGGCCTGGTGATCCCAGCCGTCTTCCTGGGTACTGTGGCTCCCCACCTCGGCACAGGGCTGTCCTGTGGTCAGCTGGGGAAAAGGGATATGGCCCTGTTCAGACCCTCAGCAAAACTGGCCCATGTTCTGAGGTCTGAGGCCTAGAAAATAGTCTAAGCAGACAGCATGGGTCAGTCCACTTGGTGAAAGATGCAGGCATAGTTCTCAATCTTTGTAACAAACAGGAATTTCACAGGCTGGGGACTGGATTTTTTTTTTTACCTTCAGCTGTAAGAACCTTCTGATATTTGCAACCCGGCTTAAATTCCATGAAAAAGGGCATTAGCTTTGCTCCACCTGCTCCACCCCAGTCTATGAATCGCATTCTCATCATCTTCAGTCTCAGAGGGCTCCTCTCCAGCTCACTGTACTGAATTTTGCCTCTTTGAAATGCTGTTACTTTTTAAACTGCAAGCAGCCCCCTCCACCCCTGGGAGAGGGCTGCCCTCATGTGGGAGGGCAGAAAACTCTCTCCAGTAATGAACTTTCCAATTATATAATGTTGCACATTATCATATTTAATCGACACAACAATTATATGGGGGTTTCCTTGTTTCAAGTCCATTTGGAAAGAAGGAAAATGAGGCTCAGAGAACTTCAGATAGCTAGTATAGAGGCAGACCTCAAATAAATAAAAACTTAGGATTTTTTGACCCTAAATCATTACAACTGAGAAAATATTCAGTCCCACTCCCCCTACCACCACATTCCTTTTTCATCCATGTCACTTGCTCCTATGGCACAGTACAGGAATCTTGCAACTCAGACTTTTCACCACTGTGAGTTCCTGAAGTAAGATGTTCCTTTTCACCAAGCAGCAGGGACTCTGACCCCATTCCCACACACAGTGACTTACAGTAAGTCACTCCTGCCTTTCAGCATCCTGATAAGCTGGCCACTGGCATGTCATGTCCATTCCTTAACGAGTGAAGCACACCGGCCCTGGAACATGGGCAACCACACAGAGTCCTTGCCTCCACTCCCAGTGACGGCAGCAACAACCGGCCAGCTCTGCTCCCATGCAGACTTGGCCTTAACCATGGACACTCTGATCCATTACCCCAAAGCTGCCTTTTGCTGAAGTACATTTCAAAACCAACTATTTTTCATTACAAACATTCAGTAAGTTTTGAACAAGACTTGTCAGGACAAGAGTCACCAATCAATATCACGCCTGTGCCCCACAAAACCCTATTTGGTCTTCTTTTTGCAAGGGAGGAAATACTAATGCATAGTAACCAGGTGCTCTAAATACCACTAATGAAGGCAGGTGACATCAGGTGCTTCTGATGGGATGTGCTGAGAGGGACATGACATCCTAACATCACTTAGGTAGTATCTTTTCCAGGAATGTATAATCTGAATCTAATCTAACCCAAACTGAGGAACATCCTATAAAATAATTGACCTTCCTCTCAAATAATGTCAATATCACGAAATAGGAAAGGGTGGAGAATCATTCTAGACCAAAGAGACGTGCTCACGAAATACAATATATGATTCTGGATAGGGACTTGTGCTAGAGAATAAAATACTATTGGGACAACTAACAAAATGGAAATATACTGATAAAAAGTAGAATAATAATGATAAATTCCTGGATTTTACCGTGGTTATATTAAGAGAATACCCTTGTTCTTGAGAAATACAAACTGATGTATTAAGGGGTAAAGGGGCATGATGATATTACCTAATCTCAAATAATTCAGAAAAAGTAATTTGTATATGTGGAGGTGAGGAGAGGGAGGGAGAATAAAATAATAAATATGGTAAAATAAATGTGACAAAATGTTAAAAATTGGTAAATCTGGGTAAAGAATGTGCAGGAATTATCTGCATTATTCTTGCAACTTTTCTGTAAGTTTGAAATCATTTTTTTTGTAAAAAAGAATTCTATGACAGTAGCATTGAAATTTCCAATTAAAGAAAAGATCCAAGGGTGGCAGGGGTAGCCGGGTGGCTCCATTGGATAGAGTGCGAGCTCTGGGCAACAAAGTTGCCGGTTCAATTCCCATATGGGCCAGTGAGCTGGGCCCAACCTGAGCTGCCACTGAGCTGCTGATGGGTGGCTGGATGGCTCAACTGATTAGAGTGCATACTCTGAACAACAATGTTGCTGTTTCAACTCCTACAAGGGATGGCGGGCTGCGCCTCCTGCAACTAGACTGAAAACCGCAATTGGACTTGGAGCTGAGCTGCACCCTCCACAACTAAGATTGGACAACAACTTGACTTGGAGCTGATGGGTCCTGGAAAAACACAATGTTCCCCTTCCCCAATTCCCCAACACTGTTCCCTTCCCCAATTCCCCAATAAAAATCGAAAGAAAGAAAGAAAGAAAGAAAGAAAGAAAGAAAGAAAGAAAGAAAGAAAGAAAGAAAGAAAGAAAGAAAGAAAGAAAGAAAAAAGATCCAATGACTTTGGGGGCGGGGGACAAAACCTACGTACATCCAGTGAGCACATGCTACTCCAGAGTAGCCAGGCCCATGCAGCTTGCAGGAATGTGCGCTCTCTGCCGCTAATCGCGTAAAAAGACCTGGTCTTGGGCACTGAGCGTAGCTATGGTGTCACTATTGCAGGTGGCCACGGTGTCACTATTGTGTGTGGCCACGGCGTCACTATTGCGCGTGGCCACGGTGTCACCCATTACCTCCCCAGACTGGCAGCAAGAGGCCCTCAGCATCTTATTATCACACTGGGATGGGGCTGAGGAAAAGCTTTCTCTGGGATCCTGGCCAGCAAACTGATTCGAGGACCTAATCCAGCCATTTGGAATCCAGTCCTTTTCAGCATTTTCATGCAACTGTCAAATTCACCTTGGACCCCTCTCCAGGGCTCAAATTCAGAAAACTAAGATGGGGTGGCCTCCTCTAATGACCTCCCAGCAAATCAGTGCCCCAGGTTGTCAGGCCCTGTTCTTGCAAAGAAGAGTTTCATGCCTTAGTCTATGAATGCACCTCAAATGCTCAGATCCATATTTACTCTTACCTGGTCAACTCCAAAGCACATTTACAACATTTGAAAGAAAATAACTCAGTTGTCATTTCTACACATTTTCCTGCTGGAACCCAAAACTGCTGAAGCACTTTTTTCTCACTTAAAAATTAAACTTAAAGAATTATTCTTTTAACTGGGATTGATAGATAGTGCCTACATAAGACTAGCTGTATTTCTGCAGTATAAACTTTTTGCTGACAGATTTTCCATAGGGTTCTCTTTCTTTTCCCTACAGGCCTTCCCATGATTTCAGTGACTACATTTGTGCTGACTACTCAGGGTCTGGAGAAGAAATCTGCCTGGAGATAGATTCAGAGACATCAACACACAAGTAATACACCTACAATTCACCATGTCCCAGACACACCTCTAATTCCTGTCCACACCATTTCCAGGAGGTTCCACTGTCTGCCTTCTGGCCCAAACCAGAGACCTGAGTGACATCCTAACCCACTCCATATCTATTCTTCACACAGCAATGGGAGAGACCTTTTTAAAATTTCAAGTGTAATTGTATTCCTCCATGTTTTAAATGTGGCTCCCCAATAAAGTCCAAACTTCTTAACATGACCTTTTAATGACTGGCCCATACTTACCACTCTGAAGAGACTTATTATTTTCCACCGTTCCTTTGCGTTGTAAGTTCCAGCCATAATGTTTTATTTCTCCAGACTTAAAATGTTTTCCTTTACCTCTAGATCTTCATTCATATTATTTTCACTATCCATGAAGCTCTCAGGATACCCTTGGACAGAACTCTCAGGTCCAGCCATACCAGCCCCTTCTCCAGTGTGCTGTGTGCACCCCAGCCTCAGGACTCTGTCCCCTGCCTAGCACTCTCTTCTCCCTGATTATCTCAAGGCTTGCCCCTTCTCCTCTAAGCCCTTACTCATTTGTCACCATCCCCAGAAGCTCTTCATAGACCAACATATTTAAATTTGCACCTTTCACCCCAACACTCTCAGTCCCCTTCATGGCTTGATTTCTCTCTGTATAGGACTCAATCTGACACTCTACCTATTTAGTTAGTGGCTTGTCTGTGTCCCTCACCAGGATGTAAATTCCACAAAGACAAGAATTTCCATCTGCTTGCTCACTACAGTAGGCCACCACGTTAGGAATATTACATATATGGAGGAGCACAGTAGATGTGTAGTAAAAATTTGTTTACTAAACAAATGATAACAAATGATAAACAAATGATAGATTAAAATAAATATTAAAATAAATATATTTTTCTGGCTATTCCCCCACCTACATACAAATATGTGGAGAAACCCCATCATCATTTACTTTTTGAGGTGGGATACCTTAATACAGCTGTGAAATGTCAGTCCTAGGGGATGCAGTTTGAGAACCTCTGGTCACTGACATCATATTCTTTAACAAAAGAATCATACTTACCTGGAAAATAAAAGCCATTTTTATCACATCTTGCAATAACCTTCTGGCCTTTGAGGTGATCCAGTTTCTTTGATTTGATTTTCTTTGTTGAGTTGCCTTGAAATTTCTGTTGCTAAAAAACATAAATAATTGATAGAAAAAGTCAATGCAGATAGTGAAAATCACAGGTACAACCTTTTCCAGACAATTTTTTTTTTTAATTTAATGGGGAACAGTGTGTTTTTCCAGGACCCATCAGCTCCAAGTCAAGTCATTGTTTTCAATCTAGTAGCGGAGGGCGCAGCTCACTGGCCCATGTGGGAATTGAACAGGCAACCTGGGTGTTATGAGCCTGTGCTCTAACCACCTGAGTTAACCAGCCGCCCCCACCCCCAAACAATTTAAACAGGACCTAGAGCTTAAAATATAAGATCCAATAAACCCATTATATAATTCAAAATACAACACACAGAAAGCAAGCAAATAAGACCAATTCTAAAGGTAAAAGGCAACCAATGGATCACAATACTGGGATGATGCAGGTGTTGTAATGATCAGATGACTTTAAATCAGCAATTCCAACCACAGTCCATGAGGTAAAAGTAAATATTCTTGAAATGAATGACTAGTTGTTTTCAGCAGAGAAATATAAACTATAAAAAATAACCAAATGGAAATTATAGAAGTAAAAATTATAATATCTGGAAGGGCACAAAGTAGAATTGATATGGCAGAAGAAAGAAACCTGAAGACAAATCAACAACAATTATCCAGGAGAGGAGGGGCAAGATGGCGGATGTGAGGAGGGCTCCATGAAATCTCCCCTGGAAATATCCACAATTTGAACTTCTAATACGCTTCAAAGAGACATCTACTCATCACACAGAGCAACTAAGAGTTTCACACAAGGATTGCTGGAGGTGGGCAGGCCGGGCGAGTAGAAGAAGGCGGCGAGACACGTGAGGTGCAGCCCGCACCCGCTGCTGCGGAGGCACGGTGAGTGTTGCCCCGGCTCGCTCCCTGCGGCCCGCGGCCCACCTAGAGTTCAGCAAGAGCGCGTTGGTTTGCAGTCTGAGGCAGAAGCCTCAGGCTGGGCAAGTGCGGGAGGAGAGAGAGGAGACGACTGTGCAGAGGTACGAGCTGCACCCGCGGCTTGCCGGGTCCCCAGGAAGCAGGGTGCAGAGCCCCGCAGCGACAGGGCAAGATCAGTCCCTGCACCCTCCCGGTTCAGGGATCAGTCTCTGTGCCCACCGGGTCCCGTGGAGCGCAGAAGCCTGAAACCCGGGAGCAGGGGAAAACAGAGGACTCGGGCGCGGAGAAGCAGCGCGCCGGGCGGAGACGCAGGTCCCCGAGAGACGGAGTGGGGATCGGAACCGCGTGGCAGGGTGCGCGCAGTCCCCTAAACCCCGGCGGCAGTCCCTCCAGAAGCGCAGCAGGAGATCGGCGCGGGCGCGCGCCGGCTCCGAGGCAGAAGCCTTAAACCCAGGAGCAGGGGAAAAAGAAGACTCGCTCGGACAAGCAGCGCGCTGGGTGGAGTCACAGGTCCCAGAGAGACGGAGCGGGGATCTGAGCCTCGGGGCAGGGGGTGCGCAGTCCCTTAAACCCCGGCAGTCTCTTCGGGAGAGCAGCAGGAGCACCGCGCGGGTGCGCGCCGGCTCCAAGGCAGAAGCCTTAAACCCAGGAGCAGGGGAAAAAGAAGACTCACTCGGACACGCAGCGCGCCAGGTGGAGGCGCAGGTGCCCGAGAGACGCGGAGCGGGGGTCTTAGCCACACGGTAGGGTGCGCGCAATTCCCTAAATCCCGGCAGACCCTTTGGGAGAGCAGCAGGAACTCCGCTGGAGCATAAGAGGCAAAGGCCTTAGCTTAAAACAGTGTTGGAACTGTGGCTTTGTTTATTTTTATGTTTTGTTTTTGTTTTCCTTTTTCTACTCTTCAACAGAAAGCAAAAAAAAAAACAATAACTCACCCACTCCCACAAACTTTGGCCCCCGCCAAGACAGTCTTAAACTGACTCCTGAAGGGAGCAATAGGGGCAGACTAGGAAGATATTGCTACCTGCAGGGGGTTGAGAATTTCCACCCAGTAAAGGCTGCAGAGTGAGACTACCTACCCCGCCCCCACCTTTATGCAAGGCTTGGGAGGCAGGGCAGGTTCACCTGCTGAGGCACTAATTAACAGATTCTTAGCAGCTGGCTTTTGGTAGTGAGGAATTCTTTAATTCTCCACGGCTGTCAACCGAAAGGGTGCCCAGAGACACTCATTGAGCCTTTGGGGGTGCAGCCTGCCTTGGGACAGGCAAAAGCAAAAAGGCAGTGACTTTGTAAAAACCACCAATCACACGTCACAACCACACTCAAGTACAGCAAACCTGCAGTGCCAGGATCACGCTAGGCATCAGTGGCCTACCCTGTTCCCACAAGATGCACAGGAATTTTTGTACAGCAGAGGACAAACTGAAGAGAGCTTGGTGGACTTTAGCCTAGACCGGCACGGGTATTTTTGGTTTGTTTGGTTTTATTCTGTTTTGTTTTCCCTTTATTGGCTGCCTATCTTGGTTGTTTTTGGTTTTTATTTCTATTTCATTCTTATTATTTTGTAGTTTTTAATATAGGCATATATATAGGTGTATATAGGTGAATATATGTCCATATATGTGTGTGTAGACAAATATATATATCTATGTATGTATTTTTTTCTTTTTCTTTCTTTTCTTTTTCTTTTTTCCCCACCCTCACTTTCTCTCTTATTTTATTCAGTCTTCTCACTGCTATACTTTTCCTCTTTTCCTTTTTTCTGCGAATTTTATTTTTTTAATTTTTATTCTTACTTTTTTTATTATTATTTTAGTTTATTTTTATTTTTTATTTTTTAGGTATAGCTAATCGGTTTCTCATGTTTATTCTATTTTTTATTTTAGGATATTGTATTTTATTTTCTTTCCTCTTCTGTTATAATTGTGTGTGTGGTTTTTCTTTTGTTTCTGTTTGTTTTCTTCATTAGTATGATTGATATTTCTGTACAAGTTGACTGTAGTTTGATGGTTGGTTTTTTTTACTTGTGCGAGCATTTGGTTTCCTTTGGTGGCTGCCGAGGTTGTTCTTGTTGATCTGTTATGCTCTAAAATCACTCTGCAGCAGTGGGGCCAAACAAACAGACACAAGAATCATCATACCCGGAAGCCAACTTTAGATAAAACCAGAGCATTTCTGGGTTTGACATACAAGAGTCACACCCAAAAGGAAGTTGCTACAGGTACTAGGGCCCATAGGGTCCAAGTTTCATCAGAGGGGTCAATCCTCTCACAGCAGCTCATAAACTGCAGACGCTGCTGATCTTCACAGCTAATCAATCTGGGAGTCAATCCCACCTCCTGACAAACCAAAAGTAATCAAAACTAAAACTTCAACAAGTGAGGATGCATGACACAAGGAACACCTCAGATACAAGCACAGGACAATAGGGAGACTGAGTAATTCAAATATAAAGGACACACACCATATAAGTTTACCCAGAAAAGACTGAGAAACCTGGGGGATCTATCTGTTATATTGAAGCAAACACAAAGAGTAAGCCAGAATGGGGAGACAAAGAAACATAACACAAATAAAAGAACAGAAGAAACTTCCTGAATCAGTGGAAATAGGAGAAATAGAGGTAACCAACCTATCGGAGACAGCGTTCAGAACACTGATTATTAGAATGTTCAAGGAAATTAATGAAAATATAAAGAAGGATAGAGAAATCATGAAAAGCAACCAGCTAGAACTTAAGAACACAATTACTGAATTAAATAACAAACTTGATGGAATCACTAGCAGATTGGATGAAGCAGAAAATCGAAGCAGTGACTTAGAAGACAAAATAGCAGAGATCACCCATGCGGAACAACAAAAAGAAAAGAGAATGAAAAACATGGAAAATAGTTTAAGAGAGCTGGGGGACAACATCAAACACAATAACCTACGGGTCATTGGAGTACCAGAAGGAGAAGAGAGGGAGCAAGGGACTGAGAATATATCTGAAGTAATAATGTCTGAAAACTTCCCTAACCTGGCAAAGGACATTGAAATACAAGCTCAGGAAGTGCAGAGAGTTCCAAACAGGATGATTCCAAACAGGCCCACTCCAAGACACATTATAGTGAAAATGTCAAGGGTTAAGGACAAAGACAGAATCCTTAAAGCAGCAAGGGAAAGGCAGCAAGTTACTTACAAGGGTACCCCCATAAGATTATCAGCTAATTTTTCTACAGAAACTTTGCAGGCCAGAAAGGAGTGGCAGGAGGTTTTCAAAGTGATGAAAAACAAAGGCCTACAACCAAGATTGCTGTATCCAGCAAGGTTATCATTTAAAATCAAAGGCGAGATAAGGAGCTTTGCAGAAAAGAATAAGTTAAGGGAATTCATTACCACCAAGCCAGCTTTGCAGGAAATGCTAAAAGGGCTTCTTTAAGTAGAAGAGAAAAACAACCTAAGAAAGATTACAAACACAAATAACAATGGCAATAAATACACACCTATCAATAATCACATTAAATGTAAATGGATTAAATGCTCCAATAAAAAGACATAGGGTGGCTGAATGGATAAGAAAGCAAGACCCCAGCATATGCTGTATACAAGAGACTCACCTCAGATCCAAAGATTCATACAGGCTGAAAGTAAAGGGATGGAGTAAAATATTTCATGCAAATGGTACTGAGAAAAAAGCTGGAGTAGCGATACTTATATCAGATAAAATGGACTTTAAATTGAAGAATATAACAAATGACAAAGAAGGACACTTCATAGTAATGAAGGGATCGATCCAACAAGAGGACATAACTCTAGTAAACATCTATGCACCTAACATAGGAGCCCCTAAATATATAAAACAGATATTGTCAGACATAAAGACAGAGATCAACAGTAACACTATCATAGTAGGGGACTTCAACACCCCGCTGTCACTAATGGACAGATCCTCCAGACAGAAAATCAATGTGGAAACAGCGACCTTAAATGACACATTAGACCAGCTGGATATAACAGACATTTTCAGAGCATTTCATCCCAAAGCTACAGAATATACGTTCTTTTCAAGTGCACATGGAACATTTTCTAAAATAGACCACATGTTAGGCCACAAAACAAGTCTCAATAAATTTAAGAAGACTGAAATCATTTCAAACGTATTCTCTGACCACAATGCTATGAAACTAGAAATCAATTATAAGAAGAAATCCAGGAAGCTGACAAATAAATGGAGGCTAAACAATATGCTATTAAATAGTGAGTGGGTCACAAATGAGATCAAGGAGGAAATCAAAAGATACCTCGAGACAAACGAAAATGAAAACACCACGACCCAAAATCTCTGGGATGCTGCGAAAGCAGTCCTAAGAGGGAAGTTTATAGCAGTGCAAGCCTACCTAAAGAAGGAAGAAAAATCTCAAATCAACAGGTTATCCTTACACCTAAGGGAACTGGAAAAAGAACAGCAAAAGAGGCCTAAGGGGAGCACAAGAAAGGAGATAATAAAGACCAGAGCGGAAATAAACAATATAGAGAACAGAAAAACAATTCAATAGATCAATGAAACCAAGAGCTGGTTTCTTGAGAAGATAAACAAAATTGACAAACCTCTAGCCAGGCTCATCAAAAAAAAAAGAGAGAGGACTCAAATTAGCAAAATCAGGAATGAAAGAGGGGAAATGACTACAGACATCACAGAAATTCAAAAAATTCTAAGAAATTACTATGAGCAACTATATGCCAACAAATTTGACAATCTGGAAGAAATGGATAATTTTCTAGCAGCATACAACCTTCCAAAGCTAACAGAAGAAGAAACAGAAAATCTAAATACCCTGATTACTACCAAGGAAATTGAATCAGTAATTGACAAGCTCCCAAAAAACAAAAGCCCTGGACCAGACAGCTTCACAAGTGAATTTTATCAAACATTCAAAAAAGAACTATCACCTATTCTTCTCAAACTATTCCAAAAAATCCAGAAGGAGGGAAGGCTCCCAAACTCTTTTTATGAAGCCACTATCACCCTGATTCCAAAACCAGATAAAGACATCACAGAAAAGGAAAACTACAGGCCAATCTCCCTGATGAATATAGATGCAAAAATTCTCAATAAAATATTAGCAAACAGAATTCAGCAATATATTAAGAAGATCATACATCATGATCAAGTGGGATTCATCCCTAGTGCGCAAGGCTGGTTCAACATCCGTAAATCAATTAATGTGATACACCACATCAACAAAATGAAGGATAAAGATCACATGGTCATTTCAATAGATGCAGAAAAAGCATTTGACAAAATCCAACAGCCATTTATGTTAAAAACCCTTTTAGCAAAGTGGGAATACAGGGATCATATCTCAACATAACAAAAGCCATATATGATAAACCTACAGCTAACATCATACTCAATGGGGAAAAGCTAAAACCATTCCCCTTAAGATCAGGAACAAGACAAGGCTGTCCACTTTCTCCTCTTTTATTCAACATGGTGCTGGAAGTTCTAGCCACAGCAATCAGACAACAAAAAGAAATAAAAGGCATCCAAATTGGCAAGGAAGAAGTAAAACTGTCATTATATGCAGATGACATGATACTGTATATAGAGAACCCCAAAGACTCCATCAAAAAACTATTGGAACTGATAGACGAATTCAGTAAAGTAGCAGGATATAAAATCAATGCTCAGAAATCAGTGGCATTTGCATATACCAATAATAAACTAATGGAAAGAGAAATTAAGAAAACTATTCCATTTACAATTGTGTCAAGAACTATAAAATACCTAGGAATAAATTTAACCAAAGAAGTGAAAGATCTGTACTCAGAAAATTATAAGACACTGAAGAAAGAAATCATAGAAGATACAAATAAATGGAAACACCTACCATGCTCATGGATAGGAAGAATTAATATAGTAAAATGTCCATACTGCCTAAAGCAATATATAGATTCAATGCAATTCCTATCAAACTACCAAGGGCATTTTTCACAGAAATAGAAAATATAATCCTAAAATTTATATGGAATCATAAAAGACCCAGAATAGCCTCGGCAATTCTGAGAAATAAAAACAAAGTCGGGGGGATCACGCTACCAGACATCAAAACCTACTACAAGGCCACAGTAATCAAGACAGTTTGGTATTGGCATAAAAACAGGCACATCGATCAGTGGAACAGAACAGAGAGCCCAGAAATAAATCCAGGCATTTACGGACAGTTAATCTATGACAAGGGAAGCAAGAATTTACACTGGAGTAAAGACAGTCTATTCAATAAATGGTGCTGGGAAAACTGGACTGACACATGCAAAAAAATGAAACTGGATCATCTCCTTACGCCTTATACAAGAACAAATTCAAAATGGATTAAAGACTTAAATGTAAGACCTGAAACCATAAAAATCCTAAAAGAAAATATAGGGAGTACATTTGCAGAAATTACCCGGAGCAATATTTTTACTGATACATCCCTATGGGCAAGGGAAGTAAAAGAAAAAATGAACATATGGGATTATATCAGACTTAAAAGTTTTTTCACAACAAAGGAAACCATTAATAAAACAAAAAGGAAGCCTACTGAATGGGAGAATATATTTGCCAACGATATAGCTGATAAGGGGTTAATATCCAAATTTTATAAAACACTCATGAAACTCAACACCAAGAAAACAAACAACCCAATTAAAAAATGGGCAGAAGATATGAAGAGACATTTCTCTAAAGACGACATACAGATGGCCAACAGGCATATGAAAAGAAGTTCAACCTCACTGGTCATTAGGGAAATGCAAATAAAAACCACCATGAGATACCACCTCACTCCAGTCAGAATGGCTATCATCAACAAATCAACAAACAACAAGTGCTGGCGGGGCTGTGGGGAAAAGGGGACCCTGCTGCACTGTTTGTGGGACTGCAGATTAGTGCAGCCACTATGGAAGTCAGTATGGAGGTATCTCAAAGAACTGGAAATAGAGCTACCGTTTGACCCAGCAATTCCACTCCTAGGTATTTATCCTGAAAAAACCAAGACACTTATTCAAAAAAAGTTATGCACCCCTATGTTCATAGCAGCACAATTTACAATAGCTAAGACTTGGAAACAACCAAAATGCCCATCAGTAGATAACTGGATTAAGAAACTGTAGTATATTTATACAATGGAGTATTACTCCGCTATAAGGAAGAATGAAATCGTGCCATTTGCAATGATATGGATGGACCTAGAGACTATTATGTTGAGTGAAATAAGTCAGTCAGAGAAGGACAAATACCATATGATCTCACTCATATGTGGAATCTGAAAAACTGTATGAATGAGCAAAGTAAACAGAAACTGTTTCATAGATATAGAGGAAAAATCAGGGTTGCTAATCGGGAGGGGAGTGGGGATGAGGGAGAAGGGGAAGGGATTAGACAGCAAAAATAGGCAACTACAATATTGCCACTGGGATAGGAAAAACAGTTTGGGGAATATAATTAATAATGTAAATATTCTGTGGAATGTCAGATGATCATAGGTCTTGTTAGGGAGACCATTTCATGGATGGAGTAGAGGTTTGATCACTGCACTGTATTACTAAAGCGGAGGTGGTATACCTACTGTAATTGAATATATATAGATAGTCATGGGATGTGGATTATACTGTGGAACAGAGTCAGAGGAAGAGTAATAGATATATATGATATGGGGTGGGAAGTGGGGTGGCGAATTGGGGGTTGGGGGTTGTCACTTTGAGGGGTAAAATGTATAACTATTGCACTGTGTTGTACACCTGAAACTAATTAAAAAACAAACAAACAATTATCCAATCTGAAGGACATAGAGAAAAAACAATTTAAAAAAATGAGCAATGTCCTTCCTGTTCCAGATAACCCCTTCAAAGCCCACCCCAGTTATAATCTCTCTGGGGAGACTTTACCACACAGGCAATTTCAGGGGGGAAAAAAGGTATATCCATACAACGGAATATTATACAGCCATTTGTATATGAAATGTACAGAAAAAGGCACAACGTCCCCTCACTCTGTGAAGACCTCACCGACATGCGCAACAGCAGCAAATGTTAGCAATGTAGAGAGCCTCGTGTTCATTTTTCACACACTGAAAATGCCACCTAAGAACACTTCCTTCTAAATGGCCAAAAAGTACCAGGCCCTCCCTCAGATCACTCACATACCTGTGAGCTCACCTGAAAGGACCATGGCAGGTACTAAAGGGCTTTGTGCAGAGAACGCACGTTTACTCTTCTTTCGTTTGCAACTGTTACTACTCCTGGCAACAATCCATTCCTGGTTATTTCCACAGCACATAGCTTCATGGAAGGAACCATCCACTGTACACTCAGTGATTTATCCTGGCTGCCATGAATTCAGCTGTACCACCCATAGAGCAGAGGACCATGGCCAAACACACCTGTGGGACCAGCTTTCCTACAATGGTTCATGCCACAGAAATAGAGCACTTGTGTCCGGATGGAAGGACATCAGTCATGCAACTGGCCAGGGTAGCTGGTTCCTTCAGCATCTTTCCAGAAAGATGATATCCTGCAGTTTCAAATCTTACCAAAGATCTTAGACACATGGTACAGCCTGTACCAAAGAACATCCCAGCCCCAATCCTGTCCTGCCACACCTCACCCATCCACAAAGAAGATACATGCACATCACTGAGGGTTTTTTTTTTTTTATTGTTAAAAAAGATTTTATTGGGGAATTGGGGATGGAGTGCCCCGAACTAAATCAATAAGCCCACGTCTCTCCAGTTTTTGCTGTTTGCCAGTTAGACAGGTTAGTTAGGGTAACAATTAGGCAGTTAGAAATTTCCAGGTAGGATGAGCAAAAGATAAACATGTCTCCAAGGCCACCGCACTCAGGCCTGACCCCGAAATCCACAGCCTTGAGACAATTTACTCCTACCAGACCAGGGACATCAATTACACCCTAAGGCAACTACAACTATGCTAAAAAGCCTCCTCCAGGCCGAAGCGGCCAATGAAATAAATCTAACCTGTTGAAACAGGTGCCAGTTTTCTCCCCAGATAGGCTAGGAAGCATATAAATAGAAGCCTCCCCTCCTAGTCAGCGGGCACTCCAGTTTCAGATCTTCCCTCTCGGTTAGAGAGCTGTATCTCTTTACTCTAATAAACTGTCCTTTACTGCAAACTTTGCCTCTCTGGTCTGTGTCTCCATTCTTCGGTGCTGCGAGACCCCGAATCCCGGACACTCACAAATCATCCTGCAGCACCAGTGCCAGTGAGGAAGTCAGATGGGCAATGGTGCTGCCAGTAGGGATGCTGTCCATTGGGGAATTTGATTTTGCCTTGTTTCCAAAACCCAGAGAATCCAACTCACTTCTTTGCCAGATTCAATGACCAGGTGATGTGGAGCAGGGTCCAAAATGGTACACCCTCCTTGCATTTCATCACTTAAGTTCAAGGTCATGCTCTCCAGTTTGCACAGGTGAGGACAGTGAATTTACTAAATGTCTGATGTTTTAAATTTTCCCATTTAACAAACAACACTTCCACATCAGGTACAGAATCAACTTTTAGGATTTAACTAGAACTAGTCTTCGGCTCAAAATCCTGCTATAAAACCACTACTCAATATTTTTCCCTGCCTCAAATTATGTGCTTCTCTGTCCATGATTTGTTCTCAAAGCCAACAAGCCTGAGCGCCGTGATCAAGGCAGTACACAGAGAATCTGGAGTGCTCTGACCTTCCCTCTCTCTGGGATACTGAATTATGAGACCAGAACACTGCACACTGTCTCTGTGAAAAACTCCCTTGAAAACCTTGGGGAGGAACACTTGAAACTAATATAAAAATATATATTAAAAAACCCTTGGGGAGTAGGAGGAGCCAGCCTGCAGCATTTTCTGACCTGTGCACTTCTCATTTAGATTTAGAAGGGTTTCTTCCACCCTGAAAGTATCTAGGCTCTGTGGCCTTTTCTAAAAATGGGTTCCAGGGCCGGCCGAGTGGCGCGGTGGTTAAGCGCTGGCTTGGGAAGCCAGCGGCCCCCATTCGGATCCCAGGTATGAGGGCCAGTAACACTGCCCTAAAAAAAAAAAAAAAAGGGTTCTGGAGAGAGAATGAGAAACAGAGCTTATAGGAAAATGGAAATCAGCAGTCTCCTGCACAGCCCCTCTAGCCCTGGAGGGATGACCCGCCATAAACAAAATGGAAGGCTTTGGTACAGTGGCTTTCCTTCCTAGGCCATTTGCACATGAGACAAGCCACCAAGCTAAAGGAGTGAAGTTCTAAGTGGAATCTTCTGCCTCAGCCCTGTCCTTTGGAAGAGGGAGCTATCTCCTTGCAAGACTTCACACAAGCACAGCAGTCAATACTGGGGCTCAAGGGGGCACTGAGAATACCACAAGTGAGTCCTAGGCTTATGGGGAAGCTGCTGCCAGGAGGACGCTCCAAGAGAATCACCCTCTGCTGTAAGAAGCCTTGGGCACTTGGCCTTGCTCTAAGGGCCACAGGAGTGGAAGGGAGACCTTCTGTGGAGTTGTTTTCCCTCCTCCTCAGGGAATAGTATAACGTTAGAAAACACAGCATGAGAAACACATGTCCCCCAAATTCTATGCAGTGTCCACTTCCCTGTGGTGGATGCTTCTGAGCAGGTCATCAGCTGGCTGAGCTGTCACCTCACTCTCATCCATCTGTGATGTCTTCTTGTGCTGTGTGAATGGCTCCGTAGAAAGCACGGGACACAATGGCAGGATGCAGCCTTTCGCTAGAAAACAACCCTCTCCTCCCCACCAACGTACAGAACTGGGCTGTGGAGAGAGCTGACCACATTCTAGAGTAAAATCTCCAATCAAACAGTAGCTTGTGTTGCTATTGATTGCTTTTGTGAAAAGACGAAGTGTGTGTGTGCATGTGTGTGCGCGCACATGTGTGTATGCATGTGTGTGCACATGCATGTGTCCACGTGTGTGTGTTATTATAGCACCAAAAGACCTAATAAACTCGCAGTACATGTTGAATAAAATGGTCTCTCAAGCCTGAATAGCAAACTTGGAACATCTTGGGGGAATAGTGTGTCTTTGTTCTTTTAGGGAAAAATCTGAAATGATTTAAACGTTTAAATGTGAAAATTACCACAGCTTTGAGATCTGTGATTAGGACGTTACTGACATGGTTCTCCATACGCTGCTACTCCAGAGGTGAATGGAAGCAACACACTGGAGCTACTCTCCCTCTCTCTCTCTAGGACTGGTCCCCTAGCCTGGGGGTAAATTATCGTTCAGATGCCCTCTGGTGACTGAGCTCTGGGGGACTGGCTGAGGAGGGTGAAATCTGTTATTGTGGCCACAGGAGGAGTGCAGCGAGGGAGTTTTCAGAGGCTTTCCTTCCACTATGTGGTCCCATTCAACCAAACTTGGATCACCTTTTGCTGAACTCTAGGGGGTCTTGTAACAGAAGGTTTCATCCTCTCCAATTTCTACTTATTGATCAAGATCCTAGCCTCTGCTAAAAGGATTTTGAATGAGACTATATTTATATATGAATCAGTAAAATGACTTGCATCCATGATGAACTGTCACTCCAGGACCTCTTAAGATCTCACAATCTTGAGCTTTGGTCCCAACCAATGTTTCTCGCACTGGTCGAGACCTGTTAGCGGGTCATGAAATCAATTACTGGGGTGTGATAAAAATAGAATAAAAGTATCTCAGAATATATCACACACGGTAAGGAGAAATATAAGAAAATAATACACGAAATCTTCCATTTCTGAGGGCCATGCAAAAAATGGAAAAAGCTCTGAAGATAAGCTGCCAAGTTTGAACCTCCCGCCCCCATTCATACCTATAGGCAATTGTCCTGGCCACATGGACACATCCCTGAACAGAGAGTGGGGGCTGTAGACACCCTGTATGGGGAAGGGACCCCTGACCAAGAAGGGGGGCAGCAGTGGACCCACTGACACCATTATACAAACTAAATGTCTCCTCTCCCTCTGGTTCAATACCCACTACCCCTCTTTCTTCTCTCCTTCCCTATGAAGAACTTGAAATGAAAATCTTCACTTCCAAGGGCTGGCCAAGTGGTGCGGTGGTTAAGCACTGACTTGGAAAGCCAGCGGCCCCGGTTCGGTCCCACATATGAGGGCCAGTGACACTGCCCTCAAAAAAAAAAAAATCTTCACTTCCTGTATTGACTTCCTTGATTTGTGTCTACTCCTCCACCCACTGTAAACTGACATCTGCTACTTGCTTGACTTCCACTGTCATTATTCTGGCTAAGACCACTAATGACCTCCCTCTTGCCTAATCAGATGGCTTTTAGACATTATTCTGTCTGGCTTTTCAAGACTTCTTGGTAATGATCTCTGTAATGGAAAAAGCAATAATGGATAATATATGTTGAGTGCATTTCCTGCTGAGCACTTATTGCCGTGCACTGTCCTAAGCTTATTATGTACATGTGCTGTCTCACAACCATTTCTGGGATTGGGACTTTGATCTTTCTATTTTAAAGATGAGGAAACTAGGCTTTGAGGGCCTGGCTAAGGTCACCCAGCTAGAAAGTGGCAGCACTGAGACCTGCATTTAGTCTGTGACTCCAAGGCCTGGGTTCTCACATCATAGCTCCCTACCCTGGGCCACCTGCTCCTCCAACTTTTCTGCCCCCATCCCTTCCTGTCTCAGCAGCTCAAATGATCTCCAGAGCTATCTCCCTAATAAGACTTCTTCTTGCCTAAGCTTCCGTTTCCACTGTCAGTGGGCCTTTCTCACCTGGATGCCCCGTGTACATGTCAGAATCAAGAGGACCTAAAGTGAATTACCTTTCCTGATAATAAACTCTTCCTCTCATCCATTTTTTCATTTATTAACAAATATTTCCAAGTGCCTATGAGGTGCCAAGCACTGTTCTAGGCACTAGGGAGTGCCAAGAACATAATGGATCAAGTGCACCCCTTATCCTAATGGTGGAGACAGATCATTAACAAATACGTACATGCTGTCAGGTCGTGAAGTGTGCTGTGAAGAGGACACACAGAAGGACAGGCTGTTTGGATGGCTGTCAGGGAACGCCTGCGTCCCTGCGAAGTAGGGGTGCTATGGAAGTGGTGGGCAGTGCCTCTGTCTCCCCACTTGTCCAAGAAGAGTCTGTGGCATCCTCAACTGTGCCCCCTGGCTCACCCCACTCGGTCACTCTCCACCAAGTCAGGTCTCTGTCACCTATCCCCTCCCCACTGTCCTTGTTTGGCTTAAGGACTCAAAACACCTCAGTGGTCTTTCCCTTCTACACTGGGCCTCATCTTGCTGCCAAAACAATCTTTCTAAGACACAGATTTGTTAACATCTTCCACTTGCTGAAAATTCCCCCCTGGGTATACATGTCCTACAGGCATAGTCCCTGGTCCTACAAGAGAATTCCAAGTTCCTCATATTCTGGTGTCATCTTCCCTTTCCCATCATGTGTCTAGCCTGTTCCTGGTGAACATGCCATGTCCTCCCATCCCAGCCTTTGCATAGGCCATTTCTTTCACTTACAACATTTCTCTCACCCCAATCCTCACAGTAGTCACATCCTTCCAGACTACATTTAATTATCCCCTCTGTGAAGAGTTCCTCACCCAACTCCCCAGCCAGAATCATTCACTTTTTCCCATCTTCCAGTTGTTCTATGGGTATGCCTCTGTTATCATATTTATAATACTTTCTTATGAGGGTCTGGATTTCATTCATTCAATAAATAGTTGTCAAGTGTCCACTATGTGCCACGCGCCATTCTCACTGCTATATGTACAACTACAAAAAAGGCCAGACAAGGGCTCCGCTCTCACAGAGGGTACATTCTATTCGAATTATCTCCTACACTAGGCAGAACCCATGTCTTCAGTGCAGTTAACAAGCCCTGTTTTGTGTTCAATGTATTGTATCACCTTGGGAGGCCCCAAGGAGAGAGAGAAGAACCAGATAGCTATTCACTGCCGGAGACCACCTGTGAGCGGACCCATGCTCGGGAGTGAGCAAATACTTTTGGATGAAGAAATTATGGAGATTATATTTATTCTCACTCTGTGTATAAGGGAAATAAAGAAATGGAATAACTAATTCATATCCCATAAACAATGAGCTTTTGACTCCCACAATCCTAGATATATCCAGCAGAATGTACTTTGTTTGGAATCACATGCTTTGTTTTCACTCCACTGGCAACACTTTACACTTTAAAATATAAAGTACAATAAAGAGCGAATTCTACCGCTAAGCAGTGGTCTCCATTGTTCAACACAGGAAAGTCCATCATTTAGAACGTGCAGTGGTCCTTCTTCCCAACTGGAATGAGGTGGGACTTAGTGCTGTGTTTAGGTACTTCTGGTGCCTGGAATAGTGCATGGCACCTCATAAGAATGTGTAACTATTTCAATGAATAAATGGAAGACCAGAGGGGAAGAGGCACGACGCAATGAACAGCATACTTTAAGGGCAAGGGAATTCATTCATTTTCAGTCTTCTGGATCCTTGGGTACCACGGGGCCTCTGGGTGAGGAAGACCAACAGGCAGTCACATTTTTGGAAGCACAAGGCACATGTTTCCTCCCAAAGAAACACCAAACAACTCTTTGAAGAAGTCACTTTGAATAAAAACAAACAAATACATATATATCAAAAAAATAAAATATAAATCTAAAAAAATAAGAGGTGGCCAGGTGGCTCAGTTGGTTAGAGCATGTGCTCTGAACAACACGGTTGTTGGTTCAATCCCCATGAGGGCCACTTTGAGCTGAGCTCTCCTTAAAACAAAACAAAAACATAAAAATGAATATATGATAAAAAATTTGCATTCTGCACAAAAGAAACAACTTTCTACACTGAAGGTAACAAATTCCATTTGCAGAGGAAAAAATAAAATTACATCAAAACAAACAAAATGCAGAAATCCAGAGCAGCAAATACAGGATTGAAAACCAGGCAAAGCCAGAATCGCTTAGCAAACGCTGAAAACAAAAATGAAGATGAGGGCCGGCCGAGTGGCGCATTGGTTAAGCGCTGGTTTTGGGATGCCAGCGGCCCCGGTTCGGATCCCACATGAGGGCCGGTGACACTGCCCTCTGCAGCTAACAACAGCTCCACCTGGAGCTGGGCTGTGCGAGCCCCGGTGATGGTGTGGGCTGCAGTGGGCTGCCATAGGCTACAGTGAGTGGCCCACAGCCAGCGTGAGCGGCCAATGGCCGCGGTGAGCGACATCCAGAGGCCAGCGACCGATGTGCCTCATCCGGGAAGAGCGCAATGACGATACCAACAGTGAAGCAACATCCTCCACAACTAGACTGAGGAACAAAAAGACAGCAACTTGTCTGTTCCCCTTCCCCCATTCCCCAACGCTGTTCCCCTCCGCCAATTCCCTAATAAAAAAATCTTAAAAAAAAAAAAAAAAAATGAAGATGAATCTCAAAGGTTAGTTCTTTGGGTATATTTTTTAGACTCCCAAATGGTGAATATATGAAAATTATATAGAATTCAGAAAGATTTTAAATGAGCTATTCCAGGTACACACACCCAGCTGCAGTCAGAAAGGGGGTGCTATGCTGGAAACAAGTATTTAGAGCTCAAAAATATTCATGATCTTTGATCCAAGGATCTCACTCCTAAAAATTTATCCTAACAAAATAGTTCCTTTATATGCACTCTAGAAGTCATTAAAACATGATGTGAAAGAGAAGAAAACTGGAAAATGACCCAAATGTCCAACATTCAGTGAAGAGTTAAATAAGTCAGGATAGAAGAAACACACCATATTATGTAACCACAAAAATATACCAATCTGATGACTCAGTTAAAACACAGAGAAAACATATGAGATGATGCTCAATTAAAAAGCAGAATATGAAATGATTATGGACATTGATTGCATCTATATAAAATATGTTCGAGGAAATAAAACCTAGAAGTAAATGATCCAAAGTGGTAATAATTAAGGCAATCATATAATAATTTTTTTTTCTTTTTATAAGGTTTATTTTATTATTAATAATAATTGCTAACATTTATGGGGTTTTTCAATGATGCTAAGTTCTTTAAATGTTCATTTTACTTTTGTAACAACCCTATGAGGCAGATACTGTTAATACTCCTGTTTTACAAGTAAAAAACCTAAGGTTTGGAGAGACAGATTAACCAGCCAAGATCACATAGGGATTAGATGGCAGGTTTGAGGCTGGACCATGGTCTGGCTTATATCAAAGTCCAGGCTTTTAATCATAACATTATACTTTTGTTTAGTTTTTTTTGTTGTTTTTTTTTTGCAGTTAAAAGATGTTTTGTTTAAAACATAAGGCCACAGTAACAACCAAATGGCATTTCCTTTCTGTTGAAAAAGGTTTTTGGGCCCTAACTGTGTTGGTGCTCTTAGACATCAGTGTGGTGGCGGTGGGAGAGAGAGAAGGAAAGCCAGCCCAGGGAATAAGTGACTTGGGACAGGAAGGGAGGCAGGAAACACAGACACTTCCACAGTACCCACCTCTCTGAGTGCCCTGCTCACGTAACTCTCCTTCTTGGCAGCCTCCTGCAGTTCCATAGCCTGCTGGACATACATCTTCCCAGCTAGGATTTCATTTTCCAGCATCAACAGCTCTTTCAATGAAATGGGCCAATTCAACCGTTCTAATGCCTCATTTAAAGCTGCCTTGTTTTCCAAGTACCGCATTGGTTTGTTTGCATCTAGCCTTAAAAACAAAGAGGTAGAAGAAGATTAAACAAACAAACAAAAAAATAAAGAAAGAGACCATAATAGAAAAAATATGGAAAGATGGTATTTTGGTAAACCCTCTCCAGAGAAATATCTGTCAAAGCAGATGTTAGGTATCAACTGACAGAATATCAACCATGTCCTCTGGTGCATGATGGCTTTGGTACCTTGCACAAGTTAAAAATAACCACCTCTATAAATTATGATAGGGACTTTTCCCCATTACTTAATTTGATTATCTGATTTTAAGGACATTTGATACACATGCCATTTTTTTCAACAACTTCTTTTGGCATATTTGGAATCCATTCCTTTCTCCCTAAGTCTAATGTTTGGCAGAACCAAGAATGAGCTTCAAAGAGATTTTACACCTATCTCTAGCAGTGACTGGAAAGCAAAGCAAAGCAAAGCAAAGCAAAGCAAAACAAAACAAAGCCCAAATATTTGCCTTGCTGAAATAATTCTTCTACTAGCTCATTTTAGCTATTTTGATCTCCTCTCCTCCACATAAGACTAAGAAAGCCTAAAATTTCTGGCTTCATTGTTTTGATATTCAAAGAACAGAAGCCAAACTTTCTATGAGCTGGTGAGCTGGCTGTGAGACTCCAGGGAAAATCAGTGTGGGGTGATGCCCAGGTCCTGGACTCTAGTTCCAGTCCCAGCTACTACAGAGTCAGATACTCCTGGAAGGAGAGAGAAAGTAGGGTAGGGTGGGAAGAGAGACAGGGGTATTTCATAATTACCATTCTGTTACTGCTGAAAGTGTCATTTTCTTTCGATGTAAGGTGTTGGGAGAGTAGAGTATAAACCCAGCACAACCAACCACAGGACTCAATCCATAAACAAACCTGTCTCCAGAGGAGAGCAAAACTTCGTATTAAAAATCTGAATTGGAGTGACGTAAGCAAGATGGTGGAATAAGAAACCCCAGGGCCCTCAGAGATACAAACTTAACAACAAAATGTGGACCAAATTGCCTTTGTGAGAATTCCAGAAACCAGTGAAGAGCTTGCAGCTCCACAAAGCCAAGAGGAGCCGGCATTGAAGTGGGCAGGAAAGTGTGTTGCATTTTGCCTGGCCTAGCCCATCCCTTTCTCAGGCACAGTGCACTGCAATTCGGAGACAACTCCTAAATCCCTTAGGAGGGAAAAAGAGGGAGCATACATCCAACATTCTGGCCTTGGGATGGGGTGTGGGGGAGGGACTGCCAGGGAGACTGCTTTCTGTCTCATCTGACTCAGCACTGATAGGAATGGCTCTATACTTTCGACATCAGGTCAGGAGCCCCTGAGAAAAAAGGTGAGTTTCATGGCTTGTTACAGCACCAGAGAGACTACAGTACCAAAGATAGATAGATGCCAGGGGATCAAGAGATAATGGGCTACTGAGAAGAATCAGGGGCAAACCTCTTTGGGAAATCACACACACACACATATGCCTAGAGAAGACATATCCCCAGAAACGGGTTGAGAGGTCCCCAGAATCTCTAGCCTGTAAGAAGCCAGTCTATAAAGACTGGGAGATGAGTCTGTTTTTCTTTTGTTGTTGTTTTTGTGGGCAGTGTCACTGGCCCTCATATGTGGGACCGAACCGGAGTCTGTTTTTTCAAATGTTCAAAACTCAACCAAAGATGCTAAGGCATACAAAGAAACAGGGAACAATGGCCCCAATGATGGAATAAATAATGGCAGCATTACACCAATGCCAACATGGAAAAATATACTAAAGAAAAGAAAGTGACAAGACCATTTTCCTTTATGAATATAGAGATAAATAGCCTCAACAAAACAGTAGCAAACCAAATCCATCAGAGCATTAAACAGATTATATACCATGACCAAACGGGATTTATCCCAGGAATGCAAGGTGGTTCAACCTAAGAAAATCAATTGATTTAATACACCACAACGCATCAATACAAAAAGGAAAAAAAAACCCCACATGATCATCTCAATAGGTACAGAAAAAGCATTTGACAAAATTCAATATCCTCTCATGATAAAAACAATCAGCAAACTAAGAATAGAAGGAAATTCCTTCAGCATGATAAAGGGAATTTATGGAAAACCCACAGCTAACATCCTACTCAATGTTGAAAGACTGAAAGCTTTCTCCCTATGATCAGAAATAGGATAAGATGCCCCCCACCCACCACCACTGTTATTTAACACTGTAGTTCTGGCCTGAGCAATTAGGCAAGAGAAAGAAACAGAAGGCATACAAATTGGAAAAGAGAAGTAAAACTATCTCTATTTGCAGATAGAGATAATCTCATTCCATATATAAAAACTGATACAGAATTGATCAATGACTCAAATGTAAAAGCTAAAACCAGAAAACAATTAGAAGGAAACAAGGGTAAATCTTCATGACCTCGTATTTGCCAATAGATCGATTCCTTAAATTTGACACCAAAAGTGTGAACAACAAAAGAAAAAAATTGATGAATTTCCTAAAAATTAAACATTTCTGGTGCAATAGACAGATGCTGTGCTAACTGCCTCCCAGGATCACACCAAAATTACAAACAAATTATATAGCATTCAACCCCAGAGGCCCCGGAACATTAGATGAACAGAACCACTAAACGAAGAACTTAAAGAGGAGGCCGCGTCGGGTCTGGTAGGACGGGCGGAGATGAGAGAGGGCGAACCCCGTGAGGGAAGCCCCAGCCGTGGGGATGCTTCTCCGGTTGGGGGAGAGAACCTCCGGCTGCACACCAAGCTCACCAGCCCAGAGTTCCTTTGCCGGGAAGAGGAGTTCTAAGATAGCCGGCAGTAAATTAGTGAGGACTCGCTTTGCTCAGCTCGGTGAGGCTGGGAGCGGCGGGAGAATCAGTGGTGCCGGCACCTGGGCTTGCTCGCCAGTGAGCTCTTACCTGGTTCCTGGTGGAGGGAGTGGCTGTGTGAGCCGGACCCGGGAGCCTGCGGGGACGGACTGAATTGAGCACCTTTGGTGCAAAGGCTGGAGGTTTTTGGACTATTGTTCCTCTGGTGTGGAGCCTGCACGCAAGTGGTGTAAGGAGGGCGCCATTTTGTCGGGCTTGGGCCCTCCCACGGAGGATCAGGTCCGAGACCTCATTGGTCTGGTGGAATTGGCGCAGAACTGCGTGTGTGCATGCACGCGCATGAGGCCTTGGATTCCCCACCCTCCGCCCGGCTTATACTGCGTTGCCAGGGAAACGCTGGGTGGGAGCCCTCCGGCTCCAACAGGCTGCTCACTGACACCCGGGAATGCACAAGCTGCCTCAGATACCCACCCTCCGCAAGGCTTGTGCTGCGTTGCCAGGGAAATGCCTGGTGGGTGTGCTTCGGCTCCAACAGGCTCCTGTTCACTGAGACCCGGGAATGTGTGAGCCGCCTCAGGTCCCCACCCTCCACACAGCTTGTGCTGCGTTGCCAGGGAAACGCCTGGTGGGCATGCTCTGGCTCCAACAGGCTGCTCACTGAGACATGGGAGTGCGCAAGCCACCTCGGGTCCTGCTCTCCGCACTATGCTTGCAGAGTTGCCAGGCTGGTGATTGGTTGTCGGGCTGCTCGCCCTGATCTGCGAGCGGCTGATTGGGACAGGCTGAGACTGGGAGTTTTACTGGGAGTGTTGGGCCATGAGCTGTGTGCCTGTGTGATCCAGCCAGGGCTCTCCTGGTGATCTATCTAATACATGAAAGCAATCCCGGAGCGACAGCCAGAATGGGGAAACAAAGAAACATGTCACAAGTAAAAGATCAGAAGAAACCTCTAGAAATGGACCCAAATGAAACAGAGGGATCCAACCTTTCAGAGATAGAGTTTAGAAAATGATTAGGATGTTTAACAAGGGCTGGCCAAGTGGCACGGTGGTTAAGCGGTGGCTTGGGAAGCCAGCGGCCCTGGTTTGGGTCCCACATATGAGGGCCAGTGACACTGCCCTCAAAAAAAAAAAAAAAAAAAAGAATGTTAGAATGTTTAACAAACTTAGTGAGGACATAAGGAAGGATAGAGAAATCATAAAAAACAACCAGTTAGAACTCAAGAATACAATAACTGAAATGAAGAATACACTCTAAGCAATCACCAGTAGAGTAGCTGAAGCAGAGGAGCGGATCAGCGATTTGGAAGATAAAATAGCAGAAATCACCCAGTTGGCACAGCAAAAAAACAAAGAATAAAAAACAATGAAAATAGTTTAAGAGCCCTATGGGACAAGATGAAGTGCAACCACCTTCAACTCATAGAAATAACAGAAGGAGAAGAGAAGAAGCAAGGGGTCGAGAATGTATTTGAAAAAATAATGACTGAAAACTTCCCTACCCTGGTGAAGGAAATCAACATACATGCCCAGGAAGTGCAGAGGGTTCCAAACAAGCTGAACTCAAACAGGTCCACACCAAGACACATCATAGTTAAAATGGCAAAGGTTAAAGACAGACAGAATCCTAGAGGCTGCAAGAGAAAGACAGCAGGTTACATACAAAGGAACTCCTGTTAGACTAACACCTGACTTGTCTACAGAAACTCTGCAGGCCAGAAGGAGTGGCAGAAGAAATTCAAAGTGACACAAAATAAAGGCCTACATCCAAGATTGCTCTACCCAGCACGACTATCACTTAAAATTGAAGGAGAAATAAAGAGCTTCTCAGAAAAGAATAAGCTTAAGGAATTCATTACCACCAGGCCAGCATTGCAAGAAATGTTAAAAGGGCTTTTTTAAACAAAAGAAAGGGGTAAACAAGCTAACCCAGGGAGACCAGGAATACAAATAACAAAATGGCAATACAGATGCACCTATCAATAATCATTTTAAATGTGAATGGGCTAAATGCTCCAATCAAAAGACAGAGAGTGGCTGAGTGGATAAGAAAATAGGACACATGTCGGGCCAGCCGAGTGGCGCATTGGTTAAGAGCTGGTTTGGGGATGCCAGCAGCCCCAGTTCGAATCCCACATACGAGGGCCAGTGACATTGCCCTCTACAGCTAACAAGAGCTCCACCTGGAACTGGGCTGTGCAAACCCCAGTGATGGTGTAGGCTGCAGCCCCTGCTGCAGTAAGCTGCCATAGGCTACAGTGAGTGGCCGGCAGTCAGTGTGAGCAGCCAGCAGCCAGCATGAGTGACCCGCAGCCAGCGTGAGCTGCCAATAGCCGCGGTGAGCGACCATCCAGAGGCTGGCGACCGAGCTGCCTTATCCGGGAAGAGCGCAATGACGATACCAACATGGGCCAGTGAAGCAATGTCCTCCGCAACTAGACTGAAGAACAAAAAGACTGCAACTTGTCTGTTCCCCTCCCCCAATTCCCCAATAAAATCTTTAAAAAAAAAAAAGAAAATAGGACACATGTATATGCTGTTTACAGATGGAATAAGATATTTCATGCAAATGGAAATGAGAAAAAAAAAAAACGCTGGAGTACCAATACTTATTTTGGACAAAAGAGACTTTAAAATGACTACAATAAAAGACAAAGAAGGGCATTATAACCCTAATAAACATCTATGCACCCAACATAGGAACTCCTAATTACATATAACAGACTTTGACAGATATAAAGACAGAGATCAACAGTAACACTATCATAGTAGGGGACTTAGACACCATTGTCACCAATGGACAGACCCTTTAGACAGAAAATCAACACAGAAAGAGGGGCCTTAAATGATACCTCAGACCAGCTGGACTTCACTGATATTTTTAGAACATTTCACCCTGAAAAAAGTACACATGGGACATTTTCCAAGATAGACCATGTTAGGCCACAAAACAAGTCTCAGTAAATTTAAGAAGACTGAAGTCATATCAAGCAGATATAAAGGAAAAACTGATGGTTGCTGGCTGGGAGGGAGTGGGGAAGAGAGAGAGGGGGAAGGTTTTGGACAGTGCAGGTGGTACTACAATGTTGCCGCAGGGATATGGGGGCAGTTCTGGGAATGTAATTGATAATGTTGTGAAGAGACTATTATGTTGCGTGAAATAAGTCAGTCGGAGAAGGACAGGTACCATATGATCTTATTTGTGTGTGGAGTCTGAAGAGCTGAGTGAACGATCAAAGTAAACAGACTTGTAGATGTAGAGGAAAAACTGAGGGTTGTTAGTTGGGAGGTGGGTGGGGATGGGGGGGAAGGGGGATTAGACAGCATAAATAGACAACTACAATATTGCCACAGGGATATGAAACACCGTTCGGGGAATATAATAATGTAAAAATTTTGTGGCGTGTCAGATAGTCACGTCTTGTTAGGGAGACCACTTCATGGATGGAGTAGAGGCTTGATCACTGCTCTGTACACCTAAAGCTGATGTTGTATAATATTGTATGTCAACTGCAACTGAATATGTGGATGGTCACGGGATGTGGAGTATACTGTGGAGGGGAGTCAGGGGAGTTGTGACAGATATGTATGATATGTGGGGGGAGTGGGGTGGCGAACTGGGGGAGGGGAGTTGTCACTTTGTGGGGTAAAGAGTATAACTATTGCATTATGTTGTACACCTGAAACTAATTTAAAGAAATGAAAAAAAAATTTCTGGGCAAAAGTGGAAATTATCAAGAATGTGAAAGGACAATGTATAGAATGGGAGGAAATATTGGCAAATCATATATCTGATAAAGGTTGAATATCCAAAACTCTTACAGTTCAATGACAAAAAGACAAACAACTCAATTTAAAAATGAGCAAAAGACTTGAATAGATATTTCTCTGAAGAAGAAATATACATGGCCAGCAACCACATGAAAGGATGTCCAACATTACTGATCATTAAGGAAATGCAAATGGAAACCACACTGAGATATCACTTCACACTGACACTAGGATGGCTTTAGTTTAAAAAAATAAAAATAAGAAAATAACAAGTATTGGCAAAGATATGGAGTAACCTTCATATATTGCTGGTGAGAATATAAAATGGAGCAGCTACCCTGGTGAACTGTTTGGTGGTTCCTCAAAAATTGCCCTGTGATCCAGCAAAACTCCTCCTAGGTATGTACTCAAGAGAAGTGAAGACACGAGGTGTAATCAAACACTATAGTGAATGTTTAAATTAAAAAAATGTATTACAGTAAAAGACACATTGCCATTAATCCCCCTCACTTTGAACACACTTATCCCATCATTCTTGCCACTTTCTGAAGCAGTTCTGGAAGTCCTCTTTTGTGAGTGTCTTTAGTTGTGCTATCATGGCTGTCTTGATGTCCTGAATCAATTCAAAATGTATACCTTTCATGATCTTTTTTACTTTGGGGAAGAGCCAGAAGTCGCATGGTGCCAGACCTACTGAATAAGGTGGATGAGGATACATCATAATGTTTTTATTTGACAAAATTTGCCATATACCAGAAACGGTGTGTGACACAGAGCATTGTCATGATGGAGGATGATTTATGGGACACTTTAAACTACATCTTCTCTCACCCATAGCTCACACCCAATTGACTGCACCAAACAAGTTGAAACTTGTCACACACTGTTACTAAATTTCAACACAGCTGCTTCCCATATTGAAGATGCCTGCCTTTCCTTTGGATGGCACTTGGCAGCAGCATTCACTGTATTTTATGATCACAATGGAAAGGCTCTGTGTCACACATCACTTCTGGTACAGCAATTTCTGTCAAATAAAAACATTACAGTGCATCCTCATCCACCTTATTCACCAGATCTGGCACCGCATGACTTCTGACTCTTCCCCAAAGTCAAAATCACCATGAAAAGTAAATGTTTTGAATTGATTCAGTACATCAAGGCAGCCATGACAGCACAACTAAAGACACTCATGAAAGAGGACTTCCAGAACTGCTTCAAAAGTGGCAAGAATGATGGGGGTAAGTGTGCTCAAAGCAAAGGGGAGTATTTTGAGGTGGATTTAATGGCAATGTGTCTTTTACTGTAATACATTTTATTCATTTATATATTTATTTTTTAATTAGCTTCAGGTGTACAACACAGAACAATAGTTATACTTTTTACCCCTCAAAGTGACAACCCCCTCCCCCAATTCTCCACCGCACTCCTCCCTCCATATCACACTATCTATGTAATAAATTTTTTAAAATTTAAACATTCACCGTATTTGTTGACCACACCTCATATGTCCACACAGAAACTTCTATGTCAATGTATATTACAGCACTGTTCATAACAGCCCCAAAGTGGAAACAACCCAAATATCCAACAATGAAAGAATGGAAAACAAATGGTATATACACACAATGGATCATTACTGAGGCATAAAAAGGAATGAAGTACTATTTATGCTACAATTGGATGAAGCTTGAAAACATTAAGCTTTACATTAATTAAGTAAAAGAAGCCAGACACAAAAGATCACATGTTGTCTGTTGCTTTCAAGTGACATAACCAGAATAGGCAAATCCACAGAAAGGCTGGAGAGGAATTTCTGAGGTGATAAAAAGTTTTGAAGCTAGAGGGAGGTGGTGGTTTGTACAACATTTTGAATGATTTAAATACCATTGAGCTGCACACTTCGGAACAGTTAGTTATAGGTCATATGGATTTCACCAAAATTAAAAAAAAAAAAGTGGGGAGGAATTGGCTTACTTTTCTTTTTCCTCTTGAGATAATGCTTGCCAAACGATTTTATTCAAGCGCCTGTTTAAAAAAAAAAAATTACTTAATACCAATATTTCATTTTATAGCAAAAGGCTGACCCGAGGCTGTGCAGGGCACTGCAGGGAGGGCCCAGGCCACCATCATGTGCTGAGAGACAGGATATGCGCACTCCCTGCCTCTGCTTTGTGGCAGTCCTGTTAAACACGAATGGAGGGTACAGCTCTCAGCTCAGTGAAGTAAAAGCCCAGGCTGAGAAAGGCAGTAAACAAGCTAGTTCTTGTCCTCTCCACACGAAGGTGTTTCTAAACACCCACCATTTTTCTTCCTAAAGAGAAATGTAAGTGTGCCCTTGGCGTGCCCTGTAGACACTCCCCTGCCTGGACTCTCTGAGCAGAAGGGGTTAAGAGGGCCGTACACTAACAGGACTGGAACATACTTTAGAGATCAATCAGCCTGACCTTGTTTTCAAATAAGGCCACCTACAGCGGCAGACTAATGAAGCGCCTTGCTCCCCCGCAAGCTAGTTGGCGATGCTGACACTAGAACTCAGCACTAGACATGTCTGCAGAGGTGCTGTCAACCCCAGATGAAGTCAGGGCCAGTGGTTTCAAGAGGTGGCCGAGTGCTTTCTCTCGTTACTCATCAGTGAAACCTGTTTCCGAGCTTCCAGCCCAGCTCCGGGACTCTGTCTTTACCCAAATCAGGCTTCCTGGAGTGCAGGGCCCACAACCGTCCAGGGCCTGCCTCAGTGAAGTGCCAGAAGACTGCCATTCTCCAGGAGGCACTCTTCTAATCACTGACCCTGGCTCCAGTGCACAGGGCTCTGGGAACACCCTTCTGGGGCTGTTCCCCTGCCCTGATCCCAACCGTGAGCTCAGTGGGATCATGGGAGGGATCTGGCATGGTAGTGAAGTGCACAGGCTCTGGGGGCAGGCCTCCTGGGCCAGAGCTCAGCTAGCTTCCCTTCTTATTCCACTTTGGGACACAGCTTTTCTCAGGGCAGACTCTGTGGGATGTCAGGGCCTCTCCGTGGCTGGCCCAGCCCCTTGTCTCGGGGGTGTTACTGCCCACAGTTTTCCTCTTTGTTTTAGGAGAGTGAAATCTGAGGAGGGGCGGCCTTCACTAGTTATAATTCACAAATATACTTGTACCAAGAATTGACTCATGTGCAAAGCAACTTGTCATTAATGACATTTCCAAAGTCTGGGCAGCAGCCCTAGCGTTTTGGAGAGGTTAACAAGCATGGTCCCAGCATGCAGCCAGCTTAGAACTGATGCTCTCCTGTGCGTCTGAGGGCAGCAATCTTGACCTTATATTCACAACCAAAGCAAGGTGCACAAAAATTGCCCCAGAATCCAGCCAGCCTGAGCAATCCTCATGCAAAACACATGCTCGGACACCAAAGCCAAAATTGTTGCCTCCGTTCCTAAAATACTGAAACAGAAGTCCTCCCACACCCTGGCAGTAGGTGTGACCAAAACAGTTAGTTTATGTCACTATTTTGGCCAAAGGGCTGTGAGGTTCCCATTGGCCTTGTCATTCCCAGCCACACAGGTTTAGGGTTGTGTCTGGCTTAACTGTGGTGGGAAATTCCTTAGAAATGTTATATTGGGGATGGGTTGGGAGTTAACCAAGTTTCATTCATTACTTTCCATATTATGCACACCTTTAGGGTGGTGGAGCAAGATAGAAAAAGGAATTGACACTTATACCAACAAATTCTTAAATACTACTGATTGCAAAAGATCAGGAAGTTTTGCTCTGTATACTATTAGTGTTAACATTAATATTATTCAATAACAATAACAAACAATTCATTTAATATAGGCACCAAATTACTAATACCAACTAATACTAACTCAATCAATAATATTAAATATTGGTCATATTAAAACAAGTGTTATTATTAATAATACAATATAGTATGCTATTTTTCTAGAAGGCTTTTCCAGATTAACTCACTGGAAGAAAGCAAAACAAATCACCAACTATGATTTTGGTCTTGCTATTAGGGAAGGAGGGGTCTCTTCCACCTGTGGGGTGCGGGGGGGCTCCCTGTGTTCTGAAAACCTTGGGAAGAGCTGTGTGACTATGACACTCCATCTCTTTCTGGTTATTTTAGGGTCAGCAGACTCAGGGAATGAGAGGGGAAACTAACTAATAAGAATTGCTCTTTATGTATAATTTACCTAATCCTCACAACCGCTCTGTGAGACAGTTTGTAAATGAGTCTGAAGCACACAATTGTTACATGACTTGCCAAGTAGATGTTACAGCCAAGAATGAGACCCAGAGTTGTCTGGCTTCAACACCAACTTGTGGCCCTGCAGGAGGCTTTCACAGACCAGGTAATTATAGAAGTCAAATATTCGAATGATTCAAGCAAACTAAATTACAATACAAATGATATTATTTTATATATTACATTTTAAGTAACTGAATTTGACGAGTTTTAATGACTAAACTTGAATCGAATCAAATTCAAATTAAATTCTAATAGTCAAATATGCATATAGTGACACCTGCTGGGAAGAGGGCACAAAGGAGGAAGCAAGGCAGCCCAAGCCCCTGCCCTTGGGATCTGACATCCTTGCTGGGGAGAGAGAGGTCTGTGCAGAAGCCGTGAGCCCTCAGGGCCACACACAGGGTGGGTGATGGGTAGTCACTGAGGAAAGGCCTCTCTGAGGGGGGCCATTGGCGCTGAGGCAAGAAGGGATGAGGAAGGGACAGAAAGAGCGCAGCAGAGCTTGGAGGCAAGGAAAGGCATGCCTGCGTGGGAGACACAGGTGAAACAGCTGCAGTGTGAGGGGCCAGCTACAGAACAAAGTCTCAGGCCCACGGGAAAGTGTGAGTCTTGACATAGCTCATCCTGCCTGCGAGAGAAGAGAGGAGCAAATGGCAGACAAAGACTCAGAGAAATCCTGGGATCCATGGAGCCCGTTGAAGGGGTTTATGCAACACAGCCTCCATTCTCGGGTAAGGGCAGCAGAAAAGGCTCATGTGAACTGAGATTGGGAAAGGCCTGCAATGAGCATGGCAAGGGAGCCAGCATCTGCACCCGACTCTGTGCCCCACACACTATACACACTGCAGTGACAATAGGTCAGTATATGCTGGCTGGGGACATCGTTACTTTTCGTGTGCTTAATTTCATTTTCCCCACCCATGTGCTGGTAAGTGAAAACCCAATTGTACAGCTTGCAGGACCAAGAAGCTGGCAGGCTCAGGTTCCATTAGTGCTGTGCACCAAGGGTTAATTAAATGCTGGGGGCAGGATGGGGAGGTGAGTAGTGAGCTAGGACAGGATGACACTGGGTCATCTGCCCCTTGAGGAAGGGTCCCTATCTCAGCACTAACACAGGGACCATTTAAAAGTGTAATTTTCACTCTAATCAACTTGATCTCCTTTTTGATCTTGATATAAAAATGGCTTACATAATAGCACACACTTAAATTACCTCCATTCTCTCATTATTGGGGAGTTTTATTAGTCACTTTACAGAATATTAGGTGCTGAAATGACCAAATTCACTCTGCTAAAGGGAAATTTAAAGACCTCGTGGAAACATGTGATGTGTAGATTTTGGAAAGGGAAGACAGTTTTCTTAGAACTCTGCTGGGTACACGCAGGTGATACCCTGAGCGCCTGGCACACAAAAGTGTCTGCTGCTGCCGCTGGTGCTGCCGCTATGGAGTTTGATGTTCCTATGGACAAATTTAGACAGTTGCTCCAGGTGAAATAATCTCAGCTAAAACAAGAGAAAACAAACTCCACAGCCATTAGACAGCAGCTGGGAGTAATACTCACTTTTCATAGGACTTAATTGCCTGTTCCACTTTTTGCTTGTAGATATTAAGTTTGACTCCTTGGGGGTTAATTAATGTCATCTTGTTTGTGTCACTGCACACATGTGCCAGAGGGAACACCTGCACGTCAATACCAAAGGAAAGCGTCATTTGCTAGGCTAACATGTCCCTTCAAAGATGGATCTACATGGCTATATGATATGTTTTTTTTTATTACAAAACCAACATGTAAGTGTAGCAAGTTAGAAAGCATACAAATCATTAAAAAAAAGATAAAAATTAGAGATAGCATTACTAGCCTTTTCCTTTCAAAAACTATATATTTTAAAAATCACCAACACACACACACACACACACACACACACACACACACACACAAACTGTTTCAAGAAACTGTAGTCGGAACAGAATATTATTTTCATAAGCCTCTGTCAAATTCATGAGAGCAAGCAGTAAGATGTTGCATCTCATTGTTGCTACTTTATAAATTACTACTTGAACTAGGTTAAACATCTTTTAATCATAAACATCTAAAAATAAATACATTTAGGGCCGGCCCAGTGGCTCAGTTGGTTAAGAGCTTGCTCAAGAGTGCGAGCTGAGCTCTGAGCAATGGGGGTTTGATGCCAGCCCGAGCTGAGTTGTCGTTGAGCTGCCAACAGGTGGCAGGATGGCTCAGCTAAAAAAAAAAAAAAAAAAAAAAGGCACAGATTAAAAATAAATACATTTATTTCACATTTGATTTTCTCCTGAGAATATCTGATGAGAGTTAGCATCTTTTGACCCTTTCCTTAGTTTATGAGAGATTCATACACATGTCAAATTGAGAAGGCTCGGTGATCAAGGAAACCACGTTCTACAAGAAGGGCACAGCACCTGGAAGGGCAGTGTCTTTCTGAGTTCTTTCTGCCTGCACCTGGGACTTACTTCTGAGGGGTGTGTGTGCGTGTGTGGGGGTGCCTCTGATTCCAGGCCATCTAAACAGTACCTGTAATATTATACATCTACCTGTTTGCCTATTGCTTAGCTTTTCCTAGTAGAATATAAGCACCATTAGAGGATGAACTATGTTTTATTCACTACTGTATTCCTACCACCTAGAGCAGTGCCTGGCACATAGTGTACCCTCAACAAATATTTGTTGATAAATGAATAAATATATATGCTCACAAAAGAGCAATTCTATATATCAATATTTAAACAAAAAAGAAAAGTAAGGTTTATCAGGAGAATTCTAAGCTATATCACTTCAAAATTGTACCTGATTCTAACCACAAGGAGTATGTAGGCATCTTGGAAATGTGGGAGTTGTTTCTTAGAAGTAAATTTTTACTTTCAATCTATGTGATATAGTTCATGCTCTTATGTTCCCCCTTGCATCCAAAATCATACAAAAATTGTATTGTTGTTATTATTGTTTAGGAAAAAAATGCATAGAAAAAAGAAAGAAGGAAAAAGAAAGATGCTTGGTTAGAAAAAGAAAGATGCTTTTTATCTAGAGATAAAAAGTTGAATAGAGCTGTGAACGAGTGAGTGGGACTGAAGCTCTGGGCTGGTTGGCTCTGCGCTCAAAGATGGCAGGGGCAGTGGGAGCTCAACCCTTGGAAAGCAAGTGGGACTATGCCCAACTCAGGCTCTGTGCCTGAAGCCAGCACTGGTATAAGGGTCCCCTGCCCCTGAAAGAATGATTGTTCTAGTGAAAGAGGACACTGACGTAGCCTCACAACCAAGAACTAAAGCAAGTCACCCTCTGCATCTATAGTATTCCAGTGTCACTGTGGAACAAGAGCTCTAAATGCCAACGAGCGGGTCTCAAGTGGGTGGATTTAAGCAACCACAAAACAGGAAAAAAGAGAAAAAAACAGATTTTTAAAAATTTTGTTGAAACAAGCCAGCACACTAAAATACACCCCCAGATTGTGTACTCCAAAATACATCCCCCCAAAAAATGCCAAAAATGATAGCTGAGCAAATCAACAATCAGAATGTCAATTCACTTGAGAAGAAATTAACTTATGAACCATCTAACAATAACTTCATATTAATTACAATTAGGTTGTTCAAAGAAGTAAGTCATAAAAATACAAAAATATATAGAAGTGCCATAAGAAGAAATGGATGGGGAAAAATAATATTTTAAGTAATAAAATAAAATCTATCTTGGAATAAACAGACATTGAAAATTACATACATTAATCTTATAATTAAAACATCAAGACCAAAACAAACAAGAAAGCTGGCAAAGATTCAAGAAGCTGAAAAGAAAGAAATGAAGTTAATAGGCTGCATAGTCAAACCTTGCTACTTATTAGACACATGAATTCAGTATGTGGCTTCTAACAATCTTTGTCAAAAAGAAGGAACCAGAACAATGTTTAAAAGGTGAGTCAACTGGACTTTGAAAACAGAATGAAGCTTGCAGAAATGGGAAAAAAAAAAAAAGTTTTCAAAAGAGAACTACATATCACATAAAATTTCTGAGGGGGGGAAAAAAATCAATCTCAACAAAACGAAAGGCCCTTACATTTTTATCAACCCTGGGAACACCCTCCCCACCCCAAAGTCTATAAATAGCTCTCCAAGCTTGCCAACTTATGGCTCAATTACAGATCAACACTGCCAACTCTTTAGCAGCGTTATCACATTTCACTATGGTCAGCTTCACTTCTGACTTAGGATACTTAAAGTTTAATGTTCTACTCCCCTCTTTTGTGGATTTGGGTCTTATGCCTTGTGTGGCCATAGTGCATTGCAGTGTGGTAGCTGTTCAAATCTGTTCCGTCCGGTTTGTGCGCATGCAGATTTAGGGAAAGACAAAGTCATACTCCACACCTTCAGTCTGTGGTCTTAGTTTTTACAACATGGTGGTCATGTGGAGGCCTCATGGGATATTCTATTTGTGATGTCAAAGTTAGTGTGACTATGAGGTCATAAGGGGCATTCTCATGGTGATGGGGGAGATAAGAATCATGGTCACCCAGCAGCTGTCAGGAAGCAAGTGGAGAGGAGTGTGTGGCTAATAGAGAAACTGTCTGAGGGGGAGTAAAACCACATGATCACACCTCCTTTGAGAATGGTACTGATCACCTCTTATGATGAAAATCAAGCATAACCAACTAATCAGAGACCCTTCTAGATAATATTTGATAACAAAAAGGAGCCTCAAGGTATTACCTACCTCAATTCTCTTCAGGCTAATCTAGAAGCATTACCAAATTGTGAGAAGATTTTTAACTATGAGGGAGGGAGGGAAAGAGAGTCACTGACCATAAAAGCAGAAGAAATTGCTGGAATTCATAGACAGCGAATTTGAGCTAATTCTTACTGTTAGACCGAATTTTTCTTACTGTTTCTTACTCTGTATCTCTGTAACCACTGTACTTAAGAATAGTTTTATCATTATGATAATAGTGTTTATCTTTTACTCTCTGCTAAGGGCTACATATTTTCTCATTTTAGCCCTCTACAGACACACACATTGAATGGCTGATCTTGTTATATGGTTTTCCTGCTCACTAAACTCTGTAGGTCTTTATTTCTTTTAAAAAATATTAGTTTCTAGCATAACACATGTACAAAGTAACCATTGATTAAATACATGAAAGACTAAAACTATATACAAATTAAAATGGCCAAGGCTCAAAAATTTTTAAACTTAATTTATGTTACAAAACATAATTAAGGGGCTGGCCGAGTGGCACATTGGTTAAGAGCTGGTTTGGGACGCCAGCTCTGAGCAGCAGGGCCCCGGTTCAGATCCCACATATGAGGACCAGTGACACCGCCTTCTACAGCTAAGATGGTGAACAACAGCTCCACCTGGAGCTGGGCTGCTGTGAGTCGCCAGCGGAAGGTGTAGACTGCAGCCTCTAATGCAGTGGCCTGCCATAGGCTACACTGAGTGGCAGGCAGCCAGCATGAGCAGCCAGCAGCCAGTGTGAGTTGCCAAGAGCCGCCATGAGTGGCCATCCAATGGCCGGTGACCGATGTGCCTCACCCGAGAAGAGCACAATGACAATACCAACATGGGCCAGTGAAGCAATGTCCTCCACAACTAGACTGAAGAAAAAAAGGACAGCAACTTGTCTGTTCCCCTTGCCTGATACCCCAGCGCTGTCCCTTCCCCCCAATTCATCAATAAAATCTTTTTTTAAAAAAAACATAATTAAGTTCAGATTCCACCAACTTTGAATTCTGGGGAACTGAGGCACAAGATGAGTGTTACTCTGATGTTTTTAAAGAGGTGTTTGCTAAGGATATGAATAATGTGAACAAGATTTTAAGAGAGATATTTAGCTTACATAAGAAAACGATTCTCAAACAATAAAATATAAAATTAAAATGAAATACCATTTTCACATTACAATTGGCAGGGTTTTTTTTTAATGTTACTGCTCTGAGTGACAGCAAATATAGAGGAAAATACAAACTCTTAAAATTCCAAGTAAATTGCCCAACAATGGAGGAAATAGTTAAATAAATTGTAGTAATTCATGTTATTGAATATTAGCACTAGTAAAATTCATCCCAAAATGGCAATTACAAGGACATATGCTCATAACATATGCTAAATGAGGAAAGCAGATTACAGAACTGTGCACACAGCTACTAGCTGTTAAAGTACTACAGGTAGAATTTTACCTGACAACATTCTGTGTTTGTAAGCAATCCCACATTTTGAAAATGAGAAAATAGTATAAAACTGGTGTTTATATATTTATTGTTCCACCCACACTGAATTCACCAATTTCACTTTTTTAACTCACAAAATTAGTTCTTCCAATCAGTACCCCAGAACTTGCTGCCAGGCTGGACACGGAGAGGTGTGACTAGACGTGTGTAATGACACGCCATAGACATGTGTATCCTGGATAGAGAACTCTGAATACAGATGCCGTGGCTTGATAGGTAATGCACTTGTATAAGCTGCCAAGTGCTAAAAATTAAACATCTGCTTTCAAACTGAAATATCTACAGTCTCCTAATAACAAAAGGAAGGCAGGGCCACAGAGTTAACTGGCAAAGGGGTGTGTCGATAAGACCATTCATAAACCTTTGAAAATATGTTACTGACTATAGTGTAGGTTACATCTCACATTTTTCAATCTAAACTTTTAGAAAATAAAAGATTGTTTTTTTCAATTTAAATTTCAATTAAAATAATATAGTAGATACATATCTGTTAGATGGTATGGAATAATGTCCATAATAGATTGTTGAGTAAAAATGAAGGTACAAAACAGTATATTCAGTTTGACTTCATTTTGGTAAAACAAAAACAAAGAACAAAGGATATATATGTAGTGAAAAAGTTATGGCCAGCTAACCACTAATGATCCATCTATGTGGAATCATAACTATTGTTTCTTTCTCACTCTTCTATATTTTCTAATTTTTCTACACAATGAATATATGAGATATGGTCAAACAATATAGTGAATGTTTAAATAAAAAAATTATTACAGTGAAAAACACATTGCCATTAATTGCCCTCAAAATATTCCCCCTCACTTCGAACACACTAATTCCATCGTTCTTGCCACTTCCTGAAGCAGTTCTGGAAGTCCTCTCTCGTAAGTGTCTTTACTTGTCCTGTCATGGCTGCCTCGATGTCCTGAATCATTTTGACTTTGGGGAAGAGCCAGAAGTCGCATGGTGCCAGACCCAGTGAATAAGGTGAATGAGGGCACGCCACAATGTTTTACTTGACAGAAATTGCTGTACCAGAAGCAATGTGTGACACGGAGCGTTGTCATGATTTACAGCACACTTTAAAACACACATTCTCTTAACCGTTGCTCACATCCAGACTACACCAAACAAACTGAAACTTGTCACACAGTTACTAAGGTTTGGCGTATCACGTCCTGTATTGAAGATCCCTGCCTTTCCATTGGATGGCACTCGGCGGCAGCATTCACAGTATCTTTTGATCACAACAGAAAGGCTCCATGTCACACATCACTTCTGGTATAGCAATTTCTGTCAAATAAAAACATTATGGTGTGTCCTCATCCACCTTATTCACCAGATCGACTTCTGGTTCTTCCCCAAAGTCAAAATCACCATGAAAAGTAAACGTTTTGAATCGGTTCAGGACATCGAGGCAATGCAACTAAAGACCCTCACGAAAGAGGACTCCCAGAACTGCTTCAGAAAGTGGCAAGAAGGATGGGATAGGTGTGTTTGAAGTGAGGGGATTATTTTGAGGGGAAGTGATGGCAATGTGTCTTTTACTGAATTAAGTAATAAATAAATAAAAGAATAAATTAATATAAGAATTATTACTTAAACATTCACCATAACTGCCCTTTTTAATTAAAATAAGCTTTTCCATCAATAGAAAAGTTTTGTTTAATGCTACTATATTTGAGAGCAACAAAATGTGATGCCTTGAACAGCATTCCCTACATCTTTGCACCTCACGGTCTTTGCCAGCTAAATGATGTGATGAATGGCTGCCTTGCCAGGTTGCTCTAAATTTTAGATGAAATACTTTGATGGTCAAATGCTTTGCTCAGAGCCTAGTCTAAGGACTCCTCCCATACTAGATTAGAGACCTGCCATGGCCATCAAGAGTTAAGTGACAGAGCTGGGTGCCAGCCCAGGCCATCTGAGCACAGCTATCTGCTAAACCCAGATGAGGGCAAAGCAGGAAGCCTGGGTGGGATGCTGTTAAAGACATGATGACAATGATGAGTTAGACTTTCGAACGACACACACTAACGCTTCCAAATTATTATATTTTTTTTCAGAGCAATTGGCAGCAAAGAACTTTGAATTCCAGATTCATCAAATAACTAAAACAGTTTTATTCTGTATATTACTTGGCAATGAATGACTCTTTCTGAAAGAGCTCAGGTAAAATTATGTGGTCCATCAGAAACTAAAAATGCCAGCATCTTGTAATGAAAAGTTGCTAGGGCAACCTCTCTGCTCAATACTTCATTTCCAAGGTGACAGATTTGTGCTGGTTCAGGAAACACTAAAAGCCAAAACAGCCTTGTGTTCCAGAAGAAGTAAGAGCCCACAAATAAGTTATGAATGAAACAAAGAGTTGGGGACAATGCCAAACACTGCTTTCTACTTCTACCCAGACAGACATGGCTATGCACAGACATAGGATGAGTAACAGTCAATTAAAATTCTCAGTGAAGTGGGTTAAGAGTCCTGTTTCCCTTTCAGCTCCATTCTACTTGCTGTCTACTTTTTCATAAAATGTCAGGTCCAAATCTCAAAAAGTTATACATCCCACTAAGTGGGATACATTTTCAGACTATTGTTTTCCTATTCTTCCCATTTATGGCCAGGGGTCTCTCAAAGTCAGAGAAAATGTAAGGAATAAGAGATGCAGGTGTGCTTTGAGGGTGGAGCTGGAATTTACTGCATATATTTCCATCAACCATCACAATTCTTGCTCTTACTATCAGTAACACAGCATGGTAGTAAGTATGGTGGTCAGTGTGCCACCTAGCCACAGGTGTGTAATGAAGACGGACAATGCCATAAAGGGCACCAAGTACAAGTCCCAGGATGAAATGCATTTGAAAAATGTTGGTCCTCTGTCCTTGGCTTTGCTTTTTAGTGTCAGAAGACTAGAGTGTTCTCCTAAAGACATGATGACGATGTTCCTCCCAGTTTTTCCTCCTTGAATTTCACTCTTGACATTTTTCTCTCTCTTTCAGCTTCATGTGGTTTAGTCCTGTGAACTTGACATTATAATAGCATTGGATCCATCTCCCCGTTGCCACCTAGGTCACAGCCACCTAGACCCTGCCTCCTGACGGCTGCTCATCTTCCCAGCCTCAAACCTCTCCAACTATTCTTCAGGTTGCAGCCAAGACCCAAACTTGATCTTTTTTCTCCTAAGCTAAAAACCCTTCAATTTCCCTCAGAATGACATTCAAAATTCTTAACTCAATCAAGACCCTTCTTTTACCAGCTTTGACACCTTCCTCCTGTCACACTAAACTTTATTTGGAGTGACAAACATTCTCTGACCCTTAGGAGTCCCCACCTGCTCCCCCATTGCCTAGGACATTTCTCCCTACCCTGTTACCTCCCCAGGTCTGTGCTCTCACTGCCAGTCTGAGGCCCTCTGTGACAACTGACACTGGGCTAGGGGCTTCTGCTGCATCTTCACTGCACTTTCCACTTGTCACACTGAACTAGAACATCTTATATTAGTTGCTATTTCCTCATCTTTTTGTTGTATATGTTACCAGTATTTTTCTGAAATCTGCCTTCATTTTTTAAAATCCTTAATGGCCTAATCATTTTTTGTCTACTTGGTATATTAATTTCTTGCTTTTATTTTATTTAAAAAAAATTTTTTTGCAATTACAATTGACTTTCATACTGCCTTCATTTTATTTTTGTTTTTATGCAAAATAACACTTTTATGTATTCAAACTATGTATCTTTCCTTTATGGTCTCTTCCTTTGATTTTAGGCTTAGGTTTTCCTACCCTATCATGTTTATTTTTCGAGAAACTTATGTTTTTGATGCATCTTGGGTTATAGAAAGGCTTAGAAGGAGATGTGATAAGAACAAGAAAATTCTATTTCCAGGGAGAGTTCACTAAATATACTTTATCCCAAATAAAACTCAAGAATATTAATAAAATAAAACCACAGAATATGAGAAGCTATCACTAAACTTCCTAGAAGAAATAAATCAATGCTCAGTTTCTCTGTTGTTTCTGGAAGAAGTTAAGTTCAAGTTGTAAGTTGACACCTGGCTAATCAGGTTAGAGTTCACTGGAGGTATAAATAGAATCTGCCAGTCACAAAGTGACAGCAAGAGACAGGACCACTCACCTTGAGGCAAAGTCATTAGGAACCCAGCCTAAGTGATCACACACACAAAGTCCAAGAGCAAGAGACACTGGTCACGTTGACCATGACTCATGTTAAACACCATGGGTGTCATTTCTTACATGTGACCTACAGTTTAAAAAATTCACCAGTTCACCCACTGCTTCCAAGTACATCAGACCTCAGCCATGGTAAGAGAAATTCGATGAGACTTTTTTTTTTTTTTTAACTTTTCCTGCCTTTGATTTTTACCAGCTTTTCATTATGGAAAATTTCAAGTATGTGAAAAGAGCAGATAGAGCAGTAGAATAAACTTCCTCCCACTCAATATTCTTATTATCCAAATTTACAAATTATCAACTAACTCATGGCCAATCTTGCTTTATCTTTTCCTCCTCTCCCCTCACTATGCAGATTATTTTGAAGCAAATCCCAAGCCTTTTACATTTCCTCTATCAATATTTCAGGGTGAGATAAGGGTATTATTTCCCTGTAGTGACTGTAAAACCTGCTATATTCCTATTTAAGTCATTTGTTGATGGCATATTTGAAGCTCTGGCATTCAATCCTTGTATCCTCTTATTTCTCTTGTGTTCCTCCCTCATCCCTGTGCCATCTGGCTGCTCCACTCAATTGCTCCTGCAAAGGGCAAGGACCTTCTCAATGCCCAAGGCAGGGGACACTCTCCAGCAGTTACTGGGCTTCCTCCACATTTAACCTTCCCATGCCCTCTTACTGGAAGCTCTTCTCCTTCTAGGACATGAATGACTGTCACTCATCACTCTTAGGGTTCTTTTGCTGTGGCCCACCTTCCTCCTTCCCTCCTTCCCTTCCTCTTTCTCTTTCTTTCCTTTGGAGATTTCATGATGTTAAAGATGCCACTGTACTTGGGAAGAGAAGGTGAGGAAACAAGGACATAACCTCTCACAAGTTTGCCCTGTCCTTGGGTACTGGATGATGTTAACCCAGGACTAGGGACTCGACCTAGAGGTTTTCAGACATTCCTGCAGCTCCACACCACCACCCATGAGCAGCGAACCACGACCTGCCACCCCAACAAAGGCCAGCTCCTTCTCTGCCTAAAAGCAAAAATGTTCTCTCTCCTTTTTACTGCCATCATAAAGAATTCTATTTCAGTAGCTGAATATATTGGTTACAACTGCATAAGACATCAAAGTGGACTACATTTCATTTAAACAGGAAATACACAGTACATCAAACAGAGAGAGATATACAGAATACCAGCTGTACCTCATCGAAGACCTTGGATACAACATGCTTGTCCAGAATGGGAACATAGATGGGGCTGTGAGGGATGGCTGCCACTGACAAGGCGTCCATGATGGTGAGTTTCTTGGCAGCCAAGCCATGGGTCCTGAGCCAGTTAGCAGAAGACATACCTGAAGAACTAAGAACACAAGACTGTGACATTTTTATTTTTTTCCCATTTATTTATTTTTAGAAAAAAAAACAGTGTGTTTTTTTCCAGGACCCATCAGCTCCAAGTCAAGTCATTGTCCTTCAATCTAGTTGCAGGGGGGCGCAGCCCACTATCCCATGTGGAATCGAACCGGCAACCCTGTTGTTAAGAGCATGCTCTCTAGCCAACTGAGCCATCTGGCTGCCCTGATGTGACATTTTAAACTCAAAACAGGGCCGGCCGAGTGGCGCGGTGGTTAAGTGCTGGCTTGGAACGCCAGCAGCCCCGGTTCGGTCCCACATATGAAGAGGCCAGTGACACTGCCCTCAAAAAAAAAAAAAAAAAAAGAAAAAAAAGTATTTCTTAAACTCAAAACAAATAAAACCACAACTGTCCTAGTAAAATTAAAACACTCACTCTTGATTATAAACTTGGCTTCCTTCTGTAGTTAATCTTTCTAATAGTTTGTCATCCAGATGCTCATTTGTCAGAAAGATGCTTATTTCTGTGGAGAGTGAAATGACAACTTGTATCAATATGTACAAGGCTCACAGGAATGTCGGAATTCAGTTGTGACTGAGGGCTAAATAAATGGACCACATTTCAGAGAACACTGGTGTGTTGGCATGGGTTCTCAGGCAAGGTTCACTGGTGGTTGACACTAAAGACCGCTGTGCAGGTAAACACAGTGCTATCATTGTTTTTCTATCCCACCCTGTGGCCACTGAGCTCTCTCCAAGGAAGAGTGGGGCATACCCATTTTCTCATTCTCCAGATAACACTTTTAAAAATGTTAAATAAGGATACCACTAACCACTGATTGTTCAATGTTGTCCTCATTAGACTCCTTCAAATGACACAAGGGAGCCTTGATCGATATTTTAGGGTTTCCTAATTTGTCTTGTGGTTCAGCTCTATGTGGGAAACCAAAATCCCTATAAAGTTCTGTGTAGCTGTAGGTTCAAATTTTCAAGTTAGTAGTTGGGGGTGTTAATGTACACCTGTATGTAAACTTCGATTTCTTAATGAAAAGGAACATTAGCTAGTTGGATCAGCAACATCGAGTGGGAGGCATATTGGGGCATGATCTAGTTAAATGCATAAGAAATCATATCCTAATCATCACATGACAATGCCTTGAAAAATTACACACGTAGCAGACAGGAAATGTGACCTGATCAATGAAACTGAGGAAAAGACATCAGACCGACCAGCACTGAAGAACACAAGGTCTGACTAAGCCATGACTGAGTAACAAGAGGTGTCACTCGGGTGCTTCCTGACACCTAGGGGATCATGCACATGCACATCTGTGTGTGTGTGTGTGTGTGTGTGTGTGTGTGTGTGTGTGTGTTTAGCTGGGATTTGTCATTTATCAACTATTTGAAATATAGGGAAAAGTACTATAGGAGTTAAGGTTTTAGAAATTTACTATTTTAAGAATGATTTTATCAATAATACTAAAAATTGAGTGGAGAAGTCCTATTTCCCTCACATTTAGCCCCCGAAAGGCTTACAATATGGACCAGAGAGGGCTCAGTGGATGGCGTCATCTGTGAATGAAGGGAAGAAAACAAACCAACCTTGAAGTATTAGATGTTCAAGGTCAAACCATGGCGTGGCAACATTACCACCAGCACCCTAGTTACGGGCCACGAGTATACTACATGCCAGACACAGCGCGTGTCTGGCCTAAGGAAATCCAGCCCATGAAAGCAGGCAGACCTGATGTACAAAAGAGTCCTGTGAACAGGAACCAATCCCAACCCACTTAAGAATCATTTGTTTGCTGCCAAAGTATCTGTAGCTAGCGCTTTCAGGAGCAGAGACACTGGGCACAGGGAGGCCTGCCTGGGCATCCTGACATAGAAGCCTCTCTGCCTTGCCTCTGTCACTGGGAGTGTTACAGATGCTGGGAGTGGCAAGGCCGTCCTTCCTCTTGCTGCACGCTGAGCCCCTGAGAGAGGACCACTGGCTTCTGAGCAGGCTGGTTTTGGTTGATTCTGTAGGTATCACAGGGAGAAGGGTTAAAGGAATTTGGGATGGAAAGAGATGCTTCATTAGATGCAACTATTTTCTTGGATCCTTAAAAAAAGAATGCAGCTTCAGTTTCCAACCCTCAGAGCATAGGTCTGCCACCAACTGAACACTATGGTGAGGGCTTGGTCCATTTATCTGAGTTCAAGCTCTGCACCTTTCGCAGAGGAAGCTGCTTCCAAGATCATTCAGGTCACTGGCAGAATTCATTTCCTTGCGTTACAGGCCTGAGGTCCCTGTTCCCTTGCTGGCTGTCAGCCAGGGGCTCCTCTTAGCTCCTTAGGGCACCTGCATTGCTATCACTGGAACCCCTTCATCTCTAAGCCAGCAGCGGCACACTGAGTTCCCCTCGTGCATCAAGTCTCTCTGACGCCACCAGCTGGAAAAAAGCCCCTGCTTCTAAGGGCTCATATAAGTACCTGCCCCTCACCCCCAAGACCCTGTCTGATGGTCAACATAACATAATCATGCGAGTGATGACTCATCACAGTCGTACGTTGCAGGGTTTAGAGGGGACATCTATGGTAGGCAGTTTTAGAAACTCTGCCTACTACAGTTGCTGTTCAAACCTTTATTTATATTGTTTTCTATCCTCTGTTGGGTCCCTTCTACCAGCAAGTGGACACTTATCAAATACTGACATTTAATCTGTGTGTTTTGGAGGATGAGCCTGTGCCAAGACATCTTGATGAATTTTCATATGTGATTACATAAACTATACTCATTATAAATGTGTCTGTACTTCACAATATAAAGACACAAGTACCAAGGTTTTATGCAGTATTCATGAATGAAATGTGTTCTTGTTCTCAACAAGAAGGGACTTAGCATCTCTTATAGGAAAGTAGATAGAGGGAAGATCAGTTAATAATCTGCAAATTGTCTGTCTTTTGTACAGAAAAGCAGCACCACGGTCTCCAAGCATGGAGGCAGGAGTGTGTTATGTGTTATTCACTGTATTTCCAAGCAACAAAAAGGCGAGTCCTGTCTTGGTTGCCTCTGTAATCAGGGATTTAAAAGGATAAATCCTCTTGAGAGTTAAGTCTATGAGAAAGAGAGATGAATGATCTGCACAGAATCGCTGAACCCCTGCCACACTAGCAGGGCACCTTGACCAAAATCACTAGGCAAAACAATGATCCACACAGGTGTGCCAAAATGAAAATAAAATTTAGCTCTAAAAGTCCCCAAACACAAAAACTGCACTATTCCCAAACTCTGTCAATGCTGAATAAAAACATATTTATATGGCAGTGGATTCAAGCATTTAACTATTCCCCAAGCTCTGTCTAGTTAGTCCCCATGTTATTCATTCTTCTACATTAAAAACTGAAACAGAATAAAAATTCAGCACAGGGTTGCCTATCAAGAGCAAGGATCCCAAATCTAAGTGAAATGGTGGAAATGACAAAAAGCCATTAAAATGTTTAGGATGAAAAGTAAGTAGCATCTTCAGCAAAACTCAGATTTATTGGGACAGGCAGGCAGGATTAGCATAGGGATGCAGCCACACAAGTGGAGGCTCTTTGTCCCCACAGGCCTAAGACAATCCTCCCTTGTGTAGAAACACCAGGACAAGAGAACAGATCACATAAGAGGAACCAAGATATAGTAAGTGGCCCATTCCAGGAAGGAAGCCTTTTGATCCCTCAGGGTTCAAGGCTCTTCTCCCCTTCCCAGAGACATTGGGACACCCAAGGGACGATGGTGGGGAAGCCCCATCCAGCATCCTGGCCTAAGGAAACTCTTGCTGTTCCCACAGTAGCACCAGCGGGAACTAGTAGGAGCCCCAGTGACACCAGGAAACCAAGCACCAAAAATAATACCACAAAGGCTGTGGAAATTAAATTGTCATTGGAACCACAGACTACAAAAGCAAGACAAGGCCTATGTGCTAAACTTAACCAGGCAACTACTTCCTAAAAAAAAGATTTTAATAGATTTTTTTTTAAAAGATTTAAATAGGATCTAAGGCCCCTAATATCACACAATATGCTCAAGATACTATTTTAAAAATCACCCATTGTATCAGGAACCAAGAAAATCACACCTTGAATGAGAAAAAAATAATCGAATGATTCCAACACCAAGATGAATCAGAATATGGAGTTATCTGACAATAATTTCAAAGAAGCTATCTTTAAAATGCTTTAATAATTAATTAAAATTCTATGAAAAATGCACGAATGGAAAAACTCGAGCAAAGAAATACAAGTTATAAAAATTTCCATGTGGAAACAGTAAAAGTGAAAAATAACAGAAAAAAAAAGCTGAACAGGTTCAAGAGCAGAGTAGAAATGACAAAGAAAAGTATCAGAGAACTTGAGGACAGAACAATAGAATTCAACCAATTTTAACAACAGAGAGAAAATGCATTGGAAAAAAATGATAAATGGAGCCTCGGGAACCCATATGATAATAACAAAATATCCAGCATTCATATCATCAGATCCTAAAGAGACTGGGAGAAAGAAAGTAGGACTGAGAGACTACTTGAAGAAATAACGGATGGAAACCTCCCAAATTTGGTGAAAGACATACCACACAGATTCAAGACATACCACACAAATCCCAAACAATAAATCTATGACAAGGAGCATTATAAATATCTGAAAATTAGAGGAAAAGAAAAACTATTGAGAACAAGTGAAGAAAAAGAAATCATTACCTGTGGGGGAATACCAATTCAAATGATAGCAGGTTTCTCATTTAAAATGTAGGAGGCCAGAGGAAGAGGCACACTATTTTTCAATTATAGAAAAGAAAATTAAAGAAAAGAAAAATTAACTGCAAATTCTGAATATGGCAAAATTGTCCTTCAAGAATGAAGAAAAAATAAAAATATTCCTAGACAAAGCAAAAGCAAAAGAATCTGACTAGGAGACCTACCATTAAAGACTGAATACAGGAAGTTCTTCAAACGGAAATCATGTGATAAAAAAAAATTTTTGGAGAATTAGGAAGAAGGAACAAAAAAACAGCAAAAATATGGCACATATGGAGGTGTGATTAAAAAAATATGATGAATTTTCAATAAACAAAAATTTATTATAGTAAAAGACACATTACTGGGCCGGCCGAGTGGCTCAGTTGGTTAAGAGCTCCCTCAAGAGCGCGAGCTGAGCTCTGAGCAACAGCAGTTCGATGCCCAGCCTGAGTTGAGCTGCTGCTGAGCTGCCAACAGGTGGCAGGATGGCTCAGCTAAAAAAATCAATCAATCAATCAATCAATCAATCAATCAATCAATCAATAAATGACACATTACCATTAATCCCCCTAAAATACTCCCCATCGCCTTGAACACACTTATCCCATCATTCTTGCCACTTTCTGAAGCAGTCCTGGAAGTCCTTTTTCGAGAGTGTCTTTACTTGCGCTGTCATGGCTGCCTCAGTATCATGAATCATTTTGACTTTGGAGAAGAGCCAGAAGTTGCATGGTGCCAGGTCTGGTGAATCAGGTCGATGAGAACACACCATAATGTTTTTGACAGAAGTTCTCTTACCAGAAACGATGTATGACACAATGTGTGTCATGATGGAGGATGGAATCATTTGCTCATTTCTCAGGCCATTTTCCTATGCACATCATTTCTTAAATGCTCTAATAACCCTTATAATACTCAGAGTTCACCATAGTGTACCTGGGTATACACACTCAGCTTGCACAGTTTCATCAAGGTAAATGTTATGGGTAGATCTTGATTGACACACTTTTTTTGTACAAGGAGGCCTGAATGATTTTCATTGAGAACTCTGAACCTTGGTCTCAGGATCATAACCACAGACCCAAGTTCCATCTCCTATAAGGACATGTTTTAAAAAGCTGGAATTTGAAACAGCATGATCAACTCCAATGAAACTGACAAATGCTGTTGCTTTTGTTTGACAGTCAAAATGTGTGGAATAAATTTTACACTCACTCACCTCATGCTCAAATCTGTTGTTAAAATGCTTTGAACAGAACCATAAGAGATGTTCAGATTCTCAGAAATTTCCCTAATTGTTAATCGCCTGTTTGATCAAATCATTTCGCTTACTCTTCCAACATTTTCTTGGGTTTTGATGTTGAAGGACATGTATTGATCTCTCCTCATCTTCAGTCGATTCACAACCATTATGAAATCACTTGAACTACTTGTAAGCCATCTTCATGGTCACTGCAGCATCACAATAAACTAATTTTAACACTTGGTGTGTTTCTTTAGCACTGTTTTGCCATTTGAAAGAAAATTTTATGTTAATGTGTTGTTTGTAATCCATAATATACAGCAAACTTTAAAACACACTTTCTCTCAACCACAGCTCACACCCGACTGACTGAACCGAATAAGATGAAACTTGTCACACACCATTATTAAAGTTCAACACATTGCTTCCTGTATTAAAGATCCTGCCTTTCCATTGGATGGCACTCAGCCATTCCACTATATTGTTTGATCACATTCACTATATTGTTTTCACTATATTGTTTCACTATATAGCAGCATTCACTATATTGTTTGATCACACCTCGTACAATAAACTATCCTTTCCTCATGAGATTTATAAAGTATATTTGATGATATAAATAAAAATTATAACACCACCTGATAGTCAATATATTTAAAACTAGAGAAGGTAAAGAAATCTAAATTGAAGTAAGATACCCATACTTCATATAAAGTGGAAAATGTTGGTACCAACAGACTTTTTAAAGTCATATACATATGCTGTCATACCCAGAGAAACCATTACAAACACCAAACAAAGAGATACACTCAAAAACATTACAAGTAAATCAAGATGGATTTTTTTGGAAGTTCCAATAACCTGAAGGAAGACAAAAAAAGAGGAATGAGGCCAATGTAAACAAATAGAAAATAATAAAATAACAGGAGTAAGTGCTAACACATCAATAATTACTTTAAATGTAAATAGCCTGATTACACTAATCAAAAGACATATATTGGTTGAGTGGATAAAAGAACAGGATCAAACTATATGCACATATAAGAAATTTATACTTCAAGTACAAAATAGGCAGATTGAAAATAAAAGGATAGAAAAAAGATATGCAATGCAAATATTAATAAAAATCTAGAGTGGCTATATTAATATCTGATAATGCAGACTTCACAGCAGGAAAAAAATTACATAATAAGAGATAAATACAGGGCAGCTGGATGGTTCAGTTGGTTAGAGCATGTGCTTTTAATAACAAGATTGCTGGTTGGACTCCCACATGGGATGCTGGGCTACACGCCATCCCCTCCGCCCCTGCAACTAGATTGAAAGTGGCAACTGGACTTGGAGCTGAGCTTGCGCCCTCCACAACTAAGATTGAAGGACAACGACTTGACTTGGATCTGATAGGTCCTGAAAAAACACAATGTTCCCCTTCCCCAATTCCCCAACACTGTTCCCTTCTCCAATTCCCTAATAAAATCTTTAAAAAGACAAAGAAAAAAAAAGGGATAAATCCACCAGGAAGACATATAGATCCTAAATGAGTACACACAAACCAATATAGCTCTAAAACACTATATGGAGCTAAAACTCATAGAGCTAAAGGAAATATAGGCAATTCAACAAATATAGTTGAGGACCTCATATCCTCCCTCTCAGCAATTGAAAGATCTACTGGATACAAAATCAGCAAGCACAGAGATCTGAACAACATAACCAACCAGCAGACTCTAACTGACATAGACAGAACACAACCCTCAATAACAGCAAAATACACATTTTTTTCCAGTGCCTTTGAAACATTTATCAAGACAGACTATGTATTAGGCATTACAACATATCTCAACTAATTCAAAAGGATTAAAATCATAGAAAGTGTGTTCCCTGACCATAGTGGAGTCAAACCGGAAATCAATAACAGAAAGACAACAGGAAAAATCTCTAAACATGTGGAAGTTAAACAATGCACTTATCAATCATCCATAGGTCAAAGAGGAAGTCTTAAAAGAAAAAAAATAGAAATGAATGAAAACGAAGACAACAAATCAAAATATGTGAGATGCATCTAAAAGAATGCTGGGAGGAAACATTATAGCACTAAATGCTTACGTTGGAAATGAAATATCTCAGATCAATAATAGGATCCTAAATCAAGAAACTGGAAAATGAAGAGCAAAATAAAACTAAAGGAGGCAAAAGGGAGGAAACAATAAAGAACAGAAATCAATAAAACTGAATATATAAAACACTGGAGAAAATCAATGAAACAAAAGCTGTTGTTGCGGGGAGCGGGTAGAAAAACCAATAAATCTGATAAAACCTTTAGCAAGATTAAAAAAGATGAAAGACAGGGAGAGGGAGGGAAGAAAGTAGTGAGAGGAGAGAGGGAGAACAGACATAAATACTAGTATCAGGAATGAAATAGGGGACATCACTATAGCTCTTGCAGCCATTAAAAAGCTAATAAAGGAATACAACGAACAACTTTGCACTCATAAATTTGACAATTTAGAAAAAAATAGACCATTTCCTCAAAAACCATAAACTGCCAAAACTCAACCAAGATGAAATAGACAATATCCATATCTCTAAAACCAATTTAAAAATACTGAATTCTTAATGGAAAAAAAAAAAACCCTGGAAAAGAAATATCCAGGCCCGAATGGCTCCATGATGATTTTACCATGTATTTTAAAAAGAATTACTCCAAGTTCTTCTAAAACTAGAAGAGGAGGGGGGCCGGCCGAGTGGTGCATTGGTTAAGACCCGGCTTGGGATGCCTGCTCAGAGCAGCAGGGTCCTGGTTCAGATCCCACATATGAGGGCCAGTGACACTGCCCTCTACAGCTAAGATAATGAACAACAGCTCCACCTGGAGTTGCTGGAGACGGCATAGCTGCAGCTGTGAGCAGCCCGCAGCCAGCGTGAGCAGCCGGCAGTCAATGTGAGCTGCCAAGAGCTGCTGTGAGTGGCTGTCCAGAGGCCGGCGACCCATCTGCCTCACCCGAGAAGAGCGCAATGATGATACCAACATGGCCCAGTGAAGCAATGTCCTCCACAACTAGACCGAAGAACGTAAGGACGGCAACTTGTCTGTTCCCCTTCCCCGGTTCCCCAACACTGTTCTCCTCCTCCAATTCCCCAATAAAATCTTTAATAAATAAATAAAATAAATAAATAAATAAATAAATAAAACTAGAAGAGGAGGGACAAATGACTCACGTAGAAAATGGGCAGAGCACATGCACAGACCTTTCACTGAAAATAATTATATAGGTTGCAAAGTGCAATATCATACAACTGTCCAAATGGCTACAATAAAAAGTAGTGACAACACAATATGCTGGCAAGAATGTGGAGAAATTGGATCACTCATACATTGCTGGTGATAATGTAAAATGTCACAGCCACTCTGGGAAACAGTTTGGCAGTTTTAACATCATATAAAAGTACACATACATACATACACATGAACGCAAGTAAAACTGGAGCAAGCTGGTTGTATCACTGTCAATATCCTGGTTGCAATATTGTACTACTGGGGTTTTTTGCAAGATGTCACCATTGGGTAAAACTGGGTGAAGGGTAGGTGTACGAACAGCTCTGTATTATTTCTTCCAACTGCATATGAATGCATAATTATTTCAACAAAAATTTCAATAAAGAACATAAGTTAAGGCTTCTTTGAGAATATTATATGGATTTAGTTTTAGAAGAAAAACCAGTAATGAGATTCAAACCATTTTGTTCACTGATACCTGCATGAAGGACTTTCTTTTTCTGAATCTTTTGACTTGAAAGGTCCCCTGGTACTTTTGACGTATTTAAGAATGACATCTGTGTTGCTTCGACATCAGAGTGACAATTTGCACATTTTTCTGAGGTTGAAACCATAGAAAAGATTTCTTTTTGATGCCTGTTTGGATTTAGATGAAAAGTAGACAAAGAAAAAGAGAGAACAGAAAGAAAAAGAAGGGGAAAACATGAGATTTGCATCAAGAAGGCAGAGTTAGAACAAAACAGTCTAGAAAGCTGCAAATTTAAAGAAGCAAGCCTCCTGCACTGGGCCCATGAAGAAGAGCAAACAGGGTTCAGATGTGCACAGCATCATTAGATGCGGCTTGCACCACAGCTCTGGGCCTCCTGACTGCGTGAGGTTTCCGCCGCGCACTGTCTGCACGGGGCTCACATGACGATTGACGTAAGGAAAACTGGTTGTAAACCAGAAAGCATTACGAAAGCCATTCCTCTAACTGAAGGGCTGGACAGCTAGCTCTCATAAAAGCCAGCAGGGGAACCCCTTCCTTGGACCCCCAGCGGCCACAGAAAGGAAAGTTTCCAGAACAATCTCTGCTCCAACATGGTACATATGCCCTCCCTCCTCCACCCCACTACCTGTGCCTTCCCCCATGGAGCACCCACCCAGGGCCCATAATCCTCTGTGTATCCCCAGCACACTATGCATCCTGTGACACGGGGAGCAGGCTTACATTCCTCTGTGACTTCCAGTTTGCCTGGCACCTGGTCTGTACTCAGCAAATGTTTGAACAAAGAAGAAAGGGAGAGGAGATCTGGGGGCTGGAATATATTTTTCTGGTGGAAAACTAAACAAGGCAATTTGTTTTCAACAGCATCTAAGTCAGTGAACTAACTTTTCCTAATGTCATGTTACAAGAACTAGAGAATCTTGGCATGTGTAGGATGAGGCACTGCATTTTACTCTTTGCTTCACCTTAATTCAGAGCTCTTATTACGTGCCAGGCATGCCCTCATTTAATTCACCTAACAACTCTACGACTACCATTGTTCCCATGTTACAGATGAGGAAACTGAGGCTCAGCGAGATTAGCTAACTAGCCCAAAGTTACCTGACATGTAGTGGTGAGAAGCCTAGATTCAAACACTTTTCTGCTTGACTCTAGAACCCGCCCCTTCCATCCCCTAAAAAAGAAATATAAAAACACTAGAATACATCCACTACTCAGTCAATAGCAAGTACAGTCAGCTGACCAAGACAACTTTCAAACCATAGCTGGTCATTCTGTCCTGGGAGTTTTAGTTTGATTAAACAAGGGGACAAGGACAGGTAAAGTAGGGATGGGCTGAAAGTACAGAGAAGGCAACTTATTCTTTTTTTTTTTGAGGGCAGTGTCACTGGCCCTTATATGTGGGACCCGAACCAGGGCCGCTAGCTTCCTAATCCAGCGCTTAACCACTGCGCAACTCGGCCGGCCCCCAGAGAAGGCAACTTATACTGAAGGGCTGCCCATTTATTTGGTTCTTAGTTTATTTGTTCAAATTCTGTTTTTGTGTACCTGAGTTTTCCCAAACAGACACTTAAAAACTAATGCTTGTAAGAGATGCATGGAATAACGTTGTAAGACATGCATGGAATAACACTTATCTCTTTACTGATTCCATGCTTATGCCCTGCCCCCAGCCCATATCAATGCTTAATTTGCTAATAGGAAGACAGTGAATTTTGATGAAGATGAAATTCTGATTAATAAACATATTTTCAACTTTTTTCCATTTTGCTCTCATTCTTTTAAATAAAAGGGCATTAACATGAAGCTGTGATGCTTGAATATCTGTACAATGCTAAATCATTTTAATGAGGTTTGACATGTTTTCTGAATGTTGGGGTTTTATACATTTTTGTTTAAAAACCACTAATTAGAAACATTAGTATATATGAGGTCTGACAATTAAGTTCGTGAACTTGTTGCAATGATGTTGCTAACCTTTTTTGATATCAGAGGGATTATTCATTATGAATTTGTACCAACTGGACAGTTAACCAAGTGTACTATTTGGAAGTGCTGAAAAGGCTGTGTGAAAAAGTTAGGTGACCTGAACTTTTTGCCGATAAGTCATGACTCTTGCATCACTACAATGCACCAGCTGACATGGCACTGTCTGTGAAGGAGTTTTTAGCCAGTAAATAAATAACCCTACTCAACTGATCTGGCCCCCAATGACTTCTTTCTTTACCTGAAGATAAAGGAAATATTGAAAGGAAGACATTTGGATGACATTCAGGACATCAAGAGTAATATGACAAGAGTTCTGATGCCCATTCCAACAAGAGTTGCAAAATTGCTTTGAAGGGTGGACTAGGTGCTGGCATCAGTACATAGCTTCCCAAGGGGAGTACTTCAAAGGTCACCGTAGTGATATTCAGCAATGAGGTATGTAGCACTTTTTGTAGAATAAGTTCGCAAACTTAATTGTCACGCCTTTGTAGGGAGGGAAGGACCAGGGAACCCATTTATCCCAAATCCTACCACCACATACACCATTTTGAAGATGAGAGAGCTACAGCAATGGACAGAATAGAGGGAAGTTGTGAATTTGCCAACATCGAGAGTTAAGTACAGACCTTGGGCCTCCTGAGCCCTGAGTAAGGTCCCCTCCACTTCACTACAGCCCTACTCTGTTCTGTCACTGCCTGGGTCGGAGGCCTGTTCACACTGGGCACAGACGAACTAACACAGATCTTGGTTGCCACCAAGGGCTTCAGAACTTACATAACAAGATGAACATGGGGCCTCCTTAAGCCATTTGATATTTGATTATTATATTATAAATTCTCTTTGCTTAAAAAGATCCTAACATCATCACACTATGTGATTCTTTTCACTAAAAGAATCACAAAACATGGCAGTAGGGAGAATTGTGAATGAGAGGGAGCAGAGCGTGAGAGGACCCAGTGGGAACAGGCAGTTTGGCGCACTTACTTATCATCTCCCTCCTTTGAACCGTTGTACCACCAGTCCATGATCAAGGACTCAGAGTAAAGGCTTTGCACCTTCTCCAGGTCGCGGCGTCCCTGCTCCATTTCCTGAATTAAAAGAGACAGCTCTTCACTCTGCCAAAATGAGAAATGAATACACCATGAGACTGTATAAGAGTTCACACTGCAAACATTTCTAACATAAAACCAACTGCCCCAGGAAAAGAATCAAAAGAATTTCAGGTAGTTCTTACATTATTCCATTTTTAAACAGCTTCATTGAGGTATGATTTATACACAATAAGCTGAGTGAATGGAAAGTGTACCATTTAAATAGTTTTGACACACACCTGTTTGAAATTATCATTGCAATCAAGATAATAAACATATCCATCAATCCCCAAGTTTCCTCGTGCCCCATTGTAAATCTGCCTTCCCCTTCTTTAAAACCCCTTCTCCCCCATTCCCAAGCAACTATTTATCTGCTTTCTGTCACTATACATTAGTTTAAATTTTCTAGAATTTGATATAAATGGAATCATAAAATATGTACTCTTTTTTTTTTTTGGCCTAGCTTCCTTCACTCATATAATTATTTTGAGATTTACTCATATGGCATGAATCAATCGCTCATGCTGAGTAGTATTACATTGTACACTGGATCCCAAAATTTAGTCACCTGTTGATGGCCATCTGAGTTGTTTCCAGGTTTGGACTAGTCCATTGGTCTATATTACCCTGCAAAGCCATCCTGTCTTAACACAGCTACAGAGTAAGCTTTAGTCCCACTTTAGTCTTCTTTTACAAGATTGTTTAAGCTTTCTTAAGGCTTGTGTCTTGCCATTTAAATTTTAGAATAAGCTTGACTATGTCTATAAAAAAACCTTTCTGCGATTTTGATAGAAATTTTATTAAACCTATGGATCAAATAAGGGGGTACTGACATCTCTAATATGTTGAGTCTTTGATTTCTTACTTCTGCATTTTTAAGATTTCAGCATAAAAATCCTGTACATATTTTTAGTGTGCACCTAAATATTTCATTTTCTTTCAAGCAATTATAAATGGTATTAACTATTTAATTTTGACTTCTGCAGGTTCATTGTTACTTTACCAAAATATGCTTAAATTTTCTGTATTGATCTTGTAACCATTGACCTTGCTGAACTAACTTAATAGTTCCAAAAGTTTTGTTTTTTTGGTTTTTGGGTTTTTGTAGCTTTCGTGGGGCTTCCTGTATAGGCAATATGTTGCTTACAAAAAGGGACAGTTCTATTTCTTCCTTTCCTATTTGTATAACTTTTCTTTCTTTTGTTATCTTGTTGCCATGTATAAAGCTTCTGGTAGTATGCTGAATGCAAATTGTTAGAATGGATGCCCTTGTCTCTTTCTTGCTCTTAAGAGGAAATTAATCAATCTTTCACTATTAAGTACTATTTTGGCTGTAGGTGTTATGGTGATGTAAGCTGAGAAGTTCCCCTCTATTCCTATTTTGCTGAGTTTGTTTTTTTAATCATGAATGGGTATTGAATTTGGTCAAGGCTTTTTCTGCACAATTGATATACCCACGATTTCTCTTGTTTAGCCTTCTGATACGCTGGATTATATTCACTGATTTTCTAATGTTGAACCAGCCCTGTGTATCTGGAATAAATCCTTCTTGGTCATGATGTATAATTCTTTTAATGCATTGCTGGATTCAGATTATTAATATTTTATTGAGGATGTTTGCATCTTTGTTCATGAGGGATATTGCTATGTAGATTTCCTTTTTTTAAAATACTGTCTATCAAGTTTTGGTGTCAAGATACTATTAGCCTCATAAAATGAATTAGGAAGTGATCCCTCCTATTCTATTTCTATCTATCTATCTATCTATCTATCTATCTATCTATCTATCTATCTATATTATTTTTTATTGTACTTCAGGTGTACAAAACAAAATAATGATTATACAATTACACCACTCACAAAGTGACACCCCCCATCTACTACCCCTTTGACATTGTATATAGCTGTTATAATACCATTGACTGTATTCCCTATTTCTTGAAATAAATTGGTTTAGTTATTCTTTGAAGGTTTAGTAAAATTCTCCATGGAGCCCTCTGGGCCTGGGTATTTCTTTGAAGTTTTCAAATTATTAATGCAATTTTTAAAATGATTTTAGTACTATTCATATTGTCCATTTTATCTTGGTTGAATTTTGGTAGTTTGTAGTTTTTGTGGTAGTGATCCATTTTCTCCTATGTTGTCAACTTTATGAGTGCAAAATTGTCCATTATATTCCTTTATTATCTTTTTAATGGCTGCAAGAGCTATTATGATACCCTCTATTTCATTCCAGCATTAGTGCTTTGTGAATGCTTTTTTTGTCTTTGCCAGTCTTCCAAGAGGCTTTATCAATTCTTAAGGTTTTATTCCCCAAAGAGCATCTTGTCTCTTTATTTTTCTATTTTCAATTTCACTGATTTATGCTCTTTTATTGTTTCCTTCCTCCTGCTTACTTTGGATTTATTTTGTTCTTCTTGTTCCAGTTTCTTGGGGTAGAAACTCAAATTGTTGATTAAATGCCTTTCCTTATTTCCAACATAAGCATTTAGTGCTATAAAATTCATTCCCAACAGTTTTTACTTTATCCCACATAGTATGGTATGTGGTGGCTTTGTTTTCATTCAGTTTTAAGTATTTTTTATTTCCTTTGAGATTTCCTCTTTAACCCCTGGATTATTTAGGGCTGTTCTGTTTAAATTCCAGGTGTTTAGATGTTTTCCTGCTCTCTATTATGAATTCCTAGTTTGATTCCACCATGGTCAGAAAACAAACTCTGTGTGATTTGAGTTCCTTTAAATTAGTTGAGATTTGTTTTAATGCCTAGTGGGGTCTAGAGAACCAGCTTTCTGCTCAGTCCTACTGACCACTACTGCAGAGAAATCACGGCATTACCACCTGCTTCCACCGTGTGGGGAATGGATGGTGAGCTCTCTGGTCAGCTCTACTAACACCACTTGGCAGAAGGATTAGAGCATCCTCATTAATTTCCATGGGTCAGGACAGCGGTGTGGAAAGTCAGCTCCCTGCTCAGCTCCACTGATATACCGCAGAAGGAGGTGCCATTTTTCCATTTATATATGAATGGAATATGGCAGATATTGCCAAAATGTTTTCTGTTTTTTAGGCTACCTTTTTCCTGGTCCTTTGGTTAGGGGAAACAGGCTTTTCTTGAATTCTTTCTCCTTCGCTTCGCTTCTTTCTTCCTTCCTTCCTTCCTTCTCCTTCTCCTTCTTCTCCTCTCTCTCTCTCTCTCTCTCTCTCTCTCTCTCTCTCTCTCTCTCTCTCTCTCTCTCTCTCTTTCTTCCTTTAACCTGTGTCTAATTTTAGAGACTAGGTTGGAGGCTTCTGCAGTGCCTTATCTGGGGGGAAAAGGGAAACAATAACAAAACCCAGGAGAGTCATTGCCATGTCATTTCTTAAGTTCAGAAGTCCCTGGGTATTCCACTTTCTTTTTTCCATCTTTCAGACCTCCTATGCTTCTTTGTTGTGTCACATCCAGGACATTTTAGCTGTAAAACCAAGGACATAGGAAAAATAGGGCTACTCTGTTATTGCTGGAACTGGTAGTCCCTTCAGCAATTTTTCTTATAATTAGACTTGAATAACAAGAAAAACTTACATATTTACCCATGCAGTTACCATATCCTTTGCATTTTATTCCATAGTGTAGGTCGAATTTCTTTGTGGTGATTGCCCTTCTGCCTAATGCACTCCCTTTAACATTTCTTATACAACTGGTTTGTTGGTGATGAATTCTTTCACTTTTTGTATATATATTAAAGTCTTTATTTCTCATTTCTTTTTGAAAGATATTTTCACTGTTTATAGATTCTACAATTTTTTTTCCTTTTAGTACTTTAAAAATGTCACTCCACTGTCTTTTCACATGAATTGTTTCTGATGAGAAATCTGCTGTCATCCATATCTTTCTTTCTCTGTACATAATGTGTCTTCTTTCTCCCTATTCTTTTAAGATTTTCTCTTTGTCACTGATTCTGAAAAGTTTGACTGATGTGGCTTGGGGTAGTTTACTTCATGTTTCTTGTGCTTGGGATTCATTGAGTTTCTTGGACCTCTGGGTTTATAGTCTTAATACAATTTGGAAAATTTCCGGCTACTATTGCTTCAATTACAGATTTATTAAAGCTACAGTAATACCTTGGTTTGTGAGCATAATTCATTCTGGAAACAAACTACTCATATTGCAAGACATTTCTCATTTACCACATTAAAATGTATTAGAAATGTTTGCTCATCTTGCAGAACACTTGGAAAACAGGTTACTCACAATACAAGGTTTTTCTGTACTTGAGTTTTCCCACACCTTGTTAATGCCCAGTGTTTTGTTTGTTTTGGTTAATTCTCTTTCTTCTCTGTGTTACACTTTTGGATAGTTCCTATTGCTGCCTTGCAGTTTGCTAATCTTATGTTCTGCCACATCTGCTCTTCAGTTCACATTTCATGTATTTTTAATCTCATACATGGTAGTTTTCATCTCAAGAAGTTCGATTTGTGTCGTACTTGTGTGTTCCACGTCTCTCCCTAACTTTTTAAACACATCAAATACAATTACAATAACTATCTTAATGTTACTGACACTAACATTTCACTCAGTAATGTGTATGTCTTAATTTTTCTGTTTGAATTTTTTCCTCTTATGGGCCTTTGTTTTCCTGCTTCTCTGCATCCCTGGTACTACTTGGATACCAAAAATTTCCAATTTCACTTTGTTGAGTGGTGGATATTTTTGCTTTCCTATATGTATTCCTGGGGGTTGTTCAGGGATACCGGTAAGTTCCTTGGAAACAGTTTGATCCTTTCAGGTCTTGCATTTAACATTTTCTAGGCAGAAATGCAGCTGTGTTACATTGTTCCCAATACTGAGGCAAGACCCTCCTGGTATACTCTACCCAATGCCTTAGAATTATAAGGTTGCCAATCTAGCTCATGGAAGGATTCACTGTTCCCTGAATCCTCTTGGATTACTCATGCCCCAGACCCCAATAGTTTCCTCACATGTAAGCACTGGTTGGTCCTGGATTTAAAGGCACTCAATAGAACAGACAGTAAGATGAAAAACACACGCTTTACAAGAGCACTCTTGAAATGCATCTCCTCAGGCCAAGACTAGAGGACTGAGAAACAGGATTTTATTTACTTTCTCCCATTAGCCCATTAGAATGAACTGCTTTATCAGATGGTCACATGGTTACATAGTCTAAGAAGTCAGGAGAACTGCTTAGCATCTGAATTTTTTGAAAGTTTCCCACAAATGTCTATAAACAACAGTGATTTACAAATTTCACATATGGATTCCCTGGGATGCTCATTAAAAATACAGATTTCTGAACTTCTGGTAAGATGGCAGAATAGACAGACGCTGTGTCAACTGCCTTCCAGGATCACACCAAAACTACACATAATTTATACAACATTCAACCTCGGACGCCCCTGAAACGCTAGATGAACAGAACCTCTACACAAAGGACTTAAAGAGGAGGCCATGTCGAGTCTGGATGGAGCGGTGGAGACAAAAGAGGGCAAACTCCCTGAGGGACACCTCAGTGGTGGGCAGGTGTCTCCAGTTGGGGGTGAGACCCTCCAGCCCCACACCGAGCTCACTGGCTCAGAGTTACTTTGTCAGGAAGAGAAGATCCATGATAGCTGGCAGTAGAAATTAGTGAGAACTCTCTTGGCTCAATTTGGGGAGACTGAGGGTGGCTAGACAACCAGTGGAGTGGGCACAAGGACTTGCTTGCTGGTCACCACTCACTCGGTTCCAAGTGGAGGGAGTAGCTGTGTGAGCAGGGCCCAGGAGCCTGCAGGGATGGACTGAACTGAGAGCTTTTGGCACAGGAGCTATAGATTTTGGAACCACTGTTCCCCTAGTGGGGTGCTTGCACATGAGTAATGTACAGGAGGGCGCCAGTTTTTCAGGGTTGGGCCCTCCGACAGAAGGTCAGGTCCGGGACCACACTGGTCTGGTGGAATTGGTGCAGGAGTACACGTGCGCATTGTGTGCATGCTGCCTTGAAGCCCCATCCTTGCACGGTTTGTGTTGCATAGCCAGGGAAACACCTGGCGGGTGCGTTCAGGCTCCTCACTGAGACATGGGAGTGCATGAGCCGCTTTGGATCCCCACCCTCTGCTGTGCGTGCAGAGTTGCCAGGGTGGTGCCTGCTGTCGGACGGCTCAGACTGATCTGCAAGTGGCTGATTGGGACAGTCTGAGACTGAGAGTTTTACTGGGAGTGTTGGGCCATGAGCTGTGCACCTGTGTGATAAACTCACTCCTGGTGAGTTTGTGAGGGCTGGTTGATGATGTAGGAGTACATGCTGCTCTGACTTGGTGGAGGCCACTGACCACATCCCATGATACCTCAGAGGCCTGCCCCATCACCTAGAGATGTGTTGCCGGGGGCACCCTGAGCCCCTGGTGCCTGGCCCCAACCTTCACAGTCCACAGAGGGTTTTTTGTTTTGTTTTGTTTTTTGCAGCAGACAGCCCAAAACAACCTGTGAGGATTTTTGGTCGTGAGCACAGTTCCAGAGCACACAGCTACTAATTGCAGGAAGCTCATTGCAAGGCTGCAAGGGAGGCCGGCGAATGACATGTTGAGCCCTTCTCCCAAACAGCTGGTGCTGAGTCGCCCAGAGACTCTCTATTGCTGAGCAAGTGGCCTGCAGATTAAAGTGGGCGGAGAGCGCTTTTTCTTTTCTTTTTTTCTTCTTTTTTTCACCATTTTTCCTTTTTTTCTTCTTTTTCATTTTTTGTTAGGTGATCTATCTAATACATTGAAGCAATCACAGAGTGACAGTCAGAATGAAGAAACAAAGAAACATGTCCCAAGTAAAAGATCAGAAGAAAACTCTAAAAATGTAACTAAATGAAACAGAGGTATCCAACTTTTCAGAGACAGAGTTTAGAACACTAATGATAACAATGTTTAAGAAATTTAAGACATAAAGAAAGGCAGAGAAATCATAAAAAACATAACCAGTTAGAATTAAAGAATACAATAACTGAAATGAACAACACACTCAAAGGAATCACCAGTAGATTAGATGAAGCAGAGGATCAGATCAGTGATTTAGAAGACAAAATAGCAGAAATCACCCAGTTGGAACAACAAAAAGAAAAAAGAATAAAAAACAATGAAAATAGTTTAAGAGACCTGTGAGACAACATGATGAGCAACAACAACTATATCATAGGAATACCAGAAAGAGAAGAGAAGAAGCAAGGGATTGAGAATGTATTTGAAGAAATAATGACTGAAAACTTCCTTACCATGGTGAAGGAAATCAATATACAAGCCCAGGAAGTGCAGAGAGTTCCAAACAAGCTGAACCCAAACAGGCCCACACCAAGATACATCATAGTTAAAATGGCAAAGGTTAAAGACAGAGACAGAATCCTAAAAGCAGCAAGGGAAAGACAGCAGGTTACATACAAAGGAACTCCTGTAAAGACTAACAGCTGACTTGTCTACAGAAACTTTGCAGGACAGAAAAGAGTGGCAGGAAATATTCAAAGTGACGCAAAATAAAGGCCTACAACCAAGACTGCTCTATCCAGCATGGCTATCACTTAAAATTGAAGAAGAGATAAAGAGCTTCTCAGAAAAGAATAAGCGTAAGGAGTTCATTACCACCAAGCCAGCATTGCAGGAAATGTTAAAAGGGCTTTTTTAAACAGAAGGGGAAAAACAAGCAAATGCAAGAATACCAGAAATACAAATAACAAAAAGGCAATAAATGTGCACCTATCAATAATCACTTTAAATGTGAATGGGCTAAATGTTTCACTCAAAAGGCACAGAGTAGCTGAATGGATAAGAAAACAGGACCCATGCATATGCTGTTTACAAGAGACTCATCTCAGAAAAAAGGACACACACAGACTGAAACTAAGTGGATAGAAAAAGATATTTCATGCAAATGCAAATGAGAAAAAAGCTGGAGTAGCAATACTTATTTCGGACAAAATAGACCTTTTTCTTTCTTTTTAACTGGGGAATTGAGCATTGGGGAATAGGGGAAGGGGAACATACAAGTTGCTGTCCTTTTGTTCTTCCATCTAGTTGTGGAGGACGTCGCTTCACAGGCCAGTGTTGGTATTTTCATTGTGCTATTCCTGGGTGAGGCAATCGGTCACCGACCACTGGACCGTTGCTCATGGCAGCTCATGGCACTTCATGCCAGCTGCTGGCTGCTCACGCTGGCTGCCAGCCACTCAAGGTAGCTCACGGCAGCCCACTAGAGCCCCACTGCAGCCTACACTGATGCCAACAACTCTCAGAAGCCCAGCTCCAGGTCAAGCTATTGTTCATCATCTTAGCTGAAGAGGGCGCAGTGTCACAGGCCCATGTGGATTCCAAACCGGGGCCCTGCTGCTCAGAATTGGCGTCCCAAGCCAACGCTTAACCATCACGCCACATGGTAGCCCCCAAAATAGACTTTAAAATAAAGGCTATAATAAAAGACAAAGAAGGGCACTAAAGGCTATAATAAAAGACAAAGAAGGGCACTATATAATATTAACGGGATCGACCCAACAAGAGGACATAACCCTAGTAAACATCTATGCACCCCACATAGGAGCTCCTAAATATATAAAACAGATTTTGACAGACATAAAGACAGAGATCAAAATTAACAATATCATAGTAGGGGACTTCAACACCCCGTTGTCACCAATGGGCAGATCCACCAGACAGAAAATCAACACAGACACAGTGGCCTTAAATGACACATTAGACCAGCTGGATTTAATCACTGTTTTGAGAGCATTTCACCCCAAAGCAACAGAATATACATTCTTCTCAAGTGCACATGGAACATTTTCCAAGATAGACCAAATGTTAGGCCACAAAACAAGTCTCAACGAATTTAAGAAGACAAAAAACGTATCAAGTGTCTTCTCTGACCAAAAAGCTATGAAACTAAATCAATTATAAGAAGAAACCTGGAAAGCTGACAAACAAATGGAGATTGAAAAACATGCTACTAAACAGTGAGTGGGTCAAAAGTGAGATCAAGGAGGAAAACAAAAGATACCTCGAAACAAATGAAAATGAAAACACTACGACCCAAAATCTCTGGGATGCAGCAAAAGCAGTCCTAAGAGGGAAGTTCAGAGCAGTGCAGGCCTACCTAAAGAAGGAAGAAAAATCTCAAATCAACAGACTATCTTTACACCTATGGGAACTGGAAAAAGAACAGCAAAACAAGCCCAAAGGGAGTACAAGGAAGAAGATAATAAAGACCAGAGCGCAAATAAATGAAATAAAGACACCCTACCCTACCCCCCCCAAAAAAAATACAAAAGCTCAATAAAACCAAGAGTTGGTTTTTTAAAAAGATAAACAAAATTGACAAACCCTTAGCCAGACTCACCAAGAAAAAGAGAGAGAGGAACCAAATTAATAAAATCAGAAATAGAAGAGAAGTGACAACAGATACCACACAAATACAGACAATTTTAAGAAAATACTACGAGCAACTATATGACAACAAATTCGACAATCTGGAAGAAATGGATAAATTTCTAGAAGCATACAATCTACCAAGTCTGAACCAAAAAGAAACAGAAACTCTGAACAGACTGATTACTGCCAAAGAAATTGAATCAGTAATCAACAATCTTCCAACAAACAAAAGTCCTGGACCCGATGGCTTCACAGGTGAATTTTACAAAACATTCAAAAAAGAATTAATACCTAGTCTCCTCAAACTATTCCAAAAAATTCAGAAGGAGGGAAGGCTGCCAAACTCTTTCAACGAAGCCACTATCACTCTGATTTCAAAATCAGACAAAGATATTACAAAAAAGGAAAACTACAGGCCGATATCCCTAATGAACATAGATGCAAAAATTCTCAACAAAATACTAGCAAACCGAATTCAGCATCTCATTAAAAAGATCATACACCACGATCAAGTGGGATTCATTCATGGTATGCAAGTCTGGTTCAATATCCACAAATCCATTACCGTAATACATCACATTAACAAAATAAAAATACAAATCATATGATCATATCAATAGATGCAGAAAAAGCATTTGACAAAATACAGCAGCCATTTATGATAAAAACACTTAGCAAAGTGGGATCATATCTCAACATAATAAAGGCCATATACGATAAGCCCACAGCAAACACCATACTCAATGGGGAAAGGCTAAAAGCTTTCCCCTTAAGATCAGAAACAAGACAAGGCTGCCCACTCTCACCACTTCTATCCACATAATTCTGGAAGTTCTACCCACAGCATCAGACAAGAAAATGAAATAAAAGGCATCCAAATTGGAAACGAGGAAGTAAAATTGTCATTATATGCAGATGACATGATACTATATAGAGAAAATACCAAAGACTCCACCAAAAAACTGTTAGAACTGATAAACAAATTTAGTAAGGTAGCAGGATACAAAATTAATACTCAGAAATCAGTTGCATTTGTATACACCAATAATAAGCTATCAGAAGAAGAAATCAGGAAATCAATCCCTTTTACAATTGCTTCAAAAACAATAAACTATCCAGGAATAAATTTAACTAAAGAAATAAAAGACCTGTAACTCATAAATTATGAGACACTGAAGAGAGAAATCAAAGAAGATACAAATAAATGGAAATACATACCATGTTGTTCATGGATAGGAAGAATTAAAATAGTTAAAATGTCAATACTACCTAAGGCAATATATAGATTCAATGCAATTCCAATCAAACTACCACAGACATTTTCCTCAGAAATAGAACATAGAATCCTAAAATTTATATGGAACCACAAAAGACCCCGAATAGCCACAGCAATCTTCAGAAATAAGAACAAAGTGGGAGGCATCACGCTACCTGACATCAAAACATACTACAAGGCCCCAGTTCAGGTCCCACATGTGACGGCCAATGACACTGCCCTCAGAAAAAAAAAACATACTACAAGGCTACAGTAATGAAAACAGTATGGTACTGGCATAAAAACAGGCACATAGATCAATGGAATAGAATAGCGAGCCCAGGAATAAGCCCATCCATATTACGGTCTTTTAATCTATGACAATGGAAGCAAGAATTTACATTGGAGTAAAGATAGTATCTTTAATAAATGGTGCTGGGAAAATTGGACTGACACATGCAAAAAAATGAAAATAGACCACCTACTTACACCACAAACGAGAATAAACTCAAAATGGATTAAAGACTTCAATGTAAGACCAGAAACCATAAAATTCCTAGAAGAAAACATGGGGAGTACATTTGAGACATTACCCTCAGTAAAATTTTTACTGCTATATCCCCTCAGGCAAGGGAAATAAAAGAAAAAATGAACATATGGGATTACATCAAACTTAAAAGTTTTTTCACAGCAAAGGAAATCATCAATAAAACAAAAAGGCAGCCTACTGAATGGGAGAAGATATTTGCCAACGATATATCTGATAAGGGGTTGATATCCAAAATTTATAAAACACTCATGAAATTCAACACCAAAAAAACAAACGACCCAATTAAAAAATGGGCAGAGGATATGAAGATGCGTTTCTCTAAAGAGGACATACAGATGGCCAACAGGCATACTGAAAAATGTTCAGGACTGGCCAAGTAGCGCATTGGTTAAGAGCTGGTTGGGGCCGCCAGCAGTCCCAGTTGGGATCCTGCATATGAGGGCTAGTGACACTTCCCTCTACAGCTAACAACAGCTCCACCTGGAGCTGGGCTGTGTAGCCCTGGCGACGGTGTAGGTTGCAGCCCCTGCTACAGTGGGTTGCCATAGGCTACAGTGAGCGGCCGGCAACCGGCATGAGCTGCCAAGAGCTGCCTTGAATGGCTGTCCAGAGGCCGGCGACTGATCTGCCTCACCGGAGTATAGCGCAATGATGATACCAACATGGGCCAGTGAAGCAACATCCTCCACAACTAGATGAAGAACAAGAAGACAGCAACTTGTCTGTTCCCCTTCCCCGACTCCCAAACGCTGCTCCCTTCTCCGAATTCCCCAATAAAATCTTTAAAAAAAAAAAGTTCAATCTCACTAATCATCAAAGAAATGCAAATAAAAACCACAATGAGATACCACCTCACTCCGGTCAGAATGGCTTTCATCAACAAATCAACAAACAAGTGCTGGTGAGATTGTGGAGAAAAGGGAACCCTGGTGCACTGTAGGTGGGATTGCAGATTGGTGCAGCCATTATGGAAATCAGTATGGAGGTATCTCAAAAAACTGGAAATGGAACTACCATGTGACCCAGCAGTTCCACTCTGGGTATCTACCCAGAGAAACCCAAGATGATAATTTGAAAAAAAATATGTACCCCTATGTTTACTGCAGTGCTATTTACAATAGCCAAGATTTGGAAACAACCAAAATGCCCATTGGTAGATGACTGAATTAAGAAACTATGGTAAATTTATGCAATGGAGTATTACTGTGCTATAAAGAATAATGAAATCGTCCCATTTGCAACAAAAGGATGGACCTTCAGACTATTATGTTAAGTAAAATAAGTCAGTCGGAGAAAGACAAATACCATACGATCTCTTTTATATGTGGAATCTGAAAAACTGAATGAACAAGCACATAAAACAGAAATAGTCTCAGAGACACAGGGGAATAATTGATGGTTGCTAGGTAGGAGGGGGGTGGGGATGAGGGAGAAGGGAAAGGGATTAGACAGCATAAATAGATAACTACATTATTGCCACAGGGATATGAAAGACAGTTCAGGGAATATAATTAATAATGTTGTAAATATTCTGTAGGGTGTCAGATGATCACATGTCTTGTTGGGGAGACAGACCACTTCATGGATTGGGTGGAGGCCTGATCACTGCACTGTACACCTGAAGCTGATATTGTATAATATTGTATGTGAACTATAATTGAATATAAATATAGTCACAGGATGTGGAGTGTGGTGTGGGAGGGGAGTCAAGGGAATTGTAATAGCTATGTATGATATGGGGGAGGAATGTGGTGGCGGATTGCGGGAGAGGGGTTGTCACTTTGAGGGGTAAAAACTGTAACTATTGCACTGTGTTTTACAATAAAAAAAATTTAAAAAAACCATTTTATTAATGGTTTTACAATGAAATAAAACTGTACGGTCAAAAATGTATTTTTAGAAAAGTAGGATCTAAACTGATCGATTACAACTATGTAAAAAAAATATATATATACATACATGTATGTAGTCATGGGAGGTCGAGTATAGCACAAGGAAGACAGTCAATGGTATTGTAACAGCTATAAGATGTCAGAGGTAGTAGCTTGAGAGGGAGGTTATCACTTTGTGAGGGGTTTAAATGTCTAACTATTATGTTGCTTTGTATACCTGAAACTAATTTTTAAAAATATTTACAATTTTCAGTAAACATACTGTTTATAATAGTATTGGTGTTATTCTAAAACTTAAATATGTGTGTACACGTGTATTTGAATAAAGTAAATTAGTATGTTAAAAAAATACAGATTCCTGAAGTTTGGCAAAATTTTGACAATTGTTGAATTTGACTGATGGGTACATGGGGGCCATATACTCTTCTACTTTTGTTTATGTTTGAAACTGTCCACAATAAAAAGCTTAGAAGAAACCAAATATATTAAGATTCTTGGGCTTCTGTGCCTAGAACCTGATGTAGTAGCTCTGAAGTGGGACCCAGGAATCTGCATTTTCACAAATGCCCTAACTCCAGTGGTCCTTGGACCACATTCTGAGAAATACTGGTACACTCATTATTAAGTGATTCATTGTGTGAGACTTAATTGTCTGTGTGGTTGTTGTTTTCCCAACTCAGGTGCTGTCCAAGGGCCTCCAGCCTGTAATGTTCAACTAAGTGAACAGTCTTCTCAGCTCACCAAGCTCTTACCTGAACAGGCTCTGGAGAACAGGAATCCTTGAAGCCAAAATTGTAGGAATGGAACTCTCCTCCAGTCAAAGCAGCAAGCTCTTTCAAAAAGTCATTTGCAATCTCATCGTTGTAATTGAAGGAGATGGTGTAAATAGGAATTTTCTGAAAAACTTTGACTTGGTCTATAACCATTTCAGGTGGCTGAAATGATAAGTTTGGGGCGGGGGGGGGAGAAAAAAAGAGAACAAAAAGTGAGACGTGAAAACCTTTAGAATTTGCTAGAGATGCTGAAATCTTCAACTAGTAATTCCTTATATAGTAGTGAATGGCTTCTTAGGAAGGTGTCAATCCAATTCATTAAGCAAAGCAAACACTACCAGACAGTAAGAGTACAAAGGCCAGTGACATAGCCCTTGCCCTCCGAAGGTTCATGATGTGGTGGGGAAAAGAATCTAGGAGAAAGATTTGGCTAACCAAGTCATTCAGCTTTCAGTGCATCTAAGCTTAGAGTCCATGCTCTTCAAGTGTTGGGCTATGCATTAGACCACTTCACGTACTAGAGTCAGAAGCCATGAGAATAACATCCTGGCAGTTGGGATGGGATTCCACAGAATGGGGACCCTGGATCTTGATGTGGCTTCCAAAGCACCTTAACAGGCCATGGTCAATGTGCCTCCCACACAGGGTGAATGAAGCATATTCAGTGTCCTACTGTGTGCTAGGAACTCTGCTGGGGCATAATGCCCCACTTAACTGTCTTGTGAAGTAGTTTTGGAAAGACTATGCCTTCTCAGTATCCTGCTAGTGGAATGTTACTTGGTGCACCATCTTTGGGGGCTATTTGGCAGTATCTTTCAAAACATATACTTTGACTGGGTCCACTTCGCAAAATTTATGCTACAGATATATTCATAATGGGCAAAATGATATATGTGCACAGTTACTTTTGCAACATTGTGTATAACTGAAAGAGTGAAAACAACCTAATGTCCATCTCCAGGGGACATGGCTAAATGGCCATGTGATGGAATAGTAGGCAGCTATAAAAAATGAGGAAGCTCTTTATGAACGACCTTAAGCAATCTCCAAGGTACACTGTCTTATTAATAAAGGTCAGAATTTTGTGTGTAACATGCTACTATTTATACATTTTAAAAATAAATATATATAAATACATATGTACTTGCAAACAAACTATCTCTGAAAGAAGATACAAGAAACTGGTAACACAATGCCCCCTAGCTAGCAAACAGGAGGTGGGAGGGAGAATTTTTCCTATATATCCTTTTGTACCTTTGTAATTTGTACCATGAAAATGTATTGCTATTCAAAAATTAAATAAAAAATTATCTTTTTAAAGATAGAAGGTAGAAGTTTTAGTAAATCTATACAATAGAATATGATGCAGTCATTGAGAATGATGTTTCTGAAACATTTCTCATAACTTGAAAAAAACTGCACGTTATATTTTAAAAAGCAGAACACAAAATTGAATTATGAATGATTTAAATTTTCTTCTTTCTTATGCTTATATGCTTGCTTATGTTTTATAAATTGCAATAAAATCAGTAATAGCTTGTTAAATAGAAAAAGACTCCTTGTCCAGATGACTTTCAAATCAGAATCTCCAGCTCCCATCTTCTTCAAATGCCAGCCCCAGATTTCTGGGGGTTTCTGGACATCCAGAAGATTAGCTTCCTCTACCAACAACCCCAAACCTGCTCCTTCTTTGAATTTAAATCAGTTAATAACAATCATTATAACCAGAAATCAGTTATCTTGACCACGTTGCTCCCCGCCTCTCCTCACGCTGCTGCCTCCCCCTGCCAAGTTGGTCACCAATTCCTTTGGGACTACTTCTATTATCTCATCTCTGAAGAGTTCTCTTGTCAACTTTTCTGCTGCTCCTAACTGAGGTGGGCCCTTACCAGTCTCATCAAGATTTAGTCTTTCCCTGGCACTAAGAAGGCATATCTCTAAAATACGGATAGATGGGAACATCTGCTCCTCTGAGAGCCCCTAGAGGGGGTAAACCTGACCCTTTCCACATGGCATTCAAGGACTTTCACAATCTCCTCCTGATCTAACTCTCAAGACTCCCCCCTGACACTCCTCCATTACTGCCCCTGTCCTCAGGTTGTTTCTCTGAGCAGTCCCTCTGTTCCCTCTGCCCAGAGCACCAGTAAGCTCCTCTCTTTAGAAAATTCCTTCACCTCTTTCCAGATACAGCTGAAATGTCCTCTCCTCAGTGGAAACTTGCCTGTTGCCTCTCCATCATGTACAGAATTCATCACACTGTGCTCCCATACATTTCATAGCACAGGCCAGCCTGCTCCCCATATCATGTCAGAGTTAACTATGTATGTCTAGCACATCCCCCAACATGTCAGCTTCCCTAAGGCAGGGATATTATTCATCGTTGTAGCCTCAAACCTTGGCACCACACATGCAACATAAGCAGGGTACAATACATTGCTTCTACAGGGAGGTGTAGTGAAGTTGATGGGAAAATCATTCCAAATAAATTTCACTTTAGATATTGTTGGGAGAGGAGGGCAAGATGGTGGAGTAGATAAACACTGTGCTTGCCTCCTCCCATGACCACATTAAAATTACAACTAAATTACAGAACAACCAACCTCAAGAACCCTCTGAAGACTAGCTGAACAGAAGTCCTTCAACAAAGGATATAAACAAGAAGCCACACGGAGACTGGTAGGAGGGGCGGAGATGAGGAACAGGCCATCCCACACCTCTATGAGGAGTTGAAAATCAGGAGGGATATCTCAGCCATGGAAATCCCCTCCATTTCGAAGGAACAAGGGACCCCAGGAGCACACTAGGCTCCCCAGCCCAGAGTACAAGAAGGGCACCCACAACATCTGGCTGTGCCAAACAGTTTGGATTCCAACCGTCTGGATGAGACGGAAGGCTGAAGGAAATCCAAGCAACCTCTTACAAGGGCCCACGCACAAACTCACTTGCTCACAGGCACTTGCCCTGGGCTCCAATGGAGAGATGGCAACTCAGGAGGCGCAAGAGACATACCAGAGAGACTGAGTTGTGTGGCTCCAAAGCGAGGACTGGAGGGAGAGTTGCCACTTTCCCTGTATAGAACCTTCCTCCTGTGTAGCCTACAGGCAGTTGCCGTCTTTCCTGTGTTGAGCCTTTCCCCACATGGCCAAATCTGAATCTGTATTGGCTTGGTGAACTACCTTGCTCCACCCTGTGACTTTCTGGGACCCTGCCCCACCCAACTCGTGCAACATCAGAGGCACTTTCCTTGACAGGCAGACAGCCCTGCCCTGCACACTCCAGGAGGCTCTTTCAGCAGCAAACAGCTAACCTCAACTTGTGCATCACCAGAAGCATTTTCACAGTCAGCAGCCATGCCTGGCTATAGTCTTTCTTGGACAACTCTCAGAAGTCAACAAGACCCAGGCAGGTGGCGGCTGTCTTTAGTGTATTCTGAGCCTTTTGCTGTGTAGCTTTAGGCTTAGTACTGGTACCAAACCAAAATCTACATTAACCTGATGAACACAACTTGCCCCACCCTGGTGATTCTCTGAAATCCTACCTCACCCATACCCCACAAGGCTTTATCAGTGGCTGAGCCTTATGGGAGCCAGCAGGCAGCAGCAGGTCTTGGGTCCTGGGCTTTTTGCAGAGCTTCCCCAGCCTTGGTACTGGTGGCAGCCATCCTTGGTTCACAGTGTGGCCTCTCCCATGCACCTCCAGGTCCAGCACAGGCAGAGACCAACTGTGAATCTCTGTGTAGTTCCTACAAGGTAGTCCCCAGCAAATCACAGGCTGTGGCTGACCTGGGCCTTCACCAGAGCCCCTCCCAAGGGGCCCCAGAACCAATATACCCGGAGACCAGCTTCATACCACAACAGAGCACCACTCAACTAGCTCCACAAGCAGTATACTCAAAGGGTGGTTTCAGCATGCGACAGAGGCTGTTGAGGAAAATTTTCTCTGCAGGGTAAGCCCCCTGCACAGCAGCCCATAAGCTGTGAATGTGGCCAAATCCCACAGCCAGTCAGCCTGAGGGTCAATCTGATTCACCGACATGCCAACAGCAGCAATCAAGGCTCAACTATAATAGGAGACCACACACCACCCAAACAAGGGACTGTCCTGGTCACCCAGTTCAGGTGACCAGGGAAACTGCACCATTGGATCCCACAGGGCATCCACTACATAAAGCCATCTGGCCAAGACTGAGAGACATAGATCTAATACATAGAAACAAACACAGTGAGGTAGCAAAAATGAAGAAACAAAGAAATATGTTCCAAATGAAAGAAAAGTAGAAAACTCCGGAAAAAGAACTAAATGAAATGGAGCAAGCAACCTACCAGATACAGAGTTCCAAACAATGGTTATAAGAATGCTCAAGGGGCCGGCCCAGTGGTGCGGTGGTTAAGCGCTGGCTTCAGAAGCCAGAGGCTCTGGTTCGGGTCCCACATATGAGGGCCAGTGACACTGCCCTCAAAAAAAAAAAAAAAAAAAAAGAATGCTCAAGGACTTAATGAGAACTTCAACAGAGAGATAGCAAGCATTAAAAAAGACATAGAGGGCCCACCAAGTGGCACGGTGGTTAAGCGCTGGCTTAGGAAGCCAGCAGCCCTGGTTCGGGTCCCACATATGAGGGCCAGTGACACTGCCCTCAAAAAAAAAAAAAAAAAAAAAAAAAAGACATAGAAACCACACACACACACGAAAAAAAAAAAAAAAAACCAGTCAGAAGTGAAGAATACAATAATTAAAATGAAGAATGCACCAGATCGAATCAACAGCAGATTAGATAAAGCAGAGGATCGAATCAGCCATTTGGAAAACAAGTTAGCAGAAAACACCTAACTGGAACAGCAAAAAGAAAAAAGAATTTTAAAAAATTAGGGTAGTTTAAGGGGCCTCTGAGAAAACAACAGCATACCAACATTCACAACTTAGGAGTACGAGAAAGAAAAGAGAGAGAGCAAGGGATTGAAAACCTATTTGAAGAAATAATTATGGAAAACTTTCCTAACCTGGCAAAGGAAAGAGACATACAAGTCCAGAAAGTGCAGAGAATCCATAAAAGATGAACCCACAGAAGCCCACACCAAGACACATCATAATTAAAATGCCAAAGGTTAAAGATAAAGAGAGAGTCTTAAAAGCAGCAAGAGAAAAGCAGTTAATTACCTACAAGAAAGCCCCCACAGACTGTCAGCTGATTTCTCAACAGAAACTTTGCAGGCCAGGAGTGGCAGGAAATATTCCAAGTGATGAAAAGCAATGACATACAACTAAGATTAAACTGAAGGACAGATAAAGCTATCATTTAAAATTGAAGGACAGAAAAAATATATGCAGTTTTTTCTTCCCAGACAAGAAAAGCTAAAGAAGTCCATCACCACCAAACCAGTATCACAAGGAATCTTAGAGGGACTTCCTTAAGAAGAAGGGCGGCGGGGGTGGAGGAGAAGGAACATAAAATTTCACTTTCCATACAACTTGTCTGCCATAAATGTAATGCTGCAGTAAAATTCAGTTGCTTTACTGTTTAAGTCCTGGATCATTGGATATGCAAATACCTCACAATGAAGGAAACAAGTTGGTTGGTACTAATTGACTTTAGTGGTTATATTACATTGTACTGGCCTGCAGATCTGTATATTTATTTCATGCCGAGAGAATTAGTCTTTCATTCACTAAGCTTGAAAGAAGATGAACAGACTCCACTAAAACTTTTCAAGTATGTTCCAGTCAGGCTAAACAAAACAAAGAACGTTCCACAAGAAAGACCTGCTTTTGTTTAAATGGTTACTAAGTTAATATTAGGGGTAAAACCAAGGACGTTGTGTAGTGACATGTTTAGATTCAGAATGCCCAAAGGAAAAAAATAAAAAAGAATCTTCTCACTTTTAGTTTATAACAAAATATATACCAGTCTTCAGTGGAAGGTGGTGATTGCCTTACATGGGGTTGGTCTCCAGGCCTGTGGGTCTGTATCACAGTAACCAAAGTCACGATCACATAAATTCTCCTCAGACAAAGGAATTCCTCTGTTTATTTTCTCACCTCAGTTCTGGGTCCTTCAGCCTAGGAAATATATCCCAACAGCCACCGAAAAGGTCCCCCCAAACCCATTCTCAGCTTTGGCTTTCAGTGTATTGGTGAATCCCTCTTTGTCTCCAACTTTGATAAGTACCTGATCAGGCCTCCCATCTGTCAACAGGTAGATTGCTTGTGTTTCTTCATCAGCAAAAGCAGTTTGCAGGGCATGCAGAGTGTTCGTGGAGCTTCCAGTCTATAGGAGACAGACAGAGAGAGAGAAAGAGAGAGAGAGAGGAGAGAAAAAAACAAAAAACTTGAATCTCAAAGAAGACCTCACACAAATGTTATTTTCTGCTTTCCCAAAAAGAAAGAAAAGTACTTGTGAAATAAAAGATAAATTAGAATTATACTGAGATAAGGATTTAAGCCCAGCAATTCCCAGAAGCCAAACCCCTGGGTATGCCATAGCCTTTATCCCTAATGGTCCCCCGATGTCAGGAAGCCAGGACTGTGTACTTCCTGTCCTGATGCAGAGCTCTTAATAACGTTTTATCTTTGTGTGCTTCTGTGAGGCACTAACTCAGTTACTGCTCATTCAGCTGACAGCATAACTTAAACATGCAGCCTGAAAACACCTGATGGGGATCACGTTTGCGTCAAACCAGTGTTGATTCATGATGCCCAGTGTTCGGCTAACACAATGTGGTATCACTAGCTATCTGGAAGTACAGCAAAGTTGTCAATTTTAAAAACTCCTGCAGTTTCTGCCCAGGGATGCAGAGCCCTGGCATGGGTGTCACTCCAAAACTCACAATGAAAAAAAGCAGACAAGCAGCAAGCACCTGACTGCTGTTACATCAATCAGAGTGCTCAGGTTACAGGGCAACCAACCGGCCCAAAATATGGGCAAGTTGGGCCTCTGCAGAGTCAGGATTCCTGGGCCAGGTGCAGCTGGACACTAGTAAGAAGAGTTTGGCTGGGGCAATTGATGCCTGTAGACATTGCCCAGATGTGTACTGGCTGCAGGCTGAAGAGCCAGAGCTACAACTGTAGGGGCACCTGCACTCTCTTGGGGGCCATTTCACAGGGTTCTCACAGAAAAGATGGGAAAGAGTCTGGGGACCATCTCCTTCACGGTGCAGAATTGGGAAAGAGGAACAGCAACACATAAATCCCCAAGAGACCCTTTCCCTGTACCTCCCCTAGAGGATGAAAGCCTTCATCTGTGTGTAGTAGGGAGCGGGGGAGAAGGGCACAAACTACATTGTGTTTACTGAACACTGGGCGTTATGAATCAACCCTGGTTTGACGCAAACGTGATCCCTGCCAGGTGTCCTAGGGCACTGGGGAAAACCCAGGACAGCTGATAGAAGGAAACAGGGAAAAAGAAACCCTTGGTGCAGAGCTAGGTGCTGGACTCAGAACTGCTGACAAGGCTACACCCCAAATGAAGACACTGACTAATGAGACTGGGTTAATGTGATCTTTATAAACACGATGAGTGTCTATGTGAAACCATTGCCATCCCTGGAGCTCAAAGCACTTTCACAAGAATTTCTCTGCCATGATAACCTCAGCAGGTGATCAAGTAAGGCTGCTCCTTCCAGACCCAGCCCTCATCTTACCTTAATGTCTCTAACCCAGGACTGAGCTCCTTTCAAATTATCTTCATCAATTTCAACAAGCTTTTCCCGCCAAGCAATTGCTTGAGCATCAAACTGCACAAAATTGAATTTCCTTTTATATTTTAGCTGTTCCTGTCAGAGATGAATATTATTTAGCCATAAAACCATTCAAATGTAAGAAAATATTAGAGTAGGTCATAGTTTGATGTTAATCACTATGGTATCTATTTTCAGTTCTAGAAACTAAAAATTACATTCAATAGAGTCTTTTCTAGTACAAAAGGCATTGAAGTAAAATATTTACACAATTTGGATACTAACCTTTACAAGTGTATATATGTATGAATATATTAATCATGATATGAGGTGTGATCAAACAATATGGTAAATGTTTACATAAAAAATTTATTACAGTAAAACACACATTGCCATTAATCCCCCTCAAAATACTGCCCCTCACTTCAAAGACACTTATCGCATCATTCTTGCCACTTTCTGAAGCAGTTCTGGAAGTCCTCTTTCATGAGAGTCTTTAGTTGCGCTGTTGTGGCTGCCTTGATGTCCTGAATCATTTTGACTTTGGGGAAGAGCCAGAAGTCGCACAGTGCCAGACCCAGTGAATAAGGTGGATGAGGACACACCGTAATGTTTTTTTGTTTGGTTTGTTTTGTTTTTGACGGCAGTGTCACTGGCTCTCACATGTGGGACCGAACCTGGGCCGCTGGCTTCCCAAGCCAGCACTTAACCACCGAGCCACTCAGCCGGCCCCATAATGTTTTTGACAGAAATTGCTGTACCAGAAGCAATGTGTGACACGGAGCGTTGTCATGATGGAGGATGATTTATGACATACTTTAAAACACACATTCTCCCCGCCTTTCCATTGGATGGCACTCAGCAGCAGCAGTCACTGTATTGTTTGATCACACCTCGTATATGCATAAGTTTATGTATATAATGTAACATTAAATGCTGTCTTTAATGCTGATATTAATGGTATACCGAATATGCACATGAAGTGCAATATGCTTAAGACAAGGAAATCTGAAACAGTGTCACATTTGGTCATCACCTTTTGGTAAGGCCATTACTCCATGGCATATATAGTCACTTGCCTTCCATTCACCCATATTTCTCCAGCAGAGGCTTACCAAATTAAAAGCTGTAATTTCGTAGTTGTCAACGTATTTTCTGTTGTTAATATTCATGTCAGTACTAATGATTCATGACAGCACTGTGACACCCATTTCTGGATGTGGAAACTCGGGGTTAGGAAACACGGCCATGTGCCTCAGGTCCCACAAGTCTGAGGCAGCACGAGAGGTATACTAATAAGGGCGGGAGACTCCTACCCATCAACCGTACTCCTCCCTCCCACACCTCTGAGATGGGCCAAGGCACATAGTGCCCCTCATAGACATTGGAGATTGAATTCCAAAGGCTGAGCTGAAGAGTATCTGGAAAACCATGGAGGCATGTGCACATCACAGATCTCAGGGCAGAGAAACCCTGAAGCAATGGGCATACCTGTGTATTACAGAAAGGACGCACCCAGGGGGCTCTGCTCACAGAGGAGAACCGTGGGCTCTCTAACTGGTAAAGGGGAGCTTTTTCCTGAAATGGCTTCCCTGCAGATTCCAGAGTGCCCCCACCTGGCCAGCCCTACAGCCGCTGCAAGTGAGGCTCAGTGCAGGTGCACTCATGATACACAAGCCCCCAGATGCTCGAACAGACAGCTCATCCAACCTGTATAAACTGGATGACCTTGCCCTTCACCAAGTCCAGTTTGCCCTTCATCGAGTGAGACGTATCAACGAGGACGTAGATGCAGTCATTATGCACTTTTCCAAAAAGGATTTGACTCCCATCCTGCAGCCATTTAATCCTAGGCAGGAAATGGGATAAAAGTGAGTGGTTACAGCCCGTGGGAACAAGAGCATCTTCCTAAGAACCTAAGGAGGTGTCTAATGACGCCAGGGCTGTGCTGTGTTGTTTCTACACAGCCTTCTGTGAGTGCATCACTCACTTTAAGGGGTTTCTTGGAAAAATCCTACATGTAGGCTGGCTCCCTCATCAGCCCTCCCACCCATCCATCATCCATACAAGTAAAACAGAACTAGGACAGAAAAATAAATCCAACACTGGATTCCAAGGCCCAAAGTAAATCAATGCCAGTCTTCTGAGAGTTTGAAACCCTCAGCTCCAACTTCAGACCATTTGTCCATCTAACGCTGCTGACTACAGTCAAGCTAGTAAAGCCAGGACATTCCTGAAGCTTTGAGGAGGCTTACAGACTGTCAAGCAACACCAGGTCCACACAGGAACCAAGCATCAGGTAGTAGGAGGAGCAGGACTGCTTCTGTGCTTGAGTTCAGGCTGCCATCACAGGATTTAAATGAAGTTCATGGCTACAGGAAAAACCTGGGGGAGGGGCCGTGCAGGGGGAAAAAATATCCGAAACTAAGTTCAGAGTTCAACAAGGCCTAGGCAGCTAGAATCTGTAGGGTGAATACGGAGGACTGAATGAAATGAGATACATACAACATATCAAAATTCGTGAGAGGCAGCTAAAGCAGCATCTCCTCATTTATTAAGAGGAAAATTTATAAAAGTAAATGCTTATACTGAAGTAACAGGACCCTTAGCTGCCAACCCCCACCCCCAGCCTCTCTGTAATAAAATATTATTAAAGCTTCCCTTAGACTGATCAATAAATTAGACTCCCCTAACTGCTTGCTATACTCCCTATGTGCACCTCTTGTCCCTATGTGACATAGGCCAGTTGTGTTTATAGATAAGACCATAAGGCTTAAATGTTTTTGTTCTAACTTTCCCATCAGTTATGGCCCCTGTAATCTCCTTGTGTCTATAAAAACCCCTCTTTCCCTTCGTTCGGGGCTGTGAGTTTGTTCAGGGCATGAGCCTGCTCACAGTTGCCGGCTCACAAATAAAAACTCCAAACAACTGCCTTGTTTGTATTTTTGTGCTGGGTACAACAATACTAGAAAGAAAGAGAGAAAAGAAAGACAAAAGAAAGGAAGGTCTCAGATCAGTGATCTAAGCATGCACCTTAAACCCAGAGCAAAGAGAGAGAAGGAAATAAGAAAGGTAAGAGTAGAAATCAACAGCGAAATCAAAGGAAAAAACCTGACAGAAAGAAAAACAGACAGGTTCCATTAAGATGGTGGAATAGACGGACGCTCTCCGAACTGCCTCCCAGGATGACATCAAAATTACAAATAATTTATGCAACATTTAACCTCGGGAGTCCCCTAAATATTAGATGAACAGAACCTCTAAACGAAGGACCTAAAGAGGAGGCCATGTCAAGTCTGGTAGGAGGGGTGCCGACCAGAGAGGGCGGAGCTCCGTGAGGGACGCCCCAGCTATGTGGGGAGGCTTCTCCAGTTGGGGGAGAGACCCTCCAGCCCCACACCGAGCTCACTAGCCCAGAGTTGCTTTGCCAGGAAGAGGAATTCCACGATAGTGGGCAGTAGAAATTAGTGAGGACTCTCTTTGCTCAACTCGGTGAGGCTGAGGGCGGCTGGAGAACCAGTGGGGCGGGCGCACGGGTTCACTCGCTGGCGAGCACTCACCCAGTTCTTGTCGGAGGGAGTGGCTGCATGAGCCGGGCCCAGAAGCCTGTCGGGAGGGACTGAACCGAGCACCTTTGGTGCAGAAGCTGGAGGTTTTGGGATTGCTGTTCCACTGGTGCAGAGCTTGCACATGAGTGGCGTACATGAGGCTGCCATTTTTTCAGGGTTGGGCCCTCCCACGGAGGGTCAGAGCCGGGATCCCATTGGTCTGGTGAACTTGGCGCAGGAGTGCGTGCGTGTGTGAGTGCGTGTGTGCGCATGCGGCCTTGGATTCCCACCCTCCGCCCTGCTTGTGCTGTGTTTACAAAGAAACACCGGGCGGGTGCCCTCCGGCTGCATCAGATTGCTCACAGAAACGTGCCTGAGCCACGTTGGGTCCCCACCCTCCGTCCTGCTTGTGCTGCGTTTCCAAGGAAACGCCGGGTGGGTGCCCTCCGGCTCCATCAGGCTGCTCACTGAGATGCAGGAGTGCGTAAGCTGCAGTGGATCCCCACCCCCCCCACCCCCGCCCTGCTTCAGCTGCGTTGCCAGGAAAACGCAGGGCGGGTGTTCTCCACCTACATCACTCTGTTCACTGAGACTCAGTAGCAGACAACCTGCAACAACCTGTGAAGATTGGTTTTTTTTTTGGGGGGGGGAGTGAGCACAATTCCAGAGCGCACAGCAGCTAATTGTGGAAAGCTCACTGTAACCCTGAGAAAGTGGTCTGCAGATTAAAGAGGACAGAGAGCCCCCCAACCTCTTTCCTTTTTTTTTCTTTCTTTTTTTTTTCTTTTTTCTTTTGTCTTCTTTCTATGTGATCTATCTAATACATCGAAGCATTCACAGAACGACAGCCAGAATGAAAAAACAAAGAAACATGTCCCAAGTAAAAGATCAGAAGAAAACTCTAGAAACAGACCTAAATGAAACAGAGGTATCCAGACTTTCAGAGACAGAGTTTAGAACACTGATGATAAGAATGTTTAAGGAACTTAGCGAGGACATAAAGCAAGATAGGGAAACCATAAAAAACAAACAGTTAGAACTAAAGAATACAATAACTGAAATGAAGAACACACTCGAAGGAATCACCAGTAGAGTAGATGAAGCAGAGGAGCGGATCAGTGAATTAGAAGACAAAATAGCAGAAATCACCCAGCTGAAACAACAAAAAGAAAAAAGAATAAAAAACAATGAAAATAGTTTAAGAGACCTCTGGGACAACATGAAACGCAGCAATCTTCGCGTCATAGGAATACCAGAAGGAGAAGAGAAGAAGCAAGGATTGAGAATGTATTTAAAGAAATAATGACTGAAAACTTCCTTACCATGGTGAAGGAAATCGACATACAAGCCCAGGACGTACAGAGAGTTCCTAACAGGCTGAATCCAAACAGGCCCACACCAAGACACATCATAGTAAAAATGGCAAAGGTTACAGACAGAATCCTAAAAGCAGCAAGAGAAAGACAGCAGGTTACATATAAAGGAACTCCTATAAGATTAACAGCTAACTTTTCTTCAGAAACTCTGCAGGCCAGAAGGGAATGGCAAGAGGTATTCAAAGTGACAAAAAATAAAGGTCTACAACCAAGATTGCTCTACCCAGCACGGCTATCACTTAAAATGGAAGGGGAGATAAAGAGCTTCTCAGAAAAGAATAAGCTTAAGGAGTTCATTACCACCAAGCCAGCATTGCAGGAAATGTTAAAAGGACTTTTTTAAACAGAAGAAAGGGGAAAACAAGCTAACCCAGGAAGACAAGAAATACAAATTAACAAAATGGCAATAAATATACACCTATCAGTAATTACCTTAAATGTGAATGGGCTAAATGTTCCAATCAGAAGACACAGAGTGGCTGAGTGGATAAGAAAACAGGACCCATGCATATGCTGTCTACAAGAGATTCATCTCAGATCAAAAGACACACATAGACTGAAAGTAAAGGGATTGAATAAGATATTTCACGCAAGTGGAAATGAGAAAAAAGATGGAGTAGCAATACTTATTTCGGACAAAATAGACTTTAAAATGAAGACTACAATAAAAGACAAAGAAGGGCACTACATAATAATAAAGGGATCAATTCAACAAGAGGACATAACCCTAGTGAACATCTATGCACCCAATATAGGAGCTCCTAAATATATAAAACAGATTCTGACAGACATAAAGGCAGACATCAACAGTAACACTATCATAGTAGGGGACTTCAACACCCCGTTGTCACCAATGGACAGATCCTCCAGATAGAAAATCAACACGGACATAGTGGCCTTAAATGACACTTTAGACCAGCTGGATTCTATTGATATTTTTAGAGCATTTCACCCCAATGCTACAGAATATACATTCTTCTCAAGTGCCCATGGAACATTCTCCAAGATAGACCACATGTTAGGCCACAAAACAAGTCTCAACAAATTTAAGAAGACTGAAATCATATCAAGTGTCTTCTCTGACCACAATGCTATGAAACTAGAAATCGATTATAAGAAGAAATCTGGAAAGCTTACAAATACATGGAAGCTAAATAACATGCTTCTAAATAGTGAGTGGGTCAAAAATGAGATCAAGGAGGAAATCAAAAGATACCTCGAGACAAATGAAAATGAAAACACCACGACCCAAAATCTCTGGGATGCAGCGAAAGCAGTCCTAAGAGGGAAGTTCATAGCAGTGCAGGCCTACCTAAAGAAGGAAGAAAACTCTCAAATCAACAGACTCTCTCTACACCTAAGGGAACTCGAAAAAAAACAGCAAAACAAGCCTAACGGGAGCATAAGGAAGGAAATAATAAAGACCAGAGCAGAAATAAATGAAATAGAGAACAAAAAAACAATACAAAAGATCAATGAAACCAAGAGTTGGTTTTTTGAAAAGATAAACAAAATCGACAAACCCTTACCCAGACTCACCAAGAAAAAGAGAGAGAGGACCCAAATTAATAAAATCAGAAATGAAAGAGGAGAAGTGACAACAGATACCACACAAATTCAGAAAATTTTAAGACAATACTATGAGCAACTATATGCTAACAAATTCGACAATCTGGAAGAAATGGATAAATTTCTAGAAGCATACAATCTACCAAGTCTGAACCAAAAAGAAACAGAAACTCTGAACAGACTGATTACTGCCAAAGAAATTGAATCAGTAATCAACAATCTTCCAACAAACAAAAGCCCTGGACCAGATGGCTACACAGGTGAATTTTACAAAACATTCAAAAATGAATTAGTACCTATTCTCCTCAAACTATTCCAAAAAATACAGAAGGAGGGAAGGCTCCCAAACTCTTTCTATGAAGCCACTATCACCCTGATTCCTAAGTCAGACAAAGGTATTACAAAAAAGGAAAACTACAGGCCAATATCACTAATGAACACAGATGCAAAAATTCTCAACAAAATACTAGCAAACCGAATTCAGCATCTCATTAAAAAGATCATACACCACGATCAAGTGGGATTCATTCCTGGTATGCAAGGCTGGTTCAATATCCGCAAATCAATTAACGTAATACATCACATTAACAAAATGAAAAATAAAAATCATATGATCATATCAATAGATGCAGAAAAGGCATTTGACAAAATCCAGCAGCCATTTATGATAAAGACTCTTAACAAAGTGGGAATAGTGGGATCATACCTCAGCATAATAAAGGCCATATATGATAAGCCCACAGCAAACATCGTTCTCAATGGGGAAAGGCTGAAAGCTTTCCCCTTAAGATCAGGAACAAGACAAGGCTGCCCGCTTTCACCACTTCTATTTAACATAGTTCTGGAAGTTCTAGCCACAGCAATCAGACAAGAAAATGAAATAAAAGGCATCCAAATTGGAAAAGAGGAAGTAAAATTGTCATTATATGCAGATGACATGATACTATATATAGAGAATCCCAAAGACTCCACCAAAAAACTGCTAGAACTGATACACGAATTTGGTAAGGTAGCAGGATACAAAATTAATATTCAGAAATCAGTGGCATTTCTATACACCAATAATAAACTATCAGAAGAAATCAGGAAATCAATCCCTTTTACAATTGCTTCAAAAACAATAAAATATCTAGGAATCAACTTAACTAAAGAAGGAAAAGACCTGTACTCACAAAATTATGAGACACTGAAGAGAGAAATCAAAGAAGATACAAATAAATGGAAATACATACCATGCTCATGGATAGGAAGAATTCATATAGTTAAAATGTCAATACTTCCTAAAGCAATATATAGATTCAATGCAATTCCAATCAAACTACCAAGGATATTTTTCTCTGAAATAGAACATAGAATCCTAAAATTTATATGGAGTCACAAAAGACCCCGAATAGCTACAGCAATGTTGAGAAATAAGAACAAAGTGGGAGGCATCACACTACCTGACATCAAAACATACTACAAGGCTACAGTAATCAAAGCAGTATGATACTGGCATAAAAAGAGACACATAGAACAATGGAATAGAATAGAGAGCCCAGGAATAAACCCATCTATATACGGTCATTTAATCTATGACAATGGAAGCAAGAATTTACACTGGAGTAAAGATAGTCTATTTAATAAATGGTGCTGGGAAAATTGGACTGACACATGCAAAAAAATGAAAATAGACCATGTACTTACACCATATACGAGAACAAACGCAAAATGGATTAAAGACTTAAATGTAAGACCTGAAACTATAAAACTCCTAGAAGAAAATATAGGGAGCAAGTTTGCAGACATTACCTTGAGTAATATTTTTACCGATATAGCCCCTCGGGCAAGGGAAATGAAAGAAAAAATGAACATATGGGATTACATCAAACTTAAAAGTTTTTTCACAGCAAAGGAAATCATCAATAAAACAAAAGGCAGCCTACTGAATGGTTGAAGATATTTGCCAATGATATATCTGATAAGGGGTTGATATCCAAAATTTATAAAACACTCATGCAATTCAACACCAAAAAAACAACCCAATTAAAAAATGGGCAGAGGATATGAGGAGGCATTTCTCTAAAGAGGACATACAGGTGGCCAACAGAGGGCCGGCCGAGTGGCGCGGTGGTTAAGCGCTGGCTTAGGAAGCCAGCGGCCCCGGTTCAGTCCCACATATGAGGACCAGTGACACTGACCTCAAAAAAAAAAAAAAAAAAGAGGAACATTTAAAAAAACTCAACAGATGGCCAACAGGCATATGAAAAAATGTTCATCCTCACTAATCATCAGAGAAATGCAAATAAAAACCACAATGAGATACCACCTCACTCCAGTCAGAATGTCTATCATCAACAAATCAACAAACAACATGTGTTGGCGAGGGTGTGGAGAAAAGGGAACCCTGGTGCACTGTTGGTGGGACTGCAAATTGGTGCAGCCATTATGGAAATCAGTATGGAGGTATCTCAAAACACTGGAAATGGAACTGCCGTATGACCCAGCAATTCCACTCTTGGGAATCTACCCAGAGGAATCCAAGACGCTAATTCGAAAAACTATATGCACCCCTATGTTTATTGCAGCGCTATTTACAATAGCCAAGACTTGGAAACAACCAAAATGCCCATCGGTAGATGACTGGCTTAAGAAACTGTGGTACATTTATACAATGGAGTATTACTCCGCTATAAAGAAGAATGAAATTGTACCATTTGCAACAATATGGATGGACCTAGAGACTATTATGTTGAGTGAAATAAGTCAGTCACAGAAAGACAAATACCACATGATCTCACTTATATGTGGAATTTGAAAAACTGAATGAATGAGCATAAGAAACAGAAATAGTTTCATAGATATAGAGGAATAACAGGGTTACTAGTTGGGAGAGGGGTGGGGATGAACGAGAAGGGGAAGGGATTAGACAGCATAAATAGGTAACTACAGTATTGTCACAGGGATATGAAAGACAGTTCGGGGAATATAATGTTGTTAAAATTTTGTGGGGTGTCAGATGGTCACATGTTTTGTTAGGGAGACCACTTCATGGATGGAGTAGAGTCTTGATCACGGCACTGTATACCTGAAATTGATGTTGTATAATATTGTATGCCAACTGTAATTGAATATATAGACAGTCACGGGATATGGATTATATGGTGGAAGGGAGTCAAAGGAATTGTAATAGATAGTATGATATGGGGGGGAGGAGTAGGAGGGGAGAATTGGGGGGGAGGTTGTCACTTTGAGGGGTAAAAAGTATAACTATTGCACTTTGTTGTACACCTGAAGCTAATTAAAAGTATATATAAATTAAAAAATAATAATAATAATAATGCTGCAACAACTATGTATAGTGCCAGGTGGATACTAATCAGGGGATCACTGCATAAAGTATACAAATGTCTAACCACTATACTGTACACCTGAAACTAATAAAAAATATTGAATATCAAAAACAAAACAAAACAAAACAAAACAATGAAAACACAAGCTGGTTCTTAGAAAAGATCAATAAAATAGATAACCTCCAGCCAGATTGATTAGAAAACAAAGATGCCATAAATTACCAACATCAATTCTACATGCATTTAAAGAAATGAACACATAGTTAAAGACCTTCCCACAAAGAAAAATTCGAGGCCCAGATGGCTTCACTGGTAAATTTTACAAACATGTAAGGGAGACATGATACCAATTCACCACAAAATCGTCTAGAAAATAGAGGAGGAGTGAAACCCCCCCAATAATTCCAATACCTGGTGAGAGGAGAGGGACAAACAAACCTGACAGCTGCCAGGTGGAGTGTCTGTTAAGCAGCATCCTCTTTCCCAGATCTGAAATCCAAATTACTCCCCCAAATGTCACCCCTAAAACCTAAGCAGAGAAGGCTCCAGACACACACACAGGGTTACCTTCCCTGAGTGACCTGTGTGGCTGGGTTGGAGAAGCTGGGCTGTGGAGAGTTAATACGGGGCCGACAAGGGTTCTGCAGCTCATGGCTTTTTAACAGGAAACACAGAAAGAGGGAGAGAATTCTCACTACTGAGTGGCCACTGCAGGCTGGTACTCGCCTGGACTCATTGGATTTAGTATCTGATCTAATCCAGAGAACATGTTGACAATGGCATTAGTATTCCCACTTTATAAACGAGGAAGTTGGTGCACAAAAACATTAAGTAACCTGCATAGGGCCACACAGCAAGTGGCAGGGCTAGGATTAGAATCCAGCTCTGTATAGAAGCCCATGTACCTACATGGATTTGGCCTTTGTGGTCTGAAGTGGCCCTTGGCGTCAGGCAGTGAAAGCACAAAGGAGCCCCACCACTGTTAGGTGACAATGTTAGCGCACCAGGTTCCTTAGCACTGCCAGGTTTTAAGAAATAGCAGGGTTGAGAGGGAGCACGTGAAGTTATTTTTAGCTGCTTTCTAAAATACATATATAGCATTCCACATTGTGGAAGGTGCCCTGAATGCAATGTGCAAGAGGACAGGTGTAACGGTCTCAGTGTACCTGGGGCCAACAAGACACAGCTGACTTCTCCTTGGTCCCCTCCGGTGATGCACAGCCAACACCGTAGCTGCACCTTTGTTCACTGTTTTTAAGAATCTGCACTGGCAGCAAGGCAGCTCAGAATCTGAATCCAACACCCCTTAGTTACTAACAGAGGCACCAGCAGACAGCCAGGAGGCTGCCTTGACTTAATCTGCTCCTTGACCATTGCTCCTGGTTAAGCTTTTACCCAGAGGTCAAGCAGGTCTGAATTTCAAGAGATACTAGACTGCCCTCTGCAAATACCTGCACTGGATCCGGGCCAGGACTGCGCGGATGCTCGCACTGTACCAGGAGTACTTCTCCTTGGTAACGCAGGTGTGCACCAAGCTCCCATCCTTCCAGGGAGCGTGGACAAATCTGCTGCAGTATTTTGCATGGACTGTCTTCTTGTTGGTCTCCTAAGGAAAGGACAAAGGACAAAAGCCACTCAGAAGCCATACATAGAGGAAAAGTGTCCAGATGGCACCTCCATTGCTGCCTTTTCACCCAGCTCAGCACTCACTTCCATGGTGCAGTCATTGAACTGCTGGCTCGACAAACATGCACAGGGCCTGCTCTGTATGGAGCAGCAGCCATGAAAGATGCAATCCCATTTGTGCTCCAGGGCAGCTAGCGTGTCCCGCAGGGACGACCTGGACAACATGCAGCCGGGAGAGGTCTGACTAGTGTACCTTGATGCCCATCAGCATCTAGAGGTGGGGGCCGTGGGAGACAAACAAAGAAGGCTGAGAAAGAACTGCAGTGAGGAAGGGGGACAAACAAGACAGTGCATTTTCTGCAAGTAAAAGAATGTCAAGGAAATAACCAACTATATCGAACATTATAACAGGCCAAGTAAGAAAGAGACTGAGACTCAACTCTCGGAGTGTGGGTTTTGGTGAAGGGGTGGCCTTTGGCTGGAGTGTGTTCGAGGAGCCTGGAAGAACAGCAGAATCAGGGAAAAGAAACTCATCAGACCATTGGGGAGGTGACTTCTACAGAGGAGCGGAGGAATAAGGCTACTGAGGAGGGCCAGAGGCAAATGGGGCTCAAAAGACCATAATTTTAATATTGGAGAAATAACATGTTTGTATGCTGAACAGGAGGTCAGAGAAATGAAAGGTCAGGGTATGGGAAGGGCCATCCCTGATGCAATGAAAGAGAGAGAGGGAGAGAGAGAGAGAGAGAGAGAGAGAGAGGAAAGAAGGAAGGTACCATGAACTGGGCAGCTCCTGAGAGCCAGGCACTGTGCTTAGACCTGCATTTTTTAAATTTGGACTTTACACCACCCACATTACAGACATGGACAGTGAGTCAAACAGGTTAAATTATTTCCTCACTACCCCAACTGGTAGAAGTAGCACTTCCACCCAGGTCTTCTCACCCCACGTCTGGTGCACTTCCCAGCAGATCACACTGTCTGGTACACAGGGAAGGCTCAGTAAATAGCAGAATAAATGGGAAGGCTACAGCGGGGTTTTGAACATCAGGGCTGGCTTTGCACACAAGCAGCATAAGTAACTATGGATGCAATTTCAGGGGGGCCCTGAAATATCAAGTTCCCGGATTCTGTCTGAAATTCCCCAATTAGCAATGTATTTTGGTCTCCTCCTTGCATCTATCTTAAAAATGCTACATGGCAAGGCCTTTTCAGTCATTTATTTTTCAGTGTAAAGAGTTTCCTAACAAGACAAGGCTGTCCACTTTCTCCTCTTTTATTCAACATAGTGCTGGAAGTTCTAGCCACAGCAATCAGACAACAAAAAGAAATAAAAGGCATCCAAATTGGCAAGGAAGAAGTAAAATTGTCATTATATGCAGATGACATGATACTGTATATAGAGAACCCCAAAGACTCCATCAAAAAACTATTGGAACTGATAGACGAATTCAGTAAAGTAGCAGGATATAAAATCAATGTTCAGAAATCGGTGGCATTTGCATATACCAATAATAAACTAATGGAAAGAGAAATTAAGAAAACTGTCCCATTTACAATTGCGTCAAGAACTATAAAATACCTAGGAATAAATTTAACCAAAGAAGTGAAAGATCTGTACTCAGAAAATTATAAGACACTGAAGAAAGAAATCATAGAAGATACAAATAAATGGAAACACCTACCATGCTCATGGATAGGAAGAATTAATATAGTTAAAATGTCCATACTGCCTAAAGCAATATATAGATTCAATGCAATTCCTATCAAACTACCAAGGGCATTTTTCACAGAAATAGAAAATATAATCCTAAAGTTTATATGGAATCATAAAAGACCCAGAATAGCCTCGGCAATTCTGAGGAATAAAAACAAAGTTGGGGGATCACGCTACCAGACATCAAAACCTACTACAAGGCCACAGTAATCAAGACAGTTTGGTATTGGCATAAAAACAGGCACATCGATCAGTGGAACAGAACAGAGAGCCCAGAAATAAATCCAAGCATTTACGGACAGTTAATCTATGACAAGGGAAGCAAGAATTTACACTGGAGTAAAGATAGTCTATTCAATAAATGGTGCTGGGAAAATTGGACTGACACATGCAAAAAAATGAAACTGGATCATCTCCTTACGCCTTATACAAGAACAAATTCAAAATGGATTAAAGACTTAAATGTAAGACCTGAAACCATAAAAATCCTAAATGAAAATGTAGGGAGTACATTTGCAGACATTACCCAGAGCAATATTTTTACTGATACATCCCTACGGGCAAGGGAAGTAAAAGAAAAAATGAACATATGGGATTATATCAGACTTAAAAGTTTTTTCACAACAAAGGAAACCATTAATAAAACAAAAAGGAAGCCTACTGAATGGGAGAATATATTTGCCAACGATATATCTGATAAAGGGTTAATATCCAAAATTTATAAAACACTCATGAAACTCAACACCAAAAAAACAAACAACCCAATTAAAAAATGGGCAGAAGATATGAAGAGACATTTCTCTAAAGAGGACATACAGATGGCCAACAGGCATATGAAAAAAGTTCAACCTCACTGGTCATTAGGGAAATGCAAATAAAAACCACCATGAGATACCACCTCACTCCAGTCAGAATGGCTATCATCAACAAATCAACAAACAACAAGTGCTGGCGGGGCTGTGGGGAAAAGGGGACCCTGCTGCACTGTTGGTGGGACTGCAGATTGGTGCAGCCACTATGGAAGTCAGTATGGAGGTATCTCAAAGAACTGGAAATAGAGCTACCGTTTGACCCAGCAATTGCACTCCTAGGTATTTATCCTGAAAAAACCAAGACACTTATTCAAAAAAGTTATGCACCCGATGTTCATAGCAGCACAATTTACAATAGCTAAGACTTGGAAACAACCAAAATGCCCGTCAGTAGATGACTGGATTAAGAAACTGTGGTATATTTATACAATGGAGTATTACTCCGCTATAAAGAAGAATGAAATCGTGCCATTTGCAATGATATGGATGGACCTAGAGACTATAATGTTGAGTGAAATAAGTCAGTCAGAGAAGGACAAATACCATATGATCTCACTTATATGTGGAATATGAAAAACTGTATGAATGAGCAAAGTAAACAGAAACTGTCTCATAGATATAGAGGAAAAATCAGGGTTGCTAATTGGGAGAGGAATGGGGATGAGGGAGAAGGGGAAGGGATTAGACAGCAAAAATAGGCAACTACAATATTGCTACTGGGATAGGAAAAACGGTTTGGGGAATATAATTAATAATGTTGTAAATATTCTGTGGAATGTCAGATGATCATAGGTCTTGTTAGGGAGACCATTTCATGGATGGAGTAGAGGTTTGATCACTGCACTGTATTACTAAAGTGGAGGTGGTATACCTACTGTAATTGAATATATATAGATAGTCACGGGATGTGGATTATACTGTGGAAGAGAGTCAGAGGAAGAGTAATAGATATATATGATATGGGGGGGTGTGGGGGGGGTGTATTGGGGGTGGGGGGGTTGTCACTGTGAGGGGTAAAATGTATAACTATTGCACTGTGTTGTAAACCTGAAACTAATTAAAAATAAAAATTAAAAATTAAAAAAAAAAAAAAAAAAAAAAAAAAAAGAGTTTCCTAGATCCATACCTACCAATTGGTTTTTAGAGTAAGGGGTACCTACCCAGTGGGAGTCTGGAGGAACCCTAAATAATGTACCTATTTCACAGCTTGTTTCTCTCTACCTTAAACACATCACAACTTTAGACATAAATCTGGTTTCAGATATATAGCCCCAAATACTAAAAATAAAGATGTCCCTTTTTCACCAACATTTGTGGAAGAGGAGAGCTGTACTTCTCAACTTCTACCACATGGTTACTTGTTAGTATAAGCAATCTGTGGTAAAATTCCCCATTTATAAGCCACATTCTTCAAATTGTCCCTGTGAAATTCCATTTACAATGGGAATAACAAGGAGGAGACCTGTGTGAGAGAGGCTCAGAGACCCACCACACTGCCATGAGCTCACGGTAAGCTATGTTCAAGTGGATAGGGATTCCTATTTTTCAATATCCAGGGAGGGCCTAATGTATTTTAAACATGAAAATTTAGTTATGTATGTATGACTTTCTGAACTAATAACATTTCTGAATAATGCTGACAAAGTCAGAAAGCTGCTGAGGAGGAATCAAAGCAACGAGAGCCCCCTGCTGCAGCCCAGCCGTTACCCTGTATCCCATGTACAAGCCAGGAAATGATTCTAACATCGACTCTGCATTTTGCTAATTCATATTTTGTATTTTCCTCCTTGCAGTTCATTGTCAACACACTGCTGTAAGAGCTATTGTAGCCCCAAAGGAAAGCCCTTCCCTGGAAGTTTGGGAGCCCTGTGGCCAGAAAGCCCAAAAAGTGTCAGAGGGCCTGGGGCTTCACCTCTGGATTGACAGGAATCTCAGTGGGGATCTTGACATTGACTCAGGGCCTTGGTGAATGTGTAGAGTGGCTTGCATTTCAGAAGGCCCTTAACACCTTCCGGCAGGCAGCCTCTCTGCTGGGCTGCCCACGGGCATGCCTGCTCTGTTGCTGGCTTTTGGCTTTCACTTCAGTGTGTACCTGGCCCTTTACTACCTTCAAAAGAGCTTCCCCTCAGTTTTACAAATTTAGAATATTCATTTTATCCCAATTTTCTGTTTCATATTGTGACACATTTTAGTCTCTCCATAATTCTAAACTTTTGACAGTCTTCTGGGTCCTGTTCTACACACCAGTGTTTCTCGAAGAGTGGCCCCTGCAGCAGCAGTTCCAGCATCATCTTAGGACTGTTCTAACATACTCAAAATGGATTAAAGACTTCAATGTAAGACCAGAAACCATAAAACTTCTAGAAGAAAATATAGGGAGTAAATTTGCAGACATTTTCTGAGCAATATTTTTACTGATACATCCCCAAGGGCAAGGGAAGTAAAAGAAAAAATGAACATATGGGATTATATCAAACTTAAAAGTTTTTTCACAACAAAGGAAATCATCCATAAAACAAAAAGGCAGCCTACTGAATGGGAGAATATATTTGTCAATGATATATCTGATAAGGGGTTAATATCCAAAATTCATAAAACACTCATGCAACTCAACACCAAAAAACCAAACAACCCAATTAAAAAATGGGCAGAGGAAATGAAGAGACATTTCTCTAAAGAGGACATACAGATGGCCAACAGGCATATGAAAAAATATTCAACCTCACTGATCATTAGGGAAATGCAAATAAAAACCACAGTGAGATACCACCTCACTCTGGTCAGAATGGCTATCATCAATAAATCAACAAACAGCAAGTGCTGGTGGGGCTGTGGGGAAAAGGGAACCCTGCTGCACTGTTGGTGGGATTGTAGATTGGTGCAGCCACTATGGAAGTCAGTATGGAAGTATCTGGAAATGGAACTACCTTTTGACCCAGCAATTCCACTCCTAGGCATTTATCCTGAAAAACCAAAGACACTAATTCAAAAAAATGTATGCACCCCTATGTTTATTGCAGCACTATTTACAATAGCCAAGACTTGGAAACAATCAAAATGCCCATCGGTAGACGACTGGATTAAGAAACTGTAGTACATTTACACAATGGAGTATTACTCCGCTATAAAGAAGAAAAAAATCGTACCATTTGCAATGATAGGGATGGACCTCGAGAACATTGTGTTAAGTGAAATAAGTCAGTCAGAGAAAGACAAATACCATATGGTCTCACTTATATGTGGAATCTAAAGCACAGAATAAATAAGCAATGTAAACAGAAATAGTCTTAGAGACACAAAGAAAAAACTGATGAGGGCTAGATGGGATGGGGATGGGAGATGGGGAAGGGACGGGCAACATAAACTGATAACTACAATACTACTGCAGATACAGAAGAGACAGTTTAGGGAATATAATCAATAAAGTTGTAAATATTTTTTTTAGGGGAACAGAAGGATGCATGTCCTTTTAGGGAGACCACTTCATGGATGGTGTAGTGGCCTTACCACTGCACTGTACATCTGAAGCTGCCGCTGAACAATATTATATGTCAATTATAATTTAACACATATATAGTCATGGGATGTGGAATATAGTGTGGGGATGGAGTCAATGGAATTCTAATAGATATGTATGATATCGGGTGTGGGCGAGCAGGGGAAAGAAGAGGGGGGAGTCACTTTGTAAGGGGTGAAAGAAATAAGTATTGCACTGTTTTGTACATCTGTAACTAATAATAATAATAATAAAGTTTAAAAAAGTGCAATATTTATAGTATAATAAAAAGAAACTGGTTTGAATCCCAGCTCCACCAGGTACCAGCTATGTGATTTTGAATGCCTTACTTAACCTTTTAAATTTCAAAGTCTTCATAAATGGGAATGACTTAATATGATCGTTCACAAAAATTAGATATGGTATTTACAGTGTTTAACACTATATCTTGTACACAGTAAGCTTTCAATAAATTATGCTATTTTTCATTTAAATAAATAAATAAACAAATAAATGCCAATTCTTGGCACTCCATGACTCCCCCCCGCCCCACTGACTCATGCTAGTTTCAGGGCTGGTGCCATAGACTATCATCTTTCAACGTGAGCCAGAGCCGGGCCTTTCAGACCCACTGGCATCATGGAACTACAGCTTCCAAAAGTTCTCAATGTACACACTCCAAGTGCTGTAACCCCTTAGAGATTCTGAACTTACATTTTACATTTACTGGGAACCCACTAAATGCTGGCTGGTGGTCACTAGGCTAATGTATCTTTGAGATAGTGACAGTATAAGAAGACCCCAGAAACACCCACTTTGGGCATATTCACCAGCAGTTGCTCTCTTCCATTCTTTTGCCATAATGTTGAATAATTCTGAGACTCATAACGTCTGAATCTGTACAGGTCCAGCTCCTGGCTTCTGTACAATTACTGCATAATTCACTTATCTCTAGAAACCATTCCCAGATTGAATCTCCACTCTCACAATTACCATTTGGAGAAACACACGGTGAGAAGCAAAGGGCACCCTTCTGCATGGAAAGCCCACTGGTTCCCCGCCATGCTGCCTTTAAGTTGGTCCTGCTGGGCTCTGCTCCTATAGACGCCTTTCCACCTGGGGCACTGAGGGAATACCACGGCCCACTAGGGGTGCACTTCACTTACCGCACTGGTCTGCGTGGACTCATTCTCAGGTTTGGCTTTAATATCAACAACTCCATCGGCATGGCGGAAGGAGCAGTCAGCGAAGACATCGTAAAATGACAGCTTCTGGGCTTTTAAGCCATAATTCTGTAGCCACTTCTTAGAGTCCCAGGTGTCTTCTGGATTTGATTCATTCTGAAGAGAGGATGCTCCCAATTCTGCGTTTGCAATCACAGCTCATCAGCTATTCATACTATGTAAGTCATTCTGATTTCACCCCCTTTGATACTTATCAGGCTAGCACACATTCTCTGTTAGACCACATTCATTTTAGGAAGTATGTTTTCCAACACAGGACTGGCAAAGAATCAGCTCACAAGACTAGAAGAAAGGAACCTGGTGCTTTTCAGCTCACTGCCCCCACTACATAAGGTGACTGGCCCCATGCGTAGGTGGACATGGCCTATAGACCAAGGCTATGTGTCAGGAGAGCACTGAACTTGGGGTGGGAGGCTCTGAGTTCAAGTTCTGCCTCCATCACTTCCTAGCTTGGAAGTAATGGCAAGTTGCTCAAACTTGGGTGAGTCACTCCACTTAACCTCTCTGAGCTCCAGTGGTATTCTTCACCTGCAGATAGCATCTGCTTGGCCTTTCTAGGTGTGTTGAAGATTCAAAGAGAAAAGTCATGTGGAAGTGCTATGTAATGAGGGGGAAGAAAAGTAGGGGTGTGTAACCTGCACTGAGGTGGAAGTGACCAGTCCCAGAAGGCTGGCGGGCTGCCTCCCACAGGAGCTCCCTGGTGAACTTAGTGGATTTATCCCTACTCAGAGCCTGGCCCTCAACTTGCCGGCTCAGAAACTTCATATGTCAATTCTAGTACCCAGAGCTGACCTATGGCAGTTCACCTTAGATTGACAGGATAAAGTAAAACCCAGAGGCCAATTGCCCAAAGATCCCCAGCCTTCGACACACCCCCTTGGTGTTTTCCAAAGGTTTCCTATACTCTCTAAGAGGAAGGAGTTGTTCTGCTCCATGAGCAGAAAAACCACATGAGCCAGCCATGATGCAAGCAGAAAAGTATTTATCTGGGCGGCTCAAAGCCCCTCCCGACCATACCAGGGACCTGAGGGACCAGAATTTCTGATCGGAGCGCCCCATGCAAGGGGAGGGGACACTGTGACTCACGTAGAAACCAACTGCTTTCAGGGTATTGGGGGCACCAGAGGAGGAAGCACCAGTGCCTGGAGCTGCTGCCCGGGCCTGGGGCAGCTGACTGCTCCTTTCCTCCCAGCCCTGTGCAATGGTGGCACACTGCCAGGGAGAAACTAACCATGCTGGGGGCATTTACAGAATCTGGGAATCAGCAGATATTACAAATCAGGACCTTTTTACTCCAGAGATGGACTGGTAAACATTGATCTGCATGCCACTGGAAGGCAGGCAGAAAGGACCCTGAGCTTGTCATCCCATTGGGACCAGCAGAGCACCAGGAGGGGAGCTCGGCAAGGGATTATAAAATATCCTATGGAACATTAGATCCACCAGCCCCACAAGGCTTATGTCCACTTAGACTAAGGGTCCTAGGCCTGCACACTGAAACCTTCTGAGGAGTTTAAAAAACACCGATGCCTGCGCTCCACCCATTAGACTCTGTTTTAGTTGGTCTGGACACGGATTTGTCAGAGCTCCCCAATGACTTTGCTGTGCAGCCAAGCTTTGTACCTGGGGTAAGATGGAAAGAACTTTCTAAATTATGAGTTGGTGATCCCATCAGTTGTGCTTCTACCAGATACAGATTCAAGTCATACTATACTTTTAATTAACAAGTAGCACTCACTATTGGGGAAATAAAAATATTATCCATACCCACTCATTACTATATTTAAGGGGATATATAATATTTGAAGACATAAAACACTTTGGAGCCATCTGTTTCTCAATAATACCTAAAGGATCTGTCTATTAATCCTACCTGTGAGCCCTGTCCTCAAATTGTAATGGAACATATTTTAAATAATGCACTCTGACATCTACTGGAGCTGGAACATCTCAGAGAACCTTGTGAACCTCAAACCCAACTGGCACCAAAAGCCCCTTTGGGCACCATTGCCAATGCCAGCAGTTGGTTTCTATGTGAGTCACAGAATGTCCCCTCCTCTTGCACGGGACACTCCAATCAGAAGTTCTAGTCCCTCAGGTCAATGGCATCGTTGCCTCTGTCACAGGGAAGCAGGGCAGAGAGAATAAAGCTGTTCTGTCAGTGGGATCAGCCTCATGAGAAACTTTGGGTGGCTGTTTTTTCTCAATTATGGTTACTTACATTCTGAGCCCGTCTCCTCTGTATTTCTACTTTATTTGCCTCCCTTCTTCTGATCAATAGGTGTAGGAGGCAATACAATTTTCATTCAATTATTGCCATAGCAACACGCACACTATCACAACTTTCTGCTCTGTTTCCAGTTGCCTTCTTTTTAAACATGTAGAGCCCTCTATTGATGCTCACTTCTAGCTTACCATAAAATAAATTCCTATAACCACCTCATATCAAACTTATTTTAACAAGGGGTTTTACAGAGCCAGAAACTAATTTCTGACTCCTTCTAGCTTCACCCAGAACCAGGCAGTGTGGTCACCTTCAAGGCATGATACGGACTCCCAATTATCCTCCAAAAAGGGGGTTGGGAGGAAGACTCCAAAGCAACTTGAACTTCATATAGTAAAGAAAGAGCAGTCAAGCATGCAAAAACAGCCTAGGTGCTCCCAAACAGAAGAAAGGGGGTGGGGGGAGAAAGAATCTTCTCACTTTCAGTGCAAATTATACCAGCTAGTGGGGACCTCATTTTACCCAGCAGGGAGAGAGAAGAGGGCCCGACCCTGGGGGTGGTCCTTTCCAACCCCTGCAGTTACCTTAATAAGAGTGTCGCACAAATTCCTGCCTACAGAGCCTAGGATGATCCCTTCGTTTATTATAGAGGAGTGAGCTCACAGGCGCAGCCTGACTCCATTGCTTTCCTTTCCCAAGTGACACATTGCTCAGGAATTTCTGCCAGTTACAGCAGGAGAAGCACATGGCAGATCGCATCTAGTGCACAGAAGCAACTGGACTGGTCTTCTCCAGCCTATTTACCAACCTCAGAACACGTTGTAATGCAAAAGAGTGACCAGCCAATGCTTTTTAAACATCGCTGCTAAAGCTAGGCCACAGTAAAATGACACATCAAGCCCAGTGGCTCAGGGCCCATTCTCCCCTGAGGCACAGTTCCCAAGCGTCTCCCAGCCACAAGGGGTTCAACACCAGCACAACTGCCTGTCCCACAGAGATGCTTCATCTCACGCATCAATTTGGCTGGGCCACACTACCCAGGTACTTGGTCAAACATTATTGTAGATGTTTCTGTGAGGGCATTTTTTAGAGGAGATTAACGTTCAAATCAGTAGACTTTGAGGAAAGCAGATAATTGGCCTTACCATGAGTGGGCCTCCTCCATTCAGTTGACAGCCCTAGGAAAAAAAGACTGACTCCCCCGAGGAAGGAGGGCTCCGGAAGCAGCTGGTCCTCAGATGCCCTGCCCTGGGTGTCCAGCCCGCACCCTGCTCTGCCAGTTCTGGGGTCGCCAGTCCCCATGTTCATGTGAGCCAATTCCCTCTCTCTGCAAACATACACATACACACATGCACACACACACACATGCACACACACGTGTACGTACACACACTCACACATATCCTGTTTGTTCTGTATCTCTGAGGAACACCACTAATACACGCCTACTGCTCCCCCAAAAGTCACCTGTCCAGCTCGTCATTCCTGCCACACCAGGTCCATGTCACTTTCACAGGACCATCAGCTAATGAATACACTAGAGCTAGGTCTGGAACCTACCTGAGAGTTTCAAGGTCAATGTTCCCCACATTGTTCCATGAACATATTTCTACTGCATGTTAGTGATTGTGAATCATAAAGAGGGTTCTGTGGAAAAAAGTTTGGGGAGCTTGAAGGTAAACACATTCAGGTCTCTTTGTCACATGCCTGTCTAAGCCTGTGTGGGCTCCCCAGCAGCACAGGCCTGTCTGAGCCTCTGTGTGACCCTGCAGTGGGCTCCCCAGCAGCACAGGCCTGTCTGAGCCTCTGTGTGACCCTGCAGTGGGCTCCCCAGCAGCACAGGCCTGTCTGAGCCTCTGTGTGACCCTGCAGTGGGCTCCCCAGCAGTACAGGCCTGTCTGAGCCTCTGTGTGACCCTGCAGTGAGCTCACCAGCACAAAAGCCTGTTTAAGCCTCTGTGTGACCCCTCAGTGGGCTCCCCACCAGCACTGACCCAACTAAGCCTCTGTGTGACTGCGCAGTGGGCTCCCCAGCACACAGGTCTGTCTGAGCCTCTGTGTGACCCTGCAACGGGCTCCCCAGAAGCACAGCCCCGTCTAAGGTTCTGTGTGACCCTGCAGTGGGCTCCCCAGCAGCAGGGATTGAACAGTGTTTCTTAAAGCTAGTCAGCTTTAGGGCCGGCCGAGTAGCTTAGTTGGTTAAGAGCTCGCTCAAGAGTGCGAGTTGAGCCCTGAGCAACAGCAGTTCGATGCCCAGCCCAAGCTAAGCTGCCTCTGAGCTGCCAACAGGTGGCAGGAGGGCTCAGCTAAAAAAAAAGCTAGTCAGCTTCAGATCCTTTTTGCACAGAACATTTAGGAGGACTTAGACTTGATAGACAACAATGTGGTATACGCTGCCCAATATTTCTGGGATCACAGGTGCGTGAGATGCTACACCTACCCTGACTGCCATGTGACAAGTTGTATGGGAAATGCATACAGTGGTTAGTTGAAAAGGAAAGATTCAAAAGATGGAAGTCATGTCCAACAGAAAGAAAGTAGAAAAAGGTATTACTTTACAAGTAGGCTGGAAGAATGTTTAAACTACAACACGTGCGACTGGCCACAGAGAAATCAGGAGCAATAAACCCGCCCAAAGGCTGAAAGGAAACCACTGCGAAAGAAGGTTGCAAGCCACATTTAACATCTACATCAAAAATGGCCTTTAAAATCAACTGAAAAGAGTTGAGGATCAGTGATGTAGGTGACACATAATATCTTAGGCAACTGTAACACAGATCAATTCAAGCCATTTGGTATAAAGTGGAAAAATCAAGATTAAGGATTGAGAGAAGGATTAATCGAGTTCGGGAATTTAGGCTCAGAACATGAAATTCATTTGGTAGTGAGAATGAGAACTCTGAAACAGAGTAGGAATACTAGAATTAAACCAAGACAGAAATCTGAATCTGTTTCCTTCAGAAATTAAAATATCTGCCACTTTTTTTGATCTTGCATCATCCACTGCTAACATTTTTTTTCATAGATTCTTTTAAAAAATTGCAATATAATTCATATACTATAAAATTCATCCTTTAAAATATACAATTCAGTGGAGTTTAATTTATTTCCACAGTTGTACAAACATCGCCACTATTTAATTGCAGCCTGTTTTCATCACCCCTAAAAGAAACCCTGTACTCATTAGAAGTCACTCTCCATTTACCTTACCCTCTTCCTCCTCCCCTACCCCACTAATTTAGTCTATGGATCTGCCTGTTCTGGATGCTCATGTAAATGAAATCATACAAACTGTGATCTTTTGTGTCTGGCTTCTTTAATTTAGCATAATGTTTTCAAAGTTAATCCACAATGTGGCGTGTAACAGTACCAAAGACTTATTATTAGAGATCGTTTAACTTCTTCCTTTCCAATCAGGAGATCTTTATTTCTTTTTTTTGCCTAATTGTGTTAGCTAGAACCTCTGGTACAATGTTGAAGTATTCCTTTATGTAGATCTATATTTCCCTTCATTTTTCCTTATAAAAATATCATTCTCCTCCTGCCTAAGGGATTTCTTCTAACATTTTCTACACAGATGTTCTGATAATAAATTCTTTCAGATTTTGTTATGCCTGGACACGTCTTTACTTTTGCCTTTGTTTCTGAAATATATTTTCATGGAATATAGAATTCTAGATTGAAAATTTAAGGTACTGAATGGAAAACAAAGATGTCGCTCCCGTCTTTTCACTTGCAACAAGAAATGTGCTGTCACACTCATCTTCGTTCCTTTGTACATAACATGTCTTTTTCTTCCCCTGGTTGCTTTTAAGATTTCCTCTCTATTACTGGTTTTGAGCAAGTTGAGGATGATGTCCCTTGGTAAAGTTTCTTTCACTTTCCTGCCATTCATGATTTCTTGCATCTCTGGGTTGCAGTTTTCATGAAATTTGGAAATTTTTCAGTCTTTATTTCTTCAAATATTTTTCTGTTTCCCATTCTCTCTTCTCATCAGGAATTCCATCTACATGTATATATACAGAGGGTGCCAAAAAATGCATACACATTTTAAGAAAGGAAAAAAAACTGTATTAAAATTGTAATACTCAATATATACCAATAACAGAAGATGAATACAAGTCATACGTATACATTTTTTTGGCACCTGGTATTTGGCACCTGGTATTTGGCAACGTGAAATTGTCTCACAGCTCATTTCTTTGTCTTTTATTACTATTATTTTTCTCTGCATGTCTCATTTTGGATAGTTTCTATTGCTGTGTCTTCAAGTTCACTAATCTTTTATTCCTGCAACATCTAACTGCCATTAATCCCATTCAGCATGCTTTCATCTAAAAGCTTGCATCTCTAAAAGTTCAATGTGTCTTTTTTTTACATCTTCCTTGTCTTTATTTAACTTTTTGAATGTATGAAATAGTAATAATAGCTGTTTGAATGTCTTTTCCTGCCAATCCTAACATCTGTATCAGTTCCCAGTCAATTAGACTGGTCATTAAGGGGAGCACTTCCTACTTTCTTTCACACCTAAGTAACCTTTGATTGGATGACAATTATTGTGAATTTTACCTAGTTGGGTACTGGGAGTTTCTGTATTGTTATAAAGTTCTCTAAGTTTTGTTCTGCAATGCAGTTAAGTTACCTAGGAAGAGTTCTTCCTTTCATGTCTTGCTTTGATGATTTCTTAGGAGAGCCCAGACAGAGCTCAATTTAAGGCTTGTCAGTCCCCATTACCAAGGCAACACCTTCACAAGTAGTCTGCCGGTGCCCCATGAGGCTGGTGAAAACAGATCGTGTGCGAGTTCCAGCCCTTTCTTTCTAATTCTTTCCAGTGGATCTTTCCCAGCCACAGGTAACCCTCACATGAATGAGCTGATCAGTACTGAGCTGAATTCTCAAAGGGAGTTCTGCAGATTTCCAGAGTTCTCTCTCTGTGCACCTCTCTCCTCTCTGGTACTTTGCCCTGTGAAGTTTACATGTCTTGGTCTCATTGAACTCTTCACTCTGGCTCCTAAACTTTGGGAGTTTGCTGTGTTCCACCTGAGATCCTTGTCCCCACACCACAGCCTGGAAACCTCCTTGAAGCACTAAGCTGGAACAATCCAGAGCTCACCCTGGATTTTCTAAGTATCTCAGGGATCACTGGTCTTCATGGCTTGGTGTCCAATGTTGTAAAATATCATTGTTTCATATATAAGGTCTGACAATTAAGTTTGCAAACGCATCCTGGAAAAAAGTGCCACATACCAAATTGCAGAATATCATTATGGTCACCTTGAAAGTAGTTCCCTTGGGAAGCTATGCACCAATGCCAGTGCTTAGTCCACGCTTCAAAGCAATTTTGGAACTCTTTTTCTGGAAAGGCCATCAGAGCTGTTGTCATATTACCCTTGAGTCCTGAACATCATCAAAATGTTTTCCTTTCAATATTTCCTTTATCTTCAGGTAAAGAAAGAAGTCATTGGGGGCCAGATCAGGTGAGTAGGGAGGGTTCCAATGCAGTTATTTGTTTACTGGCTAAAAACTCCCTCACAGACAGTGCCATGTGAGCTGGTGCATCGTCGTGATGTAAGAGCCATGAATTGTTGGTAAAAAAGTTCAGGTCGTTTTCGTCTTTTTCATGCAGCCTTTTCAGCACTTTCAAATAGTAAACCTGGTTAACTATTTGTCCAGTTGGTACAAATTCATAATGAATAATCCCTCTCATATAAAAAAAAAAAATTAGTGGGCCGGGCAAGTGGCGCATTGGTTAAGAGCTGGTTTGGGATGCCAGCAGCCCCAGTTCGGATCCTACATATGAGGGTCAGTGACACTGCCCTCTACAGCTAACAACAGCTCCACCTGGAGCTGGGCTGCGAGCCCTGGTGACGGTGTAGGCTGCAGCCCCTGCTGCAGTGGGCTGCCATAGGCTACAGTGAGTGGCCAGCAGCCAGCGTGAGTGGCCGGCAGCCAGCGTGAGCTGCCAATAGCTACAGTGAGCAACCATCCAGAGGCCAGCGACTGATCAGCCTCATCCAAGAAGAGCGCAATGACAATACCAACATGAGCCAGTGAAGCAACGTCCTCCCCAACTAGACTAAAGAACAAAAAGACAGCAACTTGTCTGTTCCCCTTCCCCAACTCCCCAACATTGTTCCCCTCCCCCAATTCCTGAATAAAATCTTTAAAAAAAAAAAAAGTTAGCAACATCATTTTGACTCTTGATTTGGACTGACGGGACTTTTTTGGTTGTGGAGAATTGGCTGACTTCCACTCAGCACTTTGACACTTTGTTTCAGGGTCGTATTGGTACACCCATGTTTCATCACTAGTGTTAACATGGCCCAAAACATCGTCTTGCCTCTCCAAAAGGTCTTGGCAAACTTCGACTCTCCTTCGCTTTTGTTCATCGATGAGCTCCTCTGGGACCACTTTTGCACATGCCTTTCTCATGCCAAGGTTTTCACTTAAGATTTTCTTAACTGTTTCTCTATTGATGTTTACTTCGTCTGCTATGCTTCTCGCAATCAGCTGATGATTTTGATGTACAATTTGATGAATTTTTGCAATGTTTTCATCAGTTCTGCTCATTACTGGCCGTACTGACCTCTCTTCATCAGTGAAGCATTCGCTCCCCTCAGAAAAATGTTTAATCCATTTGTACACTGCGTCTTTCTTCATGGCATTATCCCCATAAACTCAGACTAACATGACCCTGATTTCACTTCCACATAACAAGAAATGTAATGTTTGTTTGTTGTTTTAATTCAAACACAGACATTCTCGTGATGGCACACAAAAACACACAACAATAATGAATGCCACTCAGCCAGACACTGCTACACATCGACACAAAAAAAGCTGTGAGACACTGATGTACCTGGGCTATGAAACCTTACCGAGCTGTTTGTACAGTGCTGCCAATGTAAGCGCACGGTGGCAAGTTCGCAAACTTAATCGTCAGACCTTGTATTTTTTCAGTTCCCCGCCGGGAATTCTCATGTCCTGCTCTTGGTAATTAAGCGAGGTCAAAATTACCAACTTCCGGTAAAATGGCGCAAAGATGGACGCTGTGCTAACTGCCTCCCAGGATCGCACCAAAATTACAAACAAATTATACAGCATTCAACCCCGGAGGTCCCCGGAACACTGGAGGAACAGAATCACTAAACGAAGAACTTAAAGAGGAAGCCGCATCAGGTCTGGTAGGACGGGCGGAGACGAGAGAGGGAGAGCCCTGTAAGGGAAGCCCCAGCCGTGGGAAGCTTGTCTGGTTGGGGGAGAGACCCTCCAGCCGCACACCAAGCTCACCAGCCCAGAACTCCTTAGCCGGGAAGAGAAGCTCTAAGATAGCTGGCAGTAAATTACTAAGGACTCTCTTTGCTCAGCTCGGTGAGGCTAAGAGCGGCTGGAGAATCAGTGGGGCCGGCGCCCAGGCTTGCTCGCCAGTGAGCACTTACCTGGTTCCTGGTGGAGGGAGTGGCTGTGTGAGCCGGGAGCCTGCAGGGACGGACTGAACTGAGCACCTTTGGTGCAAAGGCTGGAGGTTTTTGAACTGTTGTTCCCGTGGTGCGGAGCCTGCACGCAAGTGGTGTAGGGAGGGCGCCATTTTGTCGGGCTTGGGCCCTCCCACGAAGGATCAGGTCTGAGACCTAATTAGTCTGATGGAATTGGCGCAAAAGTATGTGTGTGCATGCGCATGCGGCCTTGGATCCCCACCCTCCACCCGGCTTATATTGCGTTGCCAGGGAAATGCAGGGTGGGTGCCCTCCGGCTCCAAAAGGCTGCTCACTGAGACGTGGGAGTGCGCAAGCTGCCTCGGGTCCCCGCTCTCCGCACTCCGCTTGCCGAGTTGCCAGGCTGGTGATTGGTTGTCGGGCTGCTCGGCCTGATCTGCGAGCGGCTGGTTAGGACAGGCTGAGACTGGGAGTTTTCCTGGGAGTGTTGGGCCGTGAGCTGTGTGCCTGCGTCATCTAGCCAGGGCTCTCCTGGTGATCTATCTAATACATGAAGCAATCCTAGAGCGACAGCCAGAATGGGGAAACAAAGAAACACGTCACAAGTAAAAGATCAGAAGAAACCTCCAGAAATGGAACCAAATGAAACAGAGGGATCCAACCTTTCAGAGACAGAGTTTAGAACACTGATGATAAGAATGTTTAAGGAACTTAGCGAGGACATAAAGAAGGATAGGGAAACCATAAAAAACAACCTGTTAGAACTAAAGAATACAATAACTGAAATGAAGAACACACTCGAAGGAATCACCAGTAGAGTAGATGAAGCAGAGGAGCGGATCAGCAATTTGGAAGATAAAATAGCAGAACTCACCCAGCTGGCACAGCAAAAAGACCAAAGAATAAAAAACAATGAAAATAGTTTCAGAGCCCTATGGAACAAGGTGAAGCGCAACCACCATCGAATCATAGGGATACCAGAAGGAGAAGAGAAGAAGCAAGGGGTCGAAAATGTATTTGAAAAAATAATGACTGAAAACTTCCCTACCCTGGCGAAGGAAATCAACATACATGTCCAGGAAGTGCGGAGGGTTCCAAACAAGCTGAACCCAAACAGGTCCACACCAAGACACATCATAGTTAAAATGGCAAAGGTTAAAGACAGAGACAGAATCCTAGAGGCTGCAAGAGAAAGACAGCAGGTTACATACAAAGGAACTCCTGTTAGACTAACAGCTGACTTGTCTACAGAAACTCTGCAGGACACAAGGGAGTGGCAGAAGATATTCAAAGTGACACAAAATAAAGGCCTACAACCAAGACTGCTCTACCCAGCACAGCTATCACTTAAAATTGAAGGAGAAATAAAGAGCTTCTCAGAAAAGAATAAACTTAAGGAATTCATTACCACCAAGCCAGCATTGCAAGAAATGTTAAAAGGGCTTTTTTAAAATAAAGAAGGGGGTAAACAAGCTAACCCAGAGAGACAATTTAAGAAGATTGAAGTCATATCAAGCAGATATAAAGGAAAAACTGATAGTTGCTGGCTGGGAGGGAGTGGGGAAGAGGGAGAGGGGGAAGGTTTTGGACAGTGTATGTGGGACTACAATGTTGCCACAGGGATATGGGGGCAGTTCTGGGAATGTAATTGATAATGTTGTGAAGAGACTATTATGTTGCAAGAAATGAGTCAGTCGGAGGACAGGTACCATGTGATCTCACTTGTGTGTGGAGTCTGAAGAGCTGAGTGAACGATCAAAGTAAACAGACTCATAGATGTAGAGGAAAAACTGAGGGTTGCTAGTTGGGAGTGGGGTGGGGATGGGGGGGAAGGGGAAGGGATTAGACAGCATAAATAGACAACTACAATATTGCCACAGGGATATGAAACACAGTTCGGGGAATACAATAATGTTGTAAAAATTTTGTGGCATGTCAGATAATCATATGTCTTGTTAGGGAGACCACTTCATGGATGGAGAAGAGGCTTGATCACTGCACTGTACACCTGGAGCTGATGTTGTATAGTATTGTATGCCAACTGCAACTGAATATGTGGATGGTCACAGGATGTGGAGTATACTGTGGAGGGGAGTCAGGGGAGGTGTGATGGATATGTATAAGGGGGGGGGAGTGGGGTGGCGAACTGGGGGAGGGGGATATTCACTTTGGGGAGTAAAGAGTATAACTATTGCATTGTGTTGTACACCTGAAACTAATAAAAAATAAATAAATAAATAAATAAATAAATAAATAAATAAATAAATAAATTACCACTGGCCAGAGTGTCTTAACTCACCATCTTCTTATCCCAGAGATCATGGGTCCCCCTGCTTCACTTTCATTCTTTCAGGATGACAGAGGACTGTCTGGGTTCTTGACTCTATGCTTGCACTGAGTGGGGTGTCACTAACAGTGCACTGTGCTCCAGACAAGCCTGATCAGGCTCGTTCTTGGGAACCCCCAGGAGCTAGTCCTGGCACAGCACCTGTACCTGCTGCTTCTTGAGGCCCAGTCAAGACACCTGGTCACAGGACAAAGTAACTGTCACCAGGAATGCATCAAGTTGCACAGGGCAAGCTCGTCTAGGCCTTCAACCGCTTCCCTCCTGTACATGTGTCCCCTTTCCCATTTCTCCTCTTCAGCTGCATCCCTGTCCCAATCAGCCTGGCCTCCTTGCCCTCCTCCCACACTGACACCTCTGTAATATAGGTGGGGACCAAAAGGCAATATAACCAGACATAGGTTCCCAAACTGTTGCACATTCGGGTGGCTCGGGGAGCTTTCCAAAATCCCAGTGTCCAGATTGCACCCACATGGATTAAATCAGAATGTCAGGGGTGGGTACCAGGGATCGGTATTTTTTCTCTAGATGAGGTTTGAATCCCAGCTTCATCACTTCTAGCTGTGTGGCCTTGGGTCACCTCAACAGTTCAACAGTTACTTAACCCTAAGTGAAAATAATAGTAGCACCTATTTTACAAGGTTGTGGGAAGGATTAAATGAGTTAATACTTGTGAGGAGCACAGAACAGTGGCTGATATGTAAGGTATGTGCTGTAAGTATCAGCTGCTATTATTACAAGTGGTGTACTAAACGAAAAAGTGCCTTACAGAGGAAACCTTTACTCATTCACACTCTCAGGCAGGAGTCAGTACTAGCTCCCCTAACTGTGAAGGGAAAACAGTGAGCTAACATTTACAAAGGACCCGCTAGGTGGGAAACATGTATTATGTTACTGAGTCTTCACTATGATTCCTAGGCACCGATATTATCATATTCATTTTGCAGAAGAATAAACTAAGGCTTCAAGATGTGAACTCGGGTTAACCTAGTGATGGAAATGAATTTACAATCAGGTCTTTCTCACTCCAAACACAGGCTCCTCTGGACCCTCTTCTCAACTAGACCTTGACCTTTGAACTTCCCTGTTGGTCTTCACATCCCTCAATTTTAGCAAACATCCTGCTCCATCAGTTTATCCAGAATGCCCTGGATATTTGACCAAATTCCTCACCCCTTCTCAGTGGCATCTGATCACCTGGCCTGCCTGCAGCAAGCATTCTGCCAGGTCTGTTTAGCCAGAAACACCCCCACCCCTGATGTTTCCTCTCAGTGATTTTCCATCTGCCAACCCCCACCCTGTTCCTTGGCCATAAATCCCCACTTGTCCATGTTGTGTCCATAACTGAGCCCAGTTCACACTGTCTCTTCTCCCTATTGCAATAGTTCCTGAATAGAAACTGTTTTTACTGCTTTAACCACTGTCCAGCTCTGGCTGTTCTTTAACAATCTACACACACACACACACACACACACAGCTCAGGGCGCTATTCTGGAGGTTGCTTAAAGAGCTCTCCCTGGAACACGGAAACAGCCCCCTCCCCCAATCAGTAGCAGTTATGACTTTTCACACCAATGACCAGAAGTGGCACCCACCACAGTCCATTGTGGCCATGGTGGCTTTGGCAGGCTTGGCCACCAGTCCCTGGATCTGGGCCAGCGTGCTGCAGGCTTCCTTCATCTCCCTCCAGATGAGAAACACGTCCTCTCGGACCTCGGCTCCTGCAAGGGAAACACACATGAGCAGGCGGCCATGGCAAGCCTGAGAACTCTCTCGTTGCCCTGACAGGCCTGGCACACCCTGGCTGAGTTTCTAGAACATTTCTGAACATTAAATTCCACTTTCCTCTCTAACTCCTGAGGCTCAAAACTGAAATCTCTAAGGAAGTGCTGTCATCTCAGGAAATCATAAATGCAGACTTTAGGATGCAATCAATCCCTATAAAGTAAATATCTGTAGCAGCCAGAATGTTTTAAGATGAATTACTGATAACACTCAAATAAGATAAAGAATAAAAATATTCAAAAGCACCTAATAACAGCTGGGTGGCTGCCATGAGGAGGGATGCGAGGCCCTGGTCCTTTGTTGACTCAGCTGAGATGGCCTCACCTTTGAAAGCACTCCACAAGCATTTATTGCCCCTGAGGTAATCTCGGGTCTCTGGTCGCCCTCGCTGGACCTCTGCCATCTCATAGGGCTGGCTTGGACTGTACAACTTTTTTTAATGATAAGGCTCAATTAATATAGAGTTCAGGGCCGGCCGAGTGGCGCATTGGTTAAGCGCTGGTTTTGGGATGCCAGCGGCCCCGGTTCGGATCCCACATGAGGGCCAGTGACACTGCCCTCTACAGCTAACAACAGCTCCCCCTGGAGCTGGGCTGTGCGAGCCCCGGTGATGGTGTGGGCTGCCATAGGCTATAGTGAGTGGCCCGCAGCCAGCGTGAGCGGCTGGCAGCCAAGAGTGAGCTGCCAATAGCCGCAGTGAGCGACATCCAGAGGCCAGCGACCGATCTGCCTCATCCGGGAAGAGCGCAATGACGATACCAACAGTGAAGCAACATCCTACGCAACTAAACTGAAGAACAAAAAGACAGCAACTTGTCTGTTCCCCTTCCCCGATTTCCCAACTTCCCCGATTTCCCAACGCTGTTCCCCTCCGCCAATTCCCCAATAAAATCTTTAAAAAAAAAAAAAAAAAAAAATATAGAGTTCAATCAATCAATCAAAATTCGTCCAATGTAGGAGTTCCAAGCTGTGCCTTCACCCAGGTCCAGGCTCTAACAGCTCAGCAGTTTCCAGAGTTTAGGGAGGGTGTCCGAGCAGGAAGGACTTGGGTGTGACTCTAAAAGTGCAGCAGAAGGGGCCATGTGGTGACATCTTGACAGTATTAATATCAATATCCGGTTGTGATGCTGTCCTATAATTTTGCCAGATGTTACTATGGGTGAACCTGGTTAAAGGGCACGTGGGTGTCTATCATTTCTTACAACCGTATGTGACCTACAATGACTCCTGTGCCGTCTGCCCAAACCTGCTATGCATGCCAGTGTTGCCTCCAAGAGTCACCACGAATACAAGATGCCACCCAGCCATTTTCAGCAGTGTCCATGTGTCCATGGGCCCAGCCCCCAGCCTGGCCCTACTCAAGGCATCATGGGGGCTCCAAGGGAGCCCCTGCTTCTAAGATAGTTGCACAGACAAGAATTTAGCAGATGTGTTCTCTAGTTTTAAAAACACCATTCTAGTAAAAAGCTTATTTAAAATAAAAACAAAACAACTCTGTTTCATAGACTACACAGTTGGCTCAGGGGACACTGATGTTACCACTGAAGTAAGCTGAGTCCCAGTTCTCTAGTGACAAAAACCTCCTGAGGCTCTTGCTATGTGCCTGGCCTTACATTTGGGCATTTCTAAACATTTTCTCCTTTCTCTTCACCACAACTCTACAGGCAAACTCTGTTCTCGTGCTCATCTTACAGCTGCATGAACTGAGACAAAGGGAGTTGTCCAAGGTCACACAGTCAAACAGTGGCAGTGCCGAGTCAAACTCAGGCGGGTGTGACTGCACCAGTGGTCGCCCTGCCAGTCGCCCTGAGATGGGGCGGATGGTTGCAGACGGGCCCTGCAGCCCCTTGCCCAGCAGCTGAGGAGACTCCACTTACCAAGCCTGTCTACATAATGGCCCACAGGCACCTGAGATCACACAGCCACAAAGAATCAGAGGCTTCTGTCAGGTCTACAAGTCACCCCAGGAGATTCATCCACCAGGGCAAAGGGCTGACCCTGAAGCCACCAGGACAGACTAGGGCAGACCAGAGTCGATGTTTCTGACTTTAAAAAAAGGAGGGCAGGGCAGAAGTGAAGGGACAGTAGAGCTGTGGCCCTCCAGAAGTCGGGCAGATCAAGTGAGGGAGTATTAATAGCTGTGTTTGTAAAGAAGCAAGTGACAAGCCCTGACAGAGATGGATGGCCACCACAGCTTTTCAGCCATCAACAGCCCCAGGGTTGAAATGCGATTTGTGCCCAGCTCCGAACTGGAACTCCAGATATAGCGGTCTCCTGCCAGATACAAACCTCATGCTCACAGCCTTTCTGGCTCCTGGGAAAGCAGGCTGACCTCCAGCTGCTGCTTGGGCATGGAGGTGTTAAGTAGCAGGATTCTCTCTTTAAAAATTTCAACGAGTCAGGGCTTTCCATTTCAGCAGGCTTGTCAATAATATCTCAAGGAGGAGTGACCACAGGTCAGCCTCCAAGGAAAAATTTCCAAGGAAATACAGCTGCCTCTCGATCAGGGAGACCAGGTGTGTGTGAGGGCAGCAGTGACTTGAGAGAGGCTCCCCTGTGCGAGCAGGAATGAGGGCCACCATCACACTGGTTTAATCATTGTCATTAGGCAGCTACAGTTTCCTACACAGGATCAGGAAACACAACTCAAAACTAGGTTTGCTTTAAAAAACAAAACAAAACCAGCTCATGAACAAGAAAAACGACAGGGCAATAAGAAGCATAACTTAGAACATGGAGGGGAACATAGAGGGTTTATTTCGAGTTACTCCATAGGTTGTGTGCGAGAGCTGCCATTTGCATCTGGCACATCTTTTATAGGGTCACTTCTAAGGGACTTAGCTGGGATATGGGACAGTTGCAGTCCAGGGAGACACCCACCCCTGGAAACAGAAGAGGAGGGAGGACGGAGCACAGGAAGCCCAGGGTCCAGAAAGCTGTGTGAATCTGAAATTCTTGATGCTCAACCAGAGAGGAGACAAAACCACAATGAACCCTCAGGGGCTCAGCCAGCCATGGCGTGCTGTGCCCAGAAGCGGGATACAGCTCTTCATGGAGGCATCTGGACTTAAAAGCTCCTCGAATCCAGCAGCCCCTCCTGCCCCGACCCCTGACAGGCCCCAATGCCCAGGTCATGACCTGAAGGCTCACAGAAGGCTGAGTCAGTTGGGAGAGATGTCGCAGTGCGCTGCTACGTTTCATTAGCACCTCATATTGATTTCTCAGACTGGTTATTTAAACAAATGGAATGAGATCCAGCTCAGATATGTTTTGTGTGTCAGGGGAAGAGCCCTGAGTATCTGTCATAAAACACCACCTACGACTTCCAGTAAGATGGCAGAATAGACGGACGCCGGGCCAACTGCCTCCCAGGATCACAGAAAATTACAAATAATTTATACAACATTTAACCTCGGAAGTCCCCAGAACACTGGATGAACAGAACCTCTAAATGAAGGACCTAAAGAGGAGGCCATGTCAAGTCTGGTAGGAGGGGCGGAGACAAGAGAGGGCGAGCACCTTGGAGGACACCTCAGCAGTGGGGAGGCTTCTCCAGATGGGGGAGAGACACTCCAGCCCCACACCGAGCTCACCAGCCCAGAGTTACTTTGATGGGAACAGGAGTTCTACAATACCTGGCAGTAGAAATTAGTGAGGACTCTCTTTGCTCAACTCGGTGAGGCTGAGGGCAGCTGCAAAACCAGTGGGGCTGGCATATGGGCTCACTCGCTGGTGAGCACTCACCCGGTCCCTGATGGAAGGAATAGCTGTGTGAGCCAGACCCAGGAGCCTGCAGGGGTTGACTGAACTGAGGGCCATTGGTGCAGAAGCTGGAGGTTTTGGGACCATAGTTCCCCTGGTGTGGAGCTTGTACACAAGTAGTGTACAGGAGGGCACCAATTTTTCAGGGTTGGGCCCTCTCACAGAGGGTCAGATCTGGGACCACATTGGTCTGCTGAAATTGGCGCAGGAGTGCATGTGTGCATGCGTTCGTGCGCATGCGGCCTTGTATTCCCACCCTCCGCCTTGCTTGTGCTACATTGCCAGGGAAATGCAGGGCGGATGTGCTCCAGCTCCAAAAGGCTGCTCACTGAGAAGTGGGAGTGCGCCAGCCACCTTGGATCCCCACTCTCTGCCCTGTTTGTGCTGCATAGCCAGGAAAATGCCAGGGGGGTGTGCTCCGGCTCCATCAGGTTGTACTCTGTGACGCAGGAATCCGCAAGCCGCCTTGGGTCCCTGCTCTCTGCACTGTTTGTACAGAGTTGCCAGGCTGAGGACTGGCTGTCAGGCTGCTCGGCCTGATCAACGAGCAGCTGATTGGGACAGGTTGAGACTGGGAGTTTTCCTGAGAGTGTTGGGCCGGGAGCTGTGCACCTGCGTGATCTGGTCGGGCTTTTCCTGGCAAGTTTGTGTGGGCTGGTTGCTGGTACAGAGTGCATGCTGCTCTGATTTGATGGGGGCCACTGACCACATCCAGTGGTGCCTTGGGGGTCTCCCCATCCACCTAGAGCTGTGTTGCCAGAGGCACCCTGAACCACGGGTGCCTGGCCCCCAACTCCGCAGGCCACAGAGGGTTTTTCAAAGCAGCAGACAACCCGCAACAACCGGTGAAGATTTTTGGTAGTGAGCAGGGTTCCAGAGCACACAGCAGCTAATTGTGGAAAGCTCACTGCAAACCTGAGAGGAAGGCCAGCGAGTAACACGATAAGCCCTACCCCCAACAGCTGGTGCTGAGTCACCCAGAGACTCTCTATTGCTGAGCAAGTGGTCTTCAGACTAAAGAGGACGGAGAGCACCCCCACTTTCTTTTTCTTTTTTTCTCTTCTTTCTAGGTGATCTATCTAATACATCAAAGCAATCACAGAATGACAGCCAGAATGAAGAAACAAAGAAACATGTCCCAGGTAAAAGATGAGAAGAAAACTCTAGAAATGGAACTAAATGAAACAGAGGTTTCCAAACTTTCAGAGACAGAATTTAGAACACTGATAATAAGAATGTTTAAGGAACTTAGCAAGGACATAAAGAAGGATAGTGAAACCATAAAAAACAACCAGTTAGAACTAAAGAACACACTGGAAGGAATCACCAGTAGATTAGATGAAGCAGAGGATCAGGTCAGTGAATTAGAAGTCAAAATAGCAGAAATCACCCAGTTGGAAAAACAAAAAGAAAAAAGAATAAAAAACAATGAATATAGTTTAAGAAACCTGTGGGACAAGATGAAGTGCAACAACGCTTACATCATAGGAATACCAGGAGAAGAGAAGAAGCAAGGGATTGAGAATGTATTTGAAGAAATAATGACTGAAAACTTCCCTACCCTGGTGAAGGAAATCAACACACAAACCCAGGAAGTGCAGAGAGTTCCAAACAAGCTGAACCCAAACAGACCCACACCAAGATACATCATAGTTAAAATGGCAAAGGTTAAAGACAGAGACAGAATCCTAAAAGCAGCAAGAGAAAGACAGCAGGTAATACACAAGGAACTCCTGTAAGACTAACAGCTGACTTGTCTACAGAAACTCTGCAGGCGAGAAGGGAGTAGCAGGAAATTTTCAAAGTGACGCATAATAAAGGTCTACAACCAAGATTGCTCTATCGAGCATCATTTAAAATTGAAGGAGAGATAAAGAGCTTCTCAGAAAACAATAAGCTTAAGGAATTCATAACCACCAAGCCAGCATTGCAAGAAATGTTAAAAGAGCTTTTTTAAACAGAAGAAAGGGGAAAACAAGCTAACCCAGGAAGCCAAGAAATACAAATAACAAAATGGCAATAAAAATGCACCTATCAGTAATCACTTTAAATGTGAATGGGTTAAATGCTCGAATCAAAAGACACAGAGTGGCTGAGTGGATAAGAAAACAAACCCAGGTATATGCTGTCTACAAGACACACAGAGACTGAAACTAAAGGTATGGAATAAGATATTTCATGCAAATGGAAATGAGAAAAAAGCTGGAGTCGCAATTCTTATTTCTGACAAAATAGACTTTAAAAGGAAGACTACAATAAAAGACAAAGAAGGGCACTACATAATAATAAAGGGATTGATTCAACAAGAAGACATAACCCTAGTAAACATCTATGCACCACACATAGGAGCTCCTAAATATATAAAACAGATTTTGACAGACATAAAGACAGAGATCAAAAGTAACACTATCATAGTAGGGGACTTCAACACCCCATTGTCACCAATGGACAGATCCTCCAGACATAATATCAACATGGACACAGTGGCCTTAAATGACACTTTAGACCAGCTGGATTTAATCGCTGTTTTGAGAGCATTTCACCCCAAAGCAACAGAATATACATTCTTCTCAAATGCACAGAGAACATTTTCCAAGGTAGACCACATGTTAGGCCACAAAACAAGTCTCAACAAATTTAAGAAGACTGAAATCATATGAAGTGTCTTTGACCACAAAGCTATGAAACTAGATCAATTATAAGAAGAAACCTGGAAAGCAGACAAACAAATGGAGATTGAAAAACATGCTACTAAACAGCAAGTGGGTCAAAAGTGAGATCAAGGAGGAAAACAAAAGATACCTCGAAACAAATGAAAATGAAAACACTACGACCCAAAATCTCTGGGATGCAGCGAAAGCAGTCCTAAGAGGGAAGTTCAGAGAAGTGCAGGCCTACCTAAAGAAGGAAGAAAAATCTCAAATCAACAGACTATCTTTACACCTATGGGAACTGGAAAAAGAACAGCAAAACAAGCCCAAAGGGAGTACAAGGAAGGAGATAATAAAGACCAGAGCACAAATAAATGAAATAAATTTCATTTCACCCTACCCCACCCCCCCAAAAAAAAATAATACAAAAGCTCAATGAAACAAAGAGTTGGTTTTTTAAAAAGATTAAAAAAAGTTGACAAACCCTTAGCCAGACTCACCAAGAAAAAGAGAGAGAGGAACCAAATTAATAAAATCAGAAATAGAAGAGGAGAAGTGACAACAGATACCACACAAATACGGACAATTTTAAGAAAATACTACGAGCAACTATATGACAACAAATTCAACAATCTGGAAGAAATGGATAAATTTCTAGAAGCATACAATCTACCAAGTCTGAACCAAAAAGAAACAGAAACTCTGAACAGACTGATTACTGCCAAAGAAATTGAATCAGTAATCAACAAGCTTCCAACAAACAAAAGTCCTGGACCAGATGGCTTCACAGGTGAATTTTACAAAACATTCAAAAAAGAATTAATACCTAGTCTCCTCAAACTATTCCAAAAAATTCAGAAGGAGGGAAGGCTCCCAAACTCTTTCAATGAAGCCACTATCACTCTGATTTCAAAATCAGACAAAGATATTACAAAAAAGGAAAACTACAGGCCGATATCCCTAATGAACATAGATGCAAAAATTCTCAACAAAATATTAGCAAACCGAATTCAGCATCACATTAAAAAGATCATACAGGGCCGGCCGAGTGGCACCGCGGTTAAGCGTTGGCTTGGGACGCCAGCGGCCCCGGTTCGGGTCCCACTTATGAGGGCCAGTAACACTGCCCTCAAAAAAAAAAAAAAAAAAAAGATCATACACCACGATCAAGTGGGATTCATTCCTGGTATGCAAGGCTGGTTCAATATCCACAAATCCATTAACGTAATACATCACATTAACAAAATGAAAAATACAAATCATATGATCATATCAATAGATGCAGAAAAAGCATTTGACAAAATACAACAGCCATTTATGATAAAAACACTTAGCAAAGTGGGATGAGTGGGATCATATCTCAACATAATAAAGGGCATATACAATAAGCCCACAGCAAACATCGTACTCAATGGGAAAAGGCTAAAAGCTTTCCCCTTAAGATCAGAAACAAGACAATGCTGCAGGCTTTCACCACTTCTATTCAACATAGTTCTGGAAGTTCTAGCCACAGCAATCAGACAAGAAAATGAAATAAAAGGCATTCAAATTGGAAAAGAGGAAGTAAAATTGTCATTATATGCAGATGACATGATACTATATAGAGAAAATACCAAAGACTCCACCAAAAAACTGTTAGAACTGATAAACAAATTTAGTAAGGTAGCAGAATACAAAATTAATACTCAGAAATCAGTTGCATTTGTATACACCAATAATAAGCTATCATAAGAAGAAATCAGGAATTCGATTCCTTTTACAATTGCTTCAAAAACAACAAGATATCTAGGAATAAATTTAACTAAAGAAATAAAAGACCTGTACTCAGAAAATTATGACACTGAAGAGAGAAATCAAAGAAGATACAAATAAATGGAAATACATACCATGCTCATGTATATGAAGAATTAATATAGTTAAAATGTCAATACTACATAAGGCACTACATAGATTCAACGCAATTCCAATCAAACTACCACAGACATTTTCCTCAGAAATAGAACATAGAATCCTAAAATTTATATGGAACCACAAAAGACCCCAGATAGCCACGGCAAGCCTGAGAAATATGACCAAGTGGGAGGCATCATGCTACCTGACATCAAAACATACTACAAGGCTACAGTAATCAAAACAGTATGGTACTGGCATAAAAACAGGCACATAGATCAATGGAATAGAATAGAGAGCCCAGGAATAAGTCGATCCATATACGGTCTTTTAATCTATGGCAATGGAAGCAATAATTTACATTGGAGTAAAGATAGTATGTTTAATAAATGGTGCTGGGAAAATTGGACTGACACATGCAAAAAAAAGAAAATGGACCACCTACTTACACCACAAACGAGAACAAACTCAAAATGGATTAAAGACTTCAATGTAAGACCAGAAACCATAAAATTCCTAGAAGAAAACATAGGGAGTACATTTGCAGACATTACCCTCAGTAATATTTTTACTGCTATATCCCTTCAGGCAAGAGAAATAAAAGAAAAATGAACATATGAGATTACATCAAACTTAAATGTTTTTTCACAACAAAGGAAATCATCAATAAAACAAAAAGGCAGCCTACTGAATGGGAGAAGATATTTGCCAACGATATACCTGATAAGAGGTTAACATCCAAAATTTATAAAACACTCATGAAACTCAACACCAAAAAAACAAATGACCCAATTAAAAAATAAGCAAAGGATATGTAGAGGCATTTCTCTAAAGAGGACATACAGATGGCCAATAGGCATATGAAAACATGTTCAACCTCACTAATCATCAGAGAAATGCAAATAAAAACCACAATGAGATACCACCTCACTCCAGTCAGAATGGCTATCATTAATAAATCAACAAACAACAGGTGCTGGTGAGGTTGTGGAGAAAAGGGTACCCTGGTGCACTGTTGGTGGGACTGCAGATTGGTGCAGCTATTATGGAAATCAGTGTGGCGGTATCTCAAAAAACTGGAAGTAGAACTACCATATGACCCAGCAATTCCACTCTTGGGTATCTACCCAGAAAAGTCCAAGACACTAATTCAAAAAAATATATTCACCCCTATGATAATTGCAGCATTGTTTACAATAGCCAAAACAACCGAAATGCCAATCGATAGATGACTGGATTAAGAAACTGTGGTACGTTTATACAATGGAGTGTTACACCACTATAAAGAAGAATGAAATCGTACCATTTGAAACAATATAGATGGACCTAGAGACTATCATGTTAAGTGAAATAAGTCAATCAGAGAAAGACAAATACCACATGATCTCACTTATATGTGGAATCTGAAAAACTGAAGAACAAGCAAAGTAAACAGAAACAGATTCATACATATAGAGGAAAAATTGATGGTTGCTAGTTGGGAGGGGGATGGTGATGAGGGAGAAGGGGAAGGGATTAGACAGCATAAATAGGTAAGTACTATTGCCACAGGGATATGAAAGACAGTTCGGGGAATATAATAATTTTGAAAATATTTTGTGGGGTGTCAGACGGTCACATGTCTTGTTAGGGAGACCACTTCATGGATGGAGTAGAGGCTTGATCACTGCACTGTATACCTGAAATTGATGTCGTATAATATTGTATGTCAACTGAATTGAATATATAGATAGTCATGGGATGTGGAGTATACTGTGGAAAGGGAGTCAAGGGAATTGTAATAAATATGTGTGATATGGGGGGGCAGTGGGGTGGCGAATTGGGGGAGGGGATTGTCACTTTGCGGTGTAAAAAGTATAACTGTCACACTGCGTTGTACACCTGAAACTAATTTAAAAAAAAAAGTTTATTTCACAATAAAAAATAAAAATAAAAAACCTGAGCCTGACTGACTATGCGTGTGGATCATTCCCTCCTCCACTTGCGCCTCCCCCTCTCTTCCTCTCCTCAGGTAAGTGTGATGCTCTCACTAGAAGTGGGAGCTCAGCACGCTGACCACGGCTGTCATCTGGAGCATGCATCCTACCACTGCAGTGCCCTGAATTTCCAATTCTGAAGCGCCTGACACCACAAGCCTCTAAAAAAAGGTCCACTGTCAGCTTCCCCGATGAGTCTAGGTACCATGCTACCTGTATCAATGCCGCAATTACCTCCTCTTTTTTTAGTCTGATGCCAGAACACCATTGAAAACATCACTATTTCAGTTCAGATGTTTTCAAGGATAAAACAGGAAGAAAGAACCAAAATAAAAGATAAGGTCTACTCTGAGCCCAAGAGATCAAAAGCCTTTTTTCTAAGAAGATGTCCCAATACCCCTCACTCTGGGCCCACAGGACTTTTATAACCTAAGGAGCACCCACACACACACAATAGAATTAGGACTGTACCCTTAAAGACACAGGCCCTGGAAAACACCAGCAGTTAAAGTTCCCTCCCAGCACAGCAGTAACCCAGCCCCCAACCAGAACAACTGAGTCCTACATAAAAGCTTCTGAGAATTGAAAATTATCATGTTCCATTTACAAATATTCCTGCACCATTCAACCATATGAGGTAAGTGTTATTAATCCCATTTTTACAACTGAGGGAACATAGCTCAAAAAGGTTAGGTAACTTGCTTGAAGTCACACAAGTAATTAGTGGCAAAACTAGTGTTTGAATCCAGGTCTGACTCCAACATTGGTTCACTGTGTAGCAAACACTGTTTCCCAGAGCCGAAAGAGAATCACACAAGAACACAAGATTGTGACAGCTTGAGTTATCCTTCAGCAAATACTTACTTCTGTCTCCATCTCAGTGTAAGGGGAGTAGACCTCCCACCCCACTGATGTTAGTTAGATTGGGTCATGTGATCTGCTTCGGTCAATGTAATGTCAGTGGATGTGACGTGAGCAGGGGCCTTAAATATAGCTGTATGGTTTGCCTCTTGTGTTCATAGTATTTGTTACAACAAAAATACACCTTGGATAGCACTAGTTGCAGGAGGACAAGTCCACCCTAGAGTAATCAAACTGCAATTGACCTGCAGACCTGTGATCAAGAAATAATGGCTGAAAATTTCCAAGTTTGATGAAAACTATAAACCAACAGGTCCAAGACGCTCAATGAATCCCAAGTACAAGATACATGTCATTAGTATTGTAGGGGAGACTCGGTGGCATGTTCTGCTCTTGAAAAGAAATAGTGAGAAGCAACAGAAGAAATAGGAGGATCCAGGGAAAAGGTTTGTCAGTCTTTCCTCAACCTTCAGAGGGTCAGCAACATCTATTGAAGTCACACCTAGTAAAGAGTGTAAGAGGAGGGTAGTGGGAGGGAAGAAACGGAGGGATGAATTTTCCTCCAGGCTAACATGGAGGACCCAGACACAGCGCAGGCACACAGGGGACCCCAGAGAGCAAGGAGAATGGAAGGGTGTGCCTCCTCTGCTAAGTGGTCTCAGAAATCCAGAGCTGTCTCCAGACAGCACGTGACCACAGAATCAAGCGTCAGAGGTGATTTTCTCTTGATCCCTGGGGTGGGCAGGCACCACCATCAGCAGAGCTGACACAGCAGGTGCCGTGAACACTAGTCCCCTTCCTGTCTTCTCTCTAAATATTCTTGATAGCCAAAGAAGATTCACCATGAACTCTTGGGAGGTAATGTATGAAAAACTTAAAATGTAATGCAGGAGTTAATGTACTACCCTAAGCAGCACGTACTGCTTGTGTCAAAACACTGGAAATGCATTCTATCCCCTGAGAAGAGTAGTCCTGGAAAAACAGGAAAAATATTCAATCTGGAGAAAATTCTACTAAGGAATTAATGTACATATATAAATCCAAAGCAAGCACAGAATACATAAGTGATTGTCCTTGATCTATCTTTTTGAGTCTTTGCAATGAAGCAAGAAACAAGACAAAATTGCTTTCTGTTTACAACTGTGTTTTCCTTTTAGGAGAAGAGGTTAATATAAGAAATCACTCCCAACATAAGGCCTAAGAGTTGGTTATAATTCATACATAATGAACTTATTTGCAGATACTATTACAATTTATTTATCAAACGCATTACAAGAAATGCGAGTTCTTACAAGTATCTACTTACTTACCAACAACTATCAAATGTCAGAATGAAATGAAGTCAGAGTATGTAGCACTGTGCTGATTTAATGTATCCAGTCTGTAGTAAGCTGGAGCAGCCCAAAAATTTGGGAATTTTAGAGAACAATGATTGCTTTTTAAATCTCCAGATGATGGTGGGTGCCAAAGCAACACTGTCCTCCGAGTTTTTGAAGGCTTTAGCACATTGCCAGGAAAGCACAGTAAGCGAACTGATGAGACAGCTCCATCTGTTCCTTTCTTTTCAAACTATACCACTGGACCTACCCGAATCTACACTAATGAACAGTGTAGAGGGAAGAGTAGAGAAAAGGAAGAAGAGAAAGAGAGGAAAGTGTATTTGAGGTAAAAAAATAAAAATCTTAAACTGTCAATGGGTATTCTGAGTAAACGAGCATGCACTGAACAAGGCTGCACAGAGACCAGGCATACATGCACTCTACCCTTAAATGATTCAGTCCAGCACCAACAAAAGGAAGGCTTACCTAGGTAATATCAAACCATGTTTTGCACCTACAGGAAACATACAGATGATGGAAAAATGAATTAATGTCCAAGGTCATCACTAAAAGGGAAGACTAGAAGAGGAGGGCAGTGAAGTGGCGCGGAGGCCCAGGAGCAAGCCCATCACATACAGGAACGTCATACGACGTCAGACAATTAAGTTCATAAACTCTTCCTAGAAAAAGTGCCACATACTTCATTGCTGAATATCACTATGGTCACCTTCAAAGTACTCCCTTTGGGAAGCTATGCACTGACGCCAGAGCCTAGTCCACCCTTCAAAGCAATTTTGGAACTTTTTCTGAATGGCCATCAGAGCTGTCATCGTACTACCCTTGATGTCATCAAAATGCCTTCCTTTCAATATTTCCTTTATCTTCAGAAAAAGAAAGAAGTCACTGGGGGCCAGATCAGGTGAGTAGGGAGGGTGTTCCAATACAGTTATTAGTTTACTGGCTAAAAACTCCCTCACAGACAGTGCCGTGTGAGCTGGTGCACTGTAGTGATGCAAGAGCCATGAATTGTTGGTGAAAAGTTCAAATCGTTTAACTTTTCCATGCTGCCTTTTTAGCACTTTCAAATAGTAAAGTTGGTTAACTGTTTGTCCAGTTGGTACAAATTCATAATAAATAATCCCTCTGGTATTAAAAAAGGTTACCAACATCATTGCAGCAAGTTCGTGAACTTAAATGTCAGATCTCGTATGTCACAAAGGCGGATAGAGAGAGGAAGGTGAGTAAGTGAAGAGTGTGAATACAGCCCTTAGTTACTGCAGGAAAACACCCATTTACATCCTTACATCACACCATACCTCCCAATAAACCTAGATGGACCAAGAAGATTTGTGTTTTTGTTTTAAACTCAGGCCCTAAAGAATCAAATGGAAAAGAGACGGGGTCATGAAAGTCATAGGATTTACAGATTGAGCTTACTGTACAAATTTTAAGGTTGCATATAAAATATAGCCAAAATCAAAAGGAAAACAATGACTCGGATAAATTACCCATAAGTTATAGCACCAGCATTAATGTCATTAATACATAAAGAGTTCATACAACATGAGACACACATGACCCCAAGAGATAACTGGGCAAAAAACAAACAGGTAATTTTCAAAATAAGGTAAATACAAAATGTTCAATTTCACTATTTTTCATTACTAATTGACATTAATTTCTTCATCAAAGAAATTTGAATACATTCAGTGAAATGGGTCTTTCCCATACACTTCTGATGTGAGTTACACTGTCTTAAAACATTTTTTGGAAAGCAATTCAATGAGAGATTATCCCCAAATATTCAACATGCTGATCTAGTATTTTCACTACTAGGAATCTATCCCCTCAAAATCTAAAATACAGGAGGATATACACCACACACACACACACAAAAGATAGGTGCAATATCATTTCTAATAGCAAAAAAAATTAGAAAGTACCCAAGTGTCCAACAGGAAATGATTAACAAAATTATAGCACACCATTTAAATAAAGTATTACCATTTTTTTAAATTATTTTTTTGAGGGCAGTGTCACTGGCCCTCCTATGCGGGGCTCGAACCGGGGCCGCTGGCTTCCGAAGCCAGCGCTTAACCACCGCACCACTTGGCCGGCCCAAAGTATTACATATTTTTAAATGTCACTTACAAAAGTTTTCTAGGAGCATGGAAAAATACTTGCTACAATATTAAATAGAAAATGCAATATTCAAATTGGTACATAATATGATATTTATGCTTTAATTTTGTAAAAACAGTATACAACGTGAAGACTGGCAGGAAATACACCACTATGTTCAACATTGAAAGTCTCTGGGGAACAACACTATTTTACTTCCTTTCTTCTCTGTATTTTCCATACTGTCTATACAATGTCAGCAGAATGAGACAGCCAAGTGTCCACAACAGCCTGGGCTCTGACCATTACACCCCCAGCTCTGGCCTTACCAGCTGTATAACCTCAGAAAACAACTTCAAGGCTATTCCTTTTGTGAAAAATTGAAATAATAATATCATTGGGACAATAATACCTCACATGGTTGTTGTGGAGATTAAATGAGATCAGGTATGCAATGCACCTAGCAACACACACACACACACACACACTGAAACATTTAGAGGGTTAGTACATTTCATCACTCTCATTCAATAATTAGAAGTGATATCATGGTTTCTAGGCAACAACTGATATAATGATGAGAGAGAAAACAGATGACGATAGTTATTTTTTAATATTTTTACATAAATATTTATACACAAATATAGCAAATTATATTCTCTTTTAAAACACCAGAATTTTATACCAACCTATCGTAAGTTATTTTGGAATTTGAGAAATGGATTATAGATGGGCTGTGTTCAAATGATACTCTTTTGATATAAATACAGTGAGTGGCAACATAATGCATGACACATAAACGCATAACAAGCAGAGGTGAAAGATCCCAGCCAGCCACACTGGATGCAGACATCAGGCTTCACATTTGGTCTCAGAGCTCATTTTAATACACCTTTGACCATTTAAGATGTAGCCTTTACTTCCAGGATAAACACAAATATATGTCAATATCTCCTCCCTTTTTCCTAGAAATTATGGGAAGAAATGCAAATGAAAAAGAAAACACAAATACCTTCTTCTGTGAAATTAGGAGACAAAAGCAACATCCAGGTAAGGGCTGTTAAGAGCAGGTGAGGCAGGGCAGAAGCTGTGAAAAAGAAAGTCTGTGTGCACCTGGAGGGGTCCAGGGAGCTGGGCAGCTGTTAGGGAGTGGGGGATTCCCCAAAGTCAACGCTGAGCCTGGCGGCAACACTGGATCCTGTGGCGTCAGCGACAAGGACTAGCAGCAGAAGTGTGTCTACTTGGTTTCCAGAGGCAAGAGAGGAGGCTTCGTGAAGCACCTCCCAGAACAAACCTGTCTGGAGGCACGAGTCTCTGCAGCAGCAGGGGAGAGAGAGCTCTGAGCGAGAGGCAGAACCCTTCCCACCTGAGCTCCCACAGGAACCACCTGCACAGATCTGTCGGGTCTGCTGATTTAGTGCTGAATAAGAAAGAGGAAGCTAGCCCACAGCATCCAACAAAGTATTTATTTATATATATATACAGCCAAAACCTATTGAGAGATAATAATACTCACTAAAAATGTTATCAAGGAATACATGAAAATTATGATCTGATATTTCACCATGAAAAAAAAATATGTCTGAAGCCATCATTTCCATGAAGAAAAAAAACAAAGCAGAAATTCAAAACTCAAGAGTAAGATGGCAAGACAACAGGAAGAGATGAAATATGAAAAACTCAGGAAAGTAGAAAAAAATCACAGAAATCAACATAAAATCGGTGGAAACTCAGTGAAGAAAATATACTATGGAACTCCTGAAAGAAAGCAGACAAGGTGAGCACAAACAGGAATAAAGTATATAAAAGCATTAGAGGAGAAAGAATAAATACAGGAGACAAAGACAATGGATCACACTTCACACATAACACCGGTCACTGAAGAAAAGCAGCCTGCAATGGTCTGTCGGAGCTCACTCTGCAACTGACTGGCTCTGAATCAGAACAAGCTTCTTAATCACCTCCTGTTGTGGTCTCACCACCACCAAAACAAGGATACTAAAAGCCCCTGCTCATAGGGCTGTGATGAAGATTAAGTGAGCCAAAATTTGTTTAGAGGCTGGAACAGTGCCTGGTACATATAAGCAATGTCTAAGTGCTTGCTAAATTTTAAAATGATAATAAGACAGTGGAACAGGGACAAAAAGTAGATTGCTGGATGCCAAGGGCTTGGGGAGGAAAGAATGGGGAGTTGTTTAATGGATGCCGAGTTCCAGTTTTGCAAAATGGAAAGATTTCTGGAGACCTGTTGCACAATGACATAATGTACTTAACACCACTGAACTGTGAACATCCTAAAAATGGTTAGGATGGTCAATTTTCTGTTATGTGTATTTTACTACAATTTCTAAAACTATTATTTATCTTCAGTACAGCGTTGTCTCGCACTGGTGTAGTGCATGAAGAGGATGGGAAGTTATACTCTGAAAGCTGATTATCTGGAATCTGAGAAGTCAGCAACAGCAGAACTTCTCTTTAAATTGCCAGGTGAGTTCTCTGAGAGGCTCCTCCAGCCCTTCCATTGACAGTCTCTCTTTTCCCAACAAAAGGAGGCAAATTACCTTCAAAGGGAGCACCCTTCCTCCCCAAACTACAGAGGAAACCGGACACTGAGAAATGCTGGAAACAGATGATGGAGAAGCAAGGAGAGGGAACCGATCTGGAAAAGGCTGAAGAACTGAGATCTCAGGTGAGGCTGGAAACCACTCATTTCCCAAACCAAAACTGTCAAGGACTTCTGGGCAGTTTCTGAGTGGGAGAGGTCAGCTTTGAAACATTGGTATTTCTGGGACATTGTGATGGATCGTGTGTTTAAGATACGGGACTCTCTCCCCAAAGTCAGAACTTGCAATCACTGAAATGGTGTTACACTGGCAAGCACAACACTATGAGCATTTTATCTAAGAAAAATGTTTTTATCTGCAATTTAATTGTATGCTCTGCAGGATTAGAAAGACGGTGCTTACTGAAAACCTAAGCTATGCAGCCAGATATGCTTCCCTTTTAAACTAAATTGCCAAGGAACATAGACACAAATTAAACCCCCTTTACACTAATTGGCCACCTTGGGAGCTGGTGACATATCATGTTGTTTATCTTGATTGAGTCACTGCCCCCTAGGCTTAATCTTGTAAATTATTTTCAATAGGCATGCACACCTTGAATTCAATTTTTTCTTCCACTGGCATCAACCTTATCAACTGACATTTTTTCAAATTCTTGGAGATGTCCAATTTACCATCAGAACAAAGGTGTAGGTTATTATCTAAAGCAGTGCCCACAGTGGGCTCCACTGGGGCCTCTCGCCTGCTCTGCTTTGAGGTACTAAGAATCTGAATACACAGTGTCACATGTTGTGACTCCGCCCCCTGCCTTTTCTCCACTTGACCACCTGATTCCGCCCCTTGCCTTCTCTCCATCTGACCACCTGACTCCGCCCCCTGCCTTTGTCTCCACCTGACAGGACCGCCTCCTGCTCAGTCCCAGTGCCCTTCCCTGGGGAGCCTCTGCAACACCATTAGCTACACAGCAAACTTGCAAGCAGCTGTATCCTGCAGCTTCTCTCATGTCCCCAAAGAGTAGTTCTTACCTCACACTGAAGCTGGACATCTGTGTGTTGATTACTATGAATGAGCAAGAGGGTGGAGGTGGGTGGGCTTTCTCAGATGTCTAACTGCCCCTGCTTCCTTTCCTGCTTCTCTTGGCTGTGTTCACACAGTGTCTTTGGCACGTTGCGATTTCATCAGCCCCACAGAAACACCTATGTCTTGGCTACCTGAGTAATCGTTTACAACTGTTTTTCCCAATCACAGCCCTATTGCTCACTGATTTTGTGACTTCATTTTCTGTGCCTGTTTTATTCTCTGATCACATTCCTAAATGAAAGGGGAGGTTCTTTCAGCCTCCACAGAGGACCCGGGGAGAGGCAGGTCAATCCGCCTGTGCATCTAGAGCACTGCCTCACTGATGGGCAGAGCAGTAGAAAACCCAGAGAACAGCAGGCGTACTCACCACAGCATCCAGCTAACCTGGGCCAAGAACTAAGTCCTGTGCTGACACTCCATGGCCACGTCTCCAGAAGCTTCCCAAGTTTGTAAACACATATTGCTTAGGCCACTTCCTTGAGTGATAAATGTATGTCTGGTTGCTATGCTGACAGATTCACTATCAACATACATGAACTCTACCATTGAGCTACATGGTCCCTACCTAGTGCTTTATTTCCTAAGGATCCGGGTCACATGACATTATTAAGATACAGAGCACACTGTTTCTTCTTGATCCCAGATACCTGAAGGAGGTTTTCCTTTCAATTTCCTTGAATTCCAAGTCATTACACTGTGACTATTCCTTCGGGGGAAAGCAGGAAATTCCATACACTCTGTTCTCTCCGCAAATGCATGGAACCTGAAACATGAGATTTGCCACGTTAAGCTGGAAGGTAGTGTGTGTATGTGTTTATGCAATCTCCCGACTCTGTAAACTGGCTTTTCCGTGGGTGCCAAGCATCCTAGACAATTCACTGCTTTCCCTATACCCTGTCTGCCCCCCAGACAAATGACAGGCAGGTGGGAGAGCACAGAGAACTGTGAATGTATTAGGATTTTAACTGATGACCCTTCTCTTCACTGCAGGGTAATAGCTCAATAGCTCAAATAACTTCCTGACCCTGACAAGCTTATACTTGCCCTTTGTGCTCAGGGTTCAATCATGGCTGGGAATGGATTAGGTGCACGTTCCATGCCCACCTGGACACTGAGCCTGAATCCACACTTGAACGAGCTCCCCAGGGAACTTGTGTGCCCCTTAAAGCTCAGAAAGTGATGGTGTACACAGGCAGCTGCCACCACGATCACGCTGTAACTCCTACCAGGCAGCTCCAGACCGAACACAGGTTTGCATCAGAACTGCTCCCAAGAGACCAACACACCTGGTGGTCAGCTTCAGACCACACCAGAGCACCACACATCAGCTCCACAAACGGTACACCTAAAGGGTGGTCTTGGCAGGCACCAGGGTCCTGCTGGGGCAAATCCCTCTCCAAGGAGTGAGTCCCGCAAAACAGCTTATCCTCTATAGTCACGGCCAGTCCTCATAGCCAGTCAGCCTGAGGGTCAATCCCACCCACAACATGCCAACTGCAATGAAGGCTCAACTACCACAGAAGAGCACACACAACCCACACCAGGGACACACCTGGAGCACCAGGCTCAGGTGACCAGGGAAACTGTGCCACTGGGACCCTCAGGAGACCTACATAAAGACACTCTGCCAAGACTGGGAGACACAGCAGATCGACATAATACAGAGTAACAAACACAGTCAGGCAGCCAAAATGAGGACATAGAGACACATGTCCCCAAAAAAAAAAAAACAGGGCAAACATTCCAGAAAAAGAACTAAACAAAATGAAGGCAAGCAATGTACCAGATCCAGAGCTGAAAACAATGGTTATAAGGATGCTTAAGGAACTTAGGATAAGAAAAGATGATCTCAGTGAGAACTTCATCCAAGAAAGAAAAAACATAAAAAAGGGACATAGAGACCATAAGAAAGAACCAATCAGAAATGAAAAATACAATAAGTGAAATAAAGAATACACTAGAAGGGACCGCTGAGTGGCTCGTTGGTTAAGAGTTGGCTTGGGAGTACGAGCTCTGAGCAGTAGGGTTGTAGGTTCAGATCCCACATAGAGGGCCAATGATGCTGTGCCCTCTACAGCTAAGATGGTGAACAACAGTTCGACCTGGAGCTGGGCTGCCGTGAGTCCCGGCAAAGGCGTAGGCTGCAGCAGGGGCTGCAGTAGGCTGCCGTAAGCTACTGTGGGTGGCCTGCAGCCAGCGTGAGAAGCCGTGACCGGCCATGCAATCGCCAGCAACGGATCTGCCTCAGCCGGGAAGAGCGCAATGATCACAATATCAACATGGGCCAGTGAAGTGACGTCCTCCACAACTAGACTGAAGAACAAAAGGACAGCAACTTGTCTGTTCCCCTTCCCCAATTCCCCAACGCTGTTCCCTCTCCCAATTCCCCAGTAAAATCTTTAAAAAAAAAAAAAAAGTATACACTAGAAGGACTCAAAGCAAATTAGATGAAGCAGAGAATCAAATTCGCAATCTTGAAGAAAAGATAGCAGAAAACATCCAATCAGAACAGCTAAAAGAAAAAAGAATTAAAAACAGTGAGGAGAGGGCCGGCCGAGTGGCGCATTTGTTAAGAGCTGTTTTTGGGATGCCAGCGGCCCTGGTTTGGATCCCACATATGAGGGCCAGTGACACTGTCCTTTACAGCTAACAACAGCTCCACCTGGAGCTGGGCTGCGTGAGCACCAGCGACAGTGTAGGCTGCAGCCCCTGCTGTAGTGGATACTAGAAGGAAAGAAGAGAGAGCAAGGCATTGAAATCCTATCTGAAGAAATAATGACTGAAAATTTCCCTGACCTGGCTAAGGAAACAGGCATACAAGTCCATGAAGCACAGAGAGTCCCAAACAAGATGAACCCAAAAAGGCCCACACCAAGATACGTCATAATTAAAATGCCAAAGGTTAAACACAAAGCAGCAAGACAAGCATGTCCATTTTCATTACTTCTATGCAACACATATTGGAAGTCCTAGCCACAGTAGTCACAGAAGAATAAAGGGCACCCAAATTGGGAAGGAAGAAGCAAAACTGTCATGATTTTCAGATGACATGATACTGTATACAGAGAACACTAAAGATTTCACCAAAAAATGTTTAGAACAGGTAAATGAATTCATAAAGTACCAGGATACAAAATTAATAATCAGACATCCTTTGAATTTTTATACACCAATAACAAACTATCTGAAAGAGAATAAGAAAACAATCCCATTTACAATTTGGTAAATATATAATGCTATATTATATAAACAATTTGGTAAAATAACTATACTAGGAAAATTACAAGACACTGAAGAAAGAAATTGAAACATATACCATGATCATGGGAAGGAAGAATTAATATTAAAATGCCTATACTACCAAAAGTAATCTATAAATTTAATGCAATCCCTGTCAAAATACTAATGGCATTTTTCACAGAAATAGAACAATCCTAAAATGTATATGGAATCACAAAAGACCCCAAATAGCCAGAAAAATCTTGAGAAAGAAGAACAATGGGGGTGGTATCACGTTACCTGATATCAAACTACACTACAAGGCTATAGTAATCAAAACAGCATGGTACTGGTATAAAAACAGACACATTGGTCAATGGAACAGAATAGAGAGCCCAGAAATAAACCCATGGTCATTTAATCAATGACAAAGGAGGCAAGAATATATAGTGGGATAAAGACAGTCTCTTCAATAAATGGTATAAGTGGGAAAACTGGACAGATACATGCAAAAAAATAAAACTGGGCCACTTTCTTACACCACATACAAGAATGCACTTAAAATGAATTAAAGACTTAAATTTAAGACCCAAAACCATAAACCTCCTAGAAGAAAACATAGGCAGCAGACTCTCTGACATTGCTCTTAGTAATATTTTTTTGGTAATCTGTCTCCTTAGGGAAGGGAAACAAAAGAAAAAAGAAACAGGGCCGGCCGAGTGGCGCATTCATTAAGAACTGGTTTGGGGATGCCAGCGGCCCTGGTTCGGGTCCCACATGAGGGCCACTGACACTGCCCTCTACAGCTACCAATAGCTCCACCTGGAACTGGGCTGTGTGAGCCCCGGCGATGGTGTAAGCTGCAGCCCCTGCTGCAGTGGGCTGCCATAGGCTACAGTGAGTGGCCGGCAGCCAGCGTGAGCAGCCGGCAGCCAGTGAGCTGCCAATAGCCGCAGTGAGCGACCAGCCAGAGGCCGGCGACCGATTTGCCTCATCCAGGAAGAGCTCAATGATGATACCAACATGGGCCAGTGAAGCAACGTCCTCTGCAACTAGACTGAAGAACAAAAAGAAAGCAACTTGTCTGTTCCCCTTCCCCGATTACCCAATGCTGTTCCCCTCCCTTAGTTCGCCAATAAAATCTTTAAAGAAAAAAAGAAAAAAAAAGAAAAAAGAACCAAATGGGACTACATCAAACTAAGGTTTTGCATAGCAAAGGAAATCAACAACAAAACAAAAAGACAACCAACTGAATGGGAGAAGATATTTGCAAATGATACATCTGATAAGGGGTTAATATCCAAAATATATAAAAAACTCATACAACTTAACACCAAAAAAAAACCAAAAAAAAAAAACCAATCCAATTAAAAAATTGGCACACCCTGAAGCCAATTATCTGAAATCCAAAAGTCAGTAATCACAGGAAATATCCTTCAGGTTGGCAGAGGAAACTCCTGAATAATGCTCCTGCAGCCCCTCAAGAGTGGCCTGTTGGGCTGGCCGAGTGGCGCATTGGTTAAGAGCTGGTTTTGGGATGCCAGCAGCCCTGGTTCGGATCCCACATATGAGGGCCAGTGACAATGCCCTCTACAGCTAACAACTCCACCTGGAGCTGGGCTGTGCGAGCTCCGGCGACGGCGTAGGCTGCAGCCCCTGCTGCAGTGAGCTGCCATAGGCTACAGTGAGTAGCCGGCAGCCAGCGTGAGTGGCTGGCAGCCAGCGTGAGCTGCCAATAGCCGCGGTGAGCGACATCCAGAGGCCAGCAACCAATCTGCCTCATCCGGGAAGAGCAATGAGGATACCAACATGGGCCAGTGAAGCAACATCCTCCGCAACTAGACTGAAGAACAAAAAGACAGAAACTTGTCTGTTCCCCTTCCCCGATTCCCCAACACTGCTCCCCTCCCACAATTCCCCAATAAAAATCTTTAAAAAAAAAAAGAGTGGCCTGTCGCCATTCACCCAACCCAGAGAGAATCCTGAAGCACAGGTATGGATGGGCTGATGGCGGGAGAGGTGTGGGGCCTCACCTGGGACATGGAAAGCCTCAGTCCTGTGTTTTTCTTCAGGATTTCAGGTGAGACCAGAATGATGGCTTCATGGCAGTGAGCCAGCCACCCTTGTCTGGTGGCCCTGAGAGGCCAACAGGATCAGCCTGGCTGAGCCTGCCTTCTGCTGGGAGCTCCTGCAGTGCAGAAATGGCCAGCTTCCTTTCAGTGCAAAGGGGAGATGCTGAGGTTTGTCCCGGCAGACCCCACATCCTGAATGCCAAGGCCTGTGGTGCCCGTGACTTTCTACTCTGATGGGCTCTCCAGGTTAGAAAAAAGAACGAGGCAGACATCCACTCCAACTAATATAGCCTCACTTGTGCAGAAAACAAATCACCATTAAGACTGGCTCCTAGAAGAGCCCGCAGAGCACAACACCGTGTCTGAGGGCTGGTGGCTCTGCCAAGACACAGCCTCATGGGCACAGGGGGACCCAGAGGGAGCTCCAGCATCCCTGCAAACTGATGCTCACAGGACATGCCCTTCAGTTGGATAATAAAGGCACTTGAGCTGAGCCTCAACAGCAGAAAGTGCCAGGGACCTACTGGGAGCCACAGGGGCCTGGCAGGCCTGGGCACCACTGGCTGTGGGTCGGACTGCCTTCAAGGCCCAGAGCAGGAACAGGAGGGCTGGCACCCCTTGTCCTCTTCTCCAAGACTCCCACTCCACAGTGCATTGCTTACATGTCAGGAGCTGAACTGCAGTGTGAAACTGCTCAGAGTCAGAGCGAACTCCCTGGCCTCTCGCCCACCCAGAGGAAATGTCCACATGCGCTGAGCAGAGGACAAATGAGGAGGCCTTTCCAGGTGCCTTTTTTTCTCTCCACTAGCGACAGTAGGGCAGTGAAGTCCCTTCTGTAGTTAGGGACCTGGGAACCCAGAATGGAAGTCAATCAGATGGTGTTAGAAGACCTCAAAGTGCTCGAAGAGAAGCCACAGCAGCGGTCCTCAGAGTCACCAGCGTCCTGTTACAAACACTAGTCCCAGTCTCTCCCTGGGTCCTGACAGTCACATGGTGGCTATGGCCAAGACACGTGCATTTTAATCAAGCTCTCTCCATAGTTTTTATGCAAGCGGAAGGGCTAAATGCATGTTCTGGGGTCCCCGCATTATGTGGGATCAGCCTCTGAGTGATTACCAAGCTCCCCACACAAATGTGATAAGCAGCTCAGTTTGAGAACAAATGCTCCAGGACAGCCATTGCACTCTTCTTGGATGGGCCAAGTCAGAAAAGGACCCAGTCACTCTCCTCGGAATCACACGAGCAGCAGTCTTTCTCCACAAGCGACCTAATCTCTCTCTCTCCCTTCCTCTCTCTCTCTCTCTCTCTCTCTCTCTCTCTCTCTCTCTCTCTCTCTCTCTCTCTCACACACACACACACACACACACACACACAGGGTGGCAGGGTATGTTTTAAAATGTAGATTTCATTATTACTCAGATATGATGAGGCCAACAGATCAGTTCAATTGCCACTGAAAAGACAGTTTGCTACTCACACTCCTTGCTATGGGCTGAATTGTGTCTGCCCCTCAATTTCATATGTTGAAGCCGTAACCCCCAAAGTGACTGTATTTGGAGATGGGGCTTACAATTGAGGTTAAATGAGGTCCTAACTGTAGGGTCCTGATCTTATAGGGTTAGTATCCTTTTTAAAAAGACACACTAGAGAATGTACACATGCTTGACACCACCACCCCTTCTCCCTCTCTGTCTCCTATAAAAGGACACAGCAGGAAGATAGCTGTCTGCATTAACAAGCAACCTCTCACCAGAAGTGAATCAGCAGGCACCCTGATCTTGGACCTCTAGCCTCCAGACTGTGAGAAATACATTTCTGTTGTTTAAGGCCCTGTCTGTGGTACTTTGTTATGTCAGCCAGAATTAACTAACACAGTGCCCAAGAGGAGGGCATGCTAACCACGCAGGGCCGGATGAAGAAGCACCAGGGCAAGCGTGAGCAAGAGTCTGTATTGTGGGTTCCGCAGCAAGGAATAGGTAAGGCAGAGAGTGAGCAGGCTTAGCACTGGCTAGTTTCAATAACCTCAGCAGGCTCTGGGATGCTGGGGCTGTCCCGAGTTGTCGGGTACCCAGCCCTCAGTGATTAGGGAAGAGTCGTCCTGAGGGTGAGCTCCAGGGCTCTGGATTAGTCAGTCTGCACACGGAAGGTGCACTCCTGGGTGAGCCATTCACAACCTCTAGGAATTGGCTATTTCTGTGGGGGGCAGTCTCTGCAGGGTCAGCAAGGTTCCAAGATGTGTAAGCAACCCAATTACAGAAAAGGAAAAGGCAAGATGAATACAGGGTACTGAAGGAAAGGTGCATAGAGACTGCTGGAAAGACAGGAAGGACACACAGGACTCCAAAGACCCGAAGATCCCCATGGACCTTGTGAAAGTCGGCAGCTCGTTCTCAGTCCCTCCAGATACGTTTCTGCCTACCTGCTGTGGGTCCGGGCACTCAGATCCTTTAAGAAAGTTATAGTGCCTTCTCCTCTGGCATTGAAGGACACGGTGCAGATAGGACATGGCATCTCCAAAGCCCTCTGGAGGAGAAGCTGCTTGGATTCATCAGGGATGTCCCCCACCACAAAGTAGTAAATCGATTCAATCTGCAAAACAGCAGTAGTAGTAGTTTATGTCCTAACATGCCTGAACGTTATCCTGGACTCAGTGGCAATATACTTTCCATAAACCTCCTTTGCAAAAAGGGCAAGAAGGACAGCAGCTCTGCTCAGTGTTCTGTGAGGACATCTGGGGCCAAAGTCAAAAATGGAGATACTCCAGGCCTGGTGCCAAGAAAGTCTGTTGGCAGTGGATACAGTCTCAGTGTCGCATGGGATGGATGTGATTGGTAGTTTTGGGGAAGAGCTTCCTCCAAGCCCATGAGTATATCACACAGGCTGTCTGCAACACGAACAAGTGTCGGCCTGGCCACTGTGGGCAGGAGCTTATTAGCTGCTGCCCATGGTGGTCCCAGCTCCTCCATCCTCAGTCTGAGGTGGAATATGGCAGGAAGGTACACTTCAGCTAGTTCATCTTCTGCTCCCATCCCACAAGGAAGCAAATGCCTGGGGAGGTGAGGCTGTCCTGACTCCACACAGCAAGTCAGGAGCCAGGCCTACCCACAGGGCCTTGCCTCTCCACACCATGGCAGGCCATGAGAAGAACAGGAGAGTGAACCAGCCGGTTGGGAGACAGACAGGCACACATGCACAAGCACGCACACGCACGTACACACACATGCACACATACACATATGCACATACACACATATATGCTCACGCATGTACATGCATGCATGCACACCAGGGATCTGGGAGGTGTAAACCTCACCAATAGGAGGCAATCCCAAAGTGCCCCCTGCTTAATTCAGAGACAAATGTCAAGCCCACCCATGAGCCCCCTCTACACACACACACACACACACACACACACACACACCCATGACAATGGCCCTAGCCCAACCTCACCCACACCTCCCCTGCTGTTTCCCCAGGATTTGCCTTCCAGGGTGTGAGCTCTAACCTCGGGCAAGTGATTTAATGGCAATAAGGGAGAGAATACATTTTACCTCATGACTGAGTCTAAACACAGTAGCTTACAGTTATTGGGTTGTCGGAAAAGTCATGACGCATTTTTGCAATGAAAAACAGAAAAAATATGTCATGACTTTTCCAACAACCCAATAACATAAATCTCAGAGAGGGAAAACCCAGGGAAGGCCAGTACTACCCATCCAGAGGGACTGTCTCCACAGAGACCTGGGGAAGAGACCCAGTGAATGTGTTGTGTGTAAGGGACAAACAGATGCGTTGTCCCTTTAGGACTCACGGGCCTCTCTGCTGTCATCACAACCCATTAGCAGAGGGTAGGTCATGATCTCCCCTCAACTTCAAACTTGGATCTTAAACCCACCTGGCACAGACAGAGGCTCCCCAGCTGGTGTCCCCAGCTGGTGGGACATCTATGGGTCGTATGGGTATGGGGCATACTGTGCCCAGGGAGGCAGGTGGGGACAGGGTGGTGGCGGGGGCAGGCCAGTGTCAGAAGGCCAAAGTGGGAGCAGAGACCAGCCTACTGCAGCAGCAACCCTCCTCCAAGTGAACACGAAGAGCCCCAATCTCCACCCCACTCCCATCCTGTTTCAGGCCTTGCAGCACCTGCTCCCTGATTTTCAAAAGGATCTAAGGAGAAGTAAACACTGAGGAGTGCTGTATACTCTCTACCAATCACCCAAGTGGCCAAAGAAAACTCTGAAAGAGGCAGTATTCTCCAGACTCCTTATTAGACAACTAATACTGTTCTCCCAGCAAATGCACAAACCCTAGTTTCCTCATGGTGTACACACCACCTGTGTCAGGTGTATTAAATGGGCTCCACTGAACTGCACTGTTACTAGTTAGTGTCCCAGCTGTGTTGGTGCCCGAGTGCAGAGGGAAAGGGTTCACCCTCCCATAAGGATCTAAAATCACATATGGCCTGAGACAGGGGAAAGACAGACACAGGGTGGAGGCAGGTACTTGGATTTGTGAGCTCAGCGGGAGGTGAGTGAGGACAAACACCTCCAGGTGGTCTGTCTGTGGCTCCTGACACCCTGTGCCTTGGCTGCATGTCATGTAAACTCAGCTTCTTTGCTCTAGCAATAATCCAAGTCTGAAACTCTTGTGCAGAAAGGTTTTTCCATCAAGGTTTCATCAAACTAAAATGCTGTGGCCAGTGGTAAGCCAGGACTCCTTTCCTTACTCAGGCTCTAGAGTTGTTCATTACATTCATTCCTCAGCTTCTTGGCTGCCTAGGGATTCAGGCCACTCCCAGGTATCCATACTACCGATTTCCAGGGACATGCTTTCATCGAGACCACCTCCCTCACCCACATTTTGCTCCTGCATATGCTGTTCTGCCTCTCCTTTCTGCTCACATAGAGACATTGAGGAAAAACAAAGAGAAAGATAAATATGCTATCTATCTATTCCCATCCCCCCCAAAAAAATATTTGGCAAAATGTCTTTTAAAATGAAATGGCTTTAGAATCATCTGTTATGAATTCTTGTTCTCATGTCCAGTTTACAGATGAAGAAACTGAGGCCTGGACAGGTTAACAGACTTGGCCTTGCAGCAGGTCCAGGCTACCTGACCCCATTGAGCTTCTGCCCTTGCTTTCAATCACTGAACTCTGTCACTTCATCACGGCAAGGCTGCTCACCTATTAGAGATGAACATGAATTCCCAGAACTGTGAAAGCAAGACCAGGGGTCACCAAGGTGGCCAGAGGTGGCCAGAGACAGGCACCATCCTCACTTCCTCGATTCCCACACACCATCCAACGCTCTGACCAATAGCAACATCACTGGCCAAAACCGGGTCCAGGATGGCTCAAGGGCTTACTCCCTGGAAATCCTTACCCCTAGGCTGCACCTCTGAGCTCCTGGGTAACAGCCGGTCCGGAGAGTTAGCAGCAGCAGCCAGGGCCTGGGCAGCTTCCTCACAGCCCAGCACCTCCCTAAATGCTGACTTGCACTGAATTGGGTAACACCAACATGGAAAATACCTGGGGCCCATTTAGCTAGTTTACTGTGAGTCTCAGATTTTCACCGCTTTATACTACATAAACCACCATCAAACACAGCAGAGCCTCTGTTTTCACTTGAAATGTCTTGCTCTATCTGGGCCATCTGTGTTGCAGCTTCTCACAGTAGCCTGTACTCTGCCCAGCCAAGGAGGTCTTGATGTCTTCCCAGCCACGGGTTTGGAGGAAAAGAAGAGTCAGACTTGGAGAGGCTGCTTCCTCTCTGCTGCCCTCTGCTCTAGGCTGTCAGAAGCCCTCAAGGCCTCTGGGGCTAAATAGCTCTACTCTGTAAGGAAGCAACAATGAAGGTTAACCAGAACAGCAGCGAGAGGTCTACCAAAATTGTCTTGTTCGTCATAGAGCTTTGACCATTGCAACAGTTGTGACCTTGAATCTACTTCCCAGAGCCTCCCTGTGCCTGCGGCAGCCCTCTCCTGGCTCAGAGATTTTCTTTTTCTGGTTCTCGCATGACAGTGGCTGTCCCCATGGTATGACTCCAGCTCACTTCTTAGATCCGTCTAGCACCCTTGACCACCACCGACTTTCTGGCCTCCCAGGCTTCAGGGTCCTTGTGCCCACTCACCGTCCCCATCAGAGTCACATAAGACTCAGCAGATTCATCTGCCCGGTCCCATGCAGACCACCTCCCTTCAATTCAAAAACTCAAATCTGCACCACAACTTGGGGAAAGGACTATCTGAGACTCACATCTAGCCCCCAGCCTCAAGAACATCATTTCCTTTCCATTCCTTCAGTGTTCTACACAAATTTATCAGGCTCTTGCTAGGCACTGCCACTGCAAGGGACACAGAAGTGAAAAGACTGATGTCTGAACCATCTCAAGGAAGTGAATGAAATGCCAGCTTCGTGATTGATGAGGCCTGTCCTTCAGCTTTCTGTTCCATGGGGAAGGCTCCTTAAGGAAATATGTGGGTCTGTCTCAAATTCACCTACTTAGTCTCCCAATTAAAAAGGTAAACTAATCTGTGCCTGCCAGGTGGGCAGAAGAGAGGATGAGGAAACAGAGAGGAATGCAGGTGCCCTCTGGGCAGGTGGTCCTCTGCTGAGAGCAGAGCAGAGGCCCTGCGTTAGTCTTCTCAGGCAGCTGAGAACCAGGGCCACTGGTCATGAGCCTTCTCTTTCCCAGAGGAAAGAGGAGCACGTCCCAGGGGAACATCCCAGATCAGTATGTCTTCCAGGGCCCCATGACACAACACCCCGTCCTCATAAAGAACAGAGAAGACTCCAGCTTTCCAGACATGTGTCCTGGGACCATAGCATACCGCAGAGCAGAAACTCCGTCCTGGATGGCATACCTGGGCTCTGAGGACGATGCCAGGCCCCCAAAACTGCCAAACATTTCCTCAGTACCCCACAGGCTACCCGTCCCAGGAACCAGGTTCTTTTTCAATACTCTTCATACGCCATGATTAAAGCCGGAATTTAAGCAGACCCCACCCTTTGCCCAGCTCCCCCAGACTCAGGTTCACACTCAGTCGCCCCTCCTTGTTCAATCTTCCTGGCCCACCTGTGCTTACAAAGCCCGGCCCTGGAGGAGCAACCTCCTTCACTGTTACCATGCACATTAGTCTGCCCTCCCTCCTCATCTGGCTTGGATACAAAAACCCACCCTCCATGTCAGCGTTGGACACAAGACAACACCCACTTTTTTGGTTCTTCTCAGGACTCATTCAAGGGAGATGCTTACCCAAAGCAGGTTATCATCAGTAGAAAAAGCCTGGTTATTCGGCTTCATTGTTCAAGTTTCTTAAGCCTTCAATCTTTTCCATTTATAGCAAATGGCACTACATGGATCAATCTGAAACTCACTAGAGTGCACATGTGGGGCTCAGAGTAGAGGAGTAGGCCCTATGGGAACCCATTCCCCTCCCACCCCATCTCCCACACACAACGCTTTGTTTACTCTTGACAAAACATAAGACGTGACATTTTTATACATGAAGCCGTTGCATTCACTAGAATTTTCCTTAGGATCACACCTAAATATAAACTGTAGGTAGAGGGACACAGTGATCTGAGTATGTTTTGCATTTGTCATACTCCACTGTGGGAAGCTGACAGCACCCCAGTGTCTGACAAGGCCACATTGCCCTGCTCAGCACTGGATATTAGGGGTGCTGCCTTATGGTTGGTCATGTAATATCTCCTGCCTCTATGAACCCATGTGCCTTTTCTTCTATAGGAGACAATATATTTACTACACTTGTGATATGTTCCTGTGGTGCCCCAATGAGCTAACTACGCAGCCAAGGACGGGTAAGATCTCCTAAAAGAGGGGAGACAACCCAAGCCAGGCGGTAGTTCCGTGGGGAACCCCTGAACTGAGATATTGGGGATCAAGCCCCTTGGAAACTGAGGCACAGGCCTCTGACAAACTCAGGCCAGAAAACTCAGGCCTGTGAGAAGCTGATGCATTTGCCTAAGGGCCCTACTATCAATAGTCTCCTGAAAGATTAAGTCTTCAGGCCATGAGAGTTCCGGGTAAGAGACAGCTCTAAGACATCCGCTGACCATGGAATTGTTAATCAGCCTTGTGTGAATTCCTTTGCCCAGTGCCTTGTTGCAGCAACAGATACTGAAGCTTTGACTGAGAAACGGATGCAGCCCTCTGTAGGATAAGAGAGGTGTGAGATCTTTTTGGTTGCTAGGTATTGTTATTTACAAACGAATAGATTTTAGATGCTTTTACCTTAAACACAGCCACTCCTAGTCTTTTGGTATAGCTCAAGTATACTGTGAGTTTTATGATTGTGTTTAACTGCTAGAATTTAGGATGATTTCTAGATAGTCAAGATAGCTTTAGTAAACATTCTTTAGGTGACTTACAGAAACCGAGTCTGGGTTTCATAGCAATTATCATAATAAAGACAAGGTAATCCTTTAACGGAAGAGTAAGTCACAGTACACCCTGGAAAGAGCACTTTCAGGGGAGTAGAGGACTGTGTAAATCCTGAGAACTACAAACCACCGTTAATGATTTCTTACAGTTTGCTTCCTTGAAAATTCTCAATAAAAGCTATGCGCTGACCCGATTCGGGGCTCAGTCTTCCTTGGCTGAGTCCCTTGGGCTCAGTCGTCTTTGGCTGAGTCCCTTGGTCTCGCTCCTATCTTTCTTCTGTCTCTTGTTTTTCCTTAATCTGCGTCGCCCCTCTCGTGTCCCACTTGCCCTTGCCACGCAGGACGTGACACTCCATAGTCTTAATAGTTTTCAGGTGGCATTTGATGATCAGTGCCTGTAAGCTTATTTCTGGGTTCTTCCTCTTCTAGAGGACTTTCCTGGAACTCACTAAAATGTTCCCCTATTTCCTAGACTGGGGATAAAACCCAGAGAAAGGAGAGACACAGCCAGAGGAAAGTAAAATAGAAAATCCAGGTCACTGGGAAATCTTGCAGTCCTGTCAGGTGGCTAGAGCCAGTTGTGACAAGGGTAGCCAGGTAACAGATAAAGACAGACAGCATCCATGTATGACATACACACACACACACACACACACACACACACACACACACAAGGGCATGGGAAATGTTCTGTATCTTGAATGCTAATTACAGTGTCCAGATACTTGAAATTTTACAGGTGTTGAGACAAACTTGAAAAGCCAAAGAACATAAGCAGCTTGTATTTTGTTCTTCTTTAATGAGAGACATTTGTTCTTCTGGCTTTGTGAGGATAAACAATGTGTTTCTGATTTCAAGCCACCATCCTGAGTATCAGTAAACAGTCTGGTGACCACTGGAGCCATCCTTTCAAGTTCCAGCACATGACCAACTCCTTGCCTAAGAAAGGACTTCTTTTTTAGGAGGGCAGTGTCACTGGCCCCCATATGTGGGATCTGAACCCCAGGCCGCCGGCATCCTAAGCCAGCTTTTAACCACTGCGCCACTCGGCCAGCAAGAAAGGACTTCTTAATGCAGAAGAGTAAAGTTTGAAGTCCCCAGAACCCTCAGGCTTCCAGGATGGAGGAAGCAATTATTAATTAACATTAATTAAGTATTATTAAGTAGCTGTATCCCAAAGGAAAGCAGACCTACCCCACCCAGGGAGTGGAGGCAGCCAAGAGACCCACCAGCCCAGAGGACTTCCTCTCTAGCTTGCCACTACCCATTATCAGTCCGACTTGTAGAGTCACAAAAACACACACCCTTGTGGCTTAAAGAGACATTAACACCACCATTTAATCACTTCTACCAGATAAATCTTTATTTTCAAAAGGTCCCTATCAAAATGCCCACGTGAATACACCAGCGTTTGAAAATGGATGACACACGGGTGGGATATATCTCACCTTGGAAAGCTCATGATAGACCCATGTGTGAAGAAAAGGGAGCGGGGAAACTACAGAACATGGACGTTTGGGAAGCCCTGTTTCCTCATCCTGGGGATTCTGCGGGGAGCCTTTCAACCCCCCTCACACACACACACACAGACGGATTTACTTATCTAACTGTCAGGAGTGGAACTGAAGTGTTAGAGATGCACAGCTGTGGCCTTAAGGCCTCTCTTGATGCTCAGTGGCCATGGGCAGAACGTGGTTCTCCTGGCAGTGGATAAATGGGGTGTCCCAGGGCCCCAATCAGTCCACAGGGACACCCTGCAACACTCAGGGGGAGGGGTCAGGGAGTCTCATTTTGGTTGGTCCAGCTCTGCCAACACCAAATCTGTCATTTTGATCCCCTCCTGGGTCCTGTCACCTATATGTCACTTGGTTCCAAATTCAGAGGTGAATAGGATTAAGACTTATGGGCTCTTCAATGCCAATGACACAGCCCCTGTGGGAAGCCACTTGGAAGACGCCAGGATTGGCTGCAGGGCAGTATGAGAACACTGAGTGTGAAGAAATAAGCTTGAGGCCACCTTGGTGACCTGGGCCAGCCCTGGATACACACTCACGGTTTTGTCTTTCCCAGCTTCCAGCAGAGCGTCCAAGCGGCCAGTCTGGCTCAGAGCCTCCTCAAACATCAGTGTCTCAACCCAACTGATGGCAGCAGCAAGGGACAGTTCTGTCACAGGAGCAGCGTTTTCCTGCCATTTCACAGGCTCCTGAGAAGCCCTGCAAGGAATCATATGGGGATGTCAGCAGGCAGTGATCACCACAGTTGTCAGTCCTCAGCCCACCACTGTGAGCAGCATGCCACTCACAGTCACTCAAGCAGAAAGAAAGGAAAAGAGGCTTCCAGGCCTCTCTCTGAAAGTCACCAACAAAACAGGGAAGCCATTTAAGACAAGTTTCTAAAGCACCATTACCTTCCGTCAGCTGAAAGGACTTGGAAAAACAATGTTAACAGGAACTCAAAAATCTCAAGCATTAACGAGTACATTAAAATTACTGAGGGAAGTTATTTTCATAAACAGATAGGTTTATATGTAACTCATTGATTACTCGTAAATTTATAAGGATTCACAGCATTAAAATTTGTAAATCAGCAGCAATTTTATTACTGTAAATTTTTATTTCTAATTCATTTATTACATTGCTTTTATTGTTCTGAAAGATTTCCACTAGTTCATTTTTGTATAAAAAAAATAGTATTGCTCTGATTTTAGCAGAGCATAAGTTTTTGAATCCTGGGAAAAAATTATTCAATCATTTTTATTTCAAGAACAGCCATTTGAATTTATCTCCATGTTTATAACCAAATGAATTATATTAAGTCATACATGAATTCATGATTATAAGAATTACATGACTCATGGCCTACATGAGTCACCCTGATTTGTCCTCATAGCCCACCTCCAGAGACAGAGCTGCTCACATGTGTCATCTCTGTGTGGCCCCTCTGGGTACAGAACCTGGCTGAGTGACATATATGCTACAGCACAGATTTCCAAGACGCTGAAGCATTGCAGTCTTAAGCACTAATTCCTTAAGCCTTAAGCACAGACAATAATATGTTTGTGACAGAAACAGGAACCTGGGCTAGAACACAATTAGGCAGCACCCCCAAGATGTCATCTACTAGCTGAAAATATTTTACTTTAAAAAGAAAGACTCAGGTAGATGCCCCCATCCAGAATTTCCTGTCAGGAAGGTACCGCCACATAAGAAGTTGGCCATGGAGTCCAAGTCCTTTCAAATCCAAGAATCTGCAAATGATTGACTGTAAAAACTCTGAAATACAGGAAATTCTATAAAGCCAGCCATCTGTGGTTCTTTAAGATTAAGGGTCAGCTTACGGGGAGGTCAGCCTGAGTTGCAAGCTCAGTGTGAAACCAGTGAAATTTGTGACGAGTTTGAATTCATTATCCAAGCTAAAATCTAAAATGAGTGAAGGGATTTTATGGCTTTAAATACATATTAAATATAATTTATATTCCTGTATTTGACCTTGCCATGCAATGAAAAAAAGTATGTTTCTAAATATCTCATTAAAAAATAAGATGTTTTGTACAAAGCAGATAAAAGTTTTCTAAGATTTATTCATTGTGGGCTTTCTGCAGGAATTCTATTTTCTAGGAAATTACAAGATAACATCCCCTCCCCAGAGAGCTAACTATGCATACATGAAAATCACTGATGAAGGTTCACTGAACTCACCATATGATATTGAACTTGGCTATGTGAGCCACCTGCTCCTGGAGGACCATTATTACAGCATCCTGGCACAGGCTAAGTTCCTCCTTCCGCATGTCGCGAAAATCCAGCACTATGGTGATGCTCTCTTCCAAGATGACACCAAAAATCTGCCGGCTTCCGCTAGTGAGCCAGTCCATCCGCTGCCTACAGCTCTCCACAGCTTGTGTTAAAATTTCCACAAACTGACAGATCACTTCTGATTTGGCTGTCAACTTAATGAAAAGAAAAGAGAAAAACAAAACAAAATAAAAGCGCACCAAAGCAGGTCATCTAAACCACAGTGCAGCCAGGAACAAGAAGGCCCACTGAGTCAAAGTCGCTGACATCGAGCACTGTACATTATTGACAACTTTGGACCCAATCCTCCACACCCACACAATCAGGAGGAACATGTTGCAGCCTTTCAGCTGAAACCCGTGACCAATTCCCCACAGGATAAAGGTGATCATGTGTTCCACTCAAAACAGCACTGTTTAAAAAGAAATGTGATAAGATGGCGGAATAGACGGACGCTTTCCCAACTGCCTCCCAGGATCACATGAAAATTACAGATATTTATACATTTAACCTCGAAAATCCCCTGAACACTAGATGAACAGAACCTCTAAACGAAGGATCTAAAGAGGAGGCCACGTCAAGTCTGGTAGGAGAGGCACAGACGAGAGAGGGTAAGCGCCGTGAGGGACACCCCAGCTGTGGAGAGGCTTCTCGGGTTCAGAGGGAGACTCTCACCCCTCACCAAATTCACTAGCCCAGAGATACTTTGCCAGGAAGAGGAGTTGTATGATAGCAGGCAGTAGAAATAAGTGAGGACTCTCTTTGCTCGGCTCAGTGAGGCTGAGGGCGGCTGGAGAACCAGTGGGCTGGCGCACGGGTTCGCTTGCAGGTGAGCACTCACCCGGTTCCTGGTGGAGGGAGTAGCTGTGTGAGCCAGACCCAGGAGCCTGCGGGGACGGACTGAACTGAGCATCTTTGGTGCAGAAGCTGAAGGTTTCAGGACCGTTGTTCCCCTGGTGTGGAGCTTGCATACAAATGGTGTACAGGAGGGTGCCATTTTTTCAGGGTTGGGCCCTCCCACAGAGGGTCAGATCTGGGACCTCATTGGTCTGGTTAAGTTGGAGCAGGAGTGCGTGCATGCATGCACATACGACCTTGGATTCCCACCCTCCACCCTGCTTGTGCTGCATTGTCAGGGAAACGCTAGGTGGGTGCTCTCCAGCTCCAACAGGCTGCTCACTGAGACGCAGGAGTGCACAAGCCGCCTTAGGTACCCACCCTCTGCCCTGGTTATGCTGCATAGCCAGGGAAATGCAGGGCGGGTGCCCTTCAGCTGCATCAGTCTGTTCATTGAGACTCAGGAGTGCGAAAACCGCCTTGGGTCCCTGCTCTCTGCACTGTTTGTGCAGAGTTGCCAGGCTGGGGATTGGCTGTTGGGATGCTTAACCTGATCTGCGGGCAGCTGATTGGAACAGGCTGAGACAGGGAGTTCTCCTGAGAGTGCTGGGCCAGGAGCTGTACACCTGTGTGATCTGATTGAGGCTTTCCTGGCGAGTATGTGTGGGCTGGTTGCTGCTGCAGAGTGCATGCTGCTCTGACTTGATGGGGGCCACTGACCACATCAAGTGGTGCCTTGGGAGCCTGCCCCACCCACCTAGAGCTATGTTGCCAGAGGAACCCTGAGCCTCTGGTGCCTGGCCCATAATATATCTGTAGGCCACAGAGGGTTTTCTTGCAGCAGTGGACAACCCGCAACAACCTGTGAAGATTTTTTTTTTTTTTTTGGTAGTGAGCATGGTTCCAGAGCACACAGCAGCTAATTGTAGAAAGCTCACTGCCTGAGAGGGAGGCCAGAGCATAACACATTAAGCTCTTCCCCCAATAGCTGGTGCTGAGTCACCCAGAGAATCTCTATGGCTGAGCAAGTGCTCTGCAGATTAAAGAGGACGGAGAGCCCCACCCCGCAACTCTTTTTTTTTCCTTTTATTTTCTTTCCTTTTTTTTTACTGTCTTCTTTTTGGTGATATATCTAACACATCGAAGTATTCACAGATCAACAGCCAGAATGAAGAAACAAAGAAACATGTCCCAAGTAAAAGATCAGAAGAAAACTCTAGAAATGGAACTAAATGAAGCAGAAGAATCCAAATTTTCAGAGACAGAGTTTAGAACACTTATGATAAGAATGTTTAAGGAACTTAGTGAGGACATAAAGAAGGAAAGGGAAACCATAAAAAAACAACCAATTAGAACTAAAGACTACAATAACTGAAATGAAGAACACACTCGAAGGAATCACCAGTAGAATAGAGGAAGTAGAAGAGCAGATGAGCGAATTAGAAGTCAAAATGGCAAAATCACCCAGTTTGAACAACAAAAAGAAAAAAGAATAAAAAAGAATGAAAATAGTTTGAGAGACCTCTGGGACAACATAAAATACAACAACTCTTGCATCATAAGAATACCAGAAGGAGAAGAGAAGAAGCAAGAGATTGAGAATGTATTTAAAGAAATAATGACTGAAAACTTCCCTACCCTGGTGAAGGAAATGGACACACAAGCCCAGGAAGTGCAGAGAGTTCCAAACAGGCTGAATCCAAACAGGCCCACACCAAGATACATCATAGTTAAAATGGCAAAGCTTAAAGACAAAGACAGAATCCTAAAAGCAGCAAGAGAAAGACAGCAGGTTACATACAAACGAACTCCTATAGACTAACAGCTGACTTTTCTACAGAAACTCTGCAGGCCAGAAAGGAATAGCAGGAGATATTAAAAGTGACACAAAATAAAGGTCTACAACCAAGACTGCTCTACCCAGAATGGCTATCACTTAAAATTGAAGGAGAGATAAAGAGCTTCTCAGAAAAGAATAAGCTTAAGGAGTTCATTAACATCAAGCCAGCATTGCAGGAAATGTTAAAAGGGCTTTTTTAAACAGAAGAAAGGGGAAAACAAGTTAACCCAGGAAGACAAGAAATACAAATAACAAAATGGCAATAAATATATATCAGTAATCACTTTAAATGTGAATGGGCTAAATGCTCCAATCAAAAGACACAGAGTGGCTGAGTGGATAAGAAAACAGGACCCATACATATGCAGTATACAAGAGACTCATCTCAGATCAAGAGACACACACAGACTGAAAAAAAAGGGATGGAATAAGATATTTCATGCAAATGGAAATGAGAAAAAAGCTGGAGTACCAATATTTATTTCAGACAAAATAGACTTTAAAATGAAGACTACAATAAAGACAAAGAAGGGCACCACATAATAATAAAGGGATCAATTCAACAAGAGGACATAACCCTAATAAACATCTATGAACCCAATATAAAGCTCCTAAATATATAAAACAGATTTTGACAGACATAAAGACAGAGATCAATAGTAACACTATCATAGTAGGGGACTTCAACAACCTGTTGTCACCAATGGACAGATCCTCCTGACAGAAAATCAACACGGACACAGTGGCCTTAAATGACACTTTAGACCAGCTGGATTCTATTGATATTTTTAGAGCATTTCACGCCAAAGCTACAGAATATACATTCTTTTCAAATGCACATGGAACATTTTCCAAGATAGACTACATATTAGGCCACAAAACAAGTCTCAACAAATTTAAGAAGATTGAAATCATATCAAGTGTCTTCTCTGACCACAATGCTATGAAACTAGAAATCAATTATAAGAAGAAATCTGGAAAGCTTACAAATGCATGGAGGCTAAATAACATGCTACTAAATAGTGAGTGGGTCAAAAATGAGATAAAGGAGGAAATCAAGATACCTCGAGACAAATGAAAATGAAAACACCATGACCCAAAATCTCTGGGATGCAGCGAAAGCAGTCCTAAGAGGGAAGTTCATAGCAGTGCAGGCCTACCTAAAGACGGAAGAAAAATCTCAAATCAACAGACTATCTTTACAACTACTGGAACTGGAAAAAGAACAGCAAAAGAAGCCTAAAGAGAGTATAAGGAATTAAATAATAAAGACCAGAGCAGAAATAAATGAAATAGAGAACAAAAAAACAATACAAAAGATCAATGAAACAAAGAGTTGGTTTTTTGAAAAGATAAACAAAATCGACAAACCCTTACCCAGACTCACCAAGAAAAAGAGAGAGAGGACCCAAATAAATAAAATCAGAAATGAAAGAGGAGAAGTGACAACAGATACCATGCAAATACAGACGATTTTAAGAAAATACTACGAGCAACTATATGACAACAAATTCGACAATCTGGAAGAAATGGATAAATTTCTAGAAGCATACAATCTACCAAGTCTGAACCAAAAAGAAACAGAAACTCTGAACAGACTGCCAAAGAAATTGAATCAGTAATCAACAAGCTTCCAACAAACAAAAGTCCTGGACCAGATGGCTTCACAGGTGAATTTTACAACACATTCAAAAAAGAATTAATACCTAGTCTCCTCAAACTATTCCAAAAAATTCAGAAGGAAGGAAGGCTCCCAAACTCTTTCAATGAAGACACTATCACTCTGATTCCAAAATAAGACAAAGATATTACAAAAAAGGAAAACTACAGGCCGATATCCCTAATGAACATAGATGCAAAAATTCTCAACAAAATACTAACAAACCGAATTCAGCATCTCATTAAAAAGATCATATACCACGATCAAGTGGGATTCATTCCTGGTATGCAAGGTTGGTTCAATATCAGCAAATCCATTAACGTAATACATCACATTAACAAAATGAAAAATACAAATCATATGATCATATCAATAGATGCAGAAAAAGCATTTGACAAAATACAGCAGCCATTTATGATAAAAACACTTAGCAAAGTGGGATGAGTGGGATCATATCTCAACATAATAAAGGCCATATACGATAAGCCCACAGCAAACATCGTACTCAATGGAGAAAGGCTAAAATCTTTCCCCTTAAGGTCAGAAACAAGACAAGGCTGCCCGCTTTCACCACTTCTATCCACCTAGTTCTGGAAGTTCTAGCCCCAGTAATCAGACAAGAAAATGAAATAAAAGGCATCCAAATTGGAAAAGAGTAAGTAAAATTGTCATTATATGCAGATGACATAATACTATATAGAGAGAATCTCAAAGACTCCACCAAAAAACTGTTAGAACTGATACACAAATTTGGTAAGGTAGCAGGATACAAAATTAATACTCAGAAATCAGTTGCATTTGTATACACCAATAGTAAGCTATCAGAAGAAGAATTCAGGAAATCAATCCCTTTTACAATTGCTTCAAAAACAACAAAATATCTAGGAATAAATTTAACTAAAGAAATAAAAGACCTGCAACTCAGAAAATTATGAGACACTGAAGAGAGAAATCAAAGAAGATACAAATAAATGGAAATACATACCATGTTCATGGATAGGAAGAATTAAAATAGTTAAAATGTCAATACTACCTAAGGCAATATATAGATTCAACACAATTCCAATCAAACTACCATGGACATTTTTTTCAGAAATAGAACATAGAATCCTAAAATTTATATGGAACCACAAAAGACCCCAAATAGCCACAGCAATCTTCAGAAATAAGAACAAAGTGGGAGGCATCACGCTACCTGACATCAAAACATACTACAAGGCTACAATAATCAAAACAGTATGGTACTGGCATAAAAACAGACACATAGACCAAGGGAACAGAATAGAAAGCCCAGGTATAAACCCATCCATATACGGTCATTTAATCTATGACAATGGAAGCAAGAATTTACATTGGAGTAAAGATTGTGTATTTAAAAAATGGTGCTGGGAAAATTGGACTGACACGTGCAAAAAAATGAAAATGGATCACCTACTTACATCACAAACGAGAACAAACTCAAAATGGATTAAAGACTTCAATGTAAGATCTGATATCATATAATGCCGAGAAGAAAATATAGGGAGTAAGTTTGCAGATATTACCCAGAGTAATATTTTTACTGATGTATCCCCTCGGTCTAAGAAAATAAAAGAAAAAATGAACATATGGGATTACATCAAACTTAAAAGTTTTTTCACAGCAAAGGAAATCATCGATAAAACAAAAAGGGGTTGATATTCAAAATGGATAAAGCACTCATGAAACTCAACACCAAAAAAACAAACAACCCAATTAAAAAACGGGCAGAGGCTATGAAGAGGCATTTCTCTAAAGAGGACATACAGATGGGCAACAGGCGTATGAAAAAATGTTGAACCTCACTAATCATCAGAGAAATGCAAATAAAAACCACAATGAGATACCACCTCACTCCGGTTAGAATGGCTATCATCAATAAATCAACAAACAACAGTGCTGGCGAGGGTGTGGAGAAAAGGGAACCCTGGTACACTGTTGGTGGGACTGCAGATTGGTGCAGCAATTATGGAAATCAGTATGGAGGTATCTCAAAAAACTGGAAATGGAACCACTGTATGACCCAGCAATTCCACTGTTGGGTATCTAACCAGAAGAATCCAAGATGCTAATTAGAAAAAATATATGCACCCCTCTGTTCATTGCAGCACTATTTACAATAGCCAAGACTTGGAAACAACCGAAATGCTCATCAGTAGATGACTGGATTAAGAAACTGTGGTACATTTATACAATGGAGTATTACTCTGCTATAAAGAAGAAAAAAATCGTACCATTTGCAAAAATATGGATGGACCTAGAGACTATTATGTTAAGTGAAATAAGTCAGTCGGAGAAAGACAAATACCATATGATCTCACTTATATGTGGAATCTGAAAAACTGAATGAATGAGCAAAGTAAACAGAAACAGTCTCATACATATAGAGGAAAAACTGATGGTTGCTAGTTGGGAAGGGGGTGGGAATGAGGGAGAAGGGGAAGGGATTAGACAGCATAAATAGGTAAATACGATATTGCCACAGGGATATGAAAAACAGTTCGGGGAATATAATAATTTTGAAAATATTTTGTGGGGTGTCAGATGGTCATGTCTTGTTAGGTAGACCACTTCATGGATGGAGTAGAGCTTTGGTCACTGCCCTGTATACCTGAAACTGATGTTGTATAATATTGTATGCCAACTGTAACTGAATATATAGATAGTCATGGGATGTGGATTATACTGTGAAAGGGAGTCAAGGGAATTGTAATAGATATGTATGATATGGAGGGGAGGAGTGGGGTGGCGTATTGGGGGAGGGGAGTTGTCACTTTGAGGGGTAAAAGGTATTAACTGTTGCACTGTGTTGTACACCTGAAACTAATTTTTTTTAAATGTTTATTTCAGAGAAAAAAAAAAAAAGAAACGTGTTTCTAGATCATGAAGTATCTTTACAGTTATAGAATCATCTTCATCAGAAAATAGCCAGGGAACTTTTAAGAAATTAGGGAAGCAAAAAGAGAGACCAGCAAAGGCAGTTGGAAAACAATAGGTCTTGCTAAGCTTTCCTAAGTACAACATATCAGAAGTATTTCTGCAAACGCTTCTCAGCACGCAGCACATGGGTTTGACTTCCTTGTCAGATGCACCTCAGTGACTCCTCATCCTGCTCTCACCTTTGTCCTGCGTCCTCAGTCTCGCAGGCCAAACTCCCCTGTACTTGGATCACATGATCACCCATAGCTGCCACCAACACCACGAGGGGCTGTCCCTGAAAGGCAACAGCGACTTGGGGGCAATTTCTTATACGAGGCCTAACAAGTAAGTTCGCGAACTTGCCACCGTGCGCTTACAGTGGCAGCACTGTACAAACAGCTCCGTAAGGTTTAATAACCTCGGTACATCAGTGTCTCACAGCTGTGTTCGTGTCGACATGTGGCAGTGTCTTGTTGAGTGGTGTTCATTATTGTTGTGTGTTTTTGTGTGCCATTGCAAGAATGTCTGAGCTTGAATTAGAGCAATGAATAAACATTAAATTTCTTGTTAAACTTGGCAAGAGTGGAAATAAAATCAGGGACATGTTAGTCCAAGTTTATGGCGATAATCCATGCATAAAACAGCAGTGTACAAATGGATTAAACATTTTTCTGAGGGAAGAGAATGCATCACTGATGAAGAGAGGTCAGGACGGCCAGTAATGAGCAGAACTGATGAAAACATTGCAAAGATCCATCGAATTGTGTGTCAAAATCATCGGCTAACTGTGCGAAGCATAGCAGACCCAGTAAACGTTAATAGAGAAACAGTTAGGAAAAACTTAGCTGAAAATCTTGGCATGAGAAAGGTGTGTGCAAAAATGGCCTGAAGGAGCTCGAAGTTTGCCAAGACCTTTTGGAAAGGCAAGATGATGTTTTGGGCCGTGTTATCACTGGTCATGAAACATGAATGTACCAATATGACCCTGAAACAGAGCGTCAAAGTGCTGAATGGAAGTCAGCCTATTCTCTACAACCAAAAAAGTTCTTTCAGTCCAAATCAAGAGTCAAAATGATGTTGCTAACCTTTTTTGATATCAGAGGAATTATTCATTATGAATTTGTACCAAGTGGACAGTTAACCAAGTTTACTATTTGGAAGTGCTGAAAAGGCTGTGTAAAAAAGTTAGATTAAAGCGACCTGAACTTTTCACCAAAAATTCATAGCTCTTGCATCATGACAATACACCAGCTAACACAGCACTGTCTGTGAGGGAGTTTTTAGCCAGTAAACTAATAACTGTATTGGAACCCTTCCTACTTGCCTGATATGGCCCCGAATGACTTCTTTCTTTACCCAGAGATAAAGGAAATATTGAAAGGAAGACATTTTGATGACATTCAGGACATCAAGGGTAATACAATGACAGCTCTGATGGTCATTCCAGAAAAAGAGTTCCAAAATTGCGTTGAAGGGTGGAGTAGGTGCTGGCATCAGTGCATAACTAAAGTGACTGTAGTGATATTCAGCAATGGGGTATGTAGCACTTGTTCTAGGATGGGTTCGCAAACTTAATTGGCCGACCTTTTATGCACAAATAAACACCATTCACACAGATCGGGCACAACTGTGTGAGGCCTATCAGGATGTGGGAAGGCAGGAGACAGAGAAAAGGAGAAAAATTTGTGCCTCTGTGAAGAATCAAATTTTAAAACATCTGGTACTTTTTTTAACTTTAGCAACCCTCAGAACACCCCTAAATCCCTAAGATGTTCAGAAAAATGTGTTTTCTGAACACATCGTATAATTCCACACTCGCCTTGGCATGTGCTCTCCCCTCTGCCTGAAACTCTGCCCTTTCCCATCCCTGTCTCTCAGGGTTCTTCCTCAGACTCCAGCATCTGCTTCCCATGGCTCCTAACTCTCTCGCCAGCTCTCACAGCACTTACTGCAAGTCTCTACCACACGCAGAAACCAGGTGGGACTGTGTCACAGGAGCTGTGGAGGTGCACTCACATGATGCAGACAGACATTTGCAATAGTTTTATATCCATTTCCATGTGGTTCAGATAAAAAATACATTTAGCACACCCAACTCAAGATTCCATGGATATTACTGCTTAGGACCAGGTTGTTTAAAATATTTTAAATATTAAGAAATAACAGTCCAGGTGGTACGTGAATGCACATTGACATGAACAAATCCCCATGACACCGAGTGATGTGACGGCCATGTGTCCCCGCAAGCTCCCAGGGGTCGGGCACCAGTGGGCACAGGCAAGGTGTGCTGAGTTGCTGGAACAGACTCCAGTAAGAGGGGCAACCTGTTCCCTGTCCACTCCGGCCTGCAAAGCAGCCTCTATTGCTAGTGCCTTTGGCAGGTAACAGTGGCTGGTTCTTACCTTTCAGCTGATCTCTGTTACAATACCTTTTTATTTTCAGGGCAAAACAGAGTGTTGATATGCAAAGTTTCTCACCTTTGGTCTAGAGCTTCCTGCACGCACCTCTAACAGGCCAAGTGCTTCCCTCCCGTGCTCCTCAGCCATGACTTTCATCACTCTCTACCCGCCAGTAGAAGCCTCCAGGCCCATCAGTGCAAAACAGAGTGAGCCTCTGCAGAAAGGCTACTCCCAGACCTCAGCAGGGTGTCACAGGCCTGTCCCTCCAGGGGGCTCCCACTTACATTGTATGCTGTGCCATCTTCTGCTCTGTAGACCCTTGGAAACAGGCTGTTGGCATACCGGGAAGCCACATGTCTCCCCAGAGAAGTTACATAATCTGCATTTTTATAAAGAAGAGCAATCAAAATGATGTATTACCAACACTTATTTTTATTTCAAAAAGCTTTTCTCTGACACCATTCAAATATCCCCAGTGACAGCAACAATCTGTGACGCTCTGTACTCTGTTCTACATGATGAAGTATCTCCAGGTGCTGTGATAAACATACCTGTTATGACCTGCATAATCCTTTAAAGTATGAATGAATGAAAAAGAAACATAGGGTCTATTTCTTGGTTTCCTGGTTCTTTTGTCCAGAATGATTAAGGCAGAGGCCAATAAGACAACATGGAAATTGTGTTTAATTCCCAAAAACTTTTATTCAGAACTTGGACTTGGTTCTCAGAATTTTAAAAACTGAATTTAGATATTATCTATTCTCTCAAGTGGGTTCATGAATAGACGAGAGAGATGAAGCAAGCAGGTAACAGCTTCAGAACACCCACACAGAATGTGAAAACCACAGATTTTCTTCTTAGATTATATGCTCAGCTGTTCAACATCGGTGCACAAACGCTTACTAGGCACCCACCACATGCAAGGCACAGTGCTAGGGATGGGAATAAAATGCTGCCTAAAAACATATTTCTGCTCCTTCGTGGAACTAACAGGAGGCTACAGAAAGGCCTCAAGAACTAACTCTGACTTGACATGACAGAAGATGAGGCAAGGATTCACAGAGATGTTCTTATTATGATAATTTTATTGTTGTTGGTATTATTATTACCATTAAATCCCAAAGGTAGGAGGGAGAAAATTGGTACTCTTGGATCCAGCATGTCCTTTCCCCTGCCTTTCTAGGGAGACAGGATAACAGTCTACTTTGAAAAGGCAGAAAGGACAAGGTTGAATTTTACAGCCTCCTGGCCAGGCCTGATCCCAAATCACCAGGCATGAAAAAATTTACAAGACTCGAAAATCAATGTTCATAATAAAGGTAAAAAATGAATACTTGGGCTGGCTGAGTGGTGCGGGTAAAAAAAAAAAAAAAGAAGAATGAATACTTGAATTTCATCAGCAATAGCCTCATTCAATAAACTTCTCAAACTCTAAAATATTCATTTCCAAAAGTTCAACTTCTTAACAGACATTGATAAAGCAACTTCAAATCACCAGCAACACATTCCTTACCTAATACGTTTTTGTGGAGTGAGGAGAGAGGGGTTTTATTTTCTTTTCAGGATTGAAGGAGTTGAGCCTACCGAAGACTCTATGAACTGCACTGCTAATTAAAATGTGAGGTATTGTGAGTTCTACCTCCAAGAATGGAGGAGTAAGTTTTATTGGCTAACCTTCACACAGAAAAAATTATAAACTCTGGACAAAAACATAAAAATAGTTACTTGAAAGCACTAGTGACCAATCAAGAACAGGCAGAAACTGGAATGGCATTCATCCTTGAAAGAAGGAAGTTGGGGAGATTTGCATTTATTTAGCAGCTGGGACAGAGTTTGGAGTTTGAGGCCAACCAAGTTAACAAACAGCCTGCTAAAATAAGAATCAACTCTCAGCCCATCAACTGATCTATGGATAAACAAACTGGCATGTCCACACAATTCACCTCCTTCTAATACTAGGCCATGAAAACGAATAAAGTACTGGTACACACTACAACATGGATGACACTTAAAAAAATTATGTTAAGTAAAAGAAGCCAGACACAAAAGACCACACACTATATAACTATTTATATGAAATGTCCAGAACAAGCAAATCTATACAGACAAAAAGCAGATTGATTTGGGCTGCTGGTTGAGGGGTAGAATGGATAGCTAAGAAGTACAAGGCTTCTTTCTGAGGTAATGAAAATGTTCTAACGTTGACTGTGGTGATCGTCGTACATATCTATAAATATACTTAAAATGCTGAATTGTATACTTTAAACAGGTACATGGTATAGTATGTGAATCATCTCAATAAAGCTATTATTTTAAAAAGTAGAGATGAGAATCTAAGTGTTTTTTTATTGAGACAGAAATCAGAGATTTGCAAAAATGTAAAACAATGCCACTTTTACTAAAGTTTTTGTTTTACAAAATATACTTATTTTCCTTTAAAATGTTATAAGTTTGCTACTTTTAAATAAATTAACAAATATTTTTAAAAGTTTTTAGTTTTAACTTTCAATATGGTAGATATCAATAGATACAAAATACATAAATTCTTATAACAGATTAAAAATGAGGACATGACATGAAGTTTATGAAAATGTAATAAATTAAATGAAGAAGTATTAGTGTAAAAACATTTTCGGGCCGGCCAAGTGGCACGGTGGTTAAGAGCTGGCTTGGGACGCCAGCGGCCCCAGTTCGGATCCCACATATGAGGGCCAGTGACACTGCCCTCAAAATAAATAAATAAATAAATAATAATAATAATAATAATAATGGAAGGCCAGCCAAGTGGCTCAGTTGGTTAAGAGTTAGCTTAAGAGCACGAGCCCTGATCAACACGGCTCAGATTTCAATTCCCACATGGGCCAGTGATGCTGCACCCAAGCTGAGCTGCCAGTGAGCTGCCAACAGGTGGCAGGATGGCTCAGCTGATGAGAGCACATGCTCCTATCAACAAGACTGCCTGTTCAGAGGACTTCTGGTAAAATGGCGCAATAGACAGACGCTGTGCTAACTGCCTCCCAGGATCACACCAAAATTACAACCAAATTGTACAGTATTCAACCCTGGAGGTCCCCGGAACACTGGAGGAAAAGAACCACTAAACGAAGAACTTAAAGAGGAAGCCACGTCTGGTCTGGTAGGATGGGTGGAGACGAGAGAGGGCAAACCCCGTGAGGGAGGTCCCAGCTGTGGAGAGGCTTCTCCGGTTGGGGGAGAGATCCTCCGGCCGCACACCAAGCTCACCAGCCCAGAGCTCCTTTGCCGAGAAGAGGAGTTCCAAGATAGCTGGCAGTAAATTACTGAGGACTCTCTTTGCTCAGCTCGGTGAGGCTAAGAGCGGCTGGAGAATCAGTGGGGCCGGCGCCCAGTCTTGCTCGCCGGTGGGCACTTACCTTGTTCCTGGTGGAGGGAGTGGCTGTGTGAGCCGGGAGCCTGCAGGGACGGACTGAACTGAGCACCTCTGGTGCAAAGGCTGGAGGTTTTGGGATTGTTGTTACCGTGGTGTGGGGCCTGCACGTGAGTGGTGTAGGGAGGGCGCCATTTTGTCGGGCTTGGGCCCTCCCATGGAGGATCAGGTCTGAGACCTAATTGGTCTGGTGGAATTGGCGCAGAAGTACGTGTGTGCGTGCGCGTGCGCGCATGTGGCCTTGGATCCCCACCCTCTGCCCAGCTTATACTGCGTTGCCAGGGAAACGCAGGGCGGGTGCCCTCTGGCTCCAACAGGCTGCTCACTGAGACCCAGGAGTGCGCGAGCTGCCTCGGATCGCCACCCTCGGCTCGGCTTGTGCTGCGTTGCCAGGGAAACGCCTAGTGGGAGTGATCCGGCTCCAACAGGCTGCTCACTGAGACGCGGAAGTGCGCAAGCCTCCTTGGTCCCCGCTCTCCGCACTCTGCTTACAGAGTTGCCAGGCTGGTGATTGGTTGTCGGGCTGCTCGGCCTGATCTGCAAGCGGCTGATTGGGACAGGCTGAGACTGGGAGTTTTCCTGAGAGTGTTGGGCCGTGAGCTGTGTGCTTGCGTGATCCAGCCAGGGCTCTTCTGGTGATCTATCTAATACATCAAAGCAATCCCAGAGCGACAGCCAGAATGGGGAAACAAAGAAACATGTCACAAGTAAAAGATCAGAAGAAACCTCCAGAAATGGAACCAAATGAAACAGAGGGATCCAACCTTTCAGAGACAGAGTTTAGAACACTGATGATAAGAATGATTAAGGAACTTAGCGAGGACATAAAGAAGGATAGGGAAACCATAAAAAACAACCTGTTAGAACTAAAGAATACAATAACTGAAATGAAGAACACACTTGAAGGAATCACCAGTAGAGTAGATGAAGCAGAGGAGCGGATCAGCAATTTGGAAGATAAAATAGCAGAACTCACCCAGCTGGCACAGCAAAAAGACCAAAGAATAAAAAACAATGAAAATAGTTTCAGAGCCCTATGGAACAAGGTGAAGCGCAACCACCATCGAATCATAGGGATACCAGAAGGAGAAGAGAAGAAGCAAGGGGTCGAAAATGTATTTGAAAAAATAATGACTGAAAACTTCCCTACCCTGGCGAAGGAAATCAACATACATGCCCAGGAAGTGCGGAGGGTTCCAAACAAGCTGAACCCAAACAGGTCCACACCAAGACACATCATAGTTAAAATGGCAAAGGTTAAAGACAGAGACAGAATCCTAGAGGCTGCAAGAGAAAGACAGCAGGTTACATACAAAGGAACTCCTGTTAGACTAACAGCTGACTTGTCTACAGAAACTCTGCAAGCCAGAAGGGAGTGGCAGGAGATATTCGAAGTGACACAAAATAAAGGCCTACAACCAAGATTGCTCTACCCAGCACGGCTATCACTTAAAATTGAAAATTGAAGGAGAAATAAAGAGCTTCTCAGAAAAGAATAAGCTTAAGGAATTCATTGCCACCAAGCCAGCATTGCAAGAAATGTTAAAAGGGCTTTTTTAAACAAAGAAAGGGGTAAACAAGCTAACCCGGAGAGACAATTTAAGAAGACTGAAGTCGTATCAAGCAGATATAAAGGAAAAACTGATGGTTGCTGGCTGGGAGGGAGTGGGGAAGAGGGAGAGGGGGAAGGTTTTGGACAGTGTATGTGGGAGTACAGTGTTGCCGCAGGGATATGGGGACAGTTCTGGGAATGTAATTGATAATGTTGTGAAGAGAGTATTATGTTGTGAGAAATAAGTCAGTCGGAGAAGGACAGGTACCATGTGATCTCACTTGTGTGTGGAGTCTGAAGAGCTGAGTGAATGATCAAAGTAAACAGACTTGTAGATGTAGAGGAAAATCTAAGGGTTGCTAGTTGGGAGGGGGGTGGGGATGGGGGGAAGGGGAAGGAATTAGACAGCATAAATAGACAACTACAATATTGCCACAAGGATATGAAACACAGCTCGGGGAATATAATAATGTTGTAAAAATTTTGTGGCATGTCAGATAGTCACATGTCTTGTTAGGGAGACCACTTCATGGATGGAGTAGAGGCTTGATCACTGCACTGTACACCTGAAGCTGATGTTGTATAGTATTGTATGCCAACTGCAACTGAATATGTGGATGGTCACAGGATGTGGAGTATACTATGGAGGGGAATCAGGGGAGTTGTGATGGATATGTAGGATATGGGGGGGGGAGTGGGGTGGCGAACTGGGGGAGGGGGGTTTTTACTCTGGCGGGTAAAGAGTATAACTATTGCCTTGTGTTGTACACCTGAAACTAATAAAAAGTAAATAATAATTTTAAAAAAACAAAAAAAACAAGACTGCCTGTTCAAGGGTGGGCTATGCCCACCCGCAACTAAAACTGAACTTGGCACCTCGAGCTGAGCTACCGCCCTGATGGCTCAGTGGATGGAACATGAGCTCTTAAGAACAAGGCTGCTGGTTCGACTCCTGCATGGGATGGTGCTATGCCCACCCACAACTAATTGAATACAGCACCTTGAGCTGAGTGGTGGGACTGGACCTGGAGCTGAGCTAGCTGTGCCCTCCACAACTGAGATTAAAGGACAATAACCTGGCTGGTCCCGTTTCTCAATTCCCCAACACTGTCCCCTCCCCCAATTCCCCAATTTCTTTAAAAAAAGAGAAAAACTACACCCCAATATCCTTCATGAATACAGATGCAAAAATCCTTAACATAATATTAGCAAATAGAATTCAGCAATATAAAGAATTATACAATATGACCAAGTGGTGTTTATTCCAGGACACAAGGCTGGTTCAATATTTAAAATCCAATCAATATAATCAACCAAATTAACAGACTAGGAAAGAAAAATCACATGTCCTTTCAATTGACACAGAAAAAGCATTTAACAAAATTTAACACCCATTCATGGTAATAAATAAATAATAAATAAATAAAACCTCTAAAAAAACTAGGAATATAGAGAAACTTCCTCAACTTGATCTTTTTTTTTTTTTTAATCTACAAAAACCTACATCATAGCTAATGGTGAAAGAGTGAAAGCTTTCCCTTAAGATCTAAAATGAGATAATGATGTCTACTTTCCCCACAGCTATTCAACATAATACTCGAAGTTCTGAACAGCACAAGGGAAGACAAGGAAATACAAGGCATGTAGATCAGAAAGAAAGAATGAAAACTTTCCCTATTTGGAGATGACATTATGGTCTACCTACAAATCCCAAGGAATCAACAACAACAAAAAAAACCTCCTAGAACTAATAAGTTTCGTAAGGTCGCAGGACAGAAGATCAACATTAAGAAAACCAACCATATTTCTCTATGCTAGCAATGAGCATGTGGAAACAAAACTATCATAATTTCTCAGAAAATGAAATACTTAATGTAAATCTAACAACTTAATGTAAATCTAACAAAACATGTGCAAGACTTGTACACTGGAAATTACAAGAGAGCTGATAAAGGAAATCAAAGACGTAAATAAGTGGAAAGAGATTTCATATTCATTGACTGGAAGATTCAACATAGTAAAGATGTCAATTGTCCTTAAATTGAAACACAGGTTTAATGCAATTTCTACAAAAATCCCAGCAATATTATTGTAAAGATAGATATGATTCTAAAATTTATATGAAAAGGCAAAGGAACTAGAGTACTACAACAATTTTGAGAAAGAATAAAATAGGAGGAATCAGTCAACCAAATTTCACGATATTATATAGTTATAGTGATCAAGACTGTATGGTATTAGTAGAGAGACAGACACATAGAGAACAGAAGAGAACACAGAAATAGTCCCACACAAGTACAACCAACTAATTGTTAACAAAAATGCAAAAGCAACTCAAAAGAGAAAGAATAGTCTTCTAAACAAAAGGTGCTAGAGCAATTGTATATCCACAATCAAAAAAACCGAATCTTACACAGAAATGAACTCAGGTTAAATGGAAATGGAAAAAAAAAAAAAGCTGGGGTAGCAATACTTATACCAGACAAAACAGACTTTAAAACAAAGGCTATAACAAGAGACAAAAAAGGACCCAGCAACCCCACTTCTGGGTATTTATACAAAGAAACCCAAAACACTACTTAGAGGGGACATGTGTATCCATATGTTCATTGCAGCATTATTTACAATAGTCAAGATGTAGAGGCAGCCTGGGTGTCCACTGATAGATGAATAGATAAAGAGTAAGTGGTACATATATACAATGGAATATTGTTCAGCCATGGAATGGAATGGCTTTTTGACATCTGTGGCAGCATGGATGGACCTGGAGAGTGTTGTGCTGAGTGGAGTATGTCAGACATAGAAAAACAGATGATGTGTGATTTCTCTTATATGTGGACTGTAAAGAACAAAATAAACAAACAAAGCAGAAACACATTCGTAGATACAAAGAACATTTTGATGATTACCACGTGGGAGGGAGATTGAGGGGTGGGTTAAAAACTGAATGGGATTAAGAAGTACAAGTTGGTTGTAACACAGTAGTCATGAGGATGTAGGGTATAGCAGAAGGAATATAATCAGTAATAACTATGTATGGTGTCAGATGGGCACTAGATTTATCAGCGTGATAGATGGAAGGAAGTTTGTGGGACAGGGTGAAAAGATGAAGGGATTAAGAAGTACGAATTGGTAGTTAAAAAATAGTCCTGGGGTGGTAAAGTAAAGCACAGGGAATATAGTCAATGACATGGTAATAACTATGTATATAGCGCCAGGTGGGTCCTAGACTAGTGGGGGGGGGTGTCACTTCTTAAATTATACAAATGTCTAACCAATATGCTGTACACCTGAAATTAATATAAACTAATATTGAAAAAAAAAGAAACTGAGTGGGAAAAAATAGCACTTTAATCCACATATTTACTATTTAAAATATCCTTCCTGGGCCAGCCAAGTGGTGCGTTGGTTAAGAGCTGGCTTGGGACGCCAGCAGCTCCGGTTAGGATCCCACATATGCAGGCCAGTGACACTGCCCTCTACAGCTAAGATGGTGAACAACAGCTCCACCTGGAGCTGGACTGCTGTGAGTTCCCAGGAGGGCATAGCTACAGCCCCTGCTGCAGTGGGCTGCCATAGGCTTCAGTGAGTGGCAGCCAGCCAGCATGAGTGGCTGGCAGCAGGTGTGAGCTGCCAAGAGCCACAGTGAGCAGCCATCCAGAGGCCGGCGACTGATCTGCCTCACCCGAGAAGAGCACAATGATACCAACATGGGCCAGTGAAACAATGTACTCCACAACTAGACTGAAGAACAAAAGGGCAGCAACTGGTCTGTTCCCCTTCCTTGGTTCCCCAATGCTGTTCCCCTCCCCCAATTCCCCAATAAAATCTTTAAAAAATATATATTCTTTATATTCTTACTTCCTGTAAGATTTGACATTCCATCTCATGTTTTTTCTAAAGAATTTCTTTTAAGCATTTCCTATAGTACAGGTCTGTTGATGACAGATTTCCTCAGTTTTTATCTGACATAGTCTTTATTTCATCTTCTGTTTTGGATGATTAATTGATTGACTTATATTTTTTATTCTGAATTAATGACAGATTCACAGAAAGTTGCAAAGATAGTATAGATAGAGCTCATGGACCTTCACCCATTTTCCCCCAGCATAAGAAAGCTGCAGTGCTTACATTAATATCAGACAAAATAAATGTCAAAACAAGGAGCATCTGAAATAAAGATGGACATTTCAAAATTATTAAAATTTGTCAATTCATCAGAAAGATATGACAATCCTAAATGTGCATGCATTTAAAGCTTCAAACTACATGAACAAAACTGGCAGAACTAAAGGGAGAAATGGACAAATCCACTAGACAAAAAAAGTCACTAAAGATACAGAATATCTCTATCATACTATCAACCATATTAGCCTAATTAATACCTATAAATATTACCTAAACACTGCATAATACTCATTCTTTTCAAAACTGTATGAAATGTTTGCCAAGATATGTGCTGGACCATAAAACAAATCTCAGTAAATTTCAAAAGGCTAAAATTTTATGTTCTCTAACTTCAATAAAATTAAATTAGAAACCCAACAAAAATAAGAAAGATATCTTTAAAAGTCCTAAAATATTTGGAAGTTAAACACATTTCTTCAAAAACATGAATCGGGCTGGCCAAGTGGCTCAGTTGGTTAAGAACTCGCTCAAGAGTGCGAGCTGAGCTCTGAGCAATGGCGGTTCAATGCCAGCCCAAGCTGAGTTGCCGTTGAGCTGCCAACAAGTGGCAGGATGGCTCAGCTAAAAAAAAAAAAAAAAAAAAACATGAATCAAAGAAATAATCAAATGAGAAAAATGAAACTATTTTGAACTCAATCGTAACGAAAACAATACTTACCAAGATTTGTGGATTTAACTAAAGCAATGCTTGGAGGAATACTTATAATTTTAAATGACTACATTAGAAAAGAACAAAAGGCTTAAAATCAATTATCTAAGTTTCTACCTTAAAAGCTAGAAAAATAAATGCAAATTAAACTCAAGTAAGTAGAAGGAAATAAAAAAATAAAGATTAACTATATAGATGAATGAAATACAAAACAAAGAATAGAAAAAAAATCAACAAACCCAAAATTCAGTTCTTTGAAAAGGGTTATGATATACCCCTAACAAGACTTACCAAGAAAAAGTGACAGAAACACAAATTATCAATATCAGGAATAAAAGAGGGACATCACTACAGATTTTATAGGCATTAAAAAATGTTAAGGGAATTCTATTCTGAATTACCATATGACCCAGTAATCCCTCTTCTGGGTATTTACCCCAAAAATTTGAAAACATTTATTTGTAAAGATGTATATATTCTGATGTTCACTGCATTATTATTGTGGCCCAAGACATGGAAACAACCAAAGTGTCCTTTGATAGATGATTGGATAATGAAGATGTGGAACACGTATATAATGGAATACTGCTCAGCTATAAGAAAAGATGAAATACTGTCATTTGCGACAACATGGATGGATCTTGAGATTATCATGCTAAGCGAAATAAGTCAGAAGAAAATGTTGAGAACCATATGATATCATGCATATGTGGGATATAAAACTGAAAGCAACAAATGAACAAGACAAAACAAACAAAAACTTATAGACACAAACAATAGTATAGTGGTTACCAGAGGGAAAGCGGGGAGGAGAGGAGGTTGAAGAGGATAAAGGGGGTCAAATATATGGTGATTAAAGGAGAACTGACTGAGTGGTGAATACACAATGTGACATACAGATGGTGTATGATAGAATTGTACACTTGAAACCTATATAATTTTATTAACCAATGTCACCCCAAAAATCTAATTAAATAAAAAATAAAGCACTTAAAAATGTTAATGGAATATTATGAACAATGTCTTGCCAATATCTTAGGAAACATTGACAAAAATGGACAAACTCCTTGAAAAACACATCTTTCCAAAGCTAGCATAATGAAACCAAAAATCTGAATAGCTCTATGTCTATTACCAAAACTGAATTTCTTATTAAACTTTACCTACAAACAAAACTCCAGGCTCAGATAAGTTTCACTGGTGAGTTCCATCAAACATTTAAAGAAGAAATAGGGGCGGCTGGTTAGCTCAGTTGGTTAGAGTGCAGTGCTCATAACAGCAAGGTTATAACACATGGGCCACTGAGATGCGCCCTCCACAACTATAGAGATTGAAACAACTACTTGACTTGGAGCTGATGGATCCTGGGAAAACACAGTTTCCCAATTTGAAAAAAAAAGGAAGAAAAAATAGTGCCAATCACTTAAAACAACATCACACCATAGATGGGAAGGAGGAAATACTACACAAGCATTTTATAAGGCCCACATAACCCTGATGCCAAAATCAGACAAGGACACTAAAAGAAAATTACAGAGAAATATGCTCATGATCTTAGATGGAAAAATCTTTGACAAAATATAAAGAATTGCTGTTTTGCAAATATTAATGACTGAATTATAATTATTTGAAATATGAGATAAAACTTGCTTTCAGCTTGTTTCCTTATGTAGGACTCCCATAGACCCTGACTCTCCAAAAATATTAGATGGGGGACTGGCCGAGTAGCTCAGTTGGTTAAGAGTGCAATCTCGGGCCGGCCGAGTGGCGCATTGGTTAAGCGCTGGTTTTGGGATGCCAGCGGCCCCGGTTCGGATCCCACATGAGGGCCAGTGACACTGCCCTCTACAGCTAACAACAGCTCCACCTGGAGCTGGGCTGTGCGAGCCCCGGTGATGGTGTGGGCTGCCATAGGCTACAGTGAGTGGCCCGCAGCCAGCGTGAGCGGCTGGCAGCCAAGAGTGAGCTGCCAATAGCCGCGGTGAGCGACATCCAGAGGCCAGCGACCGATCTGCCTCATCCGGGAAGAGCGCAATGACGATACCAACAGTGAAGCAACATCCTCCACAACTAAACTGAAGAACAAAAAGAGAGCAACTTGTCTGTTCCCCTTCCCCGATTTCCCAACGCTGTTCCCCTCCGCCAATTCCCCAATAAAATCTTTAAAAAAAAAAAAAAAAAAAAAAAAAAAGAGTGCAATCTCTGTGACACGGGGTTGCTGGTTCGATTCCCACATGGGCCAGTGAGCTGTACCCGAGTTGAGCTGCTGCTGAGCTGCCAATAGGTGGTAGGATGGCTCAGCTGGTGAAAGCACGTGCTCCTAACAACAAGGTTGCTGGTTAGACTCCCTCATGGGATGGTGGACTGTGACTACCTGCAACCAAGATTGAACACAGCACCTTGAGCCGAGCAGCTGCGAGCTGCTGATGGGTGGCTAGATGGCGACTGGACTTGGAGCTGAGCTAGCTGCACCTTCCACAACTAGGATTGAAGGACAACAACGTGGCTGTTCCCCTTCCCCAATTCCCCCAATAAAATCTTTTTTAAAAAAAATACTATTATACATGGCATAGGGCTGTGCTAGCCCCTATGGAAGGAAAAATAAGAAAGCACAGCCTGAGCTGTCACAAGCAAGGCCTTATTATTAGAATGGGCTTCCAGATCAGTCTATAAGAAACACATCCCCTACACCATCCTTATTACCAGGATGGACAAAGCTGCCACGGGAAAGGGTGAAAAATTAGAAAAACATGGTATTAAAGGGTGCTCAATTGGTATTTGTTTAACTGACTGACTGACTAACTGGCCAATTCAGAATTACTGAGAAAAACCCTCGTGATGGAAATTGCCCTGACTGAAGACATGCTCCTCAGCGGGCTGTTTCAGACATGTTGAGCAGGACACCCCTGCTGAGAGGGCTAAGTCATATTCTGCAAGACACTCAGTGTCCCTGGCCCCCAGGCCCTGCATTATATTTCAGTAACAACCCAAGTCAGTGTCATTTACTCTCCCTCATATGTGGGACCCGAACCGGGGCCGCTGGCTTCCCAAGCCAGTGCTTAACCACCGCGCCACTCGGCCAGCCCCACGTCAGTGTCATTTAAAATCAAAAAATAAAATCGAACACACCTCACACATTTCAATGCCCCTGTTGGTGGGCAGTACTCCTGGGAACTGAGAACAAGCACTCTAATCAATGCATTTAGAGAAAAGGTTGGACTGCAATGTAAGGAAGGCAATGGCAGGAAAACAACGTGTTCTCCCTAAAACTACACACAGCTATTGTTTTAATCAATGACCTCCAAAGGGAGTTGCACATCCCAGGAGATAAGTATTATACAAATAACTTCTATTTCATCTTTCAGAAAAGGATGAAATTAAGCATGGCTAATATTTAATGTGTGGATTGACAATTGTACATCTATGTAATATACAAAGTCTGACAATTAAGTTTGTGAACTTGTTGCAATGATGTTGCTAACCTTTTTTAATATCAGAGGAGTTATTCATTATGAATTTGTACCAACTGGACAAACAGTTAAACAAGTTTACTATTTGGAAGTGCTGAAAAGGCTGCATGAAAAAGTTAGACGAACTGAACTTTTTGCCAACAATTCATGGCTCTTGCCATCACGATAATGCACCAGCTCACACTGCACTGTCTGTGAGGGAGTTTTTAGCCAGTAAACTAATAACTGTATTGGAACAGTCTCCCTACTCCCCTGATCTGGCCCCCTATGACTTCTTTCTTTACCTGAAGACAAAGGAAATATTGAAAGAAAGACATTTTGATGATATTCAGGCCATCAAGCGTAATACGATGACAGCTCTGATGGCCATTCCAAAGAAAAGAGTTCCAAAATTGCTTTGAAGGGTGGACTAGGCGCTGGCATCAGTGCATAGCTTCCCAAGGGGAGTACTTTGAAGATGACCATAATGATATTCAGCAGTGAGGTATGTAGCATTTTTTCTAGGATGAGTTCATGAACTTAAGTATACACCTTTTACACATATATTGGGGGTGCAAACATATTTTTGCCTCTAAGGATGTGACATCAAAATAAGCTCAGGAACCCATGGGTTTTGAGGGACCTTCAGAATGCACACAGCTTCCAGCCAGAGGCTACCGGGCAGCGTGCTAGCTGGGTCTGCTCTGTGAGTACTATACCTTCACAGTGTGGGAATCCAATTCGTGACAAAATCTGTTTCAAGGTCAATTTGTTGCTTTTCAGCCCATTCAGTCGGAGCCATTCCTCAGATGAGATGAGACTCTGCTCGGCCATGTCAACTCTGGTGTTTCTCGGTGTCTCTTCCTCCTCTAGATGCTGCTCAGAAAAGGCAGATGAGCCTGGAATCTCCATATCCAAGTTAGGATCTAAGTCACAGGGACCTCTAGTAAGAGCAATTGTCAAACTCAGACTTCCTGAAATCCTGGAAACAATCTATTAATAACATCAACAGAGGATTGGTTTAATATGAATTACATTACATCCATGAAGTGGAGTTCTAGCTATCAGTTAAAAAATCATAATACAGGTGTATATTTGTTGGCAAAAGAAGATATCCACACATATTGCTAGAAGGTATCCATAATATTCAATATCCATAGATACCCATACACACACAGAAAAACATCTAGAAAGACAGATGCCAACAGGTTTACAGTAGATTTCCCTGTGTGGGAAAAGTGTGTGGTTTTTGCCTTTTCTGTTACTTACATTTTTGCATTATTTAAACATTTTTGAAACAGAATTTATTTTTATAATCAGAAAAATACAAAGCTCTTCCACTTTGGGAAACAAATAATCACCTCGAAACCTTCATTACACATCAGTATTTCAATTATAATCACATCTGACCTTTTGCTTCCAAAGAGGACAAAGAGGTTAAACCCTGAAACACACCTGTTCTACAGGTGGAGTGGCCCACTGGGAGCCAGGGACAGGGTAGGAACCAAACCAGCTAGGATTCATGGACTCACTTTCTGAATGTTTTCTTCTCTGGGATTTTAAAGTTGGACTTAAACATTCTGGCTCAAGTAGCCAGATATTCCAGCACCAACCAGACTCGACGCAATAAGTAACATATTAAACCTACCTAGACCTACCTAAATACAGCCAGTGTACACAGGAGGGGAGGAGTGGCCAAACTACAATGCAATCTTAACCCACTCACCACAATGTCAGGCAGTGCCTGACCACTTGGGGAAAGAGCAGAAAGCTCTCCTACCTCTGCAGCCAGAGCATGCGATGCATATAAATGAGTTCCCTGGGCTGTAAAACTTTTTGACAATGGAAATACTCCCTTTTTCCATTTTTAAAATTCTGTATTTCCTGCAAGTCTCAATGTTATGATATGAAATTTCAGTCAAACACAGAAATCAATTTGACCCAAGCTAGAGAGACTTTATAAAGTTAGAAGGATTATTATTAGCAAACACTTATTTAACTGTATTATAGTCTGCATAATATATATTTAATCCTTGTAATAACCTTATGAGGTAGGTAACACTACTATTATTCCCATTTTACAGATGAGAAAACCAAGACTGAGAGTGGCTAATGAACTTGCCCATGATTTCACAGCAGGTAGGGGTATACCTGAGATTTCAAACAGGTCATTCAGCTCTGTAGTCTAGAACACAGAATGTTCTGTGGCCTTTATTATAATAAAAACAACTGCAGCAACTTCCATTTGTTGGCCAAGCATGGGGATGAGCTTTTTAATATGTGCTGTCTCATAAATTCTTCATAGCCATATCTGCCACACACTGTTAACACCCCACTTACATTTAAAGAATCAGAAGCTTTGAGGATTTAAAGAAGTTGTTCAAGATTCACAGTCAATAAGTGGCAGAAGCAGGAGTCAAAACCATTTCTTAACTGCTCTGCAAGAGTGCTAACACCCCCTCCAGCCTGGTCCTATGGTACAAGCCTACGGACACACCACATTCCAAAAGGACTGCTTTCTCCTAGTGCTCCTGGCTCCTCATTCAAGTCAGAACATAAGCTTCCTGGTTCATCATTTTCAAGTTTTCAAAGATGATGATTTCTGTTTTAAGGTTTATATGAATATGTATTGCCCATATATGTTGAATTCCAAAGGTACAAAAACTCATATTATTGGTGAAGATCTTGACTTCTTTCTACCAGGACTCAGCCTGATGAGAATGTTACAACAGAATTTGGAAAGAATCACGCAGCAGTGGCAAAGTTTAGAATGAAAACTCTGTGTAAGTCCATTCTACTACTTTAGGTAAGTGACTTCCCCTCTTTACAGTGGTAGCACCACCTGCGTACTCTAACTCCTAGGGCTACTGAAAGGCGACTGAATCCTCCAGCTAAGGTGCATGCCCCAGTCCTTTTGCACTCACATGACTTAAAAAAAAAAAAAGTCTGGGGCCAGCAGAGTGGCGTGGTGGTTAAGCGCTGGCTTGGGAAGCCAGCAGCCCTGGTTCAGGTCCCACGTATGAGGGCCAGTGACACTGCCCTCAAAAAAAAAAAAAAAAAAAAAAGTCTGTTGGCTCTGGCTGTTGGATCAGAGAATCTATGTGAGTCATTCTGATTTAGATCTTGACTCAGGGTTTTTTAGCCTGAGGCTACCTGTATTGTTGGAAATTAAAAGCGACTGGAGAGTGGAACTTATCCAGAGAAAACCGAGGAAGGAAAGAGAGGAAAGACATGTCCAAAAAAAGGGATCATCCTACTCAAATGGGATAAGAGCTACTGTGTCAGGGCAAGGAAGCCTGCTACAGCAGTGTTACCAAGTTATCTGACAAGCCACCTGCTGGGGCCTGAGCATGAGGAACCTTCCCCCAACTGCATACAGGTAATTGGCTCAGAGTCTAAACAAACCTTGGCTCAGAGTCTAAACAAACACATTCTGATCAGCAGAGCCCTATAAGGTTACCCCCTGCAGCCATAGTGCTTCCTCCTTTCGGTACTTCCATTTTCTTTTTTCTTTTTACCTCCCCCACTAGTCCCGTTGCTATTGGCAACTCCCGCCTTTGCGTATTCCTCCTCCCCTTCTAGTCCCGTTGCTATTGGCAACTCCCGCCTTTACATTCCTTCCCTCCCCTTCCAGTTCCTTGACTATATAAGCCCCCTCCTGTTCTTCAATAAACGAGGCTTGATCAGAACCCTGTCTTGCCTCCATTTCTTCGCGCCTCCTATTTTCTCCTTTCAGAAGGCTGCCCCTCGGCCCCTGTTGAATGCCCCGCCGGTCGGGGCAGCCACCCTTCCACATTCAGCCCACCTCCAAGCTCGTCTCCGGCAGTCCTGTGTAGAATCTTAGCCTTCGAGGGCCATTTCAAACCCTGCTGCCTCCATTAAGCCTCTCCAGGCCCCCTTACCAACCTTCTGCAGCCTCCCCCTGGGAAAGCCCTAGCTTTGCTTGACATTTCATCATTTGGCCTTGGACACTTCAGATTTGTCCTCTATAAATTGAAAGAAGGTTCAATGCCTACAGGGACAAACCATATGAATGTTCTCAGCACAGTGCCTTATACACAGCAGGCACTTTGTGTGGGCGTTGAATTAAATTGATCACTCGGAATTACTAAGAATCCTGATTTTTCAAACAAGGCTAAGATCAGGAAATAGCTATCTCTTTAAACAGAGGTGTATTTTTTCTGGATATTTACTATATTGTTGTTATTATTACTATTATTATTCAGGATTTCTTCATTGAGGTTATTACAAATTGGAGAAAGAGGAACCCAGAAGTATTAACAACAAATCCCAGTTGAGCACAGCCCTAAGTCTAAGTGCTATCTCATGGGCAAAAATTTGGGAAAATAGGGATTTCCTAAATAGAAAGAGGAAGCATAAAAAAGGGGAAGGGGGGGCGGGGAGTTCAAAGTCTGATGACCAGCAGGCAGAGTTTTGGGGGAAAACAGAAAGATTAACCTGGCACAAATCCAAAGGAACTAGGATGGGTCTCCTAGCCTGTGTTGCTGGGGTCTGCCAGCACTGGGCAGCCAAGAAGTGCCCCATGGCTGTCCTGAGCTGAGCACCTGTGGAAGTCCTCATGGCTTAGGAGTAGGTCCTGTGGTCAGAGGTTGAGGCACAATGCACAACTTAGAGTCCATTAATTCAGTTTAAATATTTCATATATGTCTACCTGCTTTATTATCAACACCCAAAACTTCCTCTACCTTTTGTTTCTGAAAAGGAAGTGTGGACCAGGTGGATATAGCATCTGATTTATGTGAGTTACTATGATTGTTCCAGAAAGAAAGCTAGGATAAAGCCCCATGAGTACCATGCTAACTCTCCCCTAGGATCCTCCTCCCCATTCTTCTACCCTTGAGGGTAAAGGCTAAGCTGCGATCCACCATTCAAATAATGCGGGCAGAGGCACCGAGACTGCAGTCGACTCTCCCATGGTTGAGAAAATGGGGCCAAGAAAAGAACGAGAATAAATGGGGTGCTTTAGGGGGAAGATCCTTTCTGAGAAGAAAAAAAATCGGGAGCTCCCAAGATGAAATGAAAACTCTACCAAATGGAAAGTAAATCTAATTAAGTTTTATGCCCACATATAAAGACAGCAAAAGGAAATGGGGTTCATCTTAATGATGTAATTGTGAAAACCATACACGTGTGAAGAATGGGAGGGAGCCAGAGGCCTTTCCAGGACAGAAAGTTGTAGAACGCTTTGATCTAAGGCTTTGGGTTCTAGACTATTCATATTATGATTATTTTTCAGAAATAAATTTCTCCTGGTCCTCGTTTTCCTCCAAAGCCCAAGTGGCCTTCCACTTATCACGTCTAGCCTACGACCCAGTCAGGAACTGGGAAGCTGGCTGTCCACTGCGGCGCGTGGGCTGCGGGCGAGGCTTGGTGGGAGGCGCTGGCGTGGGCAGGCCGGGTCCCCGTCTCCCCGCCTGACCCTGGCACCAAACAGGCGAGAAAAGTCGCTGAACTTTTCCGGGCCTGCTCCCGCCTCGGTAAGTGAGGGGCAGCCCAGCTCAGAAACTCATTCCAAGATTTCCCTCCGCACCGCGGAGGTGCTGGCGTGCAGCGGAGCGCCTCCCACACTTACTAGGCCAATGTCAGGTGGACCACAGGCGTGTCCAGTTCAGCAGCCGCCCTCCCACGCTCCGCCGGCCTCCTGCCCCGAGGAAGCAGGGCAGGAACGCGTCCCGCTAGGTGATACGCAGCGACTCCCGCGCTAAGGGTACGCGCTCTGAGCGAAGGACTCGCCGATGGCCTGCTTCCGGACCCGACAGGGGGCAGCGCGGCCCGTCGACGACCGAGACGCCGCGGTTGCTTGGACAGCGCCAATCACGGCGCGGCTCCCCCAGCAGGCCCCGCCCACAGAGCGCGTGCCCGGAGCGAGAGGGGTCCAGGGCGGGGCCCAGAGGCGGGGGCGAGCCTGAGGACCCGAGCCCGACTGCCAAACGGATTGGGGGTGGGGGCGGGGACGGGGGCGGCGGGGGCTGGCGGCGAATAATAATTAACAAACAAGAACGCAGTAGAGCTATGGTGAGGGCTGCATGCGAGAGAGCTGCACACTGGGGAAACTGTTACCATTATCTACCATACGTACTTCTCAGCCTGCAGAAAACTTACTTTAATTTTCACCTCAACGCTGTGAAGAGAGATTTTCTTCACTTTAATTGAAGGAAAGAAGCTTAAAGAGCTGGGGATGTAGGTCGCTCAGCCAGAACGAGGGTAGAACTGAGACACTGTGAGCTGCAGTTTGCAGATTTGCAATTTTGGATCAGGGGCTGCAGTTACCAAAAATATTCTTATCTGTTAGAGAGGATTCCTATGGGCATTGTTTTCTTCATTCAGCTTTATTTTTAACCCTTATTTTAGTTTTACCTTATCAAATAAGCAAACAGCTCCAAATGTCTTATACCTGTGATTATTTTAGTCACTCTGAAATAAAATTGTGCTTATGAAAAGCATCTTTAAATTATCAATAAATGATTCCACAGGCAAGTTTTAGTATACTGGGATATAAAACTGCGTTTTAAATTTTAAAACTCAAGAAGTGACCAGATCATTTGTAGGGTTTTAAGTCAAAGATCTAATAAAATATAGTTAATATTGAAACTGAGTAATCCTGTCCCCAACAGAAAAGTCTGCTTCATCCACAGAGGTTTAGTATTCCTGCATTCTTTCAACACTTTAATAACCAAAACGCACTGAAAGCTTCAAGCTCAGATCACAAACCATTCCATAAAGTCATTTGGTTGTATACCATTGGCCCTACAAATAACACATGCCAACCTCAACACCAAAACCGAAAATTCAACAGTACTAAAAATTCCGTTCAGAATGGAGGTAATAAGGAAGCCACGCCCACATTTGCCAATGCCATATTAATCCCTGTTGTCCATACCCTGCCAGACTAATATTCCTGAGACACATGGGTGAGACAGAACACATAGTATCCACACAGCCCAACCCACAACCTTGTAGTCATGCCAGGCACTCATGTCCCCACCTTCAACCCATGCATTCCACCTTCCCTGGGACACTTGCCACTTACATGTAAGTAACTACAAGTAACTCTATGTTTCTGTCAATTATGTTTATGTACCTATAAGCATAAATTCTTATGAAAATGTTAAACACTAGTTACTTAAATTATAGACCAAATTGAGCAGATGTCTAGGTCAGGGGTCCGCAAACTTTTGAGATGGAAGAGCCGCCAGGGGTCAGAAAACTGAGGCTCACGAGCCACATGTGGCTGTTTGGGTACTTACACGTGACTCTGAAGTAAAATTGGAAAAAAAAATAAAACTATCATAGTTTCATTTATAAAATTGTAAAGGTTATTATTCACATAAGGGTGTTTATCTAAAAATATATTTATGGCTCTCGAATAATTTTTAAATTGTTGTGAGAGACAGGATTGGGACGTCCAGGGGTCGGCAAACTTTTGAGATGGAAAGTACCCAAAGAGCTACATGTGGCTTGCGAGCTGCAGTTTGCTGCCCCTGTTCTAGGTCATTTTTTTTTAATTTTTTTAATTAATTAATTTATTTATTTAATTAGTTTCAGGTGTACAACACAGTGCAATAGTTATACATTTTACCCCTCAAAGTGACAACCCCCCACCCCCAATACACCACCCCACTCCCCCCCATATCATATATATCTATTACTCTTCCTCTGACTCTCTTCCACAGTATAATCCACATCCCGTGACTATCTATATATATTCAATTACAGTAGGTATACCACCTCCGCTTTAGTAATACAGTGCAGTGATCAAACCTGTACTCCATCCATGAAATGGTCTCCCTAACAAGACCTATGATCATCTGACATTCCACAGAATATTTACAACATTATTAATTATATTCCCCAAACTGTTTTTCCTATCCCAGTAGCAATATTGTAGTTGCCTATTTTTGCTGTCTAATCCCTTCCCCTTCTCCCTCATCCCCATTCCTCTCCCAATTAGCAACCCTGATTTTTCTTCTATATCTATGAGACAGTTTCTGTTTACTTTGCTCATTCATACAGTTTTTCAGATTCCACATATGAGTGAGATCATATGGTATTTGTCCTTCTCTGACTGACTTATTTCACTCAACATTACAGTCTCTAGGTCCATCCATATCATTGCAAATGGCACGATTTCATTCTTCTTTATAGCGGAGTAATACTCCATTGTATAAATATACCACAGTTTCTTAATCCAGTCATCTACTGATGGGCATTTTGGTTGTTTCCAAGTCTTAGCTATTGTAAATTGTGCTGCTATGAACATAGGGGTGCATAACTTTTTTTGAATAAGTGTCTTGGTTTTTTCAGGATAAATGCCTAGGAGTGGAATTGCTGGGTCAAACGGTCTAGGTCATTTTTAAGTATTACATAGCTGATAAGGACTTGAGGTCAGCTAGCTACAGGATGGTTCACCTCATTTTTGAATGTTGAGTGGTTTGGAATAAGAATACATTTAGCACAGTTGTGATATACCACTGTACTGAACTTTAATAAATTTGATTTGAATTTACATTTTACAAATCACATCTTTTGTTATCAGTATATATTGAGTATTAGAATTTTAGTACAGTTTTCCTTTCTTAAAATGTGTATACATTTTTTTGGCACCCTCTCTATATCCTCCACCCCCAACCCCCACAGGAAGTTAGAACCATAGAGTTTTTTTGTTTTTAAAGATCTTTATTGGGGAATTGGGGAGGGGAACAGTGTTGGGGAATTGGGGAAGGGGAACATTGTGTTTTTCCAGAACCCATCAGCTCCATGTCTAGTTGTTGCCCTTCAATCTTAGTAGTGGAGGGTTCAAGCTCAGCTCTAAGTCCAGTTGTCACTTTCAATCTAGTTGCAGGGTGGGGGGAGGGGAGGAGGGGAGGGTGCAGTCCACCATCCCACGTGGAAGTCGAACCAGCAACATTGCTGCTAAGAGTTCGCACTCTCACCAACTCACTGGCAGTTCAGCTCAGGCGGCTCAGCTCAGGCGCAGCTCACTGGCCCATGTGGGAATGGAACCGGCGACTCTGTTGCTGAGTTCCAGATCTTAACCAACTGAGCCACTTGGCCAGCCCCAGAATCATAGAGTTTTAACAGAAAGTCAAACTAGAGAGTAACAGGGAGCCTAGCTCCATCCATAGACCTCCCAGCTCCCAGATCAGTTCTATCAAAGTGCCAGTTTGTTTTTATCAGTATACTACCCTCAGCCTCAGCAATTGACATTTATCCTATCAGTCCCATCCTTAGAGTAATGTCGAACTTAAGTTTACCATTCAGGGCCCATGTTATACGTTCAGTATCTGTGCACACTGCCCACGACTGACTCTAGCAGAGAAGCTAATCTGGTCCCTGCCTCTGACCACAGATGCCTTTACTCAAACCACCCCCCTTTCACCTAGATTACCACAGCTTGGGATCCACAGCCCCTCAGGCCTTTCAGGGTTGGCTCAAGCTCTGCTCTCATCACAAAGCCTTCCATGGACACTCCAACCCCAGTAATTTGTCTCCCCCATCCAGACTCAGTACCAATTGTCAGTACCACACTCTTGGCAACTATATACTGTTTTGTGACAGCCCTTACATTGTTATTTGACCTTTGTGCTGTTTGCTTTTCAGGTTGAATGGGTTTTCTTTTTCTTTAAACAAGTCTATCACTGGCACTACTTGGCTATGGGAAGCCGACAGCCTCTCAGGGTCTGACAAGGTCACATTGCCCTGCTCAGCACTGGATATTAGGGGTGCTGCCTTATGGTTGGTCATGTAATATCTCCTGCCTCTATGAACCCAGGTGCCTTTCCTCCTATAGGAGACAATATATTCACTGCATTTGTGGCAAGTTCCTGTGATACCCCAATGAGCTAACTACGCAGCCAAAGACGGGTAAGATCTCCTAGAAAAGAGGGGAGACAACCTAAGCCAGGCGGTAGTTCCGTGGGGACCCCTGAACTGAGATATTGGGGACTCAAGCCCCTTGGAAACTGAGGCACAGACCTCTGACAACTTAGGCCAAAAAAAAAGCATGCCTGTGAGAGGCTGATGCACTTGCCTAAGGGCCCTGCTGTGAAAAGTCTCCTCAGAGGCCAAAGGTCTCCAGGCCATGAGAGTTCCAGGCAGCTTGCTGACCATGGGGTATGTTAACAGCCTTGTGTGAATTCCTTTGTTTATTGACTTGTTGCAGCAACAGATACTGAAGCTTTGACTGAGAAACAGATGCTGCCTTCTGTAGGATAAGAGAGGTGTGAGACCCTTTTGGTTGCTAGGTATTGTATTTACATAGGAATAGATTTTAGATGCTTTTACCCTAAACACAGCCACCCTTAGTCTTAGTATAGCTCAAGTATACGTCCTGTAAGTTTTATGATTATGTTTAACTGCTAGGATTTAGGATAATTTCTAGATAGTCAAGGTAGCTATAGTAAACATTCTTTAGGCAATATGTAAAAATATGTCAATCCTTAACATAAGATAGTCATGATAAACATTCTTTAGGTGATATACAGAAACTAAGTCTGGGTTTCATGGCAATTATCATAACAAAGACAAGGTAATCCTTTAACAGAAGAGTAAGTCACAGTACACCCTGAAGAGAGCAATTGCAGAGGAGAAAAGACTGAAAATCTTGGGAACTACAAACCACCAAACCCCTGTACAGGAGTTCCTATAAAACGGATATGTTATTGCATTAAAGTGTGACACTCCTGAGAAACTCTTTCCCGTGTCTCCGCTCTCTTTCTTTCTCTTTCTCCTCTTTTCCTTTTTTCCTCGCCGACTCTGTCCCACCCGAGGGACCCCCTGGACTCTGCAGAGGCTGGACCCCCGCACTTGGCCTTATGATCATGATTAGAATTTGGGGGGTGGGGTGGGGTGGTAGAGAGGGTGATAAATGAAATAAAAGGAGGAAAAGCAACTTTCCTAAGCCCACCACAAAAACTGGGATGAGAGAAAAGTAGAATGTTCATTCAAAGAAATTGCATATATTTGTGAGAAAGAGTCTGTGATAGAATTAACACAGAAACACTCCTGAAAAAGAAAGGCAGAGGATGCGGAAAGTAGAGTGGAACACCGAAACCAGGTGACAGTCATTGGTGAACTGTGGTTGGTACTGTGGACTCAGGGTATGTGGCTCTTGGGCTGCCTGAGAGAGGTGGGTGGGAGTAGGGGAAGGCAGAGTCTAAACGCACATGCGTATATAGTGTCACCTTCTTCAGTTCAGTGTCTATTATTCGGGGAGTGAATGCAGGCCTGTGGCTCTCAATCGAACACCTTTGTGAGGAACAGCTTTTAGGCATGTTTTACCCTTGACAATTACTATGTTCAGTGTTGATCAGCATTTTAAAACAATAGCTGATATTTATTGTATGCCAGACAATGTTCCCAGCACTTTAAATATATCACTTCATTCAATCCTTATGAAAGCTCCATGAGGGAAATACCATAATTATCCCCATTTAACAGATAAATTGAAACATAAGGTTAAGCAGCTTCTCCAGACCACTTAGCTCCAGAGTTTGAACCCAGGCTGCCTGCCTCAGCACGCTGCTTTCTTACTCATATGCTGTGCTGACCAATTGTTGGCTCTAGTTTTTTCCAGTAGAACTTTTGTGTCATCCCAGTAGTAGTGTTCATTTAGAACTGGATATGAATGGCAGAATGAAAACCTCAGTGGATTTGAATGGATTTGAACCCTCACATTTCAATTTAAGTGGCATAAGCAGGTCTATTTTCTAGTTACAATTCCCGCCCACACTTCCTGCTAACTAATGCCCTCCCAATACAGCATTGCTTCTAAATGAGCTTGATGCCTTTTAGTCTACTATCATATTCCAACAGCTAAATTAAGAAGAATTGAGCAAAAATATTTTATGCAAACCAAAAGTCCCAAACACTTGGAAATCTAAAATTACTCTTCAAGGGCCGGCCGAGTGGCGCGGTGGTTAATCGCTGGCCTGGGAAGCCAGCGGCCCCGGTTCGGTCCCACATATGAGGGCCAGTGACACTGCCCTCAAAAAAATAAATAAATAAATAAATAAATAAATAAAATAAAATTACTCTTCAAAATATTCATACTAAAAGCTGTCAAAAACAATACTCCTGGGATGAGATCTTGATCATATGGCCATGACCCTTAGGAATGGGCCTGAGTCTCGCCTTGGCTGAGTCATCCTCTCCCTGTCATTCCTGAGGAGAGTACACACACCTGAAGATGGAGGTGGGCAAAAAGGCATTTCCTTATTTTAGGTCCTTCTAACCCTAGTGCAGGCTGACTGGCAACGCTGTATGGGTACAGGGCGTGGGCACAAGGTTAGAGCCTCTCTCTTCTTCTAAGCTCAGATCTTTCTACCAGCTCCTTGCCAAGCCTGGAGAGTCACATGTGTGGCACTGCCCATGTGGGAGGAGGAAAAAGAGGAGGGCCTGCCAACCAAGAGAGGTATGCTGTGGTCTGGCCACCCTCTTTTTACTTTTGAGAAAGAACTAAGTGTCAGAGGGACAACCACACCCAGGTGGGTATCTTCACACTGGTAAACTTGTCAAATCAACACCTTGGAATCTGATTGATCTAATTAGGTCAGTATTCCCACTTCTCGAGGAGTGAAGAAGAGAGAGGAAAGAGAGGAAGAGAATAACATTAGAAGAATTAGGACATTCTATTGAGGAATCTAATTATAAAAATCCTAGGCAAAATACCAGCAAATTGAATTTAATAGGATACATTTTAAATCATTGTTTTAAAATCCACAAAGGCACATACCTTTCTGCCAAGCAATTCCACTTCCAGGTTTCCTTGAGAATACACAAGAGTGTTTCTGTAACAGCAAAATAATGGAAATCATCTAAATGTCCATTCATAACAGAGTGGTTGAATTATGGTATTCTCATTGTGATATGATAGCAGTTTAAAAGAATAAGTTTATTTGTTATAGTCTAGAAAGAGCTCCAAAATATATTGTTGAGTTTTTTAAATCAAGTTGCAGAATACATGCAATATAGTGTATTTTATGTAAAAACACAATTATATTGATGCATTCATATGTTTGCTTCCACTCACAGCCCACTGGCCAGAGCAAGTCACATGACCCCACCTAATGACTAGGAGATAGGGAAATATGGGGAGCACAGGATAATCCCTGGGCAGTGGGAATTTGTCTCTGCCAAGGCTTAGGTTTTTAGAGAATAGCCGAAAAGAGTTGTAGGCACACTCTGCTTCCTACCATGTGATATACATCACCTGAGGAAATGAAGTGGAAAACAGGCTGCCTGGTAGAATGTGGTGGCAGGGCATGGGAAATATACAGAGAGCTGAAAAATACACACACACACAAACACACACATCTCACAACACAGCCCACAATACACACACATATACATCCCACAACACACACATACACACACACACACACACACACACACATAAACATATACAGTCCACCTCCATCTAAAACTATATGGTAAGATTTTCCTACTCAAATACAAATGCTGTCACAGAGACAGGGTTTATAATATATGCCAAGGACTTTTGTAAAATGTTAATACAATAATGATCATTTGAAAATTATCTTCTGACCAATGAATTAACCGGGTTCTTAAATCATTAACCAATAGTGGAAGGAGAATCATTGATTTTTAACTGCAGTAAAAGTTGAAGCAAAATTCCCAGAAAGTCATTATCTAAATGCCATTTTTTGTCTTTGGAAGTTCTATTTAATTGAAAGGATGGTTTTAAAAGAGCACATACTCAGTAGGTTTCTCCCCTCCATGGAGAACGTTTCTAACTCCATGATGAATGCCAGCTCTCACCCCTTGCAAACCTGCAGGTCTCAGTCTTGAAGCTCCCGGTGCCCTTGGACCTACCCAAGATGCTGGTCCAGAGGGCCAGAGAAGAAGCGAGCATCACAGCTGGCCATACTCAGGCCCATTACTGCAGAAATACCCCCAACCCCAACCCAGACTGGACTTTTAAAACTGGAAGTGGAGGTGGCTGGTTAGCTCATTTGGTTAGAGTGCAGTGCTAATAACACCAAGGTTGCCGGTTCGATCCCTGCATCGGTTACTGAGCTGTGCCCTCCACAACTAGACTGAAACAGCTACTTCACTTGGAGCTGATGGGTTAACTGGAATGGAAAGAGGTCTTTGTGTTACTTCTCCAAGAGTGTTCTTCCCCCAGAAAGCCACATGACTCACTCTCAGCACGAAGTCTCTGCTCACATGTGACCGTCTCACTGAAGCCTTCCTTGACCAGGGCACTGAAACCATAGACAATCCCTTCTTCCTCCCATACCTCTCTGTCCACCTTTCCTGCTTGACTTTTCTTCATAGCACACATTGCTGCCTAACTTCTGTAATATTAATTTTGCATGTTACCTGTCTTTCCCCTACAGGACATGAGCTCTTGGAGACCAGAGATCTTTGTTTAGTTCACTGCATATTTGCAGGGCCTAGAACAGTGCCTAGTATGCAGTAGTTCCTCCATGCAGCTTTGTGGAGTGAATAAAGATGTAAGGAACCTAAATCCAGTTGCTTTCTTTTTAAAGGAAAAGGGAAAAAAACATTTTTTTCATTAGGGTAATCACTTCATCTGACTACTTAAGCTAATTATCTTGAGTAAGTTATCCATATTGTAAGACTTACTTTCTTGACAAGTAGCAACAGGATCACCTGTGGTGACCCAGTGGAAGTTCTTCATCAGCTGCTATAACAGGCAAATCCAGAAATAGGCACTGGGCTAAACACGATGGAAGTTGATATCTTGCTCACATAAAGTCCAAAAGTGACATTCCTGATCAGCAGGTCCTCCAAGCAATGATCTGGGGATCTAGACTCCTTAGGTCTTCTGACCCCATCATCTTTATCTCTGACATCCAAGCTGCTTATCGCCTCAAGCCAGAAGGGAAAGAAAGCTGGAAAGTGGCAGGGGGAAGCTTCTATGGGCCAGACCTAGAAGGGGCATTCTTCTCTTTCACTTCAATTCCACTGGCTAGAATTCAGTCCCATGACCACACTGACTACAGTGGAGGGTCTAGCTGTGTGCCCAGGAAGGAGGAAGAAATTTGGAGAAAAACCAGCCAGTGACTGCCACACACTCTCTTAACTGGCCTCCTCTTAGCATATTCATGAGGTTAACTGACCTGCAACATGCTGCCTGAGCACCTCAGCTCCCAGGACCAGGAAGGCAGAGAGATTCCTGGCTCTCCTCCAACCACTTGAGCTGTTCCTTAATCATATCAGATGTTTGTGCTCAAATCTACTAATGCTTGTTAGACTCATTGCATAACTCAATTAAATGCTATAAATTAGTGAAATACATGTGTTAAAAGAGAAAAAGTTCTCATTTCTTTAAAACTTAGGATGAATACTTTGGAAATACTAGGTGGAGGTGAGTCTCTAAATATTGCAATTGAATTTGGGTGGGTGAAATCCCAGTAAATGACCGGGGTAACATATAAGCAGTTGTATCAATCTAGACGTATTTAGCTCTCTAATACGTGTATCTTTACATCTCTACGTACCTTTAGGAGAGTGAAACTGGAAATTGTTGTACGTGGTATGAGTGCAATTTTTGAAAGAAAGAGAAGCAACTCTCAACTGTGGACAAATATTCAAAGAAAAAAGCCCTGACCCTGTTAAAAGATAAGTTTCGGATAAAGATAAAATCATGACTCTCATTCAAACATAAAAATGAATACATGTTAAGATCATATTAAATTCATCAAATGAAGGAACCAGGCAGATGTTATAACCACTTCAAAGGAAAAGAAAAAAAAAAGTTATATCGAGTAAAGTAATGTTGAATTGAAAATGCAAATGGAAACAAATTGGCTTTTCCACAGGGGACAGGGAAACCCACACAGTACAGATTTATAAAATAGCTCCCATAGAATCAATCTGATAGGCAGAAGACACCATAGACAATCCATCATTTTCCACTGAAATACAAACATTTTTTTCCACAACCTGTTGACCCCAAGAAGAATATACCTGCCAAAAAGGACTCCTCCTGGTTGATTGGGCTCAAATTCATCAACAGAGTCTAGCAGCCATTGCTGAAAGAGGCCTGCCTCTCACACAGGCTGCATTTCAGGGAAAAGCCACAGACTGGGCTGTCAGTCTCCTACACTGTGTTCCTGCCATCTAAATATGAGTCGACCCTTGTAAGAGAGCTGTTAGGATCACAATTACCATCAATAGGACTTAGACTTTCCCTGTCCAATCAGAGCTGCATAGCTATATTCTTATTTGCATCTTTACCAACCAGCCAGAGCAGCTCCATTTCTACCATCACGATAGAAAGGGACCAATTAATTGGACCAATTAAGCTGTGAGCATTTAGAATCCTCATTCACATAACAATGGACAAATACGGAGCCAGGGGTGGACAAGCCTCTATATAAGCCAGCCTCACCTCTGCCTCAGTGGAACCACTTTCAATTTCCATTAAGATTGTGTTTCCTGGCCGAGGAGCTAAAGCTACACAGCACTGGAAATAGAGCTACAACACTGGAAATGGAGTTGTAATGCCCAAGCTACCTCGTGCCCCAGCTGCCTCGCAGGCCAGCTGTATCACAACCTAGCCATTTTTGTTAAAGTCTCCCCACTTCACCATACCCCAAAATGGAGATTACCAGTGGCATGATGGCGAAGACCTACAGCTGACAGACCGGTAGCAAAAGACTGAAGAATGAACACTTTTACATGAGCCAAATGAAAATAAGGTAAGAGCTATCATCTTGTTAATGGTTCCTATATTTTCAATTAACTGGTTAACAATTAGCCCCAATCCCTTGAATAAGAGAGTCTCAGCTATAATGGGTTTTTTTTCACTGGACAAAATGAGTAGTTAAAGAAAAGGTTTGATGTTTCCAACCTTTTTAAACAAAACAAAACAAGAAATGATTATCTTTTTCAAATGTGGTAACCTGATAAGTGAGCCCTTAGTGTAACCACTAGGAGACATTGGATGCATAATACTAAGAACTTCTTTATACTATTTTTGCAACTTCTGTGAATCTATAATTATTTTTTTGTTTTGTTTTGTTTTTGTTTTTGTTTTTTGAGGGCAGTGTCACTGGCCCTCATATGTGGGACCAAACCGGGGCTGCTGGCTTCCGAGGCCAGCGCTTAACCACTGTTCCACTCGGCCGGCCCAATAATTATTTCAAAATAATTTAAAAAAAAAAAATTAAAGTACAGCACCAGGAAAGAAAGATTCCACCTCCCCTCTCTAGCAGAAGATGGAAGGTTATTTGTGAGGGACAAGGGAGGCCTGCTCTGAGTTCAAGGTGAGGGAATAGCAATTCTCTTCTTCTTTTTTTATTTTTTTTTGTTCTTCAGTCCAGTTGTGGAAGACATCACTTCACTGGCCCATGTTGGGGATTAGCAATTCTTATAGGAGACAGCATTTCTCTGCCCAAAGAAGGCAAGGGTGTTACAAAACCAAAATAGCCTGAGCAGAGTAGAATCAGAGAACTTGAACCTGGTAGTAGTAAATCTTAGCAGGAAATGGAACTCATTTAGTTTTTTATATTGTAGACCTCAAAATGAATAGCGGCAATAGCACCAGTGTCATTGTCCATTTCCTGGTTTTGATGACTACTGGAGGCCGAGGGGAGACTACAGAGAACTCTGTACTATTTTCACAACTTCCTGTGTCTCCAATTAGTTTTTTTTTTAAACGTGGCATATGTTTCAAAGTTTATATAATTGACTTTATAAACTTTTGCTGATTATATCTTGTTCTTGACAGGCAAAACTGTAATTTCTGGGGGGTGTTGGATCCACTGTGAAGTCAGATGCATTTCAGGGTAAATGTTGGCCAAGTTAATGTTCAAGTATCATTTTGAAGGGATTGGAACTTTCTCTATCCATGTCTTAAGGATCATCATAAAATAATTTAACAAGAAGTGAAAGTGCTTTTTATACCTTCAGGGAAGGAGAGACTCAAGAAAGAACTTCCTTCTGCACATAATAGTCAAGAGTCTAGTTTCCAGTGAAGAAAAAGCCTGTGATTATTTCTGTTCTCTCTGCAAATGTTTTCAAAGTCAAGATTTGCAGGAGGCTTTTTTCACACGCATAAGCCTAGACCTAGACCAGGCCTGACTGGGAAAGAAAGAATGCGTGGGATGTCCAAGAGTGTGCAAAGGTCCCTGATTCTATTGTGGACATTTTTATGACCAAGCATGGGGCTTTGTCAACACAAGGGCAACCTTCAAACACTCATTTTGACTTGAAATGTTAATCTTCAGCTGAGTCACAAGTTGAACCTCCATAAAAATTTGCTCTATCTGCCCTCTTCATTTACCTGTCTGTCCCTTGCCCTGGAAGCATCTTTCTTTGTTCCCACTGTGGAGACCCACAGTTAAGAAGGGGAAAGATTTCTTTGTATAATGAATGAGCTAAAAGGGTTCTGTTGCCTCATTTAGAATAATAATGAACAAGACCACAACTGTCTTTTAAAATAGACCTCCCCTGGACCGGCCGAGTGGTGATGTGGTTAAGCACTGGCTTGGGAAGCCAGCGGCCCCGGTTCGGGTCCCACATATGAGGACCAGTGATGCTGCCCTCAAAAAAAAAAAAGAGTAAAATAGACCTCCCCTGAGGAACAGGGGCTTGTTTTGAGAAAGTAGCTTTTTGTAATATGATAAATGGCATTGTCTGACAGTCACTTGTGAAAAGAATGTTTTATCTGATGTTTTTCAGCTGGCACTGGTGCCCTACAGCTTGTTTATTCCAGTGGTACAAAGTGTACTCTTGTCCCACTACAGTAGGAGTCACAGAGGGTGCTGCTTAGTAAAACTTGGGGCCCTTTTTGTGACCTTGTTGTTGTAGTTAAGATCCCTCATCACAATTCTTCCTTTTCTGAAAGAGAATAAGCTAATCCTTTCTGTATCCCCAACAGGATTTGCAGCTATAGGTGAAAGAATACTGTCCTATCTTCCAAAAGAAGCTTACAGGAGAAATCAGAAACCCAATCCTTTCTGAGATTTAATTTCACTTAAAATTTGCATTTTTTATTGCAGATATGAAATTCACATAGGCAGGCACTACACTGTAAGGATATAAGTAACCAAAACAAGCACAGTATTTTCCCCTTAGGAAGCTTGCACCTAACTTATAAAGTCCTCAGTAAATAAAGACTAAATATACATCAGGGGAAGGTTTATAATGATGCAAAATTAGAATCAATTTGAGTTTCAAACAAGAGGACTTGGTTAAATAAATTATAGTATATACAAACAAGCCATTAAAAACGATATATAGATATGCATTTAGTGACTTGGAAAGGTTGAAACATTCTAATAAGTGAAAACAAAAAGACCTTGATGTAATATATTGTGTGTGTAGCATAAAAGTACCAGAAGAAAATATAAATAATTGTAGGTTATCTCCAAATGGTGTGATAATGGGCAATTTTCATTTTCTTCCTTTTCCTTTTTGTAGTTTGTAGGTTTTCTGTAATCAATATGCATTATTTTATAATTTGAAAAACAACCATTTCTCCTTTAAGTGAAAGAAAATACATCCTTAAAGTTATTTCAATGTGACAGTCTGACATGAATCAATTCTTTTCTTTAAGAATATATATGTGGGCCGAGTGGAGTGGTGGTTAAACGCTGGCTTGGGAAGCCAGTGGCCCCAGTTCGGTCCCACATGTGAGGGCCAGTGACACTGCCCTCAAAAAAAAAAAAAATTCTTTAGGGCCGGCTGAGTGGCTCAGTTGGTTAAGTGCTCGCTCAAGAGTGCGAGCTGAGCTCTGAGCAACAGCTGTTCGAGGCCAGCCCGAGCTGAGTTGCCGTTGAGCTGCCAACAAACAGGTGGCAGGATGGCTCAGCTGAAAAAAAAAAAAAAAAAAAAAAACAATACATATGTGATTGCTTGTCTGTGTATAAGCTATCTCTGGAAGGAAATTCAACACTCCAGGGAGGGGAAGTAAGTGGTTAGAGACACAAACAGAAAGAAGATTTTTCAGTCAATATTGTTTTATATTTTCTGAATTTTTACCATGCAAATGTGTAGCCTATCCAAAACATTAATTGAAAGCTTGAAAATTAAAAATGTAATCAATATTAACTGAAAGTCGTCATTAGCAGCCTTAATCAAGTCCTTGCCTTAATGTCTCTCACAAGCCTTTGATGCCTGAGACCTCACCCAGCATATCCAGTGGGGGCTTTTCAACTTGCTCACTACAAGGAATGCTGAGAGGACTGCACATTTGTAAAGAACAGGAATGGCTACTCTTCCCAGGAACCTGACTGCTGTGGCAAGGAGGTTGAATCTAACTTCGTCTGTGCATTGCAGTGGACAGAGTAACCTGTCAGTTACTCCTGCTTGCTCTACATTGTCTGATTCACTGGGGTAGAGGGGAAGAAAGAATTAAGGAAATCCTGGGTAAAATATGGTGACCTCAAGGATAAAAATTGAGCCTAGCCTTGACACCATTACTCTAACGGCCACACCAGATATCCTAGTGGTTGAGATTTCTCTGTCCTGGGATACCCTCAGGGGCCCCCTTTCATTGGCTGCCCTTGGGGAGGCATGTCACTGCAGGGATTGCTTCTGTTCTCCAGCCCCCTGGGCTTTGTTCACTGCCCCTCCCATGGAGCTTGCTCTCAGCACCCCACTCTTTGGCCACTCAGGCTGCTTGGCACTCCTGCAGCATCTAGACTCTGGGCCACACTCTTTGGCAATACTAGATTCCTCATAGGGTCACTGTAGTCAGTTGCATTTTTACCTCTCAAACCACAGAATCTCAGCTTCTTGAAAGCAGAAATGTAAACTTCATTGTGGCCCCTACTGAACTAAACACAAAGTAGTTACTCACAGTTGCCTATTTGACTTACTATAATAAAATAGAATTGCAAATACTCATTCCAGGTATGTTGATTCCCCTGTCCTGAGTTCTCCTCTCTTACTCGCCACCTGGAGAGTTCATCTGACCAGTGCAGATGTCACCTACCTGATAAAGCTACACTCTTGTCTCTGGAGCACCGTGCCACATTTGCACACTGAATTGACTGCTGTGGTCCTATGCCCCAGCCCCATTTATCTCTCCCTTCGAATGCCCAACACTTATAAGTTATAGAGAGACAAAACACGTTTTTTAATGCATCAAAGAATAACCAATAACAGTGTTTTTCACACTAGGTTCCCACCCCTATATTCCTTAAATTTATTTTTGAAAGTCCATGAATGCTCTATGAAAATTTGTTAATTTTGTGTTTTCATTTCCATTAGTAATGCTCTTTTAACAAGTTACAAGGTATGACAATTAAGTTTGGAAACTCATCCTAGAAAAAGTGCTCCATACGTCATTGCTGAATATTTCACTACAGTCACCTTCAAAGTACTCCCCTTAGGAAGTTATGCACTGACGCCAGTGCCTAGTCCACCCTTCAACGCAATTTTGGAACTCTTTTTCTGGAATGGCCATCAGAGCTGTCATCATATTTCGCTTGATATCCTGAATGTCATCAAAATGTCTTCCTTTAGGCCGGCCGAGTGGCTCAGTGGGTTAAGAGCTCGCTCAAGAGTGCGAGCTGAGCTCTGAGGAACAGTGGTTCGAGGCCAGCCCGAGCTGAGTTGCCGTTGAGCTGCCAACAGGTGGCAGGATGGCTCAGCTAAAAAAAAAGAAAAAAAAATGTCTTCCTTTCAATATTTCCTTTATCTTCAATTAAAGAAAGAAGACATTGGGGGCCAGATCAAGTGAATAGAGAGGCTGTTCCAATAGTTATTTGTTTACTGGCTAAAACCTCTCTCACAGACAGTGCTGTGTGAGCTGGTGCATTGTCATGGTGCAAGTGCCATGGATTGTTGGCGAGAAGTTCAGGTCATCTTTTTCAAGCAGCCTTTTCAGCACTTCAAAATAGTAAAGTTGGTGAACTGTTTGTTCAGTTCATACAAATTCATAGTGAATAATCCGTCTGATATCAAAAAGGTTAGCAACATCGTTTTGGCTCTTGATTTGGACTGATGGAACTTTTTTGGTAATGGAGAATTGGCTGACTTCCATTGTGCACTTTGACACTTTGTTTCAGGGTTATATTGGTACACCCATGTTTCATCACTAGTGATAACATGGCTCAAAACATCATCAAGCCTCTCCAAAAAGTCTTGGCAAACTTCAGTTCTCCTTTGCTTTTGTTCATTGGTGAGCTCCTTCGGGACCATTTTTGCACGTACCTTTCTCATGTTAAGATTTTCAGTTAAGATTTTCCTGTTTCTCTATTAATATTTACCTGGAAGTTATGCTTCTCACAGTCAGCTGATGATTTTGACACATAGTTCGATGGATTTTTGTAATATTCTCATCAGTTCTGCTCATTACTGGCCACCCTGACCTTTCTTCATCAGTGACACATTCTCTCCTCTCTGAAAAATGTTTAATCCATTTGTACACTGCCATTTTCTTCATGTCATTATCCCCATAAACTTGGACTAACATGTCCCTGATTTCACTTCCACTCTTGCCAAGTTTAAGAAGAAATTTAATGTTTATTCGTTGCTCTAATTCAAGCTGACATTCTCGCGACGGCACAGAAAAACACGCAACAACAATAATGAAAGCCACTCAGCAAGACACCGCCACACATCAACATGAACACAGCTGTGAGACACTGATGTACAGAGCTGCCAATGTAAGCACATGGTGGCTAGTTTGTAAACTTAATTGTTGGTATTCGTATTCATTATGAATTGTACCAACTGGACAAACAGTTAACCAAGTTTACTAGTTGGAAGTGCTGAAAAGGCTGTGTGAAAAGTTAGATGAAAGTGACCTGAACTTTTCACCAACAATTCATGGCTCTTGCATCACGACAATACACCACCTCATACAGCACTGTATGTGAGGGAGTTTTTAGCCAGTGAACAAATAACTGTATTGGAACAGCCTCCCTACGCACCTGGTCCCCAGTGACTTTTTTCTTTACCCAAAGATAAAGGGAATATTGAAAGGAAGACATTTTGATGACATTCAGGACATCAAGGGCAATAGGATGACAGCTCTGATGGCCATTCCAGAAAAAGAGTTCCAAAATTGCTTTGAAGGGTGGACTAGACACTGGCGTCGGTGCATAGCTTCTCAAGGGGAGTACTTTAAAGGTGACTGTAGTGATATATTCAGCAATGAGGTATATGTGGCACTTTATCTAGGATGAGTTTGCAAACTTAATTGTCAGCCCTCGTGTGTATGTTTGTTGATGTGTTGGTGTCAAAAATAAAATATATATCAAATAATTAGACAAGAACTGAGAAAATACTATGAATATGAAATGGTACAATCTGCCAAGTGAAGGCCAAATGACTGTCAAAACTAGAGAAGGTTTCCCTGTCGTTTGATGGAAAATGGAGTCGTCATGTCACATCAATAAAGATAGAAGTAGGGGCAGTCAATCCTCACTCAAGTGAGTAGCAGCACGTCCTAGTAGATGCCAGCTTGAATTTTATTAGGTTTCATGGCTTTTTTGTGTTTATTTTATAAATTTCTTTTGGTTTTAAAATAAGCATGAATAGTTTATTACTAGCTTTATGTCAGTGCATTTAAGAACTATTATATTAAAAATAATGTGAGATAATCCTGGCTGTCTTCTTTTCCTTCAAGTGAGTCTACATATTTCTGGAGATTCAGAAGCCTTGGCTTTTATTGTCTTTGGACTTATCTACCATAAGCCCCAAAGCTCAAAAAGTCAGTGACTCTATGATTTGCTTGTTTTCTTTGTCACCTACTATATCACTTAAGAAATGTCTAGAATAATTGTTATAATAATTATGATTACAGATGATAAGTGCTCTGTTAGTATTGCCCTTTCCCAGCAGTTTGAACACAAAGTTTCACGTTGATGTTTTCAGTGACCCTACTCTAATCCCACCCCCTCGAAGCAATTCCAAAGCTACATTATTCGTTGTAAAATTTATTGTCTAAAATTTGTTGGTCTAAAAAGCCCTAATGGGTATGTTGGCCCTTGGTGATAATTAGTAAATACTCTCTGAGAAAAGATTTTATGGTACATGGCCCACTGAAAGGTATGCATATGGGCAGACCCTGTTCTCAGTGCATATATTATTTCACGAAAGGTCTCAAAACGTCAATGGCCTGCTGCCAGCCAGCCCATGGTACGAAGGCTTGTGGACCCAGCAGACAAGACCAAGGAAAAACGTAGGGCCGGCTGAGTGGCTCAGTTGGTTAAGAGCTCGCTCAAGAGTGCGAGCTGAGCTCTGAGCAACAGCGGTTCGATGCCAGCATGAGCTGAGTTGCTATTGAGCTGCTAACAGGTGGCAGGATGGCTCAGCAAAAAAAAAAAAAAAAAAAAAAAAAAAAACCAAAGAAAAACAAAATACTGGTATAGGTAAGGAGGAAGACTAACCTAAGAAACTCCCAAAACAGATGTGTTAACTACCTGTTGAAGTTCCTTTAATAGGGTAATAATATTCTTCACCTTAGCATCTAAAGAAAGAATGTTGTTGATTTTTATAAGAATTTGATGACGTTGTTCATATGTGATAGTTCAGAACATGTCCTCCTAAATGACCTACTGCTCCAAGACCTGTGGTCAACATGACATTCTTTTGCACCTAGCAATTTTCAGCTTCTCAGTAATCTTGTCATTATCATCCTTTTGTTGTTGTTCTTCTTCTTCAGTCTAGCTGTGGAGGATGCCTCTTCACTGGCCCATGTTGGTATTGTGATCATTGTACTCTTCCCGGTTGAGGCAATCAATCAATCGCCAGCCAGTGGACAGCCACTCATGGCAGTTATCATTCTTTTCTTTTTTTTTAATTTTTATTTATTTTTTTAAATTAGTTTCAGGTGTACAACACAGTGCAATAGTTACACTTTTAACCCCTCAAAGTGAAAACTCCCCTCCCCCAATTCGCCACCCCAATCCTCCCCCATATCATACATATCTATTACAATTCCTTTGACTCCCTTCCACAATATAATCCACATCCCGTGACTATCTATATATTCAATTACAGTTGTTATACAATATTATACATCAATTTCAGGTATACAGTGCAGTGATCAAGGCTCTACTCCATACATGAAATGGTCTCCCTAACAAGACATGTGACCATCTGACACCCCACAAAATATTTACAACATTATTAATTATATTCCCTGAACTATCTTTCATATCCCTGTGGCAATATTGTAGTTACCTATTTATGCTGTCTAATCCCTTCCCCTTCTCCCTCATCCCCATCCCGCTCCCAACTACAACCATCAGTTTTTCCTCTATATCTATGAGACTGTTTCTGTTTACTTCGCTCATTAATTTAGTTTTTCAGATTCCACATATAAGTGAGATCATATGGTATTTGTCTTTCTCCGACTGAGTTATTTCACTTAACATAATAGTCTCTAGGTCAATCTATATCGTTGTAAATGGTACGATTTCATTCTTCTTTATAGCGGAGTAATACTCCATTGTATAAACGTACCCCAGTTTTTTTTTGTTTTTTTTGAGGGCAGTGTCACTGGCCCTCATAAATGGGACCCGAACCGGAGCCGACGGCTTCCCAAGCCAGCGCTTAACCACCGTGCCACTCAACCGGCTCTGTACCCCAGTTTCTTAATCCAGTCATCTACTGATGGGCATTTTGATTGTTTCCAAGTCTTGGCTATTGTAAACAGTGCTGCAATAAAAATAGGGGTGCATATATTTTTTCGAATTAGTGTCTTGGGTTTTTCAGGATACCTAGGAGTGGAATTGCTGGGTCAAAAGATAGTTCCATTTCCAGTTTTTTGAGATACCTCCATACTAACTTCCATAGTGGCTGCACCAATCTGCAATCCCACCAACAGTGCAGCAGGGTCCCCTTTTCCCCACAGCCCCACCAGCACTTGTTGTTTGTTGATTTATTGATGATAGCCATTCTGACTGGAGTGAAGTGGTATCTCATTGTGGTTTTTATTTGCATTTCCCTAATAATCAGTGAGGTTGAACATTTTTTCATATGCCAGTTGGCATTCTGTATGTCCTATTTAGAGAAATGTCTCTTCATATCCTCTGCCAATTTTTTAATTGGGTTGTTTGTTTTTTCGTGTTGAGTTGTATGAGTGTTTTATAAATTTTGGATATTAACCCCTTATCAGATATATTGTTGGCAAATATATTCTCCCATTCAGTAGGCTTCCTTTTTGTTTTATTGATGGTTTCCATGTTGTGAAAAAACTTTTAAGTCTGATATAATCCCATATGTTTATTTTTTCTTTTACTTCCCTTGCCCACGGGGATATATCAGTAAAAATATTGCTCTGGGTAATGTCTGCAAATGTACTCCCTATATTTTCTTTTAGGAGTTTTATGGTTTCAGGTGTTACATTTAAGTCTTTAATCCATTTTGAATTTGTTCTTGTTTATGGCTTAAGGAGGTGGTCCAGTTTCATATTTTTGCATGTGTCAGTCCAATTTTCCCAGTACCATTTATTGAATAGACTCTTTACTCCAATGTAAATTCTTGCTTCTCTTGTCATACATTAACTGTCCATATATACGTGGATTTATTTCTGGGCTCTCTGTTCTGTTCCACTGATCTATGTACCTCTTTTTTTTTTTTTTTTTTTGAGGTCAGTGTGACTGACCCTCATATGTGGGACCCGAACCGGAGCGGCTGGCTTCCTAAACCAGCACTTAACCACCGCACCACTCGGCGGACCCTATGTGCCTCTTTTTATGCCAATATCATACTGTTTTGATTACTGTAGCCTTGTAGTATGTTGTGATGTCTGGTAGCGTGACGCCCCCGACTTTGTTCTTATTTCTAAGGATTGCCGAGGCTATTCAGGGTCTTTTATGGTTCCATATAAATTTTAGGATTATGTTTTCTATTTCTGTGAAAAATGCCCTTGGTAGTTTGATAGGAATTGCATTGAATCTATATATTGCTTTAGGCAGTATGGACATTTTAACTATATTAATTCTTCCTATCCATGAGCATAGTAGATGTTTCCATTTATTTGTATCTTCTTTTATTTCTTTCTTCAGTGTCTTATAATTTTCTGAGTACAGATCTTTCACTTCTTTGGTTAAATTTATTCCTAGGTATTTTATAGTTCTTGAAGCAATTGTAAATGGAACAGTTTTCTTAATTTCTCCTTCTGTTAGTTTATTATTGGTATATGCAAATGCAACTGATTTCTGAACATTGATTTTGTATCCTGCTACCTTACTGAATTCATCTATCAGCTCCAATAGTTTTTTGATGGAGTCTTTGGGGTTCTCTATATACAGTCTCATGTCATCTACATATAATGACAATTTTACTTCTTCTTTGCCAATTTGGATTTCTTTTAAAAGATTTCTTTTTATTGTCTGATTGCTGTGGCTAGAACTTCCAGAACTGTGTTGAATAAAAGAGGAGAAAGTGGACAGCCTTGTCTTGTTCCTGATCTTAAGGGGAATGGTTTAAGCTTTTCCCCATTGGGTATGATGTTAGCTGTACGTTTATCATATATGGCCTTTATTATGTTGAGATATGATCCCTGTATTCCGACTTTGCTAAGGGTTTTGAACATAAATGGCTGTTGGATTTTGTCAAATGCTTTTTCTGCATCTATTGATATGACCATGTGATTTTTATTCTTCATTTTGTTGATGTGGTGTATCACATTAATTGATTTATGGATGTTGAACAAGCCTTGCATACTAGGGATGATACCCACTTGATCATGATGTATGATCTTCTTAATATATTGCTGAATTCTGTTTGCTAATATTTTATTGAGAATTTTTGCATCTATATTCATCAGGGATATTGGCCTGTAGTTTTCCTTTTCTTTGCTGTCTTTATCTGGTTTTGGAATCAGGGTGATAGTGGCTTCATAAGAATCCTTCTGGATTTTTTGGAGTAGTTTGAGAAGAATAGGTGATAGTTCTTTTTTGCATGTTTGATAAAATTCACTTGTGAAGCTGTCTGGTCCAGGGCTTTTGTTTCTTGGGAGCTTGTATTACTGATTAAATTTCCTTCGTTGTAATCAGGCTATTTAGATTTTCTGTTTCTTCTTGAGTTAGCTTTGGAACGTTGTATGCTTCTAGAAAATTATCCATTTCTGCCAGATTGTCAAATTTGTTGGCATGTAGTTGCTCATAGTAATTTCTTAGAATTTTTTGTATTTCTGTGAGGTCTGTAGTCATTTCCCTCTTTCATTCCTGATTTTACTAATTTCAGTCCTGTCTCTTTTTTTTTTTTTTGTTGAGCCTAGCTAGAGGTTTGTCAATTTTGTTTATCTTCTCAAAAAACCAGCTCTTGGTTTCATTGATCTTTTGTATTGGTTTTCTGGTCTCTATATCGTTTATTTGGTTCTGGTCTTTATTATCTCCTTTCTTGTACTCTCCTTGGACTTCTTTTGCTGTTCTTTTTCCAGTTCCCTGAGGTGTAAGGATAACCTGTTCATTTGAGATTTTTCTTCCTTCTTTAGGTAGGCCTTCACTGCTGTAAACTTCCTTCTTAGGACTGCTTTCGCTGCATCCCAGAGATTTTGGGTCGTGGTGTTTTCATTTTCATTTGTCTCGAGGTATCTTTTGATTTCCTCCTTGATCTCATTTGTGACCCACTCGCTATTTAGTAGCATGTTATTTAGCCTCCAATTATTTGACAGCTTTCCGGGGTTCTTCTTATAATTGATTTCTAGTTTCATAGCATTGTGGTCAGAGAAGACACTTGAAATGATTTCAATCTTCTTAAATTTATTGAGACTTGTTTTGTGGCCTAACATGTGGTCTGTCTTAGAAAATGTTCCATGTGCACTTGAGAAGAGTGTATATTCTGTAGCTTTGGGGTGAAATGCTCTGAAAATGTCTGTTAATTCGAGCTGGTCTAATGTATCATTTAAGGTCACTGTTTCCGCATTGATTTTCTGTCTGAAGGATCTGTCCATTGGTGACAGTGGGGTGTTGAAGTTCCATACTATGATAGTGTTACTGTTGATCTCCGTTTTTTTGTCTGACCAATATCTGTTTTATATATTTAGGAGCTCCTATATTAGGTGCATAGATGTTTACTAGGGTTATGGCCTCTTGTTGGAACGATCCCTTTATTATTATGAAGTGTCCTTCTTTGTCCTTTATTATATTCTTCAATTTAAAGTCCATTTTATCTGATATAAGTATCGCTACTTCAGCTTTTTTCTCCGTTCCATTTGAATTAAATACTTTACTCCATCCCTTTACTTTCAGCCTGTATGTGTCTTTTGATATGAGGTGTGTCTCTTGTATACAGCATATGAAGGGACTTGCTTTCTTATCCATTCAGCCACCCTATGTCTTTTGATTGGAGCATTTACTCCATTTACATTTAATGTGATTATTGATAGGTGCGTATTTATTGCCATTTTGTTATTTGTGTTCCTAGTCTTCGTTAGTTAGGTTGTTTTTCTCTTCTGCTTAAAGAAGCCCTTTTAACATTTCCTGCAAAGCTGGATTGATGGTAATGAATTCCCTTAACTTGTTCTTTTCTTGGAAGCTCTGTATCTCTCCTTCAATTTTAAATGATAACCTTGCTGGATACAGCAATCTGGGTTGTATGCCTTTATTTTTCATCACTTTGAAAACCTCCTGCCACTCCCTTCTGGCCTGCAAAGTTTCTGTAGAAAAGTCAGCTGATAATCTTATGGGTGTGCCCTTGTAAGTAACTTGTTGCCTTTCCCTTGCTGCTTTAAGGATTCTGTCTTTGTCCTTAACCCTTGCCATTTTCACTATAATGTGTCTTGGTGTGGGCCTGTTTCGGATCATCCTGCTTGGAATTCTCTGCACTTCCTGGGTTTGTATTTCAATGTCCTTTGCCAGGTTAGGGAAGTTTTCAGACATTATTACTACAAATATGTTCTCAATCCCTTGCTCCCTCTCTTCTCCTTCTGGTATACCAATGATTCTTCAGTTGTCTCCCATCTCTCTTAAAATATTTTCAGTGTTTTTCATTCTTTTTTCTTTTTGCTGTTCCGCTTGGATGATCTCTGCTATTTTGTCTTCTAAGTCACTGATTCAATTTTCTGCTTCATGCAATCTGCTAGTCATTCCATCAAGTTTGTTATTTAATTCAGTAATTGTGTTCTGAAGTTCTGGCTAGTTGCTTTACATGATTTCTCTATCCTTCTTTATATTTTCATTAATTTCCTTGAACATTCTAATAATCAGTGTTCTGAACTCTGTCTCCGATAGGTTGTTTACCTCTATTTCTTCTAGTTCCACTGATTCAGGAAGTTTCTTCTGTTCTTTTATTTGGGTTGTATTTCTTTGTCTTCCCATTCTGGTTTACTCTTTGTGCTTACTTCGATATAACAGATAGATCCCCTAGGTCTCTCAGTCTTTTCTGGGTAAACTTACACGGTGTGTGTCCTTTATATTTGAATTACTCAATCTCCCTATTTTCTTGTGCGTGTATATATGAGGTGTTCATTGTGTTGTGTGTCTTCACCTGTTGAAGTTAATCTCCGGTCTGTCTCCCGGGGACCTGCTTCTCTGCCTGACGCGTGCTGCATCTCCCCCCGCGAGAATTCTTTCTTCCGCTTCTCACCCGGTTTCAGGCTTCTGCCTCAGAGCCTGTGTGTGCCGCGGTATTCCTGCTGCTCTCCCGGAGAGATTGCCAGGGTTTAGGAGACTGCATGCACCCTGCTGCTGCTCAGATCCCCACTCCGTCTCTCCAGGACCTGCGTCTCCGCCTGGCGCGCTGCATCTCCCCCCGCGAGTATTCTTTTTTCCCTGCTTGCCCAGTTTCAGGCTTCTGCCTCAGTGTCTGCACGCCGAGATGCTTTTGCTGCGCTCCGTGGGACCTGGTGGACGCAGACTGATCCCTGAACCGGATGGGTGCAGGGATTGATCTTGCCCTGTCGCTGTCACGCTCTGTACCCTGCTTCCTGGGGACCTGCGGAGCTGTGGGTGCAGCTGCACATCTCCCCTCTCTACTCCCGCACTCGCCCGGCCTGAGGCTTCTTCCTCAAGCTGCAGATCGTTGCGCTATTGCTGTACTCCAGGTGGGCCTCCGCGCAGGGAGCAAGCAGTGGGAACACTCACCAATCTTCTCTCTGAAGCTCTGTGCCTCAGCAGCCGCAGGTGCATGCTGCACCTCACGCATCTTGCAGCCTTCTTCCCCCACTCACCCGGCCTGTCCACCTTCCAGCAATTGTTGTGTGAGAGTCTTAGTTGCTCTGTGTGATGAGTAGACGTCCCTTTGAAGAGTTACAGAAGTTCAAATTGTGGAAATTTCCAGGGGAGAACTCAGGGAGCTCTCTTTACAGCAGCCATCTTTCTCCCAGTTATCATTCTTGATGATATTATCATCACCACTAGCCAGGTATGGACTGTGTGCCCACAAGTTCTAAACTCTAGTCAGAATAGGAAGAACTCTCCTACTCTTTGAACTCTACACTTTTTCTCAAGACGAGAAGGAGTTTGCAGTTTAAATCTCCTGAATCTTGGATCCAGTACCATTTCGGGCACACCCAAAGGAAGGGGATAAAAATGAACATTCTTTGTGGCCAGAGGATTTATGTGCATTTGCTCATCCCTAAAGTCTTAGAAAAGATGAGTGAGCTCCTAAAGTTTCCCTATTTAGGCAATCTGGCCTCCTTTGCTATATTTGTATCTGTCCATCCAAAAAGTTGTTCTACTCAAGAAAGCTACAACTGTCAGAATGTAAGTAAAGCACTGAAAATTAAAACCAGCTTGAAGCCATGTATGATTATCACCGTAGTGTGAAAACATGCTAAAGTTAGTTTCCAGGACCAGGATAAACTTGTAAAAGTGATCACTTCTCCCAGTCAAACTTGTACTTCAGGATAGCAGGGATTATTAAGGTACAGCAGAGACAGCTCAACAAATTTAGGAGAAGGAAACAGTTTGTTCTATAGAGGTCAGTTATGACATAAGACAGCATGTGTGATCCAAAGTGTGATCTCAAGGACACTTATGGGTTCCTGAGACCTTTTAGGGGGGTCACAGCTTTACAACTATTCTCATAATACTAATAATATTTTCACAAAAATATTTCACAGTAGTGCTAAGACATTGTGTTTTTCACTGTGTTGACATTGGCATTGATGTCATAAAAACAATGATGCGTAAAACTGTGAGAATGTTAGCACAGAGCCCTGCGGTGGCACCACCCTATACTGGGAGGCACTGTGTTCTTCTCCACACTACATACAAGGGGAAAAGGACCATTTTACTACAAACATCCTTGGGGAAGCAGTAAATGTATTAATTTCATTAATTTCAACCTTTGAGTCATTTTTAAATTAAGAATATTAATTTTACAAAATCGCAATCTTTTTTAACATTTATTGTGAGAAAATGGAAAGTACATCACTGTGTACCAAAGTATAATGGTTGTCTCAAGGAAAACTAGTTATGAGAAAACTAGCTGCAATAGTCACTTTTTTCAGTGAACATCATATTTACTTGAAAGAACAACTGAGAGACAGACCATGATTATTCAGACTTGGGTACTTGGCAGGTAGTTTCTTGAAAATGAGTAAAGTGAGGCTGTTACTTCAAGAAAACAACTGACAGTATCTGTTACTCCTCATAAACCATATACTCTCAAGTGAAAATCAGAATTTTGGTAGGTTAGTATCTACCACCATGAACTTGACGGCTTCTCAACACCTAAATATTCTCCAGATGAGACTGGTTATAATATTAATAACTGTGATTGTTTTAAATATTATATATACTGAATTGTTTCACTATTTGAAAGATGTGTATAATTCAGTGAACCAATTTTCTAAGTGACTGACACATGCTATTACAAAATCATGCATGGGCGAAAAAGACCATTCAAACAGACTGATGAATTTCATATAACAGAGGACAAAAAATTCATTTCTATGTGGTTTTTTTTTTTGGTTTGGTTTTTCTTTTAAGATTTTATTGGGGAATTGGGGGAGGGGAATAGCATTGGGGAATCAGGGAAGGGAAACAGACAAGTTGCTGTCTTTTTTTGTTGTTGTTGTTCTTCAGTCTAGTTGGGGAGGATGTTGCTTCACTGGCCCATGTTGGTATCGTCATTGCGCTCTTCCTGGATGAGGCAGATCGGTTGCCAGCCTCTGGATGTCACTCACTGCTGCGGCTATTGGCAGCTCACGCTGGCTGCCGGCCACCGTCCCCGGGCTCACATAGCCCAGCTCCAGGAGGAGGTGTTGTTAGCTGTAGAGGGCTGTGTCACTGGCCCTCATATGTGGGATCCGAACCAGGGCCGCTGGCATCCCAAACCAGCTCTTAACCAATGCGCCACTCGGCCAGCCCCCTTGCTATGTTTTTTGACTTCACATGAACCCTTAAGGAACTACCACTTGTAGAGTTTACATGTTATATCAAAGAGTATCCACAGTTATCTGAAAAGGCTATTAAAGTACTCCTCTCTTTTCCAACTACATTTCTGTGTGATGACAGATTTTCTTCATATTTTAACCAAACAGATTGAATGCAGAAGTAGAGTTCCACTTCCATAATGGAAGCACTGTGAGCTCCAAAAGCCCAGGAAAAAGAACCATAACAGGTGAAAACTATAATAAAATCATAATACAAAGCTTCTGGAAATTGTCCTAAGGTCACACATCAAATGAAGAAATGATTATTCAAGAAAATCTAGAACTTCCGGTAAAATGGCAGAATAGACAGATACTGTGCTAACTGACTCCCAGGATCACATCAAAATTACATATAATTTATACGACATTCAACCCCGGAAGGTCACGTCAAGTCTGTTAGGAGGGGCAGAGACGAGAGAGGGCAAACCCCATGAGGGACGCCTCTGCCATGGGGAGGCATCTCCGGTTGGGGGAGAGACCCTCTGGCCACACACCAAGCTCACCAGCCCAGAGTTCCTTAGCTGGGAAGAGGAGTTCCACAATAGCTGGAGGTAGAAACTAGTGAAGACTCTCTTTGCCCAGCTCGGTGAGGCTGAGGGCGACTAGAAAATCAGTGAGGCTGGTGCACTGGCTCGCTCGCTGGTGAGCACTCACCTGGTTCCTGGTGGAGGGAGTAGCTGTGTGAGCAGGGCCCAGGAGCCTGTAGGGACAGACTGAACTGAGCACCTTTGGTGCAGAAGCTGGAGATTTGGGGACCATTGTTCCCCTAGTGTGGAACTTGCACACGAGTGGTATACAGGAAGGCGCCATTTTGTCAGGGTTGGGCCCTCCCACAGATGATCAGGTCTGGGACCTCATTGGTCTGGTGGAATTGGCACAGAAGTGCGTGTGTGCGTGCGTGTGCATGCGGCCTTGGATTCCCACCCTCTGCCTGGCTTATACTGCGTTGCCAGGGAAACGCTGGGCAGGTGCCCTCCGGCTCCAAGAGGTTGCTCACTGAGACGAGAGAGTGCACAAGTGGCCTCGGGTCCCCGCTTTCCACCCTATGCGTGCAGAGTTGCCAGGCTGGTAATTGGTTGTTGGGCTGCTTGGCCTGATCCGTGAGAGGCTGATTGGGACAGGCTGAGACTGGGAGTTTTCCTGGGAGTGTTGGGCCGTGAGCTGTGTGCCTGCATGATCCATCCAGGGCTCTCCTGGTGATCTATCTAATACATCAAAGCAATCCCAGAATGACAGTCAGAATGAGGAAACAAAGAAACATCTCACAAGTAAAACATCAGAAGAAAACTCTAGAAATGGAACTAAATGAAACAGAGGTATCCAAACTTTCATAGACAGAGTTTAGAACACTGATGATAAGAATATTTAACAAACTTAGTGAGGACTTAAGGAATGATAGAGAAATCATAAAAAACAACCAGTTAGAACCAAAGAATACAATAACTGAAATGAAGAACACTCTTGAAGGAATCACCAGTAGAGTAGATGAAGCAGAGAATCGGATCAGTGATTTGGAAGACAAAATAGCAGAAATCACCTAATTGGAACAACAAAAAGACCAAAGAATAAAAAAACAATGAAAATAGTTTCAGAGCCCTATGGAACAAGGTGAAGCGCAACAACCTTTCCATCACAGGAATACCAGAAGGAGAAGCACAGAAGCAAGGAGTCGATAATGTATTTGAAAAAATAATGACTGAAAACTCCCCTACCCTGGTGAAGGAAATCAACATACATTCCCAGGAAGTGCAGAGAGTTCCAAACAAGCTGAACCCAAGCAAGTCCACACCAAGACACACCATAGTTAAAATGGCAAAGGTTCAAGACAGAGACAGAATCCTAAAAGCAGCAAGAGAAAGACAACAGGTTAAATACAAAGGAACTCCTATTAGACTAACAGCTGACTTGTCTACAGAAACTCTGCAGACCAGAAGGGAGTGGCAGGAGATATTCAAAGTGACACAAAATAAAGGCCTACAACCAAGATTGCTCTACCCATCACAGCTATCACTTAAAATTGAAGGAGAAATAAAGAGCTTCTCAGAAAAGAATAAGCTTAAGGAATTCATTACCACCAAGCCAGCATTGTAAGAAATGTTAAAAGGGCTTTTTTAAACAAAAGAAAGGGGTTAACAAGCTAACCTAGGAAGACCAGGAATACAAATAACAAAATGGCAATCTATATGCACCTATCAATAATCATTTTAAATGTGAATGGGCTAAATGCTCCAATCAAAAGACAGAATGGCTGGGCCGGCTGAGTGGTGCATTGGTTAAGCGCTGGTTTTGGGATGCCAGCGGCCCCGGTTCGGATCCCACATGAGGGCCAGTGCCACTGCCCTCTACAGCTAACAACAGCTCCACCTGGAGCTGGGCTGTGCGAGCCCCGGTGATGGTGTGGGCTGCAGCCCCTGCTGCAGTGGGCTGCCATAGGCTACAGTGAGTGGCCCGCAGCCAGCGTGAGCGGCTGGCAGACAAGCGTGAGCTGCCAATAGCCGCAGTGAGCGACATCCAGAGGCCAGCGACCGATCTGCCTCATCCGGGAAGAGCGCAATGACGATACCAACAGTGAAGCAACATCCTCCGCAACTAAACTGAAGAACAAAAAGACAGCAACTTGTCTGTTCCCCTTCCCTGATTCCCCAACGCTGTTCCCCTCTGCCAATTCCCCAATAAAATCTTTAAAAAAAAAAAAAAGACACAATGGCTGAGTAGATAAGAAAATAGGACACATGTATATGCTGTTTACAGATGGAATAAGGTATTTCATGCAAATGGAAATGAGAAAAAAAGCTGGAGTAGCAGTAGTTGTTTAGGACAGAGTGGACTTTGAAATGAGGACTGCAATAGGAGACAAGGAAGGGCACTATAACCCTAATAAACGTCTATGCACCCAACATAGGAGCTCCTGATTATGTATAACAGATTTTGACAGACATAAAGACAGAGATCAACAGTAACACTATCGTAGTAGGGGACTTCAACACCCCATTGTCACCAATGGACAGATCCTCTAGACTGAAAATCAACATGGAAAGAGTGGCCTTGAATGACACTTTAGACCAGCTGGACTTCGTCGATAGTTTTAGAGCATTTCACCCTGAAACAACAGAATATACATTCTTCTCAAGTGCACATGGGACATTTTCCAAGATAGACCACATATTAGGCTACAAAACAAGACTCAGTAAATTTAAGAAGATTGAAATCATATCAAGCAGATATAAAGGAAAAACTGATGGTTGCTGGCTGAGAGAGGGTGGGGATGAGGGAGTGGGGGAAGGTTTTGGACAGCATAGGTGGGTGGCTGCAATGTTGCCGCAGGGATATGGGGGCAGTTCTGGGAATGTAATTGATAATGTTGTGAAGAGACTATTATGTTAAGTGAAATAAGTCAGTCGGAGAAAGACAAATACCACATGATCTCACTTATATGTAGAATCTGAAAAACTGAATGAACGAGCACAGTAAACAGAAACAGACTCATACATATAGAGGAAAAACTGAGGGTTGCTAGTTGGGAGGGGGGTGGGGATAAGGGAGAAGGGGAAGGGATTAGACAGTATGAATAGGCAACTACAATATTGCCAGAGGGATATGAAAGACTGTTCGGGGAATATAATAATTTTGTAAATATTTTGTGGGGTGTCAGATGGTCACATGTCTTGTTAGGGAGACCACTTCATGGATGGAGTAGAGGCTTGATCATTGCACTGTATACCTGAAGCTGATGTTGTATAATATTGTATGCCAACTGTAATTGAATATATAGATAGTCTCGGGATGCTGTGGAAGAGAGTCAGTATTGTACTGGGAGTTCTAGCCAGGTCAATAAGCACGAAAATGAAATAAAAGTCATCCAGATTGGAAAGGGAGAAGAAAAACTCAATTTTCACATGGCATGATCGCACATATAGAAAATTCTAAGGAATCTGCCAAAAGGCTATTAGCACTAATAAACAAGGTCAGCAAAGTTGCAGAATACGAAATCAATATTTAGACTAACAAACAAACTGAAAATGAAAGTAAGAAAAAAATTCCATTTATAATAACATCAAAAAGATTTAAATTTTAGGAATAAAATTAAGAAAAGAAGTGCAAAACTTATACTCTGAAAACTACACAACATTGTTGAAAGAAATTTAAAAAGACCCGGTTAAGTGGAAAGACATCCCATGTACAAGGATTGGGAGACTAAATGTTGTTAGGATGGCAATACTCCCCAGATTAACCTACAGATTCCATGCAATCCCTATCAAAATTCCAGGTGGTCTTTGCAGAAATTAACAAGCTGATCCTAAAATTCATTTGGAAATGCAAGGGACCCAGGATAGCCAAAACTTGAATAATGCCGGGAGCCGACATCTGACAAGGCCACATTGCCCTGCTCAGCACTGGATGTTTGGAGTGCTGCCTTATGGTTGGTCATGTAATACCTCCTGCCTCTATGAACCCATGTGCCTTTCCTCCTATAGGAGACAATATATTCACTGCATTTGTGACAAGTTCTTGTGGTACCCTGATGATAGCTGGTTGTGTAAGCCAGAGACGGGGCAAGATTTCCTAAAGAGAAGGAAACTCCCTAAAACAGGCTACAACCCGAGGGGACCCCTGAACTGAGATATTGGGGACTCAAACCCCTTGGAAACTGAGGCACAGACCTCTGACAACATAGGCCAAGAAGCCTGCCTGTGGCCTAAGGGCCCTGCTGTGAATAGTCTCCGTGAAGATTAAAGGTCTTCAGGCCATGAGAGTTCTGGTAGGAGGGGACTTCCTGACCATAGGGTATGTTAACAACTTTGTTTAAATTCTTTAACAAATACTGAAGCTTTGACTGAGAAACAGATGTAGCCCTCCTAGGACAAAAGATGTTAAGTATTGTATTTACATAGGAATAGATTTTAGATGGTTTTACCCTAAGCACAGCCACTCCTAGTCCTTTTAGTATAGCCCTGTGAGTCTAGCTGCTGGAATTTGGGATAATGGCTAGGTAGTCATGGTAACCACTCTTTAGGCCATATGTAGAGATAAGTAAAGACTGAGTAAATCCTGGAAACTAGAAACCACCAAACTCATGTGATTGAGACAATGGTCAAGTATCCCTATAAAATGAACATGCTCTGGCAATAAAGTGTGACACTTTTTTCCTTTTCTCTTTAACTCCCCCGGTGTCTCCTGTCTCCCTTATTTTCCTCCCTCGCCGACGCCGTCTCCACCTGAGGGAAACCCTGGTCAGCGGAGGCTGGTCCCCCACAGACTAAGAAAAATAAAGTTGGAAAACTCACACTTCCTGATTTCAAAACTTACCTACAAAGCTACAACAATTAGCACAGCATGATACTAGCATACGGATAAACGTATGAACCAAAAAAATAGAATTTAGGGGCTGGCTGAGTGGTTCATTGGTTAAGAGTTGGCTTGGGATCACCAGCTCTGAGCAGCAGGGCCACAGTTCAGATCCCACATGGGCCAGTGACACTGCATCCTCTACAGCTAAGATGGTGAACAACAGCTCCACCTGGAGCTGGGCTGCCGTGAGTTGCCGGCAATGGCGTAGGCTGCAGTGTGTCTGCAGTGGGATGCTGTAAGCTACTGTGCATGGCCGGCAACCAGAGTGAGCTGCCTTGAGCCTCTGTGAGAGGCCGACCAATGGCCTGCGACCAATCTGTTTCAGCTGGGAAGACTGCGATGATCACAATACCAACATGGGCTAGTGAAGCGACATCCTCCATAACTAGACTGAAGGACAAAAGGACAGCAACTTGTCTGTTCTCTTTCCCCAATTCCCCCATAAAATCTTAAAAAAAAAAAAAAATTGAATTTAGAGTTCAGAAATAAATCCTCATATTTCTTGGCCATCAGTAAAAAGGGTGTCAAGACCACCCAATGGAGAAGAATGCTGTTGTCAACATATAGTGTTGGGACAACTGGGTCTCAACATGCAAAAGAATGACATTGAACTCCTACCTCACAATATATACAAAAATTAACTCAAAATGGATGAAAGGTCTAAATGTAAGTGCTAAAAATATAAAACTCTCAAAACAACAACAACAACAACACAGGTTTAAATTTCACGACTTCGTATTAATTAGGCAGTGATTTCTTAGATATGACACCAAATGCACAAGCAACAAAAGAAAAAAGTACATAAATAGATCATCATCAAAATAAAAAACTATTGTGCTTAAAAGGATGCAATGAAGAAAGTAAAATGAGGGCCGGCCGAGTGGTGCATTGGTTAAGAGCTGGCTTGGGATGCCAGCAGCCCCGGTTTGGATCCCACATATTAGGGCCAGTGACACTGCCCTCTACAGCTAACAACAGCTCCACCTGGAGCTAGGCTACACGAGCCCCGGCGGCAGTGTAGGCTGCAGCCCCTGCTGCAGTGGGCTGCCATAGGCTACAGTGAGCGGCTGGCAGCCAGAGTGAGTGGCCATTAGCCAGCATGAGCTGCCAGTAGCCATAATGAGTGACCATCCAAAGGCCGGCAACCGATCTGCCTCATCCGGGAAGAGCGCAATGACGATACCAACATGGGCCAGTGAAGCAACGTCCTCCGCAACTAGACTGAAGAACAAAAAAAGACAGCAACTTGTCTGTTCCCCTTCCCCGGTTCTCCAACACTGTTCCCTCCCCCAATTCCCCAATAAAATCTTTAAAATAAAATAAAAAAGAAAGTAAAATGGCAACCCACAGAATGAAAGAAAGTATTTGCAAATCATATGTCTGGCAAGGGTCTTGTATCTAGAATATAAAGACTCTTACGGTTCAATAAAACAAGTAATCCAGTTTAAAAATGGACAAAGGATCTAAGCAGACATTTCTCCTAAGAAGATATATGGTGGCTGATAAGCACATGAAAAGATGCTCAAAATCATTAGTCATTGGGGAAATACAAATCAAAACCACCATAAGATAGTCCTTCATACTCACTAGAATAGCAAAACTTAAAAAGATAAATAACTGCAAGTGTTTGAGAGGATGTGAAAAAATTAGAACCCTCATACATTGCTGGTGGGATACAAAATGGACTGTGGAAAACAATCTGGCAGTTCTTCAAAATATAAACACAGAGTTATTATATGATCCAGCAATTTCCCCAGACATTGTCCCAATGTCCCAAGACATTTCCCTAGGCATATACTGGAGGTAAATGACAAAATATATCTATATAAAAACTTATACAAGAATATTCATAGCAGCATTATTCATAATAGTTAAAAAATGGAAATATGGCCAAATGTCCATCAACTGATGAATAGATGAACAAAATGTGGTCTATGCATACAATAGGATCATTCAGCACTAAAAAGAAATGAATTACTGAAACGCAATACAAAGTAGATGACCCTTGAAAATATTAATGTAGGTGAAAGAAGCCAGTCACAGAAGATCTCATATTGTATAATACCATTTCTATTCTGAAAATGTATGGAATAGGCATATCCACAGAGACAGAATGTGGATTGGTGGGTTGCCCAGGGCAGGGCTATGAGCACAGAGGGTAAGGGGAAATAAGGAGTGAATGCTAATGAGTACAATGCTTCTTTTTGGGATAATGAAAATATTCTAAACTTAATTGTGGTGATGGTTGCACACTGTGTGAATATCAAAAAAAAACATTGAATTGTACACTTTAAATGGGTGAATGGTATATGAATTAGATATTGATGTAAAGCTGTTATTTTAAAAAGTAAATATGAGAATCTAGTTGTTTTGAGACAGTCATTAAAAAGATTTGCAAAATGTAAAACATTTTGTTTTAGAAAATGTACCTATTTTTCTTAAAAATATGTTTATGTAAACATAATGTTTACCGTTATTTTTAAATCAATTAATTTTTTTATTTTATTTTATTGGGGAATTGGGGGAGGGGAACAGCATTGGGGAATCGGGGACAGGGAACAGACAAGTTGCTGTCCTTTTGTTCTTCAGTCTAGTTGTAGAGGACATCACTTCACTGACCCATGTTGGTATTATCATTGCACTATTCCCTGGTGAGGCAGTCGCTTGCTGGCCATTGGACTGCCACTCACAGCGGCTCACGCACGGCAGCTCACAAAAGCTGCCGACCAGCCGTACTGCAGCCTACGCCATCACCGGTGACTCATGGCAGCCCAGCTCTAAGTCGAGCTGTTGTTCACCATCTCAGCTGTAGAGGGCGCAGCATCATTGGCCCATGTGGGATGCAAACCGGGGCCCTGCTGCTCAGAGCTGGTGCCCCAAGCCAACTCCCAACCAGCATGCCACTTGGCTGGCCCATGAATTAAATATTTTTATAGTTTTTAATTTCAACTTATAATATAGTAAATATTAATAAATATAACATGCATAAATTGTTATAAGTGTAAGAGATTATAAATGAGGCTATGACATGAACGTGTTATAAAGAAAATGAAATGAGGGCCAGCCGAGTGGCACGGTGGTTAAGCGCTGGCTTGGGAAGCCAGCGGCCCGGGTTCAGTCCCACATATGAGGGCCAGTGACACAGCCCTCAAAAAAAAAAAAAAAAAGAAAGAAAGAAAGAAAGAAAATGAAATGAGTTGAATAAAGAAATACCAAGGTAGGGCCAGCTGAGTGGCGTGGTTCGGGTCCCACATATGACGGCCAGTGATACTGCCCTCAAAAAAAAAAAAAAAAACAAGATAAACCCGTTTACATACTATTAATAAGTGATGAGGCAGAAAAAGAATTAATAAAAGTTAGCCTGAGGGCTGGCCAAGTGGCCGGGTAGTTAGTTAAGTGCTGGCTTGGCCCAAACAGGGCCAGTGACACTGCCCTCAAAAAAAAAGTTAGCCCGAGCAGTACTGTCCAGGCCTGCATCCCCTCCCCAGGGACCGCCCAGACTCAGCTCCTAGAGACACTTTTCTGTTGAAACATCCTTTGAAAAAGGAGATAAAACCCCAACCAGAAATATCTAGTTTTTGACACCTGTGCAGACCTCCTGGAGCTTGCCCTCAGCGTGAATTCTAGCCTCGTTATAGTACAATTAGAAAAAAATGAACATTAAGGCTTGCCCACCCACCGTGGGTTTTTCTGTCTATATGTCACATTCCCTGCTGTAAGAAAATTTACCTACCCTTTCTATATAAGAAAAAGCTAACCTAAAGTTAGGTGCAGTTGTCTGCTCCCCTGCAGCCTTTCTGCTGGTGCCTTTCTTCTTAAATAAACTTTCTAATTTTTATTCCTTTTGAATCTGTGAATTCTTTCACTTTCTGTGAACCACCAGGGGTTAATTCTATGCCAATAAAGTAAGTACCATAAAAAGGAAAAACACTGCTGAAAACTGTTCAGACCTTTATTTAAAAATAAATATAAAATACTTATATATTTATTTATAGACTATTATATTTATAAAATATATATTTATAAAACATTTTATATTTAAAAATAAATTTAAATATATTATTTGAAAATGTATACTATACTTTCAAAATTATATGTGTATTTAGAATTATTATGGATTAGTTTAGAAAAAAAATCTTATCAAAATGAATGTGCCCATTTTAATCTATTTTTTAAGACTAAGTTGTATTCTCCAAAGGTGTCTTTAAAACTGTCTTCGCTCCTAGGACTTTGGTTATAATAACCCTGCCGTGGTGGAGGACAGCAGTGCTACCAGAGGCACCAGAGCCAACAAAGGGTTGGCAAACAGGGCCCAGTGGACTGTGCTGAAGAGAATCAAGTTTGTAGTCATTCAGTGGACATTCAAGTTTCTTTCTGTTTGCATTGAAAGCTAGCAACGCCCACAGCAACCCTCCAGGAGTTAGAAACAAGGTTCCTGCGCTGGGCACACGTTCTCCATGGTTACGAAGCCTCTCTGCTAAGGAAGCTTATGGTGTGGCTCCAGCGCACTGATCCGAAGGCTGGGCTTGCTTCCCAGTCGCTGCTGCCCCACCTCCTTACTCTGGAGCCCAGCCTTTCTTTCTTCACAGTAGGAGTAAAGAGAGCCTGAAAGGTGACTGACCTTTCCAAGTCAAAGCCCAGAGCCCCTCTTCCCCGCAGCAGGCCTGCGCTGAAGTGCTGTTAACTTGGCAGAGCTGCACTGGGTTCTTGGAGGGGAAAAGGGCTGAAAAAAATCAAGGAGCAGGCGAGTCCACAGGACAGAAATTAAATTCGTGGGTGCCAGGGGTTAGGGGAGGACAGAATGAGAGGTGGCTTCTTCTGGGTGCAGGGTTTCTTTTTGGGGTGATGAAAATGTTCTGGGATTAGATAGTGGTGATTGTTGCACAATTCTGTGAATGTACTGAAAAAAACACCAAATTGTATGCTTTAAATGGCTGGATTTTATGGTACATTAATTATATCTCAATCAGTCAATAAATAGGGCCACTTCACTGGCCAAAATAGCAGAGGGAGCTTGTTCACAGGCATTTGGAACAACAGTTTTTTCTTCAACTGAAAACATGATTTGAGGGGCCAGGCTAGACATTTTTAAGAAGGTTTTGTGTGAGACCAAAGGAGCTGTGTGTGTAGTTTGTCTCTTGGAAACGGAGGAAAAGGTCGAAGGCCATTTTTCTGACACTGAAGATTAGATTACACAAGTATACTTGTATGCAGGTCAGCATTTGACTCTGTATTTGATCTGGGAGAAAGTGTTCATTGAAGGATTGATGGCTCTCAGGAACGTTCTGGGCAAGAGAAGGCAGAGGCCCCAGTGGAAGGTAGGGCTGTCCTGGACTTAGGGACACTTAGCGCCAAGCGTGAAGGCAGTGGGGCCTCACGGGAAAGGAGTGGGCACTCCGCATAGTGAGATGTCCCTGCCCCTACTGATTCCTGATCCTCCATTGTGCCTTCCTCAAGTGTCCAAACCAGGGAGGTGAGAAATTCAAGGCCCCAGAACACTTCTACCTGAGAGCTCATCTCGCTCAAAGGGTCTTCTAAAATGGGTGACCGAACTGGCACCTAATACGTCAAACATCTCAGGTACACAAGCTGGGAAGTAGACAGGGTGGAGGTCTGGCAAAGTCACAGGCAGACTTGCATAAATCTCTGAGGAACGGACTGAGCTGTCCCTGGAGGGAACACACCCTGAGGAAGGGGAGACAGCCACGTGGAACCAGTGAGTTCCCCCCATCCACCCACCCCTGTCCCAACCCTCCCCGGACTTGGGTTTGAGTCCCAGGGAAAGAAAGAGCACTGAGTAAAGATATAGGAGCCGGTTTCACTTGAAGTGTTTCTGAGAAGGGGAGGTTTTCGCTGAGTGTAACACAAAAAGGGAGAGTGACATTCTGTTTTTAACTGCACAGAGCTAATCCCTAGGCCCAGCAATTGTGCTGCTATTTTGGGCATCTCTAGGCTCTGCCAGTTGGAAGAGAGTGGTTGCTCTGTATTTCTTCGCCATAACCTCTCAAGCAGATGGTACGTGACAATCAGTGTAAGGCTCAGACCAGATTCTACCACGTGTACAAGCCTTGTTAGCAGGGAGGCCCCCGAAGCCACACAGCCACTTGTGACCTCAGTGAGGTTCCCCACCCCCTTTTTTAGGTGCTGTGGCACACACTGGATTCGTTTCTTAGGGCTGCACTAAACAGCAGCACAGTCTGTGCTGTTTCACACAACAAAAATGTATACTTCCACACTGGAGGCTGGCAGTCTGAAACCAGGGTCGCGTTCCCCCTGAGATGCTGATGGAATCAGCCCTCACCCCTCCCACTTGTGGTGGCTGCTACCCTGGTGCTGCTGGCCTGCAGCCTCACTCCAGCGTCTGCTTCTGTTGTCACATGACCTCTGCCCTGTGTGTCTCCTCCTCTTATAAGGACACCAGTCATAGTATGACTTCATCTTAACTTGGTTACATCTGCAAGACCCTATTTCCAAAAAGGTCACATTCACAGAGGGATTAGGGCCTCTGCATATCATTTTGGAGGACACCATTCAACCCACAACTCGCCTCACCACAAAGGGTCGGTCACTCCATAGCCAGCACAGCAATGTCCTGACCACAGCACAAGCCAGGCTTCTGGCTGAGCCAGGTGATGGTGTCCCGTGTAAAGAGAAGACCAAGCCGGTCCGAGATCTGGGACTAAGTAGTGAGTGTTAGGCTGCAGCTCTTGTGATTCTATTGCATCTGTGTGCAAGAGCCGGACCCACAATTGGAACAGCTCTGATTATGTGGGAGAAAAATAATTTCACATGCCTTCAGTTAACTGACCCTCTAGGGCAGGATTTCTTGAGCATTTTGTGCCATGTACCCCTTTGGCAATCCAGGAAGCCCATGGACCCCTTCTCAGGAAGAAAAAGAAAAAAAAAAGCTTTTCAATGGATGAAATAAAATGTAGAGGATTGTAAAGGTAACCAATTATATTGAAATACAGCTCTTAAAGTATTTTTTTTTAATTTGAGCTATACTAGTAATATGTGCTTCTTTATAACACTTTAAATAACAAGGTCTAGTGGCAAATCTAATGATTATAGTGATTTGAAAGTCATGATGAGTGTAAACAATATTTGGACATGCCTCAACTGTAGCATCATGTTAAAACCTGAGACTTCCACTCCAGCAAAAGCCATGATACTGCCCTTGCCATGGTTTGCTGCCTACTCTGAGGGAAACGCAGCGTTTCAATTTGAGGACAGTGAAAAAGAAGATGTCATTTTTTTCCATAAAAATGGACAGAATTCTGGAATTCTCTCTTTAGCCTCCTGGAAGATCAGTGCAACCCAGGTGACAGAGTCCTGTCCCCCATGGATAAAGAGTGTATATCCCTGATTAGGGTGCCTCAAAAGGTAACCAACAGTTCTGGGGAACGAGGTAGAAAATGGTAAGGCCATTACACTGCACTGAATCATCTGAATGTAGGTTCTAGGTCCTTTAACTGCAGAATTCTGGGAGGCCAAGGCCATGGAGGAGGCTGCAAATACAGGGGTCCTGGCCAAGATGGGAGGAGTGGGGTCTCCAAGAAACAATATGGTCAGTGGGAAGCAGGCTGGAGTGGGAAATGAAGGTGATGAGGATGACAAGTAAACAGGGCCAGACCAGGGGAAATTAAATGGTAGAAAAGACCAACACCAGTTGGTATTGACTACATGTGTCTGTAAACACTTCAAAGGTACTCTGACACCTCTAAGGATTAGTGAGGGTCATTCTTGTATCATTTGGTGGGTAGCTACAAAAAGCTCAAAGCTTGAAAATCTATCATTTCACTATCTACTCAAAGTTTGAAAACATCAACTTAAATTTCAGAATTTACCAGCCTGCTTCAGTGATGATGCCCAGAAGAAGTGGGTCTTTTTGTTTTAAAAAAGCAGCAGATAACCTTCTAGCAGAGAACCATTGTATCATCCACTTTCTAATGCATATACTCTGTGGCACCGATTTTAAAAGGTTAAAAATAGCATTGTTTTATACACCTAAAACTATTAATTAAAAAAAGTAGCACTTTAGCACATCATTTGTCATGTTCTGTATGTATTCTAATGTGACAGAGGTGGAACAGGTGGTGACCCTGGCCTTGGTGGGGTTGCTGAGGGTGCATGGGGGCTGAGGTTCGATCCTATCTCTAAACATCTCTTCTTGTTTTGCAATTTTGTCTGGCCCACCGTTGGTGTATTCTGTGAGTCAGTGGCTGCAAAAGAAAAAGGAAAGCTCTCGTCCTGTGTTGTAGAGAATATATCTCCATCTGCTCATCTCCGGCTGAATAACACACATTCCCCTACATCACTTTTCTGAACAGCCATGCGTTGAAAGGAAACCTGGGCTGGACACCAGGAGACCTGGTGCTATCACAGCCCTGCTAAGGACAAGTGTCTGACCTCAGAAAAGTCCTTTCATCTTCTGGAGTTTCAGTTTCCTCTCTACGAAATCTCTGAACAATTTTACAGTTCAAAGTTTATTCTGTGACAGCTTAAAGGAAAAGCATTCTTGTGGATTTCCAGTATTTGTCACTTTATTGTTTTTGATTATTTTAATCAAAATATTACTTATATAAACTTATAACTGGATATAAACTCCTTATGCAAATAGTTTTAAAAATTTGAAACAAAGCATCCAATAAAATCCAATAGCAAAACAATGAATCCAATAAAATTTTAATCAATATGCATTTTTATTAAATTTCAATTACTTTTTTCCATTAATAATTGACATTATTAATTTAGTGTGATGAATAATACTGGTTTGCTGCTCACAACAGGGGTGTAATTTTCCACAGCACTGCCTCTGCTCTGTGTTCTGTCTGGTGACGTGCGTCTCCCACCATTCTCTCCCCTTGAATTATTGTGCAATTCTCCTCAAACCATGGAATCATTTGGCCTTTACTTTGGAAGAATGCACTGTTTACATATTGTGTCCCCCTTTGCTCTTTTCTTCTGAGCCTTCAATTTAAAGTTTTCTGAGAGATTTTTTTAATCACAAATTGGACGTTAAATGCTTTTTCTGCTTCCACTGATACGATCATGTGGGTTTTCTTTAGATTTTTTTATTGGAGAATTGGGGGAGAGGAACAGTGCTGGGGAATCAGGGAAGCGGAACAGACAAGTTGCTGTCTTTTTGTTCTTCAGTCTAGTTGCGGAGGACATCGCTTCACTGGCCCATGTTGGTATCATCATTGCGCTCTTCCCGGACGCAGATCAGTTGCCGGCCTCTGGATGGTCACTCACCGCAGCTATTGGCAGCTCACGCTGGCTGCCAGCAGCTCACACTGGCTGCTGGCCACTCACTGTAGCCTATGGCAGCCCACTGCAGCAGGGGCTGCAGCCTACTCCATCACCGGGGCTCGTACAGCCCAGCTCCAGGTGGAGCCGTTGTTAGCTGTAGAGGGCAGTGTCACTGGCCCTCATGTGGGATCCGAACCGGGGCCTCTGGCGTCCCAAGCCAGCTCTTAACCAATGCACCACTCGGCCGGCCCATGTGGTTCTTTATTAGCCTAGCATTATTATAGAGTAGACTACTTTAATTGATTTTTGGATATTAAACCAGTCTTGCATCCCTAGAATAAATCTCTCTTGGTTTGGTTATAAACTTTTTATATATTACTGAATTCTAATTTTCGCATCTATTGGTCTAAACTTTTCTTTATGTCTGTCTTTGTCTGCTTTTAATATCAGGGTAATATTAGCTTCATAAAATGAGTTGGGAAGTGTTCCCTCCCCTTCCTTTTTCCAGCATAGATTGTGTAGAATTGGTGTTGAACATCTAAACTCTTTGTAGAATTTTTGGGACTGATTTGTCCTTTGGGGGAATTTTTAAATTATGAATTTGATTTCATAATACTATTTATAGGGCTCTTCAAATTTATAAATGTGAGTGGTGATAGTTTGTATATTTTGAGGAATTGGCCATTTTTGTATAAGTTGCCAAATATATGTGGGTAGAGTTCTTTGTAGTATTTTCTTATTGTTTTTTTAAATATGTACAGGGTCTGTAATGATATCCTGTGCTTCATTCCTGATAATGGTAATTTGTGTCTTATCTCTTTTTTTCCCTTGTCAATCTTGCCAGAGGTTTTAAATTTTATTGATCTTTTTAAAGAAACAGCTCTTTGTTTCATTGATTCCCTCTGTTTTTTCAACTTCCATTTCATTGATTTCTGCTCTGATCTTTATTATTTCATTTCTTCTACTTGTTTCAGGTTTATTTTTCTCTTCTTTTTCTAGGTTCTTGCAGTGGGAGCCCAGATTATTGCTTTAAGAGATTTCATCTTTTCTAATGTCTGCATTCAGCCAATTTAGTTTCCCTCTCAACACTGCTTCAGCTGTGTCCCACAAGTTTTAAGTTCAGTTCTTCATTCAATCCAATGTATTCTTTTTTTTAAAAATTAGTTTCATGTGTACAACACAGTGCAATAGTTATACATTTTACCCCTCAAAGTGACAAACCCCCACCCCCAATTCGCCACCCCCACTCCCCCTTATATCATATATATCTATTACTCTTCCTCTGACTCTTTTCCACAGTATAATCCACATCCCGTGACTATCTATATATATTCAATTACATTAGGTATACCACCTCCGCTTTAGTTATACAGTGCAGTGATCAAACCTCTACTCCATCCATGAAATGGTCTCCCTAACAAGACCTATGACCATCTGACATTCCACAGAATATTTACAACATTATTAATTATATTCCCCAAACTGTTTTTCATATCCCAGTGGCAATATTGTAGTTGCCTATTTTTGCAGTCTAATCCCTTCCCCTTCTCCCTTGTCCCCATCCCCCTCCCAATTAGCAACCCTGATTTTTCCTCTATATCTATGAGACAGTTTCTGTTTACTTTGCTCATTCATACAGTTTTTTAGATTCCACATATGAGTGAGATTATATGGTATTTGTCTTTCTCTGACTGACTTATTTCACTTAACATAATAGTCTCTAGGTCTATCCATATCATTGCAAATGGTACGATTTCATTCTTCTTTATAGCGGAGTAATACTCCATTGTATAAATATACCACAGTTTCTTAATCCAGTCATCTACTGATGGGCATTTTGGTTGTTCCCAAGTCTTAGCTATTGTAAATTGTGCTGCTATGAACATAGGGGTGCATAACTTTTTTTGAATAAGTGTCTTGGTTTTTTCAGGATAAATACCTAGGAGTGGAATTGCTGGGTCAAATGGTAGCTCTATTTCCAGTTCTTTGAGATACCTCCATACTGACTTCCATAGTGGCTGCATCAATCTGCAATCCCACCAACAGTGCAGCAGGGTCCCCTTTTCCCCACAGCCCCACCAGCACTTGTTGTTTGTTGATTTATTGATGATAGCCATTCTGACTGGAGTGAAGTGGTATCTCATGGTGGTTTTTATTTGCATTTCCCTAATGACAAGTGAGGTTGAACTTTTTTTCATATGCCTGTTGGCCACCTGTATGTCCTCTTTAGAGAAATGTCTCTTCATATCTTCTGCCCATTTTTTAATTGGGTTGTTTGTTTTTTTGGTGTTGAGTTTCATGAGTTTTATAAATTTTGGATATTAACCCCTTATCAGATATATCGTTGGCAAATATATTCTCCCATTCAGTAGGCTTCCTTTTTGTTTTATTAATGGTTCCCTTTGTTGTGAAAAAATTTTTAAGTCTGATATAATCCCATATGTTCATTTTTTCTTTTACTTTCCTTGCCCGTAGGGATGTATCAGTAAAAATATTGCTCCAGGTAATGTCTGCAAATGTACTCCCCATATTTTCTTTTAGGATTTTTATGGTTTCAGGTCTTACATTTAAGTCTTTAATCCATTTTGAATTTGTTCTTGTATAAGGCGTAAGGAGGTGGTCCAGTTTCATTTTTTTGCATGTGTCAATCCAATTTTCCGAGCACCATTTATTGAATAGACTATCTTCACTCCAGTGTAAATTCTTGCTTCCCTTGTCATAGATTAACTGTCCGTAAATGCCTGGATTTATTTCTGGGCTCTCTGTTCTATTCCACTGATCGATGTGCCTGTTTTTATGCCAATACCAAACTGTCTTGATTACTGTAGCCTTGTAGTAGGTTTTGATGTCTGGTAGGGTGATCCCCCCGACTTTGTTCTTATTTCTCAGCATTGCCGAGGCTATTCTGGGTCTTTTATGATTCCATATAAATTTTAGGATTATATTTTCTATTTCTGTGAAAAATGCCCTTGGTAGTTTGATAGGAATTGCATTGAATCTATATATTGCTTTAGGCAGTATGGACATTTTAACTATATTAATTCTTCCTATCCATGAGCATGGTAGGTGTTTCCATTTATTTGTATCTTCTATGATTTCTTTCTTCAGTGTCTTATAATTTTCTGAGTACAGATCTTTCACTTCTTTGGTTAAAACAAATATGGAACGCTTCACGAATTTGCGTGTCATCCTTGTGCAGGGGCCATGCTAATCTTCTCTGTATCGTTCCAATTTTAGTATATGTGCTGCCGAAGCGAGCACTCCAATGTATTCTTTAATTTCCCTTGAAAGCTCTTCTTTTACCTATGGATTATTTAGAAGTGTGTTGTTTCATTTTCAAGTGTTTGGAGAGTTTCCTGTTCTTTCTATTACTAATTTCTCATTTGATTCCACCATTGTTGAAGACCACACTGTCTGTCATTTACATCCCTCTAAGTTTGTGGAGGTTTGTTCTATAGCCAAGGATGCAGCCTATCTTGGTATAAATACTGTGCGCACTTAAAAAGAATGTGTACTCTGCTATTGTGTGGTGTTTCCTATAAATGCCAGTTAGATCTTCTTGGTTTATGGTGTTTAGTATTTCTAAATTTTGCTGATTTTTCTGTCTAGTTTTTCTCTCAATTGAAAGGCATTGAATGTTCCAATTATGATACTAGGTTTGTCTACTTCTTCTTTTAGTTGTATCAGTTTTCCTTTACATATTTTGCAGCTCTGTTGGTTGGTGCATACACAGTTAGGATCATGGTGTCTTCATTGTGGATTGACCCTTTTATTACATAAGGACCCTCTCTGTTACTAGTACTTTGTTTTACTCTCAAATCCTTTGGATTATTAATTTTAGATCTTTCCTTTTTTCTAATATATGCACTCAATGCCATAAACTTTCCTCTAAACACTGCTTTTGCTTCATCCCACATATTTTGGTAAGGTGTATTTCATTTTCATTTAGTTCAAAATATTTTAAAATTTCTCTTGAGACTTCTTCTTTGACTTGTGTGCTACTTGGAAGCATGTTGTATAATCTTCAAATATTTGGGATTTTTTCCAGCCATCTTTGTGTTATTGATTTCTAATTTAATTGTACTGTGGCCTGAGACCATAGTTTGTATGATTTCTGTTCTTTTATACTTGTTTTATGGCCTAGAATGTGGTCTATCTTAGTGAATGTTCCAACTTAGCCTAAGAAGAATATGTATTCTGTTGTTGTTGGATGAAGTATTCTAGAAATGTCAATTAGATCCAGTTATTGAGGTGCTGTTCAGTTCAACTCTATCCTTACTGATTTTCTGTCAACTGGGTCTGTCAATTACTAATAGAGAGGTGTAAAAGTACCCAACTATAATGATGAATTTGTCTCTTTATTTTATTTATTTTATTTTACAGTTCTTCCATTTTTGCCTCATGTACTTTGATACTCTGTTGTTGGGTACATGCACATTAAAAACCATCATGTCTTCTTGGAGAATTGACCCCTTTATCATCATGTAAAGCTTCTCTTTATCCCTGATAATTTTCCTTGCTCTGAAATCTGCTTTATCTGAAATTAACATGGCTCTTCCGGTGTTGTGGGTTGAATTTTGTTTCCTAAAATATATGTTGAAATCCTAATCCCCAGGAACTCAGAATGTGATCTTATGTGGAAATAGGGTTGTCCCAGATGTAATTAGTTAAGATGAAGTCACACTGGAGTAGAGTGGGATTGTAATCCAATATAATTGATGTCCTTATAGAAAGGGGAAATTTAGAGACAGACATGCCACAGAGAGAACATCATGTGAAGACAGAAGTGATGCAGCCACAAGCCAAGGACTAACCAGAAGGTAGTAGAGGGTTCTGAAACAGGTCTTTCCTTAGCACTTTCAGAGGGAGTATGGCTCTGCTGACACCTTGATGTTGGACTTCTGGCCTCAGTAACTGTGAGACAATAAATTCCTGTTGATTAAGCCACCTACCTTATGTCACAGCAGCCCTAGCAAACTAATTCATTGAGGATTCTTTTGATTAGTGTTAGTATGGAAGATCTATGGGCCTAAGTCCACCACTTATTTTTTATTTCCCGGTTTTCTTCCTCATTGTTTTTCATTGCTCTGTTGTCTTTTTTCCTGACTTCCTTTGGGTTACGTATATATTTTTTGGAATTCTATTTTGATTTACTTATAGTATTTTTTTTTTAGTGTATCTCTTTTTATAGCATTTTCAGTGGTTGTTTCAGGTATTATATTATACATACATGGATTATCACAGTGTCTTATCATCTTTTTGTGTGAAGCATAAAAATGTATTTCCTTTTATGGTCCTTTACTGTGTCCCACTAATAACGTAATTTTTCTTAAATATTTCCTCTACATACAATACATTAAAAACCACATCAGATAGTGTTACAATTTTTGCTTCCATCATGAAACATAATTTAGGAAAATCAAGAGGAAAATGAGAATATATTGTATTTTTGCTAACTATGTTCATTCTTGCTTCCTGCTTTTCCAAGTTTCCTTCTTTTATCATTTCCTTTCTGTTTAGAGAAGCTCCTTTATTCATTATTTTAGCTTAGGTCTTCTGGCAACAAATTCTTCAGTTTTCCTTCATCTGAAAATATCTTGATTTCTTCTTTATTTTTAAAGAATATTTTCACTAGATATTGGATTCTGGGTTAACAGTTCTTTTCTTCCAGTACTTGAAAAATATTGTGCTACTTCCTTTTGGTTTCTGTGGTTTCTGATAAACAGCCTATTGTCTTTCAAATTGCTTTTCCCCATAGATAAGATGTATCTTTTTCTGGTGCTTTCAAGATTTTTTTCTTTCTCCTTAGCTTTCAGACTTTGACTGTAATACCTCTTGATGAGGATTTTGTATGTGTGTGTTGATTCTATTTGGGGTTTGCTCAGCTTCTCCAATCTGTAGTTTTACATTTCTTGCCAAATTTGGGAAGTTATTTCTTTCAGGATTTTTTCAGTCCGGCCCTCTTTCTGCTGTCATTCTTGGAATCCAATGAGATAACTGTAACATCTGTCATCTTGGTGTTAACATCAATTGTCTTTTTCCATTCAGCTTGAGATATGTCTGCTTCTTGATAAGATGAATTTTTTTTAAACTGAATCGTGGACATTTTTGGGTATTATGTTATGAGACTCTGGATCTTATTTAAACCTTCTGTTCTACTTAGCTTCTTTTGACACCACTCTTGCAGAATTGAGGCAGCCACCTTGTTATTGCCAGGTGAGGGTAGAGTCCAGGTTCCCCATTTGGCCCCCTTTGACACTCAAGGGTGATGAGACTCCTCATTACTGCTGGGTGGGGGTGGACATTCTGGCTCTCTACTAGGCTGTACCTCCCTGGCAGAGAGAAGTAAGAGTTTGTCATTTACTGTTCCTGACATGGCCTCCACTGACACCATCTGTGGGTGGCCTTGTGATTACTGGGCAATAGTGAATGTCCTGACTGTCCACCAGGCTTCTGTAACACCATCTGGGCAGGGGGGTGGAGCCCCTGTTTACACCTGGTAAGGGTGGAAGCCTAGGCTTCCCATTTGGCCTTTGCTGGAATAGGGGGAAGTGGGACCACAGGCCTTTTCAGTAGTATTTAGATGGAGGAGAACAGTTATTGTCTAAAAGTTTCCTATCTTGTAGGCTGTCCCTTTCCTGGTTCTTTGACTAGAAAAGGCAGGTTTGGTTGAGACTTTTCATTTTTTTTTGTCTGCACCATTGGCATTTCCAGGTTTCTAGCTTCTTCTAAGCTGAGTCTGGAATACATGAGGGGGAAAAAAATCCAGGGAATTCACCATCATGTCATCCCTTGAAGCCCAAGCTAATCTGTCTTTTTATCTCCACCTTTCAGAGTCTCCTTATGTTTGTTTTCTGTATAATGTCAGTGCATTTAGTGGAAGGAGGAGGTAAGGTACATCTACTTTGTCTTCCCAGAAAACCCCTGGTATATCTTTCAAATTTATTTTGGAAGTTTTTCTTATATGGAAAAAAAGGAATAGAGAAGCTAGCTATCTCACATAAGACCATGTTGCCTCAGCAATGAACTTTTCAATACTCATCCAGCTAGAGCAGAGCTTTCCCTGCCTGTCTGATGATCAGTTCCCGAAAATAGACTGGAGATGGGTATTTAACTGTAAATGACTTATTAGGAAGTAAATAGGAAGGGTGTGAGGAAGTGGGACAGGGAAGTGAGGGAGGCCAAACAAGAGTACATTCTGTTACAGAGGGGAAATTTGGCTTGAGTCTTCCAGGAGCGATGGAGACAGTGTGTGTGTGTCCCCTCTGAGCTGTCCTATCAGAGGCAAGGGCAGGAGAGCTTAGTGGGACTCCACAGTCATATAGGGCTCCACACTCAGAAGGCCCTATGTGTCGTGGAATGCTCTTCTCTCATCATTAGAAATTCTTAATTTTTAAACAGTTATTCCTCTTGCACTGTGCCCTACAAATTATGTGGCCAGGCGTGTGGGGGAGTACTCATACCTCCTTCCCCCAAAGGAGTGGAGGGATATAAAGGGAGACTCTAGGTACTGGCTGTGTGGGAAGTGAAGGCACATCTGGGCCAGTATGCAGTAAATTGGCAAAGCATCTGAGGGGCAAAGGCGGAGCCCTCCTGGGGCTGAAGAAACTGTAGCATGGGGCCCTGGGCTCAGTAAGGGTCTGCACTTGCCCCACGCAAATCCCCACACCCAACGGAGCATGACATTAAATAGCAAATCAAAAACACCTTTTCAGGTAGAGAGAGAGCTAGAGACCCCAAAAGAAAGGGAGAAGCCATCTTCTTCCTTGTAAACAAAGGGACCCACATTTTCACCTTGCACTAGGCCCTGCCAATGACATAGCAGCCTCGTTAGCAATGACCCAACATGTAGTGTATATATAAGCAATGCGTTGAGCCAAGGAGCCACTGGGCAACTTGTTGGCACACTCACCACAATGATGTTAAAGATGTGTCTGTGATACTAACAGTAGCATCTTGGGATGACCCGCCTGTCATACTGCTCTCAAATCTATGGGCGGCGCCACAGCTCAAAACTATACACATCATCTAGGGAATCCTTACAAGGAGCCTCAGCTCACCCTTTCCCTGGAAGGAGCTGTAACGCATGATCTTAGATGTGTGATAGTCTGTGTAAGAATAAATTCTCTTTACTTTGTTCATCGTGAAATGCCATCAGCAGAGTCCTGGGAGGCACGTAAAAAGTAAATCCTGAGCTCTTCCCTTGACGTATACCTTCTATGGAAACATGGAGGAGAGGCTCAGGTTGTCTTCTACCTTCCTGCCAGCTGTTCATCTTTGATTTCTATAGATTAAGGGCTCCCTGTTTCTCGGGAAGGACAAGCCTTTTCAGACTAAATGTAACTGCTACCCAAAGTAGAGCTAATTTTTGCTGCAAGTCTACCATGATCATTCTTGTGCTCCCTTCACTTATGTACGTTGCTCTGGGGATGTCCAGGGCTCACTGCTTCCAGCGGCACTGACTAGCAGGATGGGCTCCTCCTGGACCTGCCCCTGGACAGCTGGCAGGAGCAGAAGAGGTGCACCTGGCCCCATCCAGCAGCAGCCTGGGCACAGAAGGGGAGCAGGTTGGGTAAGGGGGCAGTGGGATGCACCCGATGGACAACCATAGGTATACTTATGCCAGTCAGTGTATATATAAGCAACGCATTGAGGAGCATACAGAACAAGCCCTTGATTGTTTGCAGAAAGAACTGAAGCTCAAATGAAGGGCCCACCTCCGTGGAGCCCCTGAGGCACTGCACCCTTAACAAGCCCACCAAGTCTCAGTCTTCCACGGGGCCCTGGCACACGAGTTCAGCCAATATAAGGTACTCACTAGCCCACATCCAGAAGTCACAATAAAGCATGTGGTCCATCGTGGACCTACTGTAAATGGGAGAGGGATTTTACCGGTGATGGACAGCTCTCAAACTGGACTGTGGAGGTGTTTGCACAACACTGTGCATTTACTAAGAATCACTGAATTGTACACTTCAATGAATTTCATAGTGCACAACTTATACCTTGCTCTTTAAAGAAAAAACAAACGAACAAACAAAAAGAAATGTATGTAAGTGTGTATACATATCCCCTTAAGAATTTTGCTCCATTTAGATTTTAGCTCCAGATTGAATTTACGTACTTACTTATTTTAAATCAATTTTATGAAGGTATAATTTACATATAAATAAATATATAGTTTTATGAGTTTTGACAAATGTATATATCTGTGTAACCATGACATTTCCATTTCCCCAGAAAGTTCCCTTTTGGCTCTCTGCAGTCAAATCTCACCCACGCTCCAGCCCCGTGCCACCACTGGTTTTCTTTTTGGTCACCATAGATTAGTTTTGAGCCTGTAGAATTTCATAAAAATGCACTCTTTTCTGTCTCATTTCTTCTGCTCAATGTAGTGTTTCTGAGATTTAGCCTATGCCCCTCTTTAAACCAGACAAAACAGGCCTGTGTCGGTGGTTTCTCCATAGTGAGAAAAGCATCTCTAGGAAAAGAACACGTTTTCCAAACAACTTCCATCATTAGTCTAAGGCTCCTGCTAATGATAGTTTTCTCAATAATGAGTTTGGAAAAGGAACTTCCACTTCTAACTTAGAGGAATTTTTATATTATCTTCATTTAATTGTTTTTAAACAGAATGAAAAAGGGTCAGGTCAGAGAGAAAGAAACATACTAAGACAAAAATATTTTAAATTAAAACACCTACCTAAAGATGTCACATATTTAAAATTTTCAAGCCAGTAATTCCTTAGGAAAGGCAGAATGTAGTGTGTAGTAGATACTCAAGTAATTGTTGGAAGATTGAATGAATTTGAAAATATTTGTAGGGCCGGCCGAGTGGTGCATTGGTTAGGAGTTGGCTTGGGACACCAGCTCTGAGCAGCAGGGCCCTGGTTCAGATCCCACATAGAGAGCCAGTGATGCTGCATCTTCTACAGCTAAGATGGTGAACAACAGCTCAACCTGGAGCTGGGCAGCTGTGAGTTGCTGGCAATGGCATAGGCTGCAGTGGGGCTGGTTGGCAGCTGGCGAGCGCTTTTGTGAGCTGCCATGAGCAGCCGTGAGATGCCGTTCAATGGCCAGTGAGCGCTGCCTTACCCGGGAAGAGCGCAATGATAATACCAACATGGGCCAGTGAAGCGACATCCTCCACAACTAGACTAAAGAACAAAAGACAGCAACTTGTCTGTCCCCTCCCCTATTTTCCCAATAAAATCTTTAAAAAAAAAAAGAAAGAAAATATTTGTAATACCCACATGAACAAGCAACGGTTCTTCAAACTTGCCTAAATTACTGTATGTAGCAGGTGTGAAACCTGCCTTTAGTGTGGGCAAGTTTTGTTCACAAGATAGCAAGTAGTCACTTTGAAGATGGAGAGTGACTTTTTAAAATAGCTAAGTCAAATGGAACAAAATGTGGGTGTTGGCTGATTTAAGAGTACACCCAGTCAAAAGTGAGGCTTGGGAGCTATTTCAGAAGACAAACGGTAGACCTCAAATGGTGTGAGCCACTTGGGAAAAGAGATGAGACCATGAGAATTAGCAGAAAGGAGCTCCACGTGGTGCCTTCCACAAAGATGGAGAAAAGCAGTTCCAAAGTTGCCCGGAGCCGACAGTCTTTCAGTGTCTGACAAGGTCACATTGCCCTGCTCAGCACTGGATGTTTGGAGTGCTGCCTTATGGTTGGTCATGTAATATCTCCTGCCTCTATGAACCCATGTGCCTTTCCTCCTATAGGAGACAATACATTCGCTGCATTTGTGACAAGTTCCTGTGGTACCCTGATGATAGCTGGTTGTATAAGTCAACGACAGGGTAAGATTTCCTAAAGGGAAGGAAACTCCCTAAAACAGGCTACAACCTGAGGGGACCCTTGAACTGAGATATTGGGGATTCAAACCCCTTGGAAACTGAGGCACAGACCTCTGACAACATAGGCCAAGAAGCCTGCCTGTGGCTAAGGGGCCCTGCTGTGAATGGTCTCCTTGAAGATTAAAAGTCTTCAGGCCCTGAGAGTTCCGGTAAGAGGCGACTTGCTGACCATAGGCTATGTTAATTAACAACTTTGTTTAAATTCTTTGCCTAGTGCATTGTTGTAGCAACAGATACTGAAGCTTTGACTGAGAAACAGATGCTACCCTCTATTGTAAATATGTAGCCCTCCTAGGGCTTAAACAAAAGATGTTTAAGACTTCCTTTAGCCACTAAGTATTGTATTTACATAGGAATAGATTTTAGATGCTTTTACCCTAAACACAGCCACTCCTAGTCTTTTAAGTATATGCCCTTTGAGGCCACGCCAGGTGCCCTGCGCTGCCCAGACTAGCGAACAATACAGTCAAAATGGCTAAAGGTGATCCCAAGAAACCAAAGGGCAAGATGTCTGCTTATGCCTTCTTTGTGCAGACGTGCAGAGAGGAACCTAAGAAGAAAAACCCAGAGGTCCCTGTCAATTTTGCAGAATTTTCCAAGAAGTGCTCTGAGAGGTGGAAGACCATGTCTGGGAAGGAGAAGTCTAAATTTGATGAAATGGCAAAGGCAGATAAAGTACGCTATGACCGGGAAATGAAGGATTACGGACCAGCTAAAGGAGGCAAGAAGAAGAAGGACCCGAATGCTCCCAAAAGGCCACCGTCTGGATTCTTTCTATTCTGTTCAGATTTCCGCCCTAAGATCAAATCCACAAACCCTGGCATCTCTATTGGAGATGTGGCAAAGAAGCTGGGGGAGATGTGGAATAACTTAAGTGACAATGAAAAGCAGCCTTACAACAACAAGGCGGCAAAGCTGAAGGAGAAGTATGAGAAGGATGTCGCGGACTATAAGTCTAAAGGGAAGTTTGATGGCGCAAAGGGGCCTGCTAAAGTTCCCTGGAAAAAGGTGGAAGAGGAAGATGAAGAAGATGAGGATGAAGAGGAGGAGGAGGAAGAGGAGGAGAAGGAGGAGGAATAAAAAAACTGTTGATCTGTCTCCTTGTGAATACCTTAGAGTAGGGGAGCGCCGTCATTGACACAGCTCTAACCTGAGGCGTGTCTATTGCCCTCATTAGGATTAATTACATGATTGGACCATGCTCATATAGTAGTCTCTCAGAGTGCTCTAGAAATTGTCAGTGGTTTACATGAAGTGGCCATGGGTGTCTGGAGCACCCTGAAACTGTATCAAAGTTGTACATATTTCCAAACATTTTAAAAATGAAAAGACTCTTGTGTTCTCCTCACTCTGTGCACTTTGCTGTTGGTGTGACAAGGCATTTAAAGATGTTTCTGGCATTTTCTTTTTTTATCCGTAAGGTGGTGTTAACTATATGGTTATTGGCTAGAAATCCTGAGTTATGAACTGTACATATCTATAGTTTGTAAAAAGAACAAAACAACCGAGACAAGCTCTTGATGCCCCTTGCTTGGCGTGGAGGCTGTGGAGGAGATGCCTTTTGTAGGGGCCATAGCTCAGGGCATGCACTGTGAGGCTGGACCTGTGGACACTGCAGTGGGCATCCGTTTAGCTTCAGGTTGTCTTGTTTTTGTATATAGTGACATAGCATTCTGCTGCCATTGTTAGCTGTGGAAAAGGGGGGTCAGCTGGCATGAGAAGTGTTTGGATCTTTTTTAGTTCAGTGCGGTAGTTCTAAACTTTGTTTTTCCAAACAAACTGTAGGACTCTTCATTGTCAGCAAAGTGAAAAGCCACTGCATCAATGAAAGTTCAAGAACCTGTACTCAACACAATTTGCAACGTTTTGTTATTTTTTTGTATGTTTAGAATGCTGAAATGTTTTTGAAGTTAAAATAAACAGTATTACATTTAAAAAAAGTATATGCCCTTTGAGTCTAGCTGCTGGAATTTGGGATAATGGCTAGGTAGTCATGGTAACCATTCTTTAGGCGATATGTAGAGATAGGCCAGTGTATCCTAGAGAGAACAATTACAGGGAAGTAAAGACTGAGTAAATCCTTGGAACTAGAAACCACCAAACTCATGTGATTGAGGTAATGGTCAAAAATCCCTATAAAAAGAACATGCTCTGGCTATAAAGGGTGACAATTTTTTCTCTTTAACTCCCCCAGTGTCTCCACTGTCTCCCTTCTTTATTTTCCTCCCCCGCCCATGCCGTCTCCACCTGAGGGAAACCCTGGTCAGCGGAGGCTGGTCCCCCCCACAACCCCGCACAAAGTGGTCAAACAGTTCTCTGCATTGTCTCCTGACAACACACACCATCTCCAGAAGTTCCCAAGGACGTGCTCCTGAAAATGTTCCCAAAACTAGCACCTAGAGAGACACTTCAAGCCTCTGCTTGGGCTTCCCTCTCCTGCTATCCTGACTAATAATATCATTTTTCATGTATTTCAACTTAGAAGAGTAACTGGAGATCTAAACATGCTCATTTCTTTGCATTCTTTCTTCTGTTTGTCCCAGCTTCCATGAGGAATCATCTTCCTTTTCACAGTCTAACCATTGTCTTTGATTCATGTTGGGTCACGCAGACCCCACAGCATCCTTATCTCTTTTCCCATGACAGCTTGGAGCTACCCACCCCACTGGCTCATCCTTGTTGGCATCAGGCCAGAAATGTTTTACACCTACCCGAGTTTACACAGGAGCTTTCTACCCAGAGAGCCTTTACCCAATTCAGGGCCTGCCCCCATCCCTTCCCAGGTATTATGGGTTGAATTATGACCCTTCGAAAAGAATTGAAGTCTTACCCCCCTCTGCCCCCCCGCCAATACTTCAGAATATGACTTTATTTGGAAATAGGGCCAATGCAGATGGAAATTGTTGACATGAAGTCATACTGGAATAGGATGGGCCCCAATTCCAATATGACTGGGGTCCTTAAAAGAAGACAGCCATGGGAAGACACAGACTAACAGGTAGCAGGCCATGTGATGATAAAGGCAGAGACTGGAGATATGCAGCTACAGGCCAAGGGACACCCAAGATTGCCAGCAAACTCCCAGAAGCTAGGAAGAGGGGAGGAGGTAAGAATCAAAGATTGCAGGGAGAGAGGCTGCAATTAGCTTCTCCAGAAGAGTCCTGGATAATGTGGGGCAGGGGAGGGGACCCCAAAACAGTTCAAAGCATTTCATAAGCATTTACTCCTCACAAATCCCTGTGAGGTAAGTATTTATTATTTATAAATGAGGGAAAGAGTAAATAACTTGCACAAAGACACACCCCAGGTAAGTGGGTGGAGTAACCAGCGATGGCCTCTCGTGATTCCCTGCTTTCTTGTATTCACAGCCTTCTGTAGTACCAGTCTCTCACATTGAATCAGGATTGGTCTGTGGAAGCCAGAGAATATGGCAGTAATGATGGTCTATCACTACCAAGCCTAGTTCATAAAAGACCTGTGGCTACTGCCTTCTCTCTCAAGGATTGTTTGCTCTTGGAGAACTTACTGCTTTGTCATGAGGACATTCACACAGTCTATGAAGAATCTCATATGACAAGGAACCAAAGCTTCCTCCCAGTAGTCATGTGGGTGAACCATCTTGGAAGTGAATCCTGCAGCCCCAATCAAGCCTTCAGATGACTGCAGCCCCAATCAAGCCTTCAGATGACTGCAGCCCTAGCTGAAATTCTGAAAGTGTCACACTGTCACCCTAATCAAAAAATGGGAAGCTGAGCCTAAATACAGGTAGGTAACATCCTTAGGCATGGTCATTGCTGGGGCACACTGGAAGGTACCCAAGTCACCTGAAAGTGCCCACATTCAAACAGCACTGAGTAAATACCTTCTGAACTCTTCTGTTTGCAAGTCACTGTGGTTGGCATTGCAGGATCCCTCTTCAAGGAATCATTGTGTGAGAAAAGCACTCAGAGAATGAAAACCCAAGAAAAATATTATGTGCCCATGAGGTTGATAACATAGCCTATAAGCTAAATCCTGGCCAGTGATGCACAGTGGGCAGCTGGGGGACTATGGCCTGGCACTGGTGATGGCTACTGGAGTGAAAGGCTTTGGAACTTGGAAGCTTGTTGACAGGTTTATCAGTACAGTAGCATCAAGGGAATATATATAAATTTTCAACCAGAGCTAGGAAAACCAAGACACACTTAGGGTCAGAATCTGAAAGTTCCAGATCAAAGAAGTAAATGTGTAGAACAAATTCCAGAGTCCAATTCAGCATGGAAATTCAAATTGGAGAGAGAGAACCAGGAGAGGAAGACTCTAAAAGCTGGTTTTGGAAAGTTTCCCAAGGGCATAGGGAAGAGTTGAGGTATCAGAGTAATAGTCCTTGCCTCCCTAAAGAGTGGTACTTGGTCTGTTTGGGAGAAGTGAGGTTTGTGAGGAAGATGAATTCTTTCCATGAAGCAGCATTAACTTTTGCAAAGGCTGAAAATTTCCACAATCTTTTGGAAATTGTGGACGTGGACTACATTTTCCACCATCTTTGCAGTTATAAAGGTGGTGGAAAATGTAGTCCAAAAAGTAGAAAGCAAGTTCACACCTGGTTGGAGAACCAGGAGAGAGGCCTGTGGGGCTATGAAGGATAGGCAGGATTTTTACCAGCAGAATTGGGGGATCAGATACGGGAAAGTGCAAGGCATGTCACACACTGGTAGGGGATGCAGGGAGAGAATGCTATCAAATCATAGAGGATGAAAGGCACGTGACTGCTCCTTGAACCCAATTCCTTTAGTTTAGTTTTGTCTTCGTGGGTGGAGGGCTCTCAGTGCCAGGTGCAGCTTTTAAGCATTGTTCTGTGGGCAATGAGAAGACAATGGTTTTTGGGGGGTTTTTTTTTGTGTGTTTTTTTAAATATTTTATTGGGGAATTGGGGGAGGGGAACAGCGTTGGGGAACCCGGGAAGGGGAACAAACAAGTTGCTGTCTTCTTGTTCTTCAGTCTAGTTGTGGAGGACGTTGCTTCACTGGCCCATGTTGGTATCCTCATTACACTCTTCCCGGATGAGGCAGATCAGTCGCCGGCCTCTGGATGGTCGCTCATCGAAGCTATTGGCAACTCGCACTGGCTGCCGGCCGCTCACGCTGGCTGCTGGCCACTCACTGTAGCCTATGGCAGCCCACTGCAGCAGGGGCTGCAGCCTACACTGTCGCCAGGGCTCGCACAGCCCAGCTCCAGGTGGAGCTGTTGTTAGCTGTAGAGGGCAGTGTCACTGGCCCTCATACGTGGGATCCGAACCGGGGCCACTGGCATCCCAAAACCAGCTCTTAACCAGTGCTCCACTCGGCCGGCCCCAAGCCAATGGTTTTGTTGGAAAGCTGAGGTAGATTTCATTCTAAGTTAAAGAACTGGCATTTCATTCAGTAGAAAAAGAAGTGCCACATGCTATATATCTCTATTTTCCTTCCGATTTGGACTATTTTCTATTTGATTCCTAATTCCTTTCTAAAATTTCAGCCTTTGCAAAAATTGATGCTGCTCCATGGAAATAATTCACCTTCCTCACCAGCCAGTTGGATTCCAGCTAAGCTGAAATGCCGTAGACCATTTTTCCAAATTCTTACATTTTTACTAGCTCCTGGGCAGAGGAGTATACTGTGATGGGCTTGTCATTGCCTGCACATGTGCACTTTTAGCCATGTGTGGCAGTTTCTGATGATTTGATTGTCACTTCAATTGAGTTATTTACATTGGTAGCACCAGGCAAAACTGAATTTAAACTTGAATTCAATTCCCTACTCACCATTTAATATGATTCTTGAAAGATTATATGTGATGTTGGGCCAGCCAAGTGGCACAGTGGTTAAGCGCTGCCTTGGGAAGCCAGCGGCCCCGGTTCAGGTCCCACATATGAGGGCCAGTGACACTGCCCTCAAAAAAAAAAAAAAAAAAGTAAGGAAGATTATATGTGATGCAAAACAAAAATTAAAAATAATGTTATATGCAGAAGACTCCCTGAGGCTGAGCTTTCTGGTTTTAAAAATAAAGAGGGAAGTTTCCCTTTTCTGAGAAATCACCCAAAAATAAGGAGAATAAGAAACAGGAACAAGATTCTGTCTTAAAAGAAGTTAAGAGACATCTACAACCCTGAGCCAAAATAGATAACGAGGGGTTCCCAAATGCAGGGAAGGTCAAGTAGGCATGTGGGAAGATGAAGGAGGATATCCACAGTGGGAAACTGCGGGGTTCCAGCCTCCGCGGAGTCCAGGGATTCCCTCGGGTGGGACGGAGTCGGCGAGGAAAAAAAGGAAGGAAGGAAAGAAAGAAAGAAAGAAAGAGAGAGAGAGAGAGAGAGAGAGAGAAAGAAAAAGAAAGAAAGAAAGAAAGAAAGAAAGAAAGAAAGAAAGAAAGAAAGAAAGAAAGAGAAAGAAAAAGAAAGAAAGAAAGAAAAAGAAAGAAAGAGAGCGGAGACACCGGAAAGAGTTTCTCGGGAGTGTCACACTTTAATGAAATAACACGTCCATTTTATAGGGACTCAAGTACAGGGGGTTTGGTGGTTTGTAGTTCCCAGGATTTTCACAGTCTTTTCTCCTCTGCAATTGCTCTCTCCAGGGTGTACTGTGACTTACTATTCCGTTAAAGGATTACCTTGTCTTTATTACGATAATTGCCATGAAACCCAGACTTAGTTTGTGTGTCACCTAAAGAATGTTTATCATGACTATCTTATGTTAAGGATTGACATATATTGCCTAAAGAATGTTTACTATAGCAATCTTGACTATCTAGAAATCATCCTAAATCCTAGCAGTTAAACACAATCATAAAACTCACAGTATACTTGAGCTATACTAAAAGACTAGGAGTGGCTGTGTTTAATGTAAAAGCATCTAAAATCTATTCCTATGTAAATACAATACCTAGCAACCAAAAGGGTCTCACACCTCTCTTATCCTACAGAGGGCTGCATCTGTTTCTCAGTCAAAGCTTCAGTATTTGTTGCTGCAACAAGGCACTGGGCAAAGGAATTCACACAAGGCTAATTAACAAACCCTTGCTCAGCGGATGTCTTTGAGCTGCCTCTTACCCGGAACTCTCATGGCCTGAAGACTTTTAATCTTCAAGGAGACTATTCACAGCAGGGCCCTTAGACAAGTGCATCAGCTTCTCACAGGCCTGAGTTTTCTGGCCTGAGTTTGTCAGAGGTCTGTGCCTCAGTTTCCAAGGGGCTTGAGTCCCCAATATCTCAGTTCAGGGGTCCCCCATGGAACTACCGCCTGGCTTGGGTTGTCTCCCCTCTTTTAGGAGATCTTACCCGTCTTTGGCTGCATAGTTAGCTCATTGGGGTATCACAGAAACTTGCCACAAATGCAGTGAATATATTGTCTCCTATAGGAGGAAAGGCACATGGGTTCATAGAGGCAGGAGACATTACATGACCAACCATAAGGCAGCACGCCTAATATCCAGTGCTGAGCAGGGCAATGTGGCCTTGTCTGACACTGGGGGGCTGTCAGCTTCCCACAGGAAACATCAGTCAAATCCAGGACAGCTTAGTTCCTCAAAGTAAATGTCACCCTAAGGAACAAAGCCAGAAGTCTCTTTTCAGAACAGTGGAAACAGGGTACAGGTTTGTGGCTGTGGATTCTGTAAAGTGCTTAAATGCCAAGCCGTATCACATAAGAAAGGCAGGACTGACTGTGGAAGGACACATACAAGCCATGTTTGCATTCTGGATGAGGCAGATTGTGTGAGCTATCCTATCATGCTTATCTCATCTGACTGGGGAGAAGTGAAGAATAAAAGAACTCTCATACACATAACCATCTTTAACCTGGAAAATGGTACTGTCCCCTTTTCAGTTTAAAACTCAAGGAAGAATTCATCTCTTTATAAAAGAGTACAGTAAGTCTCCGACTTACAAACATTCGAGTTGCGAACTTTCACAGATACGAACAGACCTCGCATTACAAACATTCACAGATGCAAACAAATCGCCGAAGTAGCTCACGTGTCTCCTCTTGTCAGTTCACTCCATGCAATCCCCTATATGACAGTTGTTGTACTGTACTGTATCACCATTTTAAGGTAACTGTAAAAGTAAAAATAGTTTATTTACAGTATTTGTGTGTGTGTTTAGTTTTTTTAATGCTTTACATTGTATATTTGTGTCAAAGGTGTATAAGACTCACTTTGTCAGACTTACGAACGAATCTGACTTACGTTCTCCCGGAATGGAACTCGTTCATAAGTTGGGGACTTACTGTATTAATTTTTTTAAAGTCACAGAATCTAAACAAGGTAGCACAATAAATACAAAGATGAAAGTAAGAGTGAAAGGAAGTGGCAGATGAAGAAACTTTACCATAAAGATTATTGCCACAGAACATTTCATAATATGGGGAAATATGAAGTATTTAGAATTAAATGACAACAAAAATAAACAATGTGACATTCAGCTCAAGCCATGCTTAAAAAGAAATTTATAGCTTTAAATGTGTGTATTATGAGAGAAAAAAGCTGAAAGTCAATTATGTAAGCATCCATTTTGTGAAATTAAGTAAACGAAGAGGCATTAGACTGAGGTGGCTCTAATGCCAGAGCAGTCTGTGTTAGCAAATCCAGCTTAATCCTGTAAATGCCTCATCTTAGGAAATCAAAACCTAACAACTACTCACAGTCATCCAGCCTTTCCAGGGAAGGCAAATGCTTAAGCTAGAGCCAATCAAATAATTTATTTGCTTTGCTTCCAGCATTTTTGTGTGAAAGTCTTTCCCCTACTTCCTGTCAGTGACCCTCCTAACTGGTTCAGGTTTGGAGCCACCCTACTCCAATCAATTTTTACTCAAATCAACTCTTAACATTTTTAATTCCTCAATTTACCTTTTAACAATTTCAAGAAAAAAAATGAGAAAAAGATCATCAAAATAAAACCAAAAGGAATGGAAAGAAGAAATTAATAAAGAGCAAAAGTAAATGTAATAATAAATATACAATACAAAAAAAAATTTAAGCCTAAAATTAGTTTTTAGATTAATAAAATTGAAATCTCCTGCCAGAACCAATGAAGAAAAAATAGAGAGAAAGCATAAAAATACCAATATAAAGATCCTGTAGACATGAAGATAATGAGAAGATATTAAAAACACCATTATGCCAATGATCTTAGACATATAGATGAAATGGGAAAATTCCTTGAAAAACACAACCTTCCAAAATTGTCTCAATAAAGAATAGGATATAGGGCCGGCCGAGTGGTGCGGTAGTTAAGCGTTGACTTGGGAAGCCAGCGGCCCTGGTTCGGATCCCACACATGAGGGCCAGTGACACTGCCCTAAAAAAAAAAAAAAAAAAGAATAGAAAATATGAAGTCTTTATTTATTAAGTAAAATTGAATATATAATTAAAACTCTTTTCATAAAAAATTCCAAGCTTTGATGGTTTCAATGGGAAATAACCCCAAACATCAATAGGATCAGTACTATGCAAACTTTTCCAGAGAAAAGACAAAAAGTTAAGAGGCCAGCATAAACTTGATCCCAAGATGACACTTAATAAAAAAGTTTACTTTAAAAAAGTCCAATCTAGGGCCGGCCGAGTGGCGCATTGGTTAAGCGCTGGTTTTGGGATGCCAGCGGCCCCGGTTCGGATCCCACATGAGGGCCAGTGACACTGCCCTCTACAGCTAACAACAGCTCCACCTGGAGCTGGGCTGTGCGAACCCCGGTGATGGTGTGGGCTGCAGCCCCTGCTGCAGTGGGCTGCCATAGGCTGCAGTGAGTGGCCCACAGCCAGCGTGAGCGGCTGGCAGCCAGCGTGAGCTGCCAATAGCCTCGATGAGCGACATCCAGGGGTCAGCGACCGATCTGCCTCATCCGGGAAGAGCAATGACGATACCAACCGTGAAGCAACATCCTCCGCAACTAAAACTGAAGAACAAGAAGACGGCAACTTGTCTGTTCCCCTTCCCCGATTCCCCAACGCTGTTCCCCTCCACCAATTCCCCAATAAAATCTTTAAAAAAAAAAAAAAAAGTCCAATCTAACAAAATATAAATCTAATTATCAGAAAACACACACACAGGACCTGCCAAGTGGCACATTGGTTAGGAGCTGGCTTGGGACGCCAGCTCTGAGCAGCGGGGCCCCAGTTCGGATGCCACATATTGCGGGGGGACCAGCTTCCACAATCCAGGGTTTCCCTCAGGTGGAGAGGGCGTCGGCAGGGGAAGAAAATAAAGAAGGGAGACAGTGGAGACACTGGGGGAGTTTCAGAGAAGAAGTGTCACATTTTATTGCCAGAGCATGTTCTTTTTATAGGGATTCTTGACCATTACCTCAATCATATGAGTTTGGTGGTTTCTAGTTCCCAGGATTTACTCAGTCTTTACTTCCCTGTAATTGTTCTCTCCAGGGTACACTGGCCTAATTCTATGTTAAGGATTCACCTATCTCTACATATCGCCTAAAGAATGGTTACCATGACTACCTAGCCATTATCCCAAATTCCAGCAGCTAAACTCACAGGGCATATACTAAAAAGACTAGGAGTGGCTGTGTTTAGGGTAAAAGCATCTAAAATCTATTCCTATATAAATACAATACTTAATAGCTAAAGGGAGTCTTAAACATCTCTTGTCCTATGGAGGGCTACATATTTACAATAGAGGGTAGCATCTGTTTCTCAGTCAAAACTTCAGTATCTGTTGCTACAACAATGCACTAGGCAAAGAATTCAAACATACCCTATGGTCAGCAAGTTGCCTCTTACCGGAACTGTGATGGCCTGAAGTCTTTTAATCTTCAAGGAGACTATTCACAGCAGGGCCCTTAGGCAAGTGCATCAGCTTTTCACAGGCAGGGTTTTTGGCCTATGTGCTGTACCTCAGTTTCCAAGGGGTTTGAGTCACCAATATCTCAGTTCAGGGGTCCCCTCGGGTTGTAGCCTGTTTTAGGGAGTTTCCTTCTCTTTAGGAAATCTTGCCCCGTCGTTGACTTACACAACCAGCTATCATCAGGGTACCACAGGAACTTGTCACAAATGCAGTGAATGTATTGTCTCCTATAGGAGGAAAGGCACATGGGTTCATAGAGGCAGGAGATATTACATGACCAACCATAAGGCAGCACAGGGCCCTAATGTCCAGTGCTGAGCAGGGCAATGTGACCTTGTCAGATGTCGGCCTCCAGCAACAGATGAGGGCCAGTGACACTGCCCTCTATAGCTAAGGTGGTGAACAACAGATCCACCTGGTTGTCTCATAGCTAAGATGGTGAACAACAGCTCCACCTGGAGCTGGGCTGCTGTGAGTCGCCAGCAACGGTGTTGGCTGCAACCTCTGCTACAGTGGGCTGCCATAGGCTACAGTCAGTGGCTAGCAGCCAGTGTGAGCTTCCAAGAGCCACAGTGAGTGGCCGTCCAGAGGCCAGCGACCAATCTGCCTCACCCGGGAAGAGTGCAACAATGATACCAACATGGGCCAGTGAAGCAATGTCCTCCACAACTAGACTGAATAACAAAAAGGACAGCAACTTGTCTGTTCCCCTTCCCCATTCCCCAACACTGTTCCCCTCCCCCAATTCCCCAATAAAATCTTTAAAAAAAAAAAAGTTCTCTTAGTTTCCCTTTGTCTGAGAATATCTTTATTTCCCCTTCCATCTTGAAGGATAATTTTTCCAGCTATAGAATTCTTGGTTGATAGTTATTTTTCTCAGAACTTAAAAAATATTATGCCACTTTCTAATCACTTTCTTTGGTTCTTCATGAGAAATCTGCTGTCATTCAAATCGTTTTTCCCATATAGGTAAAGTACAATTTCTTTCTGCAAGCTGCAAGATTTTATTTATCCTTAGGTTTGACTCTGATGTGTCTTGGTGTGGAGTTCTTTGGGTTTATCCTGTTTTGGATTCACTCAAATTCTTCAACGTGTTGTTTTATGTTTTTTTCCAAAACTAGGCAAATTTTAGTCATTATTATTTCAAATATTTTTTCATCTCCACTTTCTTTCTCCCCTCCTTCTCAAACTCTGATAATATGAATGTCAGTTTTTTTTTCCCCATTATGCTCACACATGTCCTGAGACTCTGTTCTACTTCTCATTAGTGTGTTTTCTCTGTGCTGTTCAGATTAGGTAATTTCTATTGCTCTATCTTCAATTTCATTGATTCATTCTTCTGTCATTCTTTTTTATGACATTGAGTCCATTTGATGAGGTTTTTAATTGGGTTATTGTATTTTTAGTTCTGTAATTTAATTTCTCTTTGGTTCTTTTTAAAATATCCTCTGTTTCTTATTCTGAGATTTTGTATTTTTTCCATGTTTCAAACAAGTTTGTAATTACTTGTTGAAGCATTTTTATGATGCCTACTTTAAAATCCTTGTCAGATAATTTCAACATCTAAGTCATCTAATTGTTGGCATCTGTTGATTGTCTCTCACTCAAATTGTGATTTTATTGGGTTTTGGTATGATGGGTAATTTTCAGTTGTATTCTGAACATTTTGATTATGATATTGTGAAACTCTGAATCCTATTTAATCTTATTTTTTTGTAGACACCCATTTTGGCATACAGGTCACAGTGGGGTTCGGTATTCAGCTCCCTGCTGGACCCATGGACTCCATCTTGACCACAGCTGAGCAGTGACTCATACTACCTAGGAGGGCAAATGAGTGGGTGGGAGTTCAGTGACCCACTCACACTACCTCATTGTCTCCCTGTGGGGTGTAAGCTCATCTCTCTGCTAGGCCTAGGTGACAAGGGTTAGGGGATGTTAAGGGTCAACTAGCCCCTCCACACATTGCCTCCTTCAGTTTCATTGATGCCTGATGGGGGTAGATGCTTAGCTCTCCACTGGGCCCCACTGACAGTAGCAAAGCAGGAAAATCAGAGCACTGCCTGTTTCTCCTGGGTGGTCATGAGAGATCAGCTCCCTGTCTGGCTCAGCCAGCACCTCCTGGTCAGTAAATAGGAGCTCTACTTCTGCTTCCCTGGGGCTGTCAGGGCCAATGGAAGACTAGTTCTTCCACTGGGCCTGGCAGAAACCTTGGGGGCGATATTTGTCCGTAGACATTTGGCTGGAATAGGGGAGATATTATCAAAACAGTTTTCTGCTCTCTGCTGTATCTCTTTCGTTAGTCTTTTGTTCAGGGGAAATAGGCTTTTCTTGGGGCTTGTTGTTTTCTGCTTCACTAAGCAGATTGCAGGCTTCTCCACTGCACCACGTAGGTTGTATGGGAGGAAAGGAAACCCCGGAAACTCACCACCATGTGTTCCTCAGCTTCTTGGGCCATCTGTCTTCTTCTTAACCCCTTTCAGAGTTTTCCTATGCCTATTTGTCATGCTATGGCGAGGGCTTTCTGGTTGTAAGAGGGAAATCCTGGGAGTATAGCATTCCATCTTGGCTGGAACTGGAACTCTGACATTACTTTTTGTGAAGATCTGTAATGATGTAAGAAATGCTTAATGTTAAGTAAAAAAGAAAGATAGAATTGCATATGTTACATAGTCTTGACCATGTAATGCATCTCAAAACTGGATGGAAATACACACTATCAACACTGTTCATGACTAACTTGTAGATCAGGTATAATTTTAGTTATCTTCACATTATTATTTTGCCTGTGTATTCCAATTTTTCTACAAGGTATATACATAACTTTCACAATACAAAGGCATGTTTACTTAAAGGTTCTTTACATGCTCAGCTATAATATCTCTTCCTCCTACTTTTTTCTTTTGGTACTAGTTTTGCCCCCTGGAAATACAGAGAGTAAATACAACCTCTTTCCCCTTTAGATTCCATAGAACATTCAAAGAAATCTGTATTTTTTAGAGTGGGTATATATGAGCCATTCTCTCATTTACCTCTCAAACCTTGCTCTTCAGTTTCTTCGTACCAATAGTCTATCATGTATAGCTCCCAAAGGATTCTTCTGAAAGACAAAATGGAAGCAAACTACGAATTGGGTCATGGCTCTTATTCATCTCTCTGTCTGTTCTCTATGCACCAGAGAACCTGCTCACATCCGTGAGGGCACTCACAAGCTGGGATGCCATTGCAGGCTCTGTTTCCACTTCCAACCAGAATGAGTTCCCTGAACTCCTGTCCCATTCTTCCCTGTACCCCAATACTTAACAGAATGCCTGGCATAGAATAGGCTCCCAGTGAATACTGAACTGGATAGATGAGTAGATGAATGGGTGGACATAGGAAGGAATTAACATTTGTTGAATAGATGGATGAATGAATGAATGAACACCCTCGGTCAATGCTGCACCACCTGGTCCCCCCAATTTGATCACTTCCTTATTCCAAGTCATAACATTTTCCACAAGCCTCTGTGTGTACACAGCTATGATCTCACTGAGGTTTACTTTACAAACCCTGAACATCCTTCAAAATTTTATTTTTATGAGTCTTGCTTTTAACTTTTTGTTCACTCTTTTATAGTAGGTAGTAAGATTTTAGGAATAGGTTTTTTAACTAATTGGTTGGAGTGTTTTAGTCATTTTCTTGAGACTGGTAAATTTGGTTAAATATTTAAGTTTTCCTACCCACCAAGGCAAGCCTCATTACATAGAGGCCTCTATTTGTCCATCAAGTGGCTTCAAAGTGAATGAGAATTAGAGACTTAGCTTGTAAAGCTCAGAGCCATTGACTGACCAGTGAAAAACCTTAGCAACATCAAGGTGTGATCAGGATCCATCACAGGAGGGTCATTAGGGACCTTCCATTCCTGAAGGAGCTCAAGTTTGGAGCTTTGATATTATCTCCAAATAAAGTTCTCTGTACTGTTGCATCCTGCAATGGGCTAGGTGGGTGTGGAGAAGGGACAGCGAAAGGTTAAGGAAAAGAGAGAGACACACACAAAATAGGAGAGAAAACAGTTCGGGGCCAGGGGACCCCAGCCTCGTGGACTGAACCCCAAATCAGGCCTGACCGTTCCTTTTATTATCTTACACATAAGCAAGGGTCAATGTAAGGTCAGTGTAGCTTCCACGGTCTGTGTGTCTCACGTCCAAAAACATAGCTCAGGGCCAAATCACCCACACCTGCAAGCAGCCATTACCGGAGGTTATTGTCATCCATCTCTTAAAAAAGACAGAACTTCTTCTGCCAAGGCTAACGGATAAGAATACAGGGAGTTAGGGCCGGCCGAGTGGCGTGGTGGTTAAGCGCTGGCTTGGGAAGCCAGCGGCCCGGTTCGGTCCCACATGTGAGGGCCAGTGACACTGCCCTCAAAAAAAAAAAAAAAAAAAAAAGAATACAGGGAGGACAGACATTATCATATCAATAGGTCATTTCACAGGCAGGCTGCCAGACCCTGAAGCAAGGGGTTCATGCCCTATTTCTGTCAACTTGTGATTCCCCCTGTTGGTACCCACTGGCACTCAAGGTCACCCACTGGCACCCATGCGACCATGTCTGGCTTGGGTTGTCCCTCTCATGGGATCTTACCTGTTACTGACTAGCCAGCCATCCTTTGGTGCCAAACAGGAATCTATATAGTAAGCATAATATTGAAGTTATGATCTGTCTTTATGGAGAGATGCATGGAGGCAGACAGACAGGCTATAATATGACACTGTACAATCCCAGAGATACCCCCAAATGGCATAATGACATTGTATTGTATGTTCTTGCTTTAAAAGCATTAATTTGTTAAATGGAAGCATTTAAAACAAGCCACAAATTTTGTAACCCTGTTTTGGAGATTCTTTTTTTAAAAAAAATATACCGGGAACCTCCTTTCTTGGTTTTTAAGAAGCTTTGGTAATCAGAACCAATATTCCTTGATTTGCTGGTCACAGTGGCTTGGAATAATATGCCCACCATTATCATAGTGTGTCCTGTTGGAATAGTGAGCAAATGGAACAGTCCTGGGTGAGAATTCAGACTAAAGAAGGTGTAATTAAATTGCATTTGCTTCCTTGGCCCTCTATCTGCTTTAAGAGATTCCTTTGGCTTTAGAAGACTCTGTTCAGGACATTGGGGGATTGAAGTGCCCTGCAGGTGTCCCATTGGGCAACCGCTTCCTGTGAGGGTCTGCAGTTATTTTCTCATATTGTATGGAGGCAGACACAAGGGGCTTCTTTCCTCTCCAGTCACATTTTTCTCATACTCCCGAGCAAACCTATGCATAACAAATCTTCCATGTAATGAAAACTATTTGGGGCTTTGAATGTCATTGTTTCTGTTTAAGAAAGGCAAAAAATGCATTCTTCTGGAAAACACAGATAGCTTAATAGCATTGTCCCAAAGTGCTGCTTTTCTTTTCTTGTTTTTATATGTTTTTCTCTGGACTTTTGTTGAAATTAGCCGGTTGAGAAAAGATGATTGAACCCAGAAAACTTTGCTTTAGAGATAAATAGGATAATTACTCTGCTGGACTATATGAGTTCTCCTTACTAGAAGCAGGACTCAAACATGAATTTATGCCACTATATCCCAAAGTACATTTTGCAGGCTGCTGGATTCATGTGCTGTTTAACGTTATTATGTTGAATCACCATTTGCAGCACTGCATTATAATTATGTATTTATATGACTCTCCCTCTGGTGACCTCCTTATGGAAACTGTCACCAGGGCAGTGATCAACTGGACTCATCTTGATATCTTCAGCATACAATATAAGGCTAGGGATTGGCAGCTTCATAAGTATTTGTTGAGTAAACATAGCCTTATTACTTCAGAAGTTGACAACCAATGAAAAGCAATGATCGAAATGACACAAGCTCCCATTTTTAGTAGCATTAAGGGCAACACACTAGAGTCCTCTGATGCATAGTATTTCCTGGTGTTTAGGGATGCAAACTTGGGGGCCAGACTGCCAGGGTTCAAACCTACATTTTATCACTCGCTCCCTGTGTAGCCCAGGAAACTTAATTAACTTCCTTCAGCCTCAGGCTTCTCATCTGAACAGCAGGGAGACTAGCACCCTCTGCCCCATGGGATGTGTGAGGACTGAAGGAGAATGTTTATGTAACATAGCTAACAGAGTACTACACATAGGGCACACTCCCTGCAAGCAGTGGCTATTGGTATTATTACCTTTTCTGTTTGTTACCTGCCTGCCACCACCTTCCCTCCTAAGTGTCAGTCAGTTACCAATATTCTCCCCTGAGCTTCCTTGCCTGCTCACCCTCTGCCTGTCACCACCAGCCCTATCAGTGCCTCTGTACCCACTGGTACTGAAAGAGCTGTATGCGCTGTCAGTATGCTGCAGCATTCATCCCCACATCAGCCGGGAGCACATCGTGCATGGACCCCATTCACCCCTCATGGCCAGGTTCCATCTGAGCTGCCCATGAAACTTCCCCAGCTCTTAAGCTCTCCTTCTCTTCTGCAGCATCTGTCTGGTCCACATCATTTGGCATTTGGCTGTGAACTCCATGGTCTCATGTGTATGAGCACTCTTCCCTTGGAAAGATGGTGGTCCTTCTGGACAGAGATCTAAGCTCCTTCTGAAGCAGGACCCAACTGGGCTCCCTATCCTCAGAATGCCTTTGGGATGCCCTGCTGCCATCCAGGTGGGCTTCACACCCCCTGTAGCTGAGCTAAGACTGCCTCTGGGATGCCCTGTCCTGGTTCCAGCTCCTTATCTTAGAAGATCACCTTGTAGATGCTTGCTAATTCCAAACTATTGCTTAGCATTTTCCCAGGCTATTCCCCAACCGCTGGTGCCACAAGCGATACGATGACAGAGGGGGGCATCATGAAAGAAGAACAGACCTCCAGGGTATCATGCAGCCTCTGGGAGAGTGCCCTGATTTTCCCTTAAATACCCTCAGCAGGTCTGAGAATGTAAGGCAGTTTTTGGAAGTGTTAACCAGTTGTCTTCTCAGACCAACGGTGCTCTGATAATATATGCTTATTCTATGACCCAACTCCTGCATCAGCCTATTGGCTGGGTGGTGCAGGCAGCATGAGCCCCGGACTCGTTTAGCTTCTAGTTACACTTCTGCTTCCTTCTGGGATTGCCTCCTGGACGCAAGACCAGGATAGGGCCATTGTAGGGTATTTAGAGTGCTCTAGGGCATCAGACCAGCCCTGTAGGTGTCCTTTGGGATTGCAATGATTGTACAGCAGGAGCTACACACTCAGCTGTCCACAAAGTCGGGAAGCAGGTTTTAAATAACTGACCATTATGATGTAATGGTCTAATGTAATGCATATATTAGGTATGAAATGTTTTCATGGCCTTGGGCTACATGAGTAGAAGATAGGGTCTAGGACAAGGGTCGGCAAACTTTTGAGACAGAAGAGCCAATCCTGTCCCTCACAACAATTTAAAAATTATTCGAGAGCCATAAAACAAATGAAATCACCATTATGTGAATAATATCCTTTAAAAAATTTATAAACGAAATTATGATAGTTTTATTTTCATTTTCAATTTTACTTCTGAGCCACATGTATGTACCCAAAGAGCCGCATGTGGCTCACGAGCCGCAGTTTACCAACCCCTGGTCTAGATAGGACAAGGGTTCCACGTCCTCTCAGCTGGTACGACATACTGTGTTCCACCCTTGCATGCTGATGGATTGTAGCAGCATTCCTAAGCCCATGCAAAGGAGGGAAGCAGGGATGTTTAGTCATCTAGAAAAGGTGTCAGAGGGTGAACAGAGAGAAGATGTGAACATACTAACTCAGTCGAGAAAACATGTGGTTTAGTGTGATCTCCTTTCATAAAGATCATTAGAGCTTTTTCTAGCCCTTAAAATCTAGCCTTGATAGTGACATAGCCATAACAACTTAGCCAGAGCCTTTTTATCAAATTACCTTTCGTTAAACCTGTTGACCACATGATTTGGAAAGGTATTTTCTCCTTCCTTTGCCCCATGCCAACTCTAATTTTAAAGAAACCAGCCTATAGTATTCTCCTCCAATAAGGAGAATAAAGCAACGTGAACTGTTTCATACAAATTGCAAAGTCTGGACATCAGTGAGAACAATATTCTCTAAACTGACTGCTCATTGTAAAACACAGTGGCTATTATCTTGCAATGGTGGGATCGTGTTACGCAGAAGTGTTAGCTTACTATACATGTCTGTATGAGATCATAAGGAAGAGACTCAGCAGACACAACCAATGGTAGAATTTACACTCCAAGAGCTATCGATAATAAAACAGTCTGAGAGATTTAAAATGTTTTAAAAGATAAAGGAATGCATAGAACCCATAAGGCAGGAAGAAAACATTTGGGGAAAATAAGAAAGCAAATAAAATTTTGGAAATGAAATATATAGTCATTAAAATTTAAAAACTCAATAACAAGTTAAACAGACTAAAAAACTAGAGAGGGGACTAGTGGTTTGGAAGAGGGTTTGAGGACATCCCACAGAAGAACAGAAAAAAGAAGAGAAATTATGAAAGTGAAATCAATGTGATGTGAAGAACAGAATGACAAATCCAGAATAAACATAAAAGGAGTTCCAAAGGAGAGAAAAGAGAGAATTAGGGAGAGGCAACATAGCGAAGAGATAGTAGCATAGAATTTACCAGAATTGATGGAGGGTGAGTGCCCAGGTTGAAAGAGAACCCTGGGTTCTCAGCAAGATATGTAAAAATAAATCTACCTATCATTACGTCGCAGTGAAACTGAGGGGCATAGGAGACAAAATCTAAAGGTTCTCTTAAGAAAAGAAACTAAAGAAGCCACATCCTCTCCTGTCTGGTGGTCTGGTAGTCTTCTTCAGCTTCCAGCCAAGACAGGAGCAAGACTGAGAAACAGCCAGTTATTCTCCAAATGAAGGGTAATAGATCTGAGAGACACTGGGCCCCAAAGAAGGTGCCAGGTTAATCAAGACCACTTTGCAAGGCCTGGTTGTTGATCATATGGGTGGGGCTTTCACAATTAATGTGTGTGTGCGCGTGCGCTCGTGTGTGTTTGGGGAAGGGGGAGGAAGAGTGTCAGGTATCATAAATTGTCTGCAATCCATCTCCTCCTGTTTAGTACACATGCATTAAAGGACCGTGGAACGTCTTCCCAGACCAAGGGTTTTTAACACTGGCTATATCTGAGAATCACCTGGGGAGAATTTAAATGTACTAATAATGCCCAGGTGGTCCCGACATGCACTTGCTCTAAAAGCTTCCCAATGATTCTAATGTGCCACGCAGCTCAAGGCCATTATCTTAGAATAGAGCTTCTCAACTTTGGCACCACTGACACTTGGGGCAAGATAATTCTTCATCGTAGGGGGCTGTCCTTTGTATTGCAAGATGTTTAGCAGCATCCATGGCCTCCACCCAATGGATGTCAGTGGGAAACCCACAATGAAAAATGTCTCCAAACCAATCTCCTTGTGTTCCCCACAGTCCTTTGAGTATGACCCTCAGCCTGACATGCTCACGTACCTGAAACAGAAGCTTCAGAAAACACTTCTTATCCTCAATATAAGCAATGTACTCTGATTTTCTGGCCTTTTCCATTCTTTTCTATTTCTTTTCTTTGGTGCTCATTGTGACTTATTAAACTTCCCATCATTCTTCAAGCCACTCCAATCTGACTTCTGCCTCATGGCTTCGTTGAAACTGTTCTGGTGAAGATAACCGATAACCTCCTCACCCAACAGTCCCTTTGCAGTCCTTAGAGTCCCTGAGCTCTCAGTGACACTACACAGAGTTGACCACACTCTTTTTCTGAAATAGTCTCTTTCATTGTCTGCCAAGACACTGTACCCCCTGGTTTTCCTCTCACCCGTTTTGGTCTATTTGTCTTCATTTCTGGATCTTCCTTCTTTGTCTGATCTCTATATCAGGATGTTTCTTAGAGGCCTGTCTTGTCACTTTCTCTCTCCCCCTACGTGACCTTCCATGTTCCTATGGCTTTTGATAACAACAATATGCCAAAGACTCTCAAATTTATGTTTAGCTCTCCCTTCTGAGTTTGACACCCACAGATCCAACTGCCTTCTTAACATCTCTCCCTTGATGCTTCACAGATATCTAAAACAAAAAACTCTTGTCCTTTCTCCAAACCTTTTGTTCTTCCAGCTTTTCAAACCTCAATAAATGGCACCATCAACCCATGCAATTGCTTAAGCCAGAAACGGAAAGATCATACTTGACATGTCCCAGACACACAATGTTGCAGGTCTGTCACCCTGCAAAATACATTCTGAGTCTTCCTACTTCCTCCATCCCCAAGGTCACCATCCTACTCCAAGCCGTTGTCATCTCTCACCTGGAGCACTGTCATGGCTTTCTAATGGCCTCGTCTCCCACCAATATACAACAGTACTCTTAAAATATCAATTTGATCATTTCTCTTCCCTGTTTAAATCCCTTCAATGACCTCCTTTTGCATTTGGACTCAAGACCAAAGATCTCACCCCAGCCTATGAAACTCTCCACGACTTCATGGCTCCCTCTCTCCTTAGACCCACGTGACAGTGCTTTCCCACCTGCTCATCACCCCTAACCAAGCTGGCCTACCTTCTCTTAGGTCTGTGCATTGCCTGCCCATGCTCATACCTGCCTTGGATCCTTTACTCTTGTTCCTTCGCCTACAACACCCTTTCCTCACTTTTTTGCAGTCCAATTCCTGCTACTCCCTGCGGTGCCAGGTTGACTTCCACTGGCTGAAGGAGGCCTAAATTAGGCCCCCATATGCTCTTCCCTAACATGCCTACTTTTCCTTTATTGTACCATCAGAGTTTGTGGTTGTGTGATTATTTGTGTTCCCCACCCGAAAGTAAGCTCTATGACATAAGGACAATGTCTTTTATGCTCACCCTGAGCCTAGGTGAATGCCTGGCACAAGTTCAGCTCTTCATAAATATTAATTGAATGAATGAATAGTATTATGTTGCAGAAACAGAGATTGGGACAAGGGTCACCTGGATGCTAATAGGTATTGAGGAAGTTACAATGGCAAGTTTGTGCTATTCTTTAGAGAAAATTGACAGTAAAGAGGATATAAGAAGGTAACTGCTTGGAAAGGTGCAGCAGGGTCAAAGCAAGTTTTTGTTTTAAACTATCTTGAGAGTGACATCAGTGATGTAGTTGTGTCCTGTCCTAGGCCTCCTTCTCTTCTCTCCCATGACCTGCCCGAACTCAGCCCGTGAGCCATGAAGATATATCAGTGCCTCTCTGACTGTCAGGTCCTGATGGGCTCAATCATCCAGGATAGAGTGGCTGGCTTCCCTGCTTTCAGTCCTCTTCTAACTGTGGTGTGCCCACTGCATACCCCTCACGCTATACTCAGCTCAGCCCCACTTCATGCAGTACTGTAAGACAACGGGCTCTGGCAAAATGGAAAAGTGACCTTTGAGAACTGCTAAACGGAACACTGTAGGGTTGATTCCAATGGGAATTAAGAATTTCTGCTTTATTTTCACTTACAGAATTATAAGGTGATGACGCAAGTTGAGTTTTATGAGTTTAAATATTATCACCAAGAAAACTTTACCCCAGTCACAGCCTGTTAGAATATAATTGATGAAACTGCTTCGTTCGTTGTGTGAGGTTGGACAAATCACTTCACTTCATTTTTCGGAGCTTCAGTTTCCTCATCAGTGAAATGAATGAAGGGGCTGGATTGGACTTTGGGCTTGCAATTAAGGATACACACATGTCCAGGCCTTATAGTTGACCCTCCAAATCAGGGGGCTTGAGGGCGGTACTCAAGCCTATGTATTTTGAGCCTCTATATTCTGACCTACACTGCTGGTTATTAGTTTAGATTCTTTGAATTCCTAATTTTGTATTAATATCTCCAGTTTGCTTAAAATGAAACCTGTCTAATAGTAGTGCTAAAATTTCTCTCATGAAATTTTGGTACTACATTTAAATTGTTTTATAAGATCCTTTATTCAGGTGAATAATTCATTTATAATTAAAGAAACCCAAGTACTAATAATGTCTTATTAATCTGTAAGGCTCATATATATATATATATATATATATATGTCGGAAAAGTCATGATGTATTTTTCTATGTTTTTCATTGCAAAAATGCGTCATGACTTTTCCGACAACCCAATATATATCCATCATTTCAATGAAACTAAGTACTTGATTTAGGAAGAACACTACTGCAACAAGTGAGATGTCTTGTTAGGAAATGTTCTTCAGCATTCATGATGAAAAAGGGCAGTGTGGGCATTTCCAGGCAAAACTACCTCATCTCATCACCAAATCTTTGGCAGTGAGAGTCAGAGGAAAGGTCTTATATTGGGGATGAGAATAGAGAACTGCAACTTACCAGGGAATTGAGAACAGAAATTACAGGCATGGCTAAAAAGCAGAAGATCATTGTAGGGGAATCACCTTCTCATAACAGGACTCAGGGTGAGTCAGAAATTGCTGATGAAGGAGAAATCCTGGTAGGACAGACTGGAACACTGATGGGTCCCCATCTCTCCGTCTGCGTAGACAGGCAGGAGCATGTTCTCAGCCAGCTTTTGTTGAAGGAACACTCCATCCACCACAGGAGCACGTATGGAACCCCACCCCCACAGCCCTGGGCAAGGTGGCACAGGACATTACCACCACTGCTGCACAGGGTTTTCATCGCATCCAAGCAAGCCTTACAATTGGACTTGCATTAAGTTATAGAAGAAGAAAGTTGTTTACCCTGTACACCCAAGTGTGTGGATTGGGCTCCATCTCTACCACATAGCTGCTGCTGTCCAGCCTTTGTCACTGTCATCCCTTCATCCTGGGAGCCCTGCACCTCTGCTCTGTGGCTCCAAAGGCGATACTGACATACACTAAGTGCTTCCTGCTCATGGTGCTATCCTTCCTTTCAGTTTCTCCAGGGACAGAGTGCCCCCTTTCTCCCTCCATTATCAGTGAGAGGATTCATTCATTCACTCACTCATTTCATTTCATTCATTCATTCTAAATGTGTCATGTGTTGGAGACCACATTAGGCAACAGAAATATAGCAGGGAGGGCCGGCCGAGTGGTGCATTGGTTAAGCGCTGGTTTTGGGATGCCAGCGGCCCCGGTTCGGATCCCACATGAGGGCCAGTGACACTGCCCTCTACAGCTAACAACAGCTCCACCTGGAGCTGGGCTGTGCGAGCCCTGGTGATGGTGTGGGCTGCAGCCCCTGGTGCAGTGGGCTGCCATAGGCTACAGTGAGTGGCCCGCAGCCAGCGTGAGCGGCTGGCAGCCAAGAGTGAGCTGCCAATAGCCGCGGTGAGCGACATCCAGAGGCCAGCGACCGATCTGCCTCATCCGGGAAGAGCGCAATGACCATACCAACAGTGAAGCAACATCCTCCGCAACTAAACTGAAGAACAAGAAGACGGCAACTTGTCTGTTCCCCTTCCCCGATTCCCCAACGCTGTTCCCCTCTGCCAATTCCCCAATAAAATCTTTAAAAAAAAAAAAAAGAAATATAGCAGGGAACAGACAAGTTCTTTCTCTCTTGAAGGTTACATTCAGAAAGTGAGAGACAAACAGGAAATAAATAAATATGCCGTAATACCTTGGCTTGCGAGCATAATTCATTCCTGAAACAAACTACTCATATTGCAAGACATCGCTCTCGTTTACCACGTTAAAATGTAGTAGAGAGGTTGGCTGAGTGGTTCGTTGGTTAAGAGTTGGCTTGGGAACACCAGCTCTTGAGCAGCAGGGCTGTGGGCTCGGATTTCACATGAGCCAGTGACACTGCACCCTCTACAACTAAGATGGTGAACAGCAGCTCCACCTGGAGCTGGGCTGCTATGAGTCCCTGGGGATTGCATAATTGCAGCCTCTGCTGCAGTGGGCTGCCATAGACTACAGTGAGTGGCAGGCAGCCAGCGTGTGCGGCTGGCAGCCAGTGTGAGCTGCCAAGAGCCTCTGTGAGCAACTTGTCTGTTCCCCTCCCCCAATTCCCCAATAAAATCTTTAAAAAAAAAAAAGTATTAGAAATGTTTGCTCGTCTTGCAGAATACTCGTAAACCAAGTTACTCACAACCCAAGGTTTACTGTATATTGTAAATATACCAGGGGTGACAAAAACATGTATATGCATTTTAAGAAAGGAAAAATCTTTATTAAAATTGTAATACTCAATATATACTGATAACAAAAGATGAATATAAATCACATTTGACTTCTGTAATTACAAGAGATGCTCAAAGTGGTTACCATCACTGTAATTTTAATAGTTTTTTCCTTTCTTAAAATGTGTATACATTTTTTTGGCACCCTCTGTATTTTGTAAATATATAATGCAGTGACAAGTGCTCTGAAGAGAAATATAGTTGGATAAAGAAGTGAAGAGAGACAGAAGGCAGGCGTTAGTTTAAAGGCCATCAGGGAGGCCTCTCTGTTGAGCTGAGATTTGAGCAAAGAGCTCTGTGAACTTATAAAATGCTTTATACACATGATAACCACAGATAAGCATCCAACTGGCACTGTGGGGACTGTCCCCTTGTCAGTATACCCAGAGCCGTGTCACAATCTGAGGCTAAATCAAATGACTTCTGTCGATGAAAAATATCTAGCCTAAGAGAAAGCTTATAAGAGGTTTTTTTGAGCCAAACTGACGACAATTGCCAGAAAACAAAATCTCAACGGATTGAGAAAATGCTCCAGAAAATGGCCGTTTTGCAACTTATTTTATACATTAGACTCAAAGGAGAAGGGTTACATGAAATCCATTGGTTCTAGATTAAGGGAATGGGAGAAAGCAAATCAGGGAAATCTCTGGGATTGGATAAAAGGTAAAATGGAGAGACACACACTTCTTTTACATTGGTGGGTACAGCATAGTTAATAGCATTCTACAGCACACAGAGGTAGTATTTGGGGAACAAGGTAACAACAATGAGGGATTTTGTAGTTTCCTGCTCTGGTATGGTGGGTTGTGCCTCCTAGGAGAGGTGATATGGAAAAAGAGGTTACTCTAATATTGCAAGGGTATGTTATCTTAGATGCAAAAAAGATGACAGACAGGCTTAAGGTAAAGATTGACCTTTGTTGGGCAGGCTGAGTGCTGCATTGATTAAGAGTTGGCTTGGGACACCAGCTCTGATCAGCAGGACCCCAGTTCAGATCCCACATGTGGGACAGTGATGCTTCGCCCTCTACAGCTAAGATGGTGAACAACAGCTCGACCTGGAGTTGGGCTGCCGTTAGTCGCCGGAGACTGCATAGGCTACAGTGGGGCTGGCCAGCAACTGGCGTGCGTTTTCTTGAGCTGCCTGAGCCGCTGTGAACGGCCGTCCAATGGCGGGGGAGTGACTACCTCACCTGGAAGAGCACAATGATAATACCAACATGGGCCAGTGTAGCAACGTCCTCCACAACTAGACTGAAGAACAAAAGGACAGCAACTTGTCTTTTCCCCTTCCCCAATTCCCCAATGCTGTTCTCCTCCCCCAATCCCCCATAACATCTTTTTTAAAAAAATAAAAAGATTGACCTTTGTCAAGAAAGCTACAGGCCAAGGATGTGACTTCCCTCCGTGGCCCACCTTAGGAATTTTTATGTTCACACGATCCTCTGTGGTTATTTTCAGTTTCCTGAACTTGTCAAGTTTAACATGTGGCCCCTGTTCTGTCCATATTTCCCCGTTTTGGTCATAAATCAATCTGAAGGATGCATTGATGACCAGCCTTTTGGTTGGATAGTTTGGTCCAATGGTGCTAGGAAGGCTCATTCCTAGGAAGTCATAGTGTCAGCGTTTGTCTCACTGAATGTTGGACCACTGGGGTTGAGGCAAGACTTTAACCTTAGATGGCAGTCAAGGCCAAAATATTTATTTATATTTAAACAGAAATGTGAGCAAATGGAAGGAGGTCAGATCCTATATATCATCATTAAATAAATTCTTTGAGCTATCATCATCCTAGTTGTTTCCTTTGTCTGTCTTATGTTTTGTTTTGTTTTGGTTTGGTTTTTGTATCCAGTATAACATGTACAAACTAGGATCAAGAGCAATAGTATTAAACCAGTAACACCAATTAGGAGCAGAAAATGTCTATTAGACAAGTGTGAGTCTGAGGGGAGCAAACATCCTAGCCAACCAAAGAACATTTTACATGCATTACCATAATTTTTTAATTAAGCCAATATGTTTTTCTCCCTTGTTTTACTGTTATAACTTGTACCTTATGATAAGCTTGGCCAGATGAATGAAGACTATTATTTCATGATCTAGAAATTCTAATTTTCCTTTTGGCCAATTAGTTTCCATAGAAATGACTCCATGGGGAGCATTAAGTTCAATTTCCCAATACATTGGATTTTCAGTATCAATATTATCATGGGTTTTATTAACCTCAGGCAAAGTTAATTTGCCTATGATTTTAGTATTACACCATGTTCCCATAGCATTTACTGTAAACATGGTGTCATTACAATAGAAATCAGTATGACAGAAGAAATCTCTAACCCTTCCCAATAAAAAGTCCTCTTTCCATATACCATATATTGTTGTTTGTTGAGGTGGATAGAATAGGCCAGGATTGGATGAATTCAGAATTCCTTATAGACTGGGGACATAACCATTCACCTTTTTTGATTTAGTATGTGGCCTATCTAGTTTACATTGGAAACATTCAAGTGTCATTCATTAATCTGATTTCTGATAGTTGTATAACTGGAAACTGTACCTTTAAGGTTTAATAGGGTCCAAGCCTGTAAGAATATAATGGTGTAAATTACAATTACTACCTAAAAATTTCTGAGGCCAGGACAGTAAGAGTTTCATAAATAATTTTTCTGTGCCTCAGCAGCCATAATAGAAGAAACGAGTCAGAGATTAATTATCTTTTAGGCTGTGACCATTTTTAAATGTATATACATCTACTTCAGCTCTTATCTTAAGTAATATAGTTAGTAGTCTTTGTTGAATTAAGGGGTAAGTATAATTGTGTTCTAATATTTATATATAAAATTCATTTCTCAATATTTCTTTTCCACTAACCCTCTACAACTTCACTAGTCCTTCTCAGTTTGTCTCCTTTTCCTCATTCAGAAATAATCAACTTACTAGGACAAACTACTTCCTTTTAACCTCTCTAAAAAATATACACACCTCCTTGTTTTCCTTCTACAGTACCATTCCTTCTAAATTTTAATACCATAAAAATATTATTGAAAATAAAGAAGTTATCTTATATGCCTTTAGCAATTATTAACAGTTGGGCTATATAAGTACAGAGTTTGAGAAAAGTCTAAAGAACAAGTATTATTAATATTATTGATGTAGGATGATTTGTAAATGTCCGGGATTCATGGTCTCCTAACACCGAAGAATGGAGGCACGGACCAGAGAGGCAAAGTTTGCAGAAAAGAACACTTCATTAGAGCAAAGACATATAGCTCTCTAACCGAGAGGGAGGATCCAAAACTGGAGTGCCCACTGACTAGGAGGGGAGGCTTCTGTTTATATGCTTCCTAGCCTATCTGGGGAGAAAACTGGCGCCTGTTTCAACAGGTTAGATTTATTTCATTGGCCGTTTCAGCCTGGAGGAGGCTTTTTCAAAAAACAAGAAACGAGTCAGAGATTAATTATCTTTTAGGCTGTGACCATTTGGTGAGGGCTGAGGGGCAGAGGTCTTGTAAGTCCAGTTGCCTCAGTGTGTGATTGATGTCTCTGGTTGGAAGGAGTTAATTATCTTTTATTTATTCTACCAGGGAATTCCTAACTGCCTAATTGTTACACTAATTAACCTGTCTTATTCCCCACTCTGAAAACGAAACCCTGACTGCCATTAGGGAGTGGGGGCGATGACCGCTCTGGCTGCTTCAGGCTGAGGAGGGACGTAGAGAAGGACCTGCAGTGAGGGCTTGCCCAGGGGTCTATCTAAGGGTCCCCGGTAGACAAGCTGCTCCAGGTGTAGTCGTTTTAGGCTGACGTAGCTAACTGGTGAGTGGTCTGCAGGCAGAAACAAATTGCAGACAACAGCATGTAGTAATTCCTAAAATAATGAACAAAAGAAGAATTCCTTAAGTCCTGTTGGACTGGGGAGCCAGGATGTAAGGAAGGAAAGGTCTAAATTAAAGAACTTCATCTCCTGAGTTGAATAAGGGCTTTTGTTCTAGTCTGGGCTGGGCTTCTGATAATTGTTGAACTGGTGTTTTTGTTTTTTTTGTTTTTTTTGTTTTTGTTTTTTTTTTTTTTTTTTTTTTTTGAGGGCAGTGTCACTGGCCCTCATATGTGGGACCCGAACCGGGGCCGCTGGCTTCCAAAGCCAGCGCTTAACCACCGCACCACTCGGCCGGCCCAATTGTTGAATTGTTGGAATTGAGTTAGAGAGGTCACACGTTGGGTTAATTCTATAGCTTCTCTATCGACTAGGAGGTCATTGGTTAGAAAAGGTCTCCCATATAATATTTCAAAAGGGCTTAGGCCATATCTGATGGGAGTGTTTCAAATGTGAAGCAGAGTGATACGGAGTAAAGCTATCCAATCCTGACTGGTTTCTTGTGATAACTTTCGAAGATGTCTTTTTTTTTTTAAAGATTTTTTTATTGGGAAATTGGGGGAGGGTAACAGCGTTGGGGAATCCGGGAAGGGGAACAGACAAGTTGCTGTCTTTTTGTTCTTCAGTCTAGTTGTGGAGGACGTTGCTTCACTGGCCCATGTTGGTATCCTCATTGTGCTCTTCCCGGGTGAGGCAGATCAGTCACCGGCCTCTGGATGTCGCTCACCGCGGCTATTGGCAGCTCACGCTGGCTGCCGACCACTCACTGTAGTCTATGGCAGCCCACTGCAGCAGGGGCTGCAGCCTACACTGTCGCTGAGGCTCGCACAGCCCAGCTCCAGGTGGAGCTGTTTTTAGCTGTAGAGGGCAGTGTCACTGGCCCTCATATGTGGGATCCGAACTGGGGCCGCTGGCATCCCAAGCCAGCTCTTAACTAATGCACCACTCGGCTGGCCCTCGAAGATATCTTTTGATGATGTCATTGGTCTTTTGCACCCTGCCTGAGGATTGGGGTCTCCAGGCACAGTGAAGGTGGTAATCAATTCCCAAGGCCTTAGATTCCCCCTCAGTGACTGAGGACTGAAGGAAGGTACATTTTCACTTTGAAGAGACCTGGGGAGGCCAAATCTAGGTATAATCTCCATGAAGAGAACCTTTATTACTTCCAATATCTTTTCTGTCCTGCAGGGAAAGGCTTCAACCCAGTGAGTAAAGGTGTCTATCCATACTAGGACATATTTATATCCCTTGGCTTTGGGCATGTGGGTGAAGTCTAATTGCCAGTCTTCCCCTGGACATTGATCTTGTCTCTGTACTCCTAGGGTATGTTAGAGGGTTATTTTTGTGGCAAACTTCACAGGCTGAAAGAATATGTTGTATAGTTTTCTGGAGATTTCTTCCTGTGAATAATTTTTGGGCCATTTGTAGTTTTGTCCCTTCCTAGATGGAAGGTTTGGTGGAGAGTTTTAAGAACTTTCCATTGATTGGCAACTGGGAGAAGTAGGCAACCATCCTCTCCTCAAGTCAACCTGTGGGCTGGACAGTGTAGCCTCTTGTTTCAGCCCAATCCTTTTCCTTTTGAGTATATTGGGGTTTAATCTGAGTTATGGATCCATCCCACACTAGAGGTGCTAGTATGGGTTTGAGACCCTTTTTAGCAGCATTTTTTGCTGCTTGGTCTGCTAATCTGTTGCCCTCAGAAACCTCATCATCACCTCTTTGATGTCCCTTGCAATGCATAACAGCCATTTTCTGAGGAGAATGTACGCTTATAGTAGTTTGTTGATCTGGTGGTATTTGATGAGTAACCCTGTGGCTGTTAAGAAATCTTTTTCTGGGCCGGCCGAGTGGCATGGTGGTTAAGCGCTGGCTTGGGAAGCCAGCGGCCCCGGTTCGGTCCCACATATGAGGGCCAGTGACACTGCCCTCAAACAAAGAAAAAAAAGAAAGAAAAAAAAAGAAATCTTTTTATTTCCAAATGCTGCCATGGGCATGTAGTACTAAAAAGGCATATTTTGTATGCAGCTGTGCCATCCCAGTGGCTCACAGTAGCCCAGCTCCAGGTGGAGATGTTGTTCACCATCTTAGCTGTAGAGGGCAGTGTCACTGGCCCTCATATGTGGGATCCGAAGCCAGCTCTTAACCAACGCGCCACTCGACCAGCCCCAACAACACTTGTTTTAAAAGGCTGAAAGCCAGTTCTGTCTCTGGATTCCAAAGTAATAAATGAGTGTTTACAGCTTGAGTTTCTTTGATTAAGTGATAAAGGGGACAATCAATTTTTCCGTATCCCAGGATCCAGAGGTGACAGTAGCCAGTGATGCCTAAAAATCCCCTTAGCTGCTTTAAGGTCTTAAGTAGGGGATATGTGGAAATGGGATGGATCCTGTCCTCTCCCAGGGCTCTGGTCCCTTCTGAGATAATTAGTTCAAGGTATTTGACAAAAGTTTGGCACATTTGGGCCTTGGCCCTGGAAACTTTGTAGCCCTTAGAGGCCAGAAAGTTTTGAAGGGCAGTGGTGCCTGAGCTGATGAGATCCTCAGATGAGGCATGTAATAGGAGATCATCAACATATTGTAAGAGCATATTGTTGCTATAAGAGAAATCTGATAGGTCCTTAGAAAGGGCCTGCCCAAATAGGTGGGGGCTATCTCTAAATCCTTGTGGGAGGACCGTCCAGATTAGCTGGGAACTCGGGTTCTTAGGGTTCTCAAAGGCAAAGAGATATTGTGAGTCAGGGTGTACAGGTATGCAGAAAAAAAGACATCCTTTAAATATAAAACTGTGAACCATTTGGCAGTCTTGGGTATCTGGGCTAAAAGTGTGTAAGAATTTGGAACAATAGGGTGTGTAGGAATAACTGCCTCATTAATTGCTTGGAGATCTTGAACTAGTCTCCATTCCCCATTTATTTAGAAATTCCTAAGATGGGGGTGTTGTAAGGGCTATTACATTCTTTAAGAAGGCCTTGTCGTTTGAGGTTGTCAATGACTGGGATTAGTCCTTTTTGTGCCTCAGGTTTCAGAGGATATTTTTTCCGGCAAGGAAAAAAGTGGGGTCCCTGAGATGTATGTGGACTGGAGTGGCTGTTAAGGCATGGCCAGTTATTCCTTTTGTGGCCCATACATCAGGGTTGATGTCAGCTTCCATTATCGAGAGACAATTATGAATATTCCCAGGAGGTAGGAGGACAATAGTTCCTATTTCATTCATAATGTCTCTTCTCAATAAGGGAGTCTGGCTTTCTGGCATGATTAAGAAAGAGTGGGAGAACATTAAATCGCCCCATAAACAGCCTAAGGGCTGCGAAAAGTATTTGGTAACCGGCTTGCCCATGACACCACGACAGTAACATAGTTGGAGAGGGCAGCTGGATTGGAGAGGAGGACAGAAAAGGTGGCTTCTGTTTCAAGAAGGAAATCGATAGATTTTTCTTACTTTTAGGGTTACCCAGGGTTCAGGAGTACCGATGATGAGATGGGACGAGGGAGCCACTGTTAGAAGCCCTGGGCCTCTTCAGTGCTGTGCAGGAGTCTGGCTGGGAGTGGCTGGCCTCGGGGGTAGAGGTCTCTGGGGACAGTCTGACTTCCAGTGATCCCCTTTGCAGGTGGAACAGGGCCATGGAGGCCTCAGGGCTGGCCCCAGTCGCCTCAGGCAATCCTTTCTCCAGTGTCCTGACTGCCCACAGCAGTGACAGTTGGACTTCCCCTGGGTGCCCTGTTGGGTTGTAATTTGTAGGGCAGCCACCAACATCTCCGCTTTCTTTTTTTTCTCTCTTTTTCCTGGGCTGCCTCCTGGTCCCGCTTGTATAAGACAGTGTTGGTTACCTTGAGTAATTGGTCTAATGTGCCTTCGGGCCAATAGCCAATTTTTGTACTTTCCTGAGGATATCTGAGGCAGCCTGAGTTATAAACTTGTCCTTTAAGAGGACTTGCCTTTCAAGGGAGTCTGGATGGATGGAGGTGTGTTTAGGTAAGGCCTCCCTGAGCCTTTCTAAAAAGGCCGAGGGATTTTCTTCTGGAAGTTGATTAATAGTGGACAATTTTGTATAATTAATGGGCTTAGCCCTAGTTCTCCTCAGTCCCTCTAAGATGCATGTCAGAAAGTGTTTTCTCTGTCAGTTTCCCAAAGGTGTATTGGGATCCTATAATGGGTCGTCAGTGGGGACTGTTTGCTTTCCTGTAGGGAAAGGTTCCCGGACAGTCTTGTCCAGTCTGTTCATCATGATATGTTAAGAATAAATCATCCCCAAACTTCTCAGCAGCTTGTAGGGCTGTTTGTTTTTCAGAGCTAGTGAGAATCTGATTTAAAATTAACATGATATCTTTCCAAGAGAGGTCAAAGACCTGGGTTAAGTTTTGGAAAGCATCTATATATTTGTCAGGGTCATCTGAAAACTTCCCTAAATCTCCCTTTATCTGTCTGAGGTCTTGTGGAGAGAAAGGGACTTGAACCCTAGAGGGGCCAAACTCCCCTGGCATCTCCTGTAAGGGAAGGAGATTTGCTCTAGACTGAGGGTGAATATGTGCAAGAAGTCCTGGATATGGAGGACAATTAAGGGGGGCCGGCATAAGAGCTGGCTCAGGAGGAAGGGCAAGATATAGAGTTTGGGATGAGTTTCTGGCTTTGTAATTTCTGTGGAAGCCTCCTCTGGGGAGGAAGATTCTATTGGATATGTCTTAGTAGGGGTTTCCTTAGAAGGGGGACAAGAGATTACAGTGTCCCCGTCTGAATGTCTGGCACTGGCCTGTGGGCTGATAAAGGCAGTGGCCAACAATGAGGTGTTTTAAAGTAGAAGGGTGGATGTCTCAGCTTTGAGCATTACAGAAATTAATGGCACAGTTGATATAATGATGGCCTTTTGTACAAAGATGTTTAAGGAGGGAGTATATACTCAAAGTCTATAGGGAAGGCACACAGTGTAAGTGAAGGGGTACAGAAGACAATCGTACTGCTGGAGTTGTAGTGGGGAATACATAGAGATATTGGAGGCCCCAAAAGGCTTCAGTAAGGCCTTTTGGGGTTTCCTTAAGATAAAGTGAGTCCAGAATATGTCGGCTTCCTCCTAGAACTCTGCCTGACGGCTTGCAATAGTACAGGTGCAAGAGGAAGGTGGCAAAATATTCAGGACCTCCAGGGTGGAGCCCTAGATGGACTCGGGCCACTAAACAGTTATTGGAGTATTGGTAACATGAGGAGAGGGTGCAAAAACAGCAGAGATGTAAAGTGGGAAATCAGGACACTTCCATCTGCTCTTTAAAGCTCAAAAGAGATCCCAATAGGATGCTAAGAGTTTACATGCCAGTAAATCTTATCCTGAGCAACAAGGGATGTCCTATATAGGCAAAGTTCCATGTTCCTACCTTAAGATGTCCTGAGGCAGGCGTGGAGTGCTGAGGAGGTCTTACAAGGAAAGAACCCTAGACCAGCATCTCAAGAGCTGAGGAGAGACAGTATCAGGATGAAATAAAGCAGCCAGGATGGAGGGGACGTTCAGTCAGCATCCAGTCTCCTTGTAGAAAGGAAAGGGAGCCTTTATACATATAATTTCTTTATACATATAATATAGACAGGAGACAGTAACAGAGAGAGAGAGAATGCAGTCGGGCTAAGGCCAACACTCCTCCAACTTGGCACCGGAGGGGATTAACCAGAGTCCTTCTGCAAAACCTGTCATCTGAGTCTTAAGATTGGCAGCCACGTAGATAGTCTATTTAATAAATGGTGCTGGGAAAATTGGACTGACGCGTGCAAAAAAATGAAAATAGACCATCTACTTACACCATACACGAGAACAAACTCAAAATGGATTAAAGACTTAAATGTAAGACCTGAAACTATAAAACTCCTAGAAGAAAATATAGGGAGCAAGTTTGCAGACATTATCCTGAGTAATATTTTTACCGATATATCCCCTCGGGCAAGGGAAATGAAAGAAAAAATGAACATATGGGATTACATCAAACTTAAAAGTTTTTTCACAGCAAAGGAAATCATCAATGAAACAAAAAGGCAGCCTACTGAATGGGAGAAGATATTTGCCAATGATGTATCTGATAAGAGGTTGATATCCAAAATTTATAAAACACTCATGCAATTCAACACCAAAAAAACAAACAATCCAATTAAAAAATGGGCAGAGGATATAAGGAGGCATTTCTCTAAAGAGGACATACAGATGGCCAACAGGCATATGAAAAAATGTTCAACCTCACTAATCATCAGAGAAATGCAAATAGAAACCACAATGAGATACCACCTCACTCCAGTCAGAATGTCTATCATCAACAAATCAGGACCGGCCGAGTGGCACGGTAGTTAAGCACTGGCTTGGGAAGCCAGTGGCCCCGGTTCTGATCCCACATATGAGGGCCAGTGACACTGCCCTCAAAAAAAAAAAAAAAAAAAAATTTTTATGGCAGGCCGAATGGCTCAGTTGGTTAAGAGCTCACTCAAGAGTTCGAGCTGAGCTCTGAGCAACAGCGGTTCAAGGCCAGCCCAAGCTGAGTTGCCGTTGAGCTGCCAACAGATGGCAGGATGGCTCAGCTAAAAAAAAAAACAAAGACAAATCAACAAACAACAAGTGTTGGCAAGGGTGTGGAGAAAAGGGAACCCTGGTGCACTGTTGGTGTGACTGCAAATTGGTGCAGCCATTATGGAAATCAGTATGGAGGTATCTCAAAACACTGGAAATGGAACTGCCGTATGACCCAGCAATTCCACTCTTGGGAATGTACCCAGAGGAATCCAAGACGCTAATTCGAAAAACTATATGCACCCCTATGTTTATTGCAGCGCTATTTACAATAGCCAAGACCTGGAAACAACCGAAATGCCCATCGGTAGATGACTGGCTTAAGAAACCGTGGTACATTTATACAATGGAGTATTACTCCGCTATAAAGAAGAATGAAATTGTACCATTTGCAACAATATGGATGGACCTAGAGATTATTATGTTGAGTGAAATAAGTCAGTCAGAGAAAGACAAATACCACATGATCTCACTGATATGTGGAATTTGAAAAACTGAATGAATGAGCATAAGAAACAGAAATAGTTTCATAGATATAGAGGAAAAACAGGGTTGCTAGTTGGGAGAGGGGTGGGGATGAGGGAGAAGGGGAAAGGATTAGACAGCATAAATAGGTAACTACAGTATTGTCACAGGGATATGAAAGACAGTTCGGGGAATATAATGTTGTTAAAATTTTGTGGGGTGTCATATGGTCACATGTTTTCTTAGGGAGACCACTTCATGGATGGAGTAGAGGCTTGATCACGGCACTGTATACCTGAAATTGATGTTGTATAATACTGTATGCCAACTGTAATTGAATATATAGACAGTCACGGGATATGGATTATATGGTGGAAGGGAGTCAAAGGAATTGTAATAGATAGTATGATATGGGGGGGAGGAGTAGGAGGGGAGAATTGGTGGGGAGGTTGTCACTTTGAGGGGTAAAAAGTATAACTATTGCAGTTTGTTGTACACCTGAAGCTAATTAAAAGTATATATAAATAAAAAAATATAATAAATAAATAAATAAATAAATAAATAAATAAATAAAAAAGATTGGCAGCCACGTTAGTCATTTTTATTACCTGGTTGTTGGAGGCCCAATGTTTTTTTTTTTTTGGTTTGTTTGTTTTTATATACTTTTAATTAGCTTCAGCTGTACAACAAAGTGCAATAGTTATACTTTTTACCCCTCAAAGTGACAAACACCCTCCCCCAATTCGCCACCCCACTCCTCCCCCCCATATCATACTATCTATTACAATTCCTTTGACTCCCTTCCACCATATAATCCATATCCCGTGACTGTCTATATATTCAATTACAGTTGGCATAAAGTATTATACAACATCAATTTCAGCTATACAGTGCTGTGATCAAGCCTCTACTCCATCCATGAAGTGGTCTCCCTAAGAAAACATGTGACCATCTGACACCCCACAAAATTTTAACAACATTATATTCCCCGAACTGTCTTTCATATCCCTGTGACAATACTGTAGTTACCTATTTATGCTGTCTAATCCTTTCCCCTTCTCCCTCATCCCCACCCCTCTCCCAACTAGCAACCCTGTTTTTCCTCTATATCTATCAAACTATATCTGTTCTTATGCTCATTCATTCAGTTTTTCAAATTCCACATATCAGTGAGATCATGTGGTATTTGTCTTTCTCTGACTGACTTATTTCACTCAACATAATAATCTCTAGGTCCATCCATATTGTTGCAAATGGTACAATTTCATTCTTCTTTATAGCGGAGTAATACTCCATTGTATAAATGTACCACGGTTTCTTAAGCCAGTCATCTACCGATGGGCATTTCGGTTGTTTCCAGGTCTTGGCTATTGTAAATAGCGCTGCAATAAACATAGGGGTGCATATAGTTTTTCGAATTAGCGTCTTGGATTCCTCTGGGTACATTCCCAAGAGTGGAATTGCTGGGTCATACGGCAGTTCCATTTCCAGTGTTTTGAGACACCTCCATACTGATTTCCATAATGGCTGCACCAATTTGCAGTCACACCAACAGTGCACCAGGGTTCCCTTTTCTCCACACCCTTGCCAACACTTGTTGTTTGTTGATTTGTTGATGATAGACATTCTAACTGGAGTGAGGTGGTATCTCATTGTGGTTTTTATTTGCATTTCTCTAATGATTAGTGAGGTTGAACATTTTTTCATATGCCTGTTGGCCATCTGTATGTCTTGTTTAGAGAAATGCCTCCTCATATCCTCTACCCATTTTTAAATTGGGTTGTTTGTTTTTTTGGTGTTGAATTGCATGAGTGTTTTATAAATTTTGGATATCAACCTCTTATCAGATACATCATTGGCAAATATCTTCTCCCATTCAGTAGGCTGCCTTTTTGTTTTATTGATGATTTCCTTTGCTGTGAAAAAACTTTTAAGTTTGATGTAATCCCATATGTTCATTTTTTCTTTCATTTCCCTTGCCCGAGGGGATATATCGGTAAAAATATTACTCAGGGTAATGTCTGCAAACTTGCTCCCTATATTTTCTTCTAGGAGTTTTATAGTTTCAGGTCTTACATTTAAGTCTTTAATCCATTTTGAGTTTGTTCTCTTATATGGTGTAAGTAGATGGTCTATTTTCATTTTTTTGCACGCGTCAGTCCAATTTTCCCAGCACCATTTATTAAATAGACTATCTTTACTCCAGTGTAAATTCTTGCTTCCGTTGTCATAGATTAAATGACCGTATATAGATGGGTTTATTCCTGGGCTCCCTATTCTATTCCATTGGTCTATGTGTCTCTTTTTATGCCAGTACCATACTGCTTTGATTACTGTAGCCTTGTAGTATGTTTTGATGTCAGGTAGTGTGATGCCTCCCACTTTGTTCTTATTTCTCAACATTGCTGTAGCTATTCGGGGTCTTTTGTGACTCCATATAAATTTTAGGATTCTATGTTCTATTTCAGAGAAAAATGTCCTTGGTAGTTTGATTGGAATTGCATTGAATCTATATATTGCTTTAGGAAGTATTGACATTTTAACTATATGAATTCTTCCTATCCATGAGCATGGTATGTATTTCCATTTATTTGTATCTTCTTTGATTTCTCTCTTCAGTGTCTCATAATTTTGTGAGTACAGGTCTTTTCCTTCTTTAGTTAAGTTGATTCCTAGATATTTTATTGTTTTTGAAGCAATTGTAAAAGGGATTGATTTCCTGATTTCTTCTTCTGATAGTTTATTATTGGTGTATAGAAATGCCACTGATTTCTGAATATTAATTTTGTATCCTGCTACCTTACCAAATTCGTGTATCAGTTCTAGCAGTCTTTTGGTGGAGACTTTGGGATTCTGTACATATAGTATCATGTCATCTGCATATAATGACAATTTTACTTCCTCTTTTCCAATTTGGATGCCTTTTATTTCATTTTCTTGTCTGATTGCTGTGGCTAGAACTTCCAGAACTATGTTAAATAGAAGTGGTGAAAGCGGGCAGCCTTGTCTTGTTCCTGATCTTAAGGGGAAAGCTTTCAGCCTTTCCCCATTGAGAACGATGTTTGCTGTGGACTTATCATATATGGCCTTTATTATGCTGAGGTATGATCCCACTATTCCCACTTTGTTAAGAGTCTTTATCATAAATGGCTGCTGGATTTTGTCAAATGCCTTTTCTGCATCTATTGATATGATCATATGATTTTTATTTTTCATTTTGTTAATGTGATGTATTACGTTAATTGATTTGCGGATATTGAATCAGCCTTGCATACCAGGAATGAATCCCACTTGATCGTGGTGTATGATCTTTTTAATGAGATGCTGAATTCGGTTTGCTAGTATTTTGTTGAGAATTTTTGCATCTATGTTCATTAGTGATATTGGCCTGTAGTTTTCCTCTTTTGTAATATCTTTGTCTGACTTAGGAATCAGGGTGATAGTGGCTTCATAGAAAGAGTTTGGGAGACTTCCCTCCTTCTGCATTTTTTGGAAGAGTTTCAAGAGAATAGGTACTAATTCTTTTTTGAATGTTTTGTAAAATTCACCTGTGTAGCCATCTGGTCCAGGGCTCTTGTTGGTTGGAAGATTGTTGATTACTGATTCAATTTCTTTGGCAGTAATCAGTCTGTTCAGAGTTTCTGTTTCTTTTTGGTTCAGACTTGGTAGATTGTATGCTTCTAGAAATTTATCCATTTCTTCCAGATTGTCGAATTTGTTAGCATATAGTTGCTCATAGTATTGTCTTAAAATTTTCTGTATTTGTGTGGTATCTATTGTCACTTCTCCTCTTTCATTTCTGATTTTATTAATTTGGGTCCTCTCTCTCTTTTCCTTGGTGAGTCTGGGTAAGGGTTTGTCGATTCTGTTTATCTTTTCAAAAAACCAACTCTTGGTTTCATTGATCTTTTGTATTGTTTTTTTGTTCTCTATTTCATTTATTTCTGCGCTGGTCTTTATTATTTCCTTCCTTATGCTCCTGTTAGGCTTGTTTTGCTGTTTTTTTCGAGTTCCCTTAGGTGTAGAGAGAGTCTGTTTTTTTTTTGTTTGTTTTTTTTTTTTTTTTTTTTAAAGATTTTATTGGGGAATTGGCGGAGGGGAACAGCGTTGGGAAATCGGGGAAGGGGAACAGACAAGTTGCTCTCTTTTTGTTCTTCAGTTTAGTTGCGGAGGATGTTGCTTCACTGTTGGTATCGTCATTGCGCTCTTCCCGGATGAGGCAGATCGGTCGCTGGCCTCTGGATGTCGCTCACCGCGGCTATTGGCAGCTCACTCTTGGCTGCCAGCCGCTCACGCTGGCTGCGGGCCACTCACTGTAGCCTATGGCAGCCCACACCATCACCGGGGCTCGCACAGCCCAGCTCCAGGTGGAGCTGTTGTTAGCTGTAGAGGGCAGTGTCACTGGCCCTCATGTGGGATCCGAACCGGGGCCGCTGGCATCCCAAAACCAGCGCTTAACCAATGTGCCACTCGGCCGGCCCGAGAGTCTGTTGATTTGAGAGTTTTCTTCCTTCTTTAGGTAGGCCTGCACTGCTATGAACTTCCCTCTTAGGACTGTTTTCGCTGCATCCCAGAGATTTGGGGTCGTGGTGTTTTCATTTTCATTTGTCTCGAGGTATCTTTTGATTTTCTCCTTTATCTCATTTTTGATCCACTCACTATTTAGAAGCATGTTATTTAGCTTCCATGTATTTGTAAGCTTTCCAGATTTCTTCTTATAATTGATTTCTAGTTTCATAGCATTGTGGTCAGAGAAGACACTTGGTATGATTTCAGACTTCTTAAATTTGTTGAGACTTGTTTTGTGGCCTAATATGTGGTCTATCTTGGAGAATGTTCCATGGGCACTTGAGAAGAATGTATATTCTGTAGCATTGGGGTGAAATGCTCTAAAAATATCAATAGAATCCAGCTGGTCTAAAGTGTCATTTAAGGCCACTATGTCCGTGTTGATTTTCTGTCTGGAGGATCTGTCCATTGGTGACAACGGGGTGTTGAAGTCCCCTACTATGATAGTGTTACTGTTGATGTCTGCCTTTATGTCTGTCAGAATCTGTTTTATATATTTAGGAGCTCCTATATTGCGTGCATAGATGTTCACTAGGGTTATGTCCTCTTGTTGAATTGATCCCTTTATTATTATGTAGTGCTTTGTCTTTTACTGTAGTCTTCATTTTAAAGTCTATTTTGTCCGAAATAAGTATTGCTACTCCAGCTTTTTTCTCATTTCCACTTGCATGAAATATCTTATTCCATCCCTTTACTTTCAGTCTATGTGTGTCTTTTGATCTGAGATGAGTCTCTTGTAGACAGCATATGCATGGGTCCTGTTTTCTTATCCACTCAGCCACTCTGTGTCTTCTGATTGGAGCATTTAGCCCATTCACATTTAAGGTAATTACTGATAGGTGTATATTTATTGCCATTTTGTTATTTGTATTTCTTGTCTTCCTGGGTTAGCTTGTTTTCCCCTTTCTTCTGTTTAAAAAAGTCCTTTTAACATTTCCTGCAATGCTGGCTTGGTGGTAATGAACTCCTTAACTCTTTATCTCCCCTTCAATTTTAAGTGATAGCCATGCTGGGTAGAGCAATCTTGGTTGTAGACCTTTATTTTGTGTCACTTTGAATATCTCTTGCCATTCCCTTCTGGCCTGCAGAGTTTCTGAAGAAAAGTCAGCTGTTAGTCTTATAGGAGTTCCTTTATATGTAACCTGCTGTCTTTCTCTTGCTGCTTTTAGGATTCTGTCTCTGTCTGTAACCTTTGCCATTTTTACTATGATGTGTCTTGGTGTGGGCCTGTTTGGATTCAGCCTGTTAGGAACTCTCTGTACGTCCTGGGCTTGTATGTCGATTTCCTTCACCATGGTAGGGAAGTTTTCAGTCATTATTTCTTTAAATACATTCTCAATCCCTTGCTTCTTCTCTTCTCTTTCTGGTATTCCTATGACGCAAAGATTGCTGCGTTTCATGTTGTCCCAGAGGTCTCTTAAACTATTTTCATTCTTTTTTATTCTTTTTTCTTTTTGTTGTTCCAGCTGGATGATTTCTGCTATTTTGTCTTCTAATTCACTGATCCGCTCCTCTGCTTCATCTACTCTACTGGTGATTCCTTCGAGTGTGTTCTTCATTTCAATTATTGTATTCTTTAGTTCTAACAGGTTGGTTTTTATGGTTTCTCTATCTTGCTTTATGTCCTCGCTAAGATCCTTAAACATTCTTATCATCAGTGTTCTAAACTCTGTCTCTGAAAGTTTGGATACCTCTGTTTCATTTAGTTCCATTTCTAGAGATTTCTTCTGATCTTTTACTTGGGACATGTTTCGTTGTTTTTTCATTCTGGCTGTCATTCTGTGAATGCTTCGATGTATTAGATAGATCACCTAGAAAGAAGAGAAAAGAAAAAAGAAAGAAAAAAAAAAAAAAAGGAAGAGGTGGGGGTGGGGCTCTCTATCCTCTTTAATCTGCAGACCACTTTCTCAGGGTTGCAATGAGCTTTCCACAATTAGCTGCTGTGTGCTCTGGAATCGTGCTCACTCCCAAAAAAAAAACAAAATAAATCTTCACAGATTGTTGCAGGTTGTCTGCTACTGAGTCTCAGTGAACAGAGTGATGCAGCTGGAGAACACCCGCCCTGCTTTTCCCTGGCAACGCAGCTGAAGCAGGGTGGAGGGTGGGGATCCAAGGCGGCTTATGCACTCCTGCGTCTCAGTGAGCAGCGTGATGGAGCCGGAGGGCACCCACCTGGCGTTTCCTTGGAAACGCAGCACAAGCAGGACGGAGGGTGGGGACCCAACGTGGCTCAGGCACATTTCAGTGAGCAATCTGATGCAGCCGGAGGGCACCCGCCTGGTGTTTCTTTGGAAACACAGCACAAGCAGGGCGGAGGGTGGGGACCCAAGGCTGCTGGCACACTCCTGTATCTCAGTGAGCAGCCTGATGTAGCCAGAGGGCACCCGCCAGGCGTTTCCCTGGCAACGCAACACAAGCAGGGTGGAGGGTGGGAATCCAAGGCTGCATGCGCACCCACACACGCACGCACGCACTCACTCACGCACGCACTCCTGCGCCAAGTTCACCAGACCAATGGGATCCCGGCTCTAACCCTCCGTGGGAGGGCCCAACCCTGAAAAAATGGCGGCCTCCTGTACGCCGCTCATGTGCAAGCTCCGCACCAGTGGAACAACAATCCCAAAACCTCCAGCTTCTGCACCAAAGGTGCTCAGTTCAGTCCCTCCCGACAGGCTTCTGGGCCCGGCTCATGCAGCCACTCCCTCCGACAAGAACCGGGTGAGTGCTCTCCGGCGAGTGAACCCGTGCGCCAGCCCCACTGGTTCTCCAGCTGCCCCCAGCCTCACAGAGTCAAGCAAAGAGAGTCCTCACTAATTTCTACTTCCCCTCTATCATGGAATTCCTCTTCCTGGCAAAGCAACTCTGGGCTAGTGAGCTCGGTGTGGGGCCGGAGGGTCTCTCCCCCAACCAGAGAAGCCTCCCCACACAGCTGGGGCGTCCCTCACGGGGCTCGCCCTCTCTCGTGGGCACCCCTCCTACCAGACTTGACGTGGCCTCCTCTTTAGGTCCTTCGTTTAGAGGTTCTGTTCATCTAATGTTCAGGAGACTCCCGAGGTTAAATGTTGCATAAATTATTTGTAATTTTGATGTGATCCTGGGAGGCAGTTCGGAGAGCGTCCGTCTATTCCGCCATCTTACCGGAACTCCCCTGGAGGCCCAATGTTTGTGTGACAAGAAAATATTGTTGAAGGTCCATGAGTGGGCAAGGCAAACAGAAAAGGACAGATCATATTTACCTCTCCTTTTAATCCCGGACGAGCCCCCAATGAATGATGCAGGATGATTTGTAAATATCCCGGGTTTGTGGTCTCCTAACACTGAAGAATGGAGGCACGGAACAGAGAGGCAAAGTTTGCAGAAGAATACTTTATTAGAGCAAAGACATCCAACTCTCTAACGGAGAGGGAGGATCCGAAACTGGAGTGCCCACTGACTTGGAGGGGAGGTTTCTGTTTATATGCTTCCTAGCCAATCAGGGGAGAAAACTGGCACCTGTTTCAACAGGTTAGCTTTATTTCGTTAGCCGTTTCAGCCTGGAGGCTTTTTCAAAAAAAAAAAAGAATCAAGTCAGGGCTGAGGGCAGAAATTAATTATCTTTTAGGCTGTGACCATTTGGTGAGGGCTGAGGGGCAGAGGTCTTGTAAGTCCAGTTGCCTCAGTGTGTGATTGATGTCTCTAGTTGGAAGGAGTTAATTATCTTTTATTTATTCTACCAGGGAATTCCTAACTGCCTAATTGTTACACTAACTAACCTGTCTTATTATTAGCAGACAGGTAAAGACAATCAAAAAACATTGATATTTTAAGTTCAGTATCAATTATGTAGGTGTACAGGCCTTCCTGATATCTTGGGAAAGCTGTCTAACCCTGATGTCAGTGGCTTTGTTGTCGGAGAGTGGGCCTTTCTCGGCGCAAAGTCCAGGTCCTTGGCAACTCGAGCAAAGAATTGAACGAGATACCAGAGTAAAGCAGTAGAATAAGTAGTTTATTAGAAAAAGAAAAGATAGTACATTTAGAAATAGAAGTAGACCTGAGTACTAGAGGATGGCTCAAGGGCCCATTATCAGAGAATGTGGAGGGGACCATGCGCAAAGGCAAGGCTCCAAGGGAAGAAGCGATAAAAAGGAGCAGGGAAGAAGCAGCAGCAGCAGTAGCAGCCGTGTGTTTCCTTCCCAGGACTTCGGGTTTTTATCCTTTTTCTCGAGAATGGGCTGTTCTTTCTGGACATAGGACCACTTGATTGGCACCTGTGATTAACAAGAGGTCCTGCGGAGGTGCGAGTGACTGGTCTGTTCTAGTTGGATATTTTGTGCCCATTTGCTTTTCCCGCAGGGGTAGGTAATTACAATACAAAGGGGAGTTTTGGGTGGAGAGGGGATGTCCCCCAGGCGGTCACACTCTGTGGGACATGTAGGAATGCAGAGACCCAATGCCTGCCTCTAACTGCCTGCCTAGTTTTTCCTTGAGAGACGTGATCTCCATAAAATCTCTATGGGAAGCTGAGGGACAGGAGGTCTCTTCTGTATCTGCTTCCTGCTGGGCAGGGGCATAGAGCTGTCCCTACCTATTGGGGTTCACGGAACTCTCACCCTAGCTGGTCTCAAATGAGAGGAAGGGGTCTCAAGCTCCACCTGGAAGACCGTGTTGGCTTCTTTGTTTGTTGGAGTATCCCCTGCATCCTCAAGGCTCCTGAATGAGGACAAAAATATAAATCTGTTAGTTCTTATGAAAATTGTGGTTATTCAGTCCATCACTCAGGTGGCATCAGTGTCTGGACACAGAATGGGTTTGACATTTAGCTTCCTGGCCTGGGGGATATTAGGAAGTCTCAGTTATCTGAAGCAGGAGTAGGAGACTTCTATTGTTTCAGATTCAGAAACTGATTTACAAAGCAATTAAGAAGGAAGGGGGATCTTCCGTCCAAGATTCACAAACTGGCAGGAAGAGCAATCAAAGCCCAAGAGCTAAGAAACTAAAGAACTAGGGAGGAGACTTAACATTTCTATACTTAACACACTTTTATAGAAAAGAAAACATTAAAGTTTTTCAGTGGTGGGTGTTGGTGCTGCTCAGTTGACCGGTAACAGCTTCTCATCATGAGGAGTCTTTGACATGCACTGATGGGTCCTTACTGACAAGGTTGGAATTTTTGGGGTTTTTTTTGAGGGCAGTGTCACTGGCCCTCATATGTGGGACCCTAACCGGGGCCGCTGGCTTCCCAAGCCAGCGCTTAACCACTGCACCATTCTGCCAGCCCAAGGTTGGAGTTTTTAATTGATGCATTGTCCAATGGACAAAATTTCTTGGTTATGAATCTTGGTCTTTGAAGTCTTCATCTCCAAGGAACATACTGAAGTGAATCAGCTACTAATTTATTAACTTCTTTAAGATAATTGATAAGTCCTCAATAATAATGTAGAATGTCTCCTTTTAGTAAGGTTGGTTCATATGTCCTTTCACATAATGTGAACAATGACTAATGAGGAGAAAGCCTGTGTTTACCAAAAGGAATATCTCCGGCTGAGAAGCACTATAAGGAGAACTTACGGCCAAGGGAGATTAAAATAAAAGCTTCTAAAATTTTACTTAGTTGAGTTTTAATTTACCATTTGTACATTCTACCAATCCAGAGGACTGGGGTGATAAACACAATGAAAATACTGTAAAATAAGCCAAATATTACAAATAGATTATATTACTAGCCTAGTGAAATAAGTCCCTTGGTTACTATATAATTCACAAGGCTTTCTGAGGATTATTTATTATTTTAAATAACTTCCCTACAATTAAGGCTGTTGCTCGCCTGCAAGGAAATGTCTCTACCCAGTGAGACAACATATAGATCATAACTAATACATATTTGTATCCTTGAGATGGTGACATTTGGATAAAATCCAATTACCATACCTTAAACAGACTTAAAGGAAATGGGAAATGTCCTTGAGACCCATGGAGTGATTTTTCAGGGCTAAATTTTGAACAGAAAGAACATCTGCTATACACCTTATGACCTATAGTAGGTTTCTAATAATATTCTTTGCTCCATGAAAACATCCTTTTCCAAGACCCCAATGTGTTAACTCATGTGCTGAGACATATCTGTTTGGGTCAAAGTTGTTGCCTTTTTGTTGCCATATTTTCTTTTCTTCTGTAGCTGCCCATTGGAACTGTAAAAGTCTTATTGATAATAAGGAGAAGAAATATTCTCAAGTTTGGATAATTTGGCTGTTTATTACTGCCAGTCTAGCTGCAGTATCGGCTAAATTATTTTTTTTTCTTCTATGATGATAGCCTTAGAATGTCCTGGAATTTTGATAATTGCCAGTTGTTTGGGTTGCTCTAGGATATCTAATTTAAATTCTGCAACCTGGCCGGCCGAGTGGCGCATTGGTTAAGCGCTGGTTTGGGGATGCCAGCGGCCCCGGTTCGGATCCCACATGAGGGCCAGTGACACTGCCCTCTACAGCTAACAACAGCTCCACCTGGAGCTGGGCTGTGCGAGCCCCGGTGATGGTGTGGGCTGCAGCCCCTGCTGCAGTGGGCTGCCATAGGCTACAGTGAGTGGCCCGCAGCCAGCGTGAGCGGCTGGCAGCCAGCATGAGCTGCCAATAGCCGCAGTGAGCGACATCCAGAGGCCAGCGACCGATCTGCCTCATCCGGGAAGAGCGCAATGACGATACCAACAGTGAAGCAACATCCTCCGCAACTAAACTGAAGAACAGAAGGACAGCAACTTGTCTGTTCCCCTTCCCCGATTCCCCAACACTGTTCCCCTCCGCCAATTCCCCAATAAAATCTTTAAAAAAAAAAAAGAAGCCTTGCTGCTTCCACAACACTCCAAAGTTATGAGCTACACCAAAGGTACAGGAACTGTCAAGTGTAAATATTGGCTATTTGATCTTTGGCTCATTTACAAGCTCCTGTTAGATCAGTTAATTCAGCTTGTTGGGCAGATCTTATTCAGGTAAATAAGAAACTTAAATTTGTTTACCATGCAAGTTACTGTATATCCAGCTTGGTAAATATCTCTGTTTATCTTTCAGATAAGAGTCACCATTATCAAGAAGGGTTTCCTGTAAATCAATCCTAGGAACAAGAAGGTGGTCAGTAAGCAAAACACAATTGTGGGTGTCTTCATCCTGATCCTGTAAAGAGGCTAATAAAGTTGCTGGGTTAGACTGTGACATTGACTTCAAGTAATATTAGGTGCAGAAAGCAGAAGTGCTATATAAGAAGCCAGTGGACTGACAGAAGTGCTGAGCATGATGAGAGTTTAGTAAGGATTCAACAGAGTGAGTCCTATAAATAAGGGAGCATCTGTAACTTCCTTTTCTGTTTGCATAATGTGACTGTAGCAGAGATGCCTGTTGTGCAGGGAGAGAGCCCTTTAACTACTGGGTTTCATTGTCTACAGTTTCTTTAGCTTGTTTCCTTCAGGCTTCCATTAAGTTGGATCAGATTGATCTGATCTTAATAAGATATACAGAGGCTGAACTTTAATGAAAAATTTGGAACCTAATTGAGACAACATCCAATCAAACCCAGGAATTCTCTAAGCTGTTTGTTTTTGTTCTTAGAAGAGGAAAGCATACTGGTCCTCCAAGTCTTTCAGGGTTAATTAGTAGTCTATCTTTACATATTAGATAACCAAGGTATTTTATTTAATGTAACCAGAATCAAAGCTTGCCCTTTGAGTCCCTATGTCTTTTATGACTAGCTATTGTAATAGGTAAGTTGTGTCCTCTTAGGAGTCTAATATATCCTAGAGCATAAGAGTAAATCATCCACATATTGGATTAGAGTAGAATTTCTGGAAAATTTAACATTATTTAAATCTGCTTTTAGTGTCTGAGAGAAATAGGTGGGACTCTGTATACCCCTGGAACATTACTGTCCAAGTAAACTCTGATCTTTTCAGGTGGAAAAGCAAAGAGGTATTTCCTTTCTTTTTCACAGTAATGTTGAAATAGGCACTACATAAATCTATCACTGAAAAATATTGGCAGTACATACAGCATATGTGGATATGGAACCACAGGATATCTATTTTCAGCTGAGATCTTGTGCAAATCTCTATCCTTTCCCATTGGGTTTCTTTACTGAAAGGATAGGAGAATTACAGGTGCTCATATGTGGAATTATAAGCCCCCCACACACATATACACCTTTTAAAGGTAATCTTGTACAATGAGCTAATTCAAGCTGGTGTGTCAGGCCTCAAAGGATATTGGCCAATATTAGGTAGAGGCAAAGTATTATCAACAGTTATTTTAACAGCAGTGGCTGACTTAATCTTGTCAATCAATATTTGTTCTGGAAAAAGCCTGAAATTGTATTGGAACATCCTATAACAAACATTCTGTCAGTATCAAAACTAGTTTTCTTGGGCCGGCCAAGTGGCGCGGTGGTTAAGCTCTGGCCTTGGAAGTCAGTGGCCCCGGTTCCATCCCACATATGAGGGCCTGTGACACTGCCCTCATAAAAAACAAAAAAAACTAGTTTTCTCTTCTGGGGCTGGTGGGGTGACCCTGAGGTGGCCCTGGACTTGGCCTGTCTATTAACTAAAATCTGGCCTGTCTCTGGCCTTGTCTCCAGTCTTACAGTTCCTTTCCTTCCTTGTTTCCCTGTCTCGGTTGTTAAAAAACATCTAAGTAAATATCCTGCCCTTTCCAGGATCTGAGCCTCTTTATCAAGGATGTAACGGTGGGCATAACAATACAATTACCCATTAGGCTAAGGAGGGCAGGGCACATGAACTCCAACAGTCCTAACATATAGAAGTTTACATAACTATTAACAAAACTTAGTTCTTAGATTTAATTATCTTGAGTAACTAAAGACCTAATTAAGACAATATAAAACAGAAAAATACTTTGATGACACATCATTTTTGCCTTTCAGGCAGAAAATATTTTCATATCATAGCAGATCAATAGTCTTGTAACAAATTTTATCTTAGCAGAGAGAGAAAACTTAATTTTGCACCATCTTACTTTTGATATTTAAATTTATTTAATTAATCAAATTTAGCTTAACCATAAAATTCTTTCAAGATTTCCCTTTACAAACCTTCTACAACTTTCCCAGTTCCTTAGTTTGTCTCTTTTAAAATCATTATTTCCCCAATCTGATTCATTTAGTCCTAAATACATTTCACCTTTCTGGGAGTGAGTATATGTGAGCATCATTGGTTAAAAATTCTCACACTGGGCCGGCTGAGTGGCGTGGTGGTTAAGCGCTGGTTTGGGAAGCCAGCGGCCCCGGTTCGGGTCCCACATGTGAGGGCCAGTGACACTGCCCTCAAAAAAAAAAAAAAAAAAAAAAAAAAAAATTCTCACACTATCAGGAGAGTTGGGGCAGATTTGAGTAGTAAAACTAGATGTTGCCCCTAATTGGAAGGGAACAGGTTCTGATTTAAAAACAGACATTGATTAGATGTCCCTACCATTTGTACATTTACTCCACAGGGTAAATGTATCCCTTGGGGAGGTAGCTGGGAGGTGTTAACAGATAAAGTAGCCCCAATGTTAGTAAGAAGTGGAAATGCCCTCATAGTCAGCCCTATGCTTGCTTCTATTTCCTTTCTTTTTTTTTTTTTTGTTTGTTTTTGTTTTTTTGATGGCAGTGTCACTGGCCCTCATATGTGGGACCGAACCGGGGCCGCTGGCTTCCCACGCCAGCGCTTAACCACCGCGCCACTCGGCCGGCCCTATTTCCTTTCTTTTTCTAAATTCTATTTCAGTTTTCTACAATCCTTAACGTGACCTGACTTTTTACAATAAAAGCACATTCCTCTACAGGAGTTTCCCTAGCAAATCTTTAATAATTCTGTTGTTTTGCTCTCATAAACTAGTAGGTGCATTAATTGGAATAAATCAGAAAAGCCAGTATTATATGTTCTAACACTTAATTCAAATTCCTTTGTGAACTCATCAGGGTCCTAGAGAGGGTTGGGGGAATCTTTAGATGTCTTAGTTCTGTTGCCGGCCAACTGTGCAGCACCCCCTCACCCTCACCACTGAGAAACTTTTACATTCTCCTTCCCATAGAAATGTTAAGTCTCCTCCCTAGTACTTTAGTTTCTTAGCTCTTGGGCTTGGCTTTGATTACTCTTCTAACCAGTTTGTGAATCTTAGACTAAAGATCCCCCTGCTGGGCACCCCAGTTGGGACCCCCTCTCATTTTGAGAGCTGTTACTTTCTACTCTAACAAACTATCTTCTGCTGTAAACTTTACCGCTCTGGTCCGTGCCTCCATTCTTCGGCTTCACGAGATTACAATCCCTGCCCAAGAAATATACTACATCATTTGGGGGCTCGCCCGGGATGAAAGAAAGGTAAATATGATCTGTGCTTTTCTGTTTGCCTTGCCCACTTGCGGGCCTTCAACAATATTTTCCTGTCACACAAACATTGGGCCTGACAGCCAGATAAAAACGACTAGCGACTAGCGTTGGCTGCCAATCTCAAAACTGGGAGGACAGGCTTAGCAGAGGGGTTCTGGTTAATCCCCTCTGATGCTGAGTCAGAGGAATGTTGGCCTTAGCCCGACTGCCTTCTCTCTTGGGGAAAAGAGGAGAATCCCAGGACACCACGAGTTTGGGATGAATGACTCTTTTCTTTTCTTTTTTTTTGAGGGCAGTGTCACTGGCCCTCATATGTGGGACCGAACCGGGGCCGCTGGCTTCCCAGGCCAGCGCTTAACCACCGTGCCACTCAGCCGGCCCTTGGGATGAATGACTCTTGAATGGCATCTGAGGAACCCTGGTCACGGCGACTCTGTGATTTGTTCCGAAGGCTCCCTGGGTCTGATGGCTCTTCCTCTCTCTCTCCCCTCTCTGCTACTCTGCTGCCTTCTCCTTTCTGCGAGAGGGCTGGATACTGGCGCGTGGCTATGTTGTGGGCCTTTGCAGGCAATTGAGGGACCCTCGGCAGCGGCCACTCTGCAGTAGAGTCCCAAAGGCTTCACTGGTCCCTTCTCAGCCTGACCGCCCCTACGGGGTGCCGGTAGAATGCCTCCTCCACCCTTACTGCTTTTTTCATCCTGACACTATACCTCTTCTCTACCCTGAGACGCTGGTCTGGGGCCCCTTCCCTGTGAATCCTCCTCAACACTCCACGTCCAGTCTCAAGACATCTTAAGGTAAGAACATGGAACTTAGTCTCTACATCTCTACTGTTTTTGTGCCCTTTCCACTCGCTGTCCACTTTCCAGCAATTACTTAGTGGTCCACCTTCATGAGGGGCTTCACCCGTGGGGTCCCAAATATCTGGCCACTTTCCTTTTACACCAGTGCTATTACAAACCATCAGGCAAGATCCTGGAGAAGAGACAACATTTTTCGGACTCACTTTGCCTTAAGGAAGTAGCCTTATCAGAAGCCTTTTGAGGCTTCCAATATCACAGTGCCCTGCCACACCCTTTCTCGGGCTCTGTGTGCCTTCCCTACAGACCTTAGACATGTACTCCCTCCTTAAACATCTTTATATGGAATGCCACAGCTACATTGACTGTGACACCAATTTTAAAGACACTCAGAGTCAGGTCAGATGTCCCATTATTGGCCACTGCCTTTATCGGCCCACAGGTCATCAGAGATCCAGAAAGGGACTCACATGGAGTTAGGTAGGTGCCCAAGACCAGCCCTCACGCGCCTACACTCCCCTGAATTACATCCTGAAAGATTTAACCCCCAGACTCCGATAAAGTGGTACCTTGTCTTCTTTTGTCCGAGGTTTTAACCTCAATACATGCTAGAAGATGGGGAAACCTGGCCTCCAAAGGGAAGTATTAGCTCTAATACTAGCATACAACTAGATTTGTTTTACAGATGGGAAGGCAAATGGTCAGAAGTTCCCAATGTTCAGGCTTTTTTTCTGCTCTGAGGGACAACCCAGACCTTTACAAAATATTGTCAAGTTGATTCAGCTCTTTTGGCTGTGGTTTCTTGTTTCCTTCCAAAGGAGGCCCATTCAAAGGAACCTCCAGCAAGATCTCTTTCCCCAAAGGAGGCCCCCACAGAAGGAACCCAGTACTCCATCCCTTTCTCAGTCTCCTGAGACACCTCCCCCTTACTCTGCTGGTGGCATTCCTGTAGGGACCACCTACAGTGGGAATCACTGTAAGGAAGATGACCTGAGTCCACATGTGCTAACATTCTAAATAAGTTTACTTAAAATCATGTTATCTCTGTTACAAAATTTGTCAAAAAATGGCTTGTATAATTGACTTTGAGACCTCATAGAGTTAAGAACTAATAAAAAGTCACTCAAATAAGGTTTTAAGTAAAACTTTTCAGTAATGATAGTATATTGGGGATATTTAGATATGTTTTCTCAACATCTGTTGATAACTTAAGATTTTAGTTTTGCTAAGTTCACCTATTTCTAGCTCCTTGTCACAAGAATGGTCAAAGATGGATTTATATCTGTTAATAAATATATCTTACGTTTTAACACAAGTTTATGCTTTTTAAGGTTACAAAATATGTTCCTGGGTTTTCCAGTAAAAATAGTAATTGCTTGCTTTTGGTTGTCAATAAAAATTAATATTTTAGGTTATGGATTCTAATTAGTATGAAAGGAAATGATGTGTGGTTTCAAGGAAGATATAAGGTGCGGGGGACCAGCCTCCGCAGACCAGGGTTTCCCTCAGGTGGAGAGGGCGTCAGCGAGGGAGGAAAATAAGGGAGACAGTGGAGACACCAGGGAGTTAAAGAGAAAAGGAAAAAAAGTGTCACACTTTATTGCCAGAGCATGTTCATTTTATAGGGATACTTGACCATTGTCTCAATCACATGAGTTTGGTGGTTTCTAGTTTCCAGGATTTACTCAGTCTTTACTTATCTCTACATATGGCCTAAAGAGTGGTTACCACGACTACCTAGCCATTATCCCAAATTCCAGCAGCTAGACTCACAGGGCTATACTAAAAGGACTAGGAGTGGCTGTGCTTAGGGTAAAACCATCTAAAATCTATTCCTATGTAAATATAATACTTAACATCTTCTGTCCTAGGAGGGCTACATCTGTTTCTCAGTCAAAGCTTCAGTATTTGTTAAAGAATTTAAACAAAGTTGTTAATTAACATACCCTATGGTCAGGGAGGAGCTGCCTCTTACTGGAACTCTCATGGCCTGAAGACCTTTAATCTTCAAGGAGACCATTCATAGCTAACCAGGCCACAGGCAGGCTTCTGAGGCCTATGTTGTCAGAGGTCTGTGCCTCAGTTTCCAAGGGGTTTGAGTCCCCAATATCTCAGTTCAGGGGTCCCCCATGGAACTACCGCCTGGCTTGGGTTGTCTCCCCTCTTTTAGGAGATCTTACCCGTCTTTGGCTGCGTAGTTAGCTCATTGGGATATCACAGGAACTTGCCACAAATGCAGTGAATATATTGTCTCCTATAGGAAAGGCACATGGGTTCATAGAGGCAGGAGATATTACATGACCAACCATAAGGCAGCACTCCAAACATCCAGTGCTGAGCAGGGCAATGTGGCCTTGTCAGATGTCGGCTCCCGGCAATAAGGTATGAAAATACATTTTTTTTTTTTTTTTAAGGAACTGAAAGAAAGTAGTTTGTCCTAAAGATGGTTATTTCTGAAAGAATGAGAAGGTTTGTGAAAAGTTGTGAGAGTTTCGTGTATGGTTAAGCTACATACAACCACTCAGGTAGATTGGAATATCAAAAGTAAGCTAATAGAGTTAAATGTTTCCTTTCTCTGTCTCTCTCTGCTAAACAGGACAAATTTCTTAGCTGTTTCATATTGTCTCACAATCAGATTCCTGGTTTCCAGAAAAAAACTAAAATCTCCACAATAGTAACAACTAAGATTTACTAATAGTTATGTAAACTTTTGTGTTTTGGGACTGCTGGAGTTCATGTGTCCTCCTCAGCCTCAGAGTATAGGCCAACGTAAAGAAACGTATTCTCCTTAACCTGATAGGGTCATAATGGTTGGTCCTGGCCCACTGCTTACATCATAAAAGAAGGCCAGGAATTTGTTTAAACGTCTTTAACAACCAAGACAGAAAAACAAGGAATAAAGCAACAGTGAGACCAGAGGATGAGACCAAAGACAAAGCCAGACTTTTGGCTACAGTTATAAACAACTAAGGGCTAAAGCCACCTCAGGGCACCCCAAAAGCCCCAGGAGAGGAAATGCCAAATAAAGGAGGCTGCTTTGGGGATGTGGAAGCCCAGACCACAGGAACATGGAATGTCCTAATAATCCTCCATAGCAGCCATGCCCCCTGTGCAGTACAGGGCACTGGAGGAGAGATTGTGACCTGCTCTGAAGGGAGCAGAGAACAACTTCCCTCCCCACCAATAGCTGTGATCACTGTTGGGCCTAACAAACCCTCCCAGTGGCCTCCAAGCTGTTCTCATCACAGGGGCTGCGGGTGACCCTGACATGGCAGGCAAACCTGTTCATTTATAGAAGCCATTTATTCCATCTCAACTGCTCACTCTGGCCCTTTTTTCCTCTAAAAACTGCTCAGTTGTAAAGATAAAAAAGCCCCCCGATTTGGGCTCATTTTATTCAGCATGTTCCTTACCATTGGTCTATATACCTTGGGGAAAATGTAAAATAAATCAAACTTTAAAAGAACTCTGGAAAAGTTTTATTAAAGCTAGACTGTCCATTGCTTTAGATTTTAACCTCAATTCTGTTATCGTCTATGCTGTTAGCTTGGGAAAGTTTCAACAGTCACTTAAAAAATCTAGAGTTCTAAAGTTCTAAAGGGAAAAGTAAACACCCCAACGGTTTTAGGACTTCAGAGAGTCGGTACCTGGGTCCACTTCCCTCGAATTAAACTTATTTCATTTAAGTCTCCACAGGACTCCCCCAAAAGGAAGGCTGTCTATCCTACTCCTGTGAGCCATCAGAAAACCTAACTCCTGAAGGGTAAACAAATGTCACCTGAGGTTAAGATCAATGGGCTTCCAGTCCCAACCCTGAAGCCAGTGCTTTCCTTCCCACTGGAAAATCCTTTCATTTATATGTGACAGAGGAAAGGGAATGGCTTTAGGAATTTTGACATGGCCTGGAGGTCCCTCACAGCAGCTGATGTGCTGTTTAGGTGAGGAGCCTGGCCTCACAGCACAGGGCTGGCCAGCTTGCCTCAGAGCCATTACAATAATTACTTTCCTAGTTCTTGAACCCACTAAGCTCACAATGGGACAAGACTTAACAGCTTTCACCCCAGACCACCAAAGTCTTTTTAAAATATTAATACTAGTCATTGGCTTACAGACCGTTGCTTCTTAAGCCAACAAGTTTTACTACAAACTTATGCTGCCAAAACAGATTTACAGAAATACTCCTAGACAACCCAGAGTGGACACTCTTTACTGATGAGAACTCTTTTATGAAAAATGACACACAAAAGGCTGGATATACTGTAGTTACTTTACATAATATCATAAAAATATACAAGACTCCAATCTGGGGCCAGTTCTCAACTGGCTGAGCTGATAGCTCTTACCAAAACACCAGAGCTGCCATCTGATCCTCAAATATAATCAAGGATGTAAAAATTTTAAAGGATTATATTGTTTCAACCTGTCTGATAACTCACAGTTAAAAAAAAGTAAAGTTCAAAATATTCATAACATAGTTTCTAATATCAGACAAAAAAACCAGGATTCTTCAGCCTAGACTTTTTCCTTCCTTACATCCTGGCTTCCCAGTCTAACTGGATTTAGGAAAACATTTCTCATTTTTCTTTTTCGTTTTTATAGGGATTGCCTCATACTACTGCCTCAAATGCATCTCTGCTTACAGACCACCCACTGGCTGGCTACCATGGCCTACAGGACTACAACAACCTCACCTGGATCTGCTCATCTACAGTGGACTGTTAGAACCCCTTTGCACTAGCCCTAACTGTGGATTTATACTTTGTCCCTCCTCAGCAGGAAGTAAGTAGCCAGAGTGAACTTCGCTCCTTTCCCTAACAGCAGTTAGGGTTATGTCATCAGAGGGGGGACTGAGATAGGAAAAGTATAGGTAATCAGGGAAATGGCAACGGTAGAGGGAATCACGGTGAAAACCATAACAAAAGCCGGGAGAAATAATTTTAATAGCTGACTGACAGGTTTAAGTCACAGGACCCCACCAGAAGGACAAACTTGGGAGGGAGAGGAGGAAATAATTTTTCGAAGCCTATAACAAAAAAATCAGAAGTTAAGTTTCACCTCCAAAGGGGCGATTAAGACAGGTTAGTTAACATAACATAAGGCAGTCAGGAACTCCCTAATAGAATCAGCAAAAGATAATGATATCTTCAAAGCCCCAGCCTTGAGATAGCATAATCCTATCAAAAGAGACATAAATTCTGAGGCAAGGAGACAGTTTCGAGAAAACGCCTCCTCAGGGCTAGGCAACAATGTAAATCTGATATTAGTGCCAAGAGGCCCCCCTCCCCAGACATACAAAAGGTATAAAAAACAAAGTTTTTGGGCCAGCCGAGTGGCGTGGTGGAGCCAGCGGCCCCGGTTTGGTCCCACATATGAGGGCCAGTGACACTGTCCTCAAAAACAAACAAACAAACAAACAAAAAAACCCAAACAAAAAACAAAGTTTTTGCCCTAACTAGTGGGTGACCCAGTCGGAACCCCCTCTCATTTTGAGAACTGTTACTTTCTATTCTAATAAACTATCCTCTGCTGTAAACTTTAAATTAAAAAAAATCCCCCTGCTTCTTGATTGCTTTGTAAATCAGTTTCTGAATCCTAAACAATAGAAATCTCCTATTCAGATAACTACTTGAAAGCCTGTGATTTCCTAATATCCCCCAGGCCAGTAAGCTAAATGCCAAACCCATTCTGAGTCCAGACAACTGACTCCACCTGAGTGACGGACTGAATGGCCACAGGGTTCATGAGAGCTAACAGGTTTATTAACTAAAATCTATGTTTCCTCATTCAGGGGCCTTGGGGATACAGGGCTACCCCAGCAAGATTGCCAATCATAACCAAAGAAGCCAGCGCAGTCTTCCAGGCAGAGCTCAAGACCCCTTCCTCTCATCTGAGATCAGCTAGGGTAAGAGTTCCGTGAACCCCCAGTAGGCAGGGACAGCTCTATGCCCCTGCCCAGCAGAAAGCAGATACAGATGAAGAGACAGGAGGTCCCTCAGCTTCCCACAGAGATTTTCTGGGGATCATGTCTCTTAAGGAAAAACTAGGCAGGCAGTTAGAGGCAGGCATTGGGTCTCTGCATTCCTGCATGTCCCACAGAGTGCAACGGCCAAGGGGACCTCCCCTCTCCACCCAAAACTCCCCTTTGTATTGTAATTACCTACCCCTGTGGGGAAAACAAGTGGGTACAAAATACCCAACTAGATCTGACCAGTCACTAGCACCTGCGCAGTACCTTTTGTCAATCACAGGTACCAAACAAGTGGTCCCACACCCAGAGGGGAAAATCCCATTCTGGAGAAAAAGGGATAAAAACTCCAAGTCCTGGGAAGTCTGCCCTCTTTTTTGATCGCTGCCCTTCTTTTGGACCACTTTGCCTCTTCCCTTTTTTTTTTTTTAAAAGATTTAATTGGGGGAGGGGAGCAGCGTTGGGAAACCGGGGAAGGGGAACAGAAAAGTTGCTGTCCTTTTGTTCTTCAGTCAAGTTGTGGAGGACGTTGCTTCACTGGCCCATGTTGGTATCATCGTTGCGCTCTTCTTGGGTGAGGCAGATCAGTCGCTGGCCTCTGGACGGCCGCTCACAGCGGCTCTTGGCAGCTCACGCTGGCTGCCGGCCACTCACTGTAGCCTATGGCAGCCACTGCAGCAGGTGCTGCAGCTATTCCATCCCGGGGAATCACAGCAGCCCAGCTCCAGGTGGAGCTGTTGTTCACCATAACCAGGGCTGCTGGCGTCCCAAGCCACCTTTTAACTAACACGCCATTTCACCGGCCCTCGTCTTCCCTTTTTGACCCCATTCCTCCCTTTGAGCCTTTTAAGCCTCACCTTTGCGCATGGCCCACTCCAAACTCTTTGTAATGTAACTTCTAATAATGGGCCCTTGAGCCATCCTCTACCACTCAGGCCTGCTTTTATTTCTAAATGTACTAACTGTTCTAATAAACTACCTTTATACTGCTTCACTCCGGTATCTCATTCAATTCTTTGCTCAAGTTGCCAAGGACCTGGATTTTGCGATGAGAAGGGCCCACTCTCAGACCACAGCTCTGCCTGTGAAGTAACAGGACCCTCATCTGCTAGCCCTGCCCCCGGCCTCTCTATAGTAAAGAATTGTTAAAGCTTCCCCTTAGACTGACCAGGGATAGACACCCCCTTAACTGCTTGCTACATTCCACAAGTGTTAACTACTTCTTATCTAAACACAAGGCCAGACTGTTTTCCACCAATTAATAGTTGCTTATTTATGGCCCCTCTGAATTTCCTTACTTGCTACATTTTAGTGCTATCACACTGACTTACTACATTACATTTATTGCTGTCAATATAATTAACTACAACACATTTTATGATTTCTGTGACTTGCTTACTGTATTTGTGTAACTTGCCTGCTGTAATTGATACTGTCAAAACTGTCTAAGATTTATGGAAACCATCTGTAAATTGTAATTTGCTTAGCTTGCAATTTCTGTCTATAAAAACCCCTCTTCGAAGCCAGCGGCCCCGGTTCGGTCCCACATATGAGGGCCAGTGACACTGCCCTCAAAAAAAAAAAAAAAAACATTGGGCCGGCCCAGTGGCGCGGCGGTTAAGCGCTGGCTTGGGAAGCCAGTGGCCCTGGTTCGGGTCCCACTTATGAGGGCCAGGGACACTGTCCTCAAAAAAAATAAATAAATAAAAAAAAATAAAAACCCCTCTTCTTTTGTTCAGGGCTGTGAGTTCTATTTGGGGCATGAGCCCGTTCACAGTCGCTGGCTAATAATAAACTCCAAACTTACTTATTAAAGACTGTTTTGGTTTGTCTTGATTGCTGGGTACAACACCTGCATACAACCACGGATTCCCCTCTGCCCAGACCAGCTCCTCTCCAAAGGGAGCTGCAACAGAGGTGCAGAAGAAATGTTGTCGGCCAACTGAGTAGCGCTCCCTCCCCACCCCGCTTCTGCCCCTAGTGAAAAACTTTTCAGTTTTTGTTTCCTATAGAAATGTTACATATAGAAATGTTAGGTCTCCTCCCTAGTTTCTTAGTTCCTTAGCTCCTGGCTTTGATTACTCTTCTAATCAGTTTGTGAATCCTGAACTAAAGATTGCTCCCAGCCTGAATCGTAGAAGTCTCCTATCCCCTGCTTCTTGATTGTTTTATAAGTTAGTTTCTAAATCTTAACAATAGACTGTTCCTACCTCTGCTTCAGATAATTACTTGAAAGCCTGTGACTTTCCAATATCCTCCAGGTCAGTAAACCTAATGATTCTTTCCAAACCCATTCTGGGCCCAGACAACTGACGCCACCTGAGTGACAGGCTGAATGGCCGTAAGGGCTAACAGATTTATTAATTAAAATCTATTTTTACTCAATCAGGGACCTTCAGGATACAGATGACACCACAGAAAGATTGCCAGTCACAACCAAAGAAGCCAGCGTGGTCTTCCAGGCGGATCTCGAGACCCCTTCCTCTCATCTGAGATCAGATAGGGTGAGAATTCCATAAACCCCCAGCAGGAAGTAGATACAGAAGAAAAGACCTCCTGTCCCTCAGCTTCCCATAGAGATTTTATGGGGATCACATCTCTCAAGGGGAAAACTAGGCAGGCAGTTAGAGGCAGGCATTGGGTCTCCGCTTTCCTGCATGTCCCACAGAGTGCGACCACCCAGGGGACCTCCCCTCTCCACCCAAAACTCCCCTTTGTATTGTAATTACTTACTCCTTCGGGGAAAACAAATAGGCACAAAATACCCAACTAGATCAGACCAGTCACTCGCACCTGTGCAGTACCTTTTGTCAATCACAGGTGCCAATCTAGTGATCCCACACCCAAAGGGGAACAGCCCATTCTAGAGAAAAGGGATAAACACTCCAAGTCCTGGGAAGTCCATCCTGCTCTTTTTGACCGCTTCTTTCCTTTTTGAACCCCTTCCTCCTTTTTTTGAGCCTTTTTTGAGCCTCACCTTTGTGTGTAGCCCGCTCCAAACTCTTGGAATGTAATTTCTCTTCTAATAATGGGCCCTTCAGCCATTCTCTACTGCTCGGGCCTACTTCTACTTCTTTGAAATGTACTGTCTTTCCTATTAAACTGAGTTTTCACTGATTTACTCCAGTATCTCGTTCAATTCTTTGCTCGAATAGCTAAGGACCTGGACTTTTGCCGAGAAGGGCCCACTCTCCGACAACAGAAACAGAGGAAACGGAGAGCAAGTCTGGACAAGCAAAGCACATGTTGGGACAGTCAAAGAGGAAAAAGTAGGGTGCTGGCATTTAGCAGCTTCAGAAACCTTTAGTTCATAGACAGTCTCAAAACCTTTCTTACTAACTTCCTGGAGAGAAGAACATCTCTCTGTACCATTTCAGAGGCTTCTATTTGCCAATTGAGGTAAGCTTCCCATTCCATTTTGTTTGACCTTTAAGCCGGCTTTTCGTAATTGTGCACACAAATGTTTAGATGTCGAAAGAGCTCCATTTTGGCCATATTAAGTTGATGTCAATTTTAGATAAATCTTTCCATGCCTGTAAGTACTTGTAAGACTCCTAGGAACTGTACATCTATCTGCAGGAGAATAATAGCTCTGGAGTCTGGGAGCTTGTCGGCCTTTAAGCCTTGATTTCCCATGTTAATTTTCAGTTTTCTTTTGAGATCTGCAGAGTCTGAAGAAATATCTAGTGATATTATGTATGGGTTGAAGTGTGCTACTTATGGGTTGAGCTCCAAGGGGCTGTCACCTCCCGAGTCACTTCAACCTCTTACGTGCCTCGGTTTCTCTCCCAGGCTACAACTGTGAGGACTCAGGGTGCTAGATAACCAGTCTTTATGTGCACGTCTCCGGATGAGTCCAATATTTAATTACAGTTGTGTTAGAATTCCCTATAGGGCCACTGCACGTTTTGAGGAGTTCCCTCAAACACCTCCACAAAGATTCTTAATCACCTAAGAATACCCGAAATTTGAGCTGAAGGGAGTAAATGCCCCTTATCTTCAGAGTTGAACAAGGTCAGACTCTCATTTATCCAGCAAAAAGTTTTGTTCAGACTTGCAGTAAGCAATTCCAATAGAAAAGCCAAAATTAAAACCAGCCACCCATTTTTTTCTCCTCTGCAAGAGATACCTTGTCCTTAACGGGTTGTTATCTCAACCCTGCCACCTCGAGGATTTAAAAACAGCTCAAATAAAGTCAGGGCCTCATACTTTAAAACGGTGAAGTCCAGAATTCCATGAAAAACTTACCAGAGTTCACCTAGTGCAAAGCAGGGAGATGGTGGGGCACAACGGGCCCTTGCTGGTACCTAGCACTGAATCCGGGTCCACAGGGTGTTCCTGGGTGGGCTTCTTTGGAACCCTGCCTGACTATGCCAAATAATGTCAATGAAAAACATCCAGCCTAAGAGAAAACTTATAAGAGTTTACTTGAGCCAAACTGATGACAATTGCCAGGAAGCAAAATCTCAACAGATTGAGAAAATGCTTCGAAAAATGGTCATTTTGCAACTTATTTTATACATTAGAGTCAAAGGAGGGGGTTACTGAAATCCATTCGTTGTAGATTAAGGGGGTAGGAGAAAGCAAAGCAGGGAAATCTCTGGGATTGGCTAAAAGGTAAAATGGAGAGGGCCAGCCGAGTGGCTCAGTTGGTTAAGAGTGCGAGCTGAGCTCTGAGCAACAGCAGTTCAATGCCCAGCCTGAGCTGAGCTGCCACTGAGCTGCCAACAGGTGGCAGAATGGCTCAGCTTAAAAAAAAAAGGTAAAATGGAGAGACATACACTTCTTTTTTTTTTTTTTGAGGGCAGTGTCACTGGCCCTCATATGTGGGATCGAACCGGGGCCGCTGGCTTCCCAAGCCAGCGCTTAACCACCGCGCCACTCGGCCGGCCCGAGACATACACTTCTTATACATTGATGGGTACAGCATAGTTAATAGCATTTTAAAGCTCATTAAGGTAGTATTTGGGGAACAAGGTAACAATGAGGACTTTTGTAGTTTCCTGCTCTGGTGTGGTGAGTTGTGCCCCCTTGGAGTGGGCGGAGGTCTGAAATAGAGATTACTCTGATATTGCAAGGGTATGTTATCTTAGGTGCAAAAAAGATGACAGACAGGCTTAAGGTAAAGATTGACCTTTGTCAAGAAACTTCAGGCCAAGGATGTGACTTCCTGCCAAGGCCCACCTTAGTTAGGAATTTTTACCACTCCATCCTCTGTGGTTATTTTCAGTCTCCTGAGCTTGACAGGCTTAACATGTGGCCCCTTTTCCATTCACGCTTCTAACAGATAGGTAAATGCCACCCTAGAAGAACATCTTCACTAATGAAAGAGAAACTGACCAACAATAAAAACTGGTAGCATCAGAAATGTGCTTCCATGGAAAACAGTGTTCCTTTTAACATCCATAAAATTGCTTAGCAAAAGAATACAATTACAACAAAATCTAAATACCTAACACTGTCCAATTGGCGTTTCCAAATAGTTTTTTTTCTCACACTCTACTGATTTAAAAATAAGAGGTTTAGAAGTCTGTGCGAGTCACGTTCCAAAGTTCAGTGGGGAAACCAAGAGCAAAGCCCAAAGAAGGCCTTCTCTCAACCGCATGTGGGAGGCAGGGTGGTGATGTGGAGACAGTGAGACTCTGGGAGCAGGCAAAACTTGGTTTGAATGGAAGCTGAGACTGGGAAGGTAAATAACTTGCCTAATATCACACAGCCTGTCAGGCACGAAGACAGGATTAAAACTCAGGCATATTTCAAGAGAATTGTGCCAAGGCAGGGAAATGCCAATCTCAAAATGGTTATGTGCAGTTTGATTCCATTTATATAACACTCCTGAAGTAACAAAATGACAGAGACAGGGACAGGTTAGTGGTTGCCAGAGGTTAGAGAGGGAGGTGACTAGAGTTATAAAAAAGGAGCCTGAGAGAGCCTTGTGGGGATGGAACAGCTTTGTATCTTGATTGTGGTGGTGGTTACACAAATCTACATGTGAAGAAATGGGGTAGGGATGGAACTAAATGTGCGCACACGTGCGCCCGCACACACACACACAAATGCATTAAAACTGGTGGACTCTGATAAAGCTTTGTGCATTGTCCCAGTGTCAATTTCCTACTTTCACAGTACTATAAACTATTTCTGCAAGAATGTTACATTGGAGAAACTGGGTGAAGGGTACACAGGATTTCTCCTGTGTTTATGTTTCACAACTGCATGTGAATACTATTATTTCAAACATCTCTGAGGGGAAGCCTAATGTGTTAGCCGTCAAAAGCTAAGGTATTCATCCGCCATTTGTGCCTATACAAAATCTTCTACACACCCTCTCCACATTTTGGTAAGTCCCTGGATTGTGAACTTACCTTCAGCTGTAGAAGCCAGTGCCCACCTTTCCCAGCCTCCCTCCCCACCGCAGTATAGATTTCTGATTTGTGTTCCACCTATGGATGAAGTCAGCATGAGACATCGTTTGAAAGGCAACTGCAAGAGCCTGGGGCACCAGTGTTGCTGGTGTGATGTAGGAAGAGGCAGCCTGATTCTAGGATCGGGTCTTCCTTGTCAAGGTGGTTCTGTGAAGGAGTTTGGATGATGTCCCTAAAAGCCTAATAATATTCCTTCAAAGGACACCATGATCTTTCTAATACTTCTTAATGCTTTCCTTCCAGTAAGGACACTGTGATCTTTCTAATACCTCTTAATAATGTTCTTCCAGTTCAAACTATTGTAACTAGAGCATCGGATACAGGATATAGAAGGTGAAGTCTCAGTCATGAGGACAGAGATGAGCATCATGTCTGGGAGTCAAGGCAAGTTCCAGAATGAAAAAAAGAGCAAGAGAAGCAGGAAGGCAGAAAAATTATCTTTCAAACTACCAATTTTTATTATTTTTTTTGAGGGCAGTGTCACTGGCTTGCATATGTGGGACCCGAACTGGGACCACTGGCTTCCCAAGCCAGCACTTAACCACTGTGCCACTTGGCCAGCTCCCAATTTTATTTTTTTTTAAGATTTTTTTTATTGGGAAATTGGGGGAGTGGAACAGCATTGGGGAATCCTGGAAGGGGAACAGACAAGTTGCTGTCCTTTTGTTCTTCAGTCTAGTTGTGGAGGACTTTGCTTCACTGGCCCATGTTGGTATTATTGCGCTCTTCCTGGCTAAGGTAATCGCTCTCCCGCCATTGGACTGCAACTCATGGAAGCCCACTGCAGCCTATGCCATCGCTGGTGATTCCCCGCAACCCAGCTCCAGGTTGAGCTGTTGTACACCATCTTAGCTGTAGAGGGCACAGCATCACTGGCCCATGTGGGATCCGATCAGGGGCCCTGCTGCTCAGAGCTGGCGTCCCAAGCTAACTCTTAACCAATGTGCCACTTGGCCTGTGTCACGCTTGCGACCAGAGACACGAAAGATGAGACAGAATATGCAATGCAGAGAACGAGGAGGAGGACACACAGCACAGTCTGACCCTGCATCCTCGCTGACTTCAGTCTTTTATTAGAGATAAAAGAGGAACAGGTGGTAGAAAATAACAAGCACACCCCTAAAGCTAGGGGAGAAATGCTTATTCTAAGAGTTGTTTTTTAGCTCAAGAGGAGCAAAATAGTTTCAAGGACTTTGGCTGAGCATGTGCTGTTTTCAGTGTTGCAAGCATCCAACCTCTCACATGCTGGGAGCTGACAGCTCTTCAGTGTCTGACAAGGTCACATTGCCCTGCTCAGCATTGGATGTTTGGAGTGCTGCCTTATGGTTGGTCCTGTAATATCTCCTGCCTCTATGAACCCATGTGCCTTTCCTCCTATAGGAGACAATACACTTACTGCATTTGTGACAAGTTCCTGTGGTACCATGATGATAGCTGGTTGTGTAACTCAACGACTGGGCAAGATTTCCTAAAGAGAAGTAAACTCCCTAAAACTGGCTACAACCTGAGGGGACCCCTGAACTGAGATATTGGGGCCTCAAGACCCTTGGAAACTGAGGCACAGACCTCTGGTCACATAGGCCAAAAAGCCTGCCTGTGAGAAGTTGATGCACTTGCCTAAGGGCCCTACTGTGTTTAAACCAATCTTTTTTTTTTTTTTTTTTTTTTTTTTTTTTTTTTAAGGGCGGTGTCACTGGCCCTCATATGTGGGACCGAACCGGGGCCGCTGGCTTCCGAGGCCAGCGCTTAACCACCGCGCCACTCGGTCGAAGGGCCCTACTGTGAATAGTCTCCTTGAAGATTAAGTCTTCAGGCCAGGGCCGGCTGAGTGGCGTGGTGGTTAAGCGCTGGCCTAGGAAGCCAGCGGCCCCGGTTCAGTCCCACATATGAGGGCCAGTGATACTGTTGTCGGAGAGTGGGCCTTTCTCGGCGCAGAGTCCAGGTCCTTGGCAACTCGAGCAAAGAATTGAACGAGATACCAGAGTAAAGCAGTAAAATAAGTAGTTTATTAGAAAAGACAGTACATCCAGACTAGAGGATGGCCTAAGGGCCCATTACCAAAGAGTGTGGAGGGGGCATATGCAAAGGTGAGGCTTAAAGGGAAGAAGCAGCAACAGAAGTGGCAGTAGCAGCCGCGCGCTTCCCTCCCAGGACTTGGGGTTTTTATCCTTTTTCTCCAGGATGGGCTGTTCTTCCTGGGCATAGGACCACTTGATTGGCCCCTGTGATTAACAAGAGGTACTGTGTAGGTGTGAGTGACTGGTCTGATCTAGTTGGAAATTTTGCGCCCATTTGCTTTTCCCGCAGGGGTAGGTAATTACAATACAAAGGGAGTTTTGGGTGGAGAGGGGATGTCCCCAGGTGGTCACACTGTGGGACGTGCAGGAATGCAGAGACCCAATGCCTGCCTCTAACTACCTGCCTAGGTTTTCCTTGAGAGACGTGATCCCCGTAAAATCTCTATGGGAAGCTGAGGGACAGGAGGTCTCTTCTTCTGTATCTGCTTCCTGCTGTGCAGGGGCGTAGAGCTGTCCTTACCTATTGGGGTTACCTATTGGGGTTCACGGAACTCTCGCCCTAGCTGATCTCAGATGAGAGGAAGGGGTCTCAAGCTCCACCTGGAAGACCGTGTTGGCTTCTTGTTTGTTGAGGTATCCCCTGTATCCTCAAGGCTCCTGAATGAGGACAAAAATATAAATCTGTTAGTTCTTATGAAACTTGTGGCTATTCAGTCCATCACTCAAGTGGTGTCAGTTGTCCGGACACAGAATGGGTTTGACATTTAGCTTCCTTGCCTGGGGGATATTAGGAAGTCTCTGGCTTTCAAATAGTTATCTGAAGCAGGGCTAGGAGATTTCTATTGTTTCAGATTCAGGAACTAATTTACAAAGCAATTAAGAAGCAAGGGGGATCTTCTGTCAGAAAAGCAATCAAGGCCCAAGAGCCAAGAAACTAAAGAACTAGGGAGGAGACTTAACATTTTTATACTTAACATTTCTATAGAAAAGAAAACATTAAAGTTTCTCAGTGGTGGGGGTTGGTGCTGCTTAGTTGGCGGGCAACAATACTACCCTCAAAAAAAAAAAACAAGTCTTCAGGCCATGAGAGTTCCCGGTAAGAGGCAACTTACTGACCATGGGGTATGTTAATTAACAGCCTTGTTTGAATTCTTTGCCTAGTGCATTGTTGTGGCAACAGATACTGAAGCTTTGACTGAGAAACAGATGCTACCCTCTATTGTAAATATGTAGCCCTCCATAGGACAAAAGATGTTTAAGACTCCCTTTAGCTACTAAGTATTGTATTTACATAGGAATAGATTTTAGATGCTTTTACCCTAAACACAGTCACTCCTAGTCTATTAGTAATAGTTCAAGTATAGGCTCTGTGAGTCTAGCTGCTGGAATTTGTGATAATGGCTAGGTAGTCATGGTAACCACTCTTTAGGTGATATATAGAGATAAGCAAATCCTTAACATAGAATAGGCCAGTGTACCCTGGAGAGAACAATTACAGGGAAGTAAAGAGTGTAAATCCTGGGAAATAGAAACCACCAAACTCATGTGAAATGCTTTGTGATTGAGGTAATGGTCAAATATCCCTATAAAAAGAACATGGTCTGGCAATAAAGTGTGACACTTCTTCTCTGAAACTCCCCTGGTGTCTCCACTGTCTTCCTTCTTTCTTTTTCTTCCCCCTCCAACGCCATCTCCACCTGAGGGAAACCCTGGACTGTGGAGGCTGGTCCCCCGCACTCACAGTTAACCCTTAGTTGACCCAAGCTTTTGCTCAAGGCAGCAACCTTACAATCTTGGTTTTGAGGGCTCATGTGAGGAAATCCCTAACATGTCTCTAGAGGCCAGCCCCTCAAACAACCAATTTTTGGATTAATTGATTTTTCTCTATTGTTTGTCTATTTCCTATTTCATTAATTTTTTACTCCTATCTTAAATATTTTCTTCTTTCTGTTTAAATGAGCTTAATTTTCTGTTTTTTTTTTTTTAGCTTAAGATGGACACTTACCATGGTGATTTTAAACTTTTCCTCTTTTGAAATGTAAGCATTTGTAGTTATCCTTTTCCCTCTAAGCAATGCTTAAGCTTCATCCCACAAATTTTGATGTCTGATTTTCATTATCCTTCAGTTAGAAATACATTCTAATTTCTCTTGTGATTTCTTCTTTGACACGTGCATCATTTAAAGTGTTTGATTTCCAACCATGTGGGAATTTCATTTTTCCTGATGTCTTTCTAATATTGATTTCTATTTTAATGCTGTTATGATCCAAAAACAAACTATGATTTTCATCCTAGTGAACTCATCAAGGATTGTATTTGGATAAACTCATATGCACTTGAAAAGATCATGCATTCTGCTCTTCCTACATGGAGTTTTCCGTTAACATCATTTAGATCAATCTGGTGGACAGTTGTGTAAATCTTCTCAGTTTTTATGATTTCTGCCTACTTTTTCTATTAAATACTGAGGAGGAGTATTAAAATCAGTACTATAACTTTGCATTAGTCCACATCCCCTTACATTTTCATCAATTGTTAAGTTTTGATTTTGAATATTCACAACCCTTTTTATCAGTTACCTATTGCTGTGTAACAGATTACCCCATACTTAGCAGCTTAAAACAATACACATTCATTATCAGGAATCCAGGTGTGGCTTAGCTGGGTGCTTCTGGTTCAGGATGTCTCAGAAATTTGTCATCAAAACATCAGCCTGGCCTGTAGTTGTAATCATGTCAAGGTTCCCAGTTAGCTCCCAAGCTTGCTCCCGTGGCTGTTGGCAGGCCTCAGGTCCTTGATGGCCATGGGCTGCAGCTGTTACTGCTGGGCCTGTCCATAGGGTGCTCATAACATGGCAGCTTTCCTCCCCCACAGGGGACACATAGAGGTTTTTGTATCTTAATCTTGAAGTCAACTCACGTCACTGTTGCCATATTCTGTTCATTTGAAATGTTATTAGATTCAATGCATACTCAACAAAGATGGGGTGTGTGGTTGAAAGAAGGGTGTGAATAACAGAAAGTGGAGATAACTGGAGGCCCTCTGAGAGGTTTCCCAAAGGCACTCGACAAAGAAAGGAACCTCAGATATATATATATATGCTGGATTATTTCATGATATCCATGAAAATGCTAAATGGCCAGTTCTCAAGAGAGTGGAACTTGAGGCAGCTCTGGGGATTGCGGCATGACTTTGTAGATGGCCATATGTAAGCTCTGCTGTTTACATAACTTAAAATTTATCCTCAGTGTCCATATCTCTCAGGAAAGATTTCAGGAGATTCTGATTGGGCCAGCCTGGGATAGACATCCACAGCCAGCCAACTATGTCAGGGAAGCAGATCATGAAGAATAAACCCCTGAGCCAGAGGTCCACCCATGTGGGCATGGGGCAGGGCTTGCGGAGGAGGGTGGGTCATGTGCCAGATGTCATGTGGTGATGCTCACAAGAAGCACCTCCGATGTGAAAAGGCTGGCAGTGATGAGACCTAAGAGTGGGTTAGCTCAGGGGAGGAGGTCTGTGATGAAGACCAGGGGCCTTACGATCCAGGGAAGAGCACCTGTAGAGACCCTTGTATCACACCCCAGGTCTGTGTGTGGCCCAGGCTCATGCCCCACACATTTCTGCTAACCTCAAAAGTCTCTGTGAACAAGCAATGTCACTTCAGTGTCCTGCCAGGGCCACAGAGGAGCCCGAGAAGGGGTTAGCTCAGAGTCAGACTCAAGTCTTACGGGTTGGACTGTACATGCAACTGTGACCTTGGGAGGCTCTAATTTCTCAGGAGGGCTTGGCCTCTTGAGGGAGCAAGAGTGGATTGTTCTGAGGTCCTGCCAGATGCTGCAAGGCACAGGCATTGTCTGCTGCCACCTTGGGCTAAGTTTGGTTGTTTCAGAGGTTTGGCAAGTACAAAAATTCTCTGGGTGAAATGTTTCCCAGGCTCAGTGATTTAATCTCAGGCCCACCGGCACTGGGGATGGTCTGGGGCCCTTGTTCATCAGATTGAGAGAAGCTCCATCTGGGAGCTGAAGGCCATTATTGCTATTTTTTTTTTAACTTTTTATTATGGAAAATTCCAAGGACACTTAAAAGTAGAGAAACATACCTAAAAGAAGTGAACCCACACACACTGAGAACCCAGCTTCAACAACAGTCAATTCATGACTAATCTTTCATCAGTAACCCTATCCAGGGTCCCCACTGTCCCTGTAGATTATTTTGAAGCAAATCCCATCATCTTTTCATTTATAAATATTTCAATGTGTATTTTTAAAAGATAAAGTTTCTTTTGAAAAATCCGTAATAACCACTATCACACCTAAGATAACTAATAATTCCTTATCAAAAATCTAGCCAGTATTCACATGTTCCCTGTTACTGCTTTTTTAATGTATAAACTCTAAGAATTAGAATTTGGATTCCCCCCAGCTGCTTTTAAAAGAATTCATATTTCACTAGTGACTATTTTCACCAGTAAAATATATTAAATGAGGGCAGGCCGAATGGCTCAGTTGGTAAACAGCTCACTCAAGAGTGCGAGCTCTGGGCCGGCCAAGTGGCGCATTGGTTAAGAGCTGGTTTGGGGATGCCAGCAGCCCAGGTTCGGATCCCACATACGAGGGCCAGTGACACTGCCCTCTACAGCTAAAAACAGCTCCACCTGGAGCTGGGCTGTGCGAGCCCTGGCGACGGTGTAGGCTATAGCCCCTGCTGCTGTGGGCTGCCATAGGCTACAGTGAGTGGCCAGCCAGCATGAGCGGCCGGCAGTCAGCGTGAGCTGCCAATAGCTGTGGTGAGCGACCATCCAGAGGCCGGCGACCAATTTGCCTCATCCAGGAAGAGCTCAATGATGATACCAACATGGGCCAGTGAAGCAACGTCCTCTGCAACTAGACTAAAGAACAAAGAGAAAGCAACTTGTCTGTTCCCCTTCCCCGATTCCCCAGCGCTGTTCCCCTCCCCCAGTTCCCCAATAAAAAAATCTTTAAAAAAAAAAGAGTGCGAGCTCTGAACAACAGGGTTGCTGGTTTGATTCCCGGCCCGAGCTGAGCTACCTGTGAGTTGCTGAGCTGCCTGTGAGCTGCCAACAGGTGGCAAGATGGCTCAACTAAAAAAAAAATGAACAAAATAGTATAAATGATAAAAACTTAAAGTTGTTCTCTACAACTTGATAATTCATGGCAAACTGAAAGCAGTTTCCATCATCTTTTCTCAGGCTGCTGTTTCTTATTTTCAACGAAGTAAAGAAAAGGAATTAAAGGCCGGCCAAGTGGCACGGTGGTTAAGCGCTCCCTTGGGAAGCCAGCGGCCCTGGTTCGGGTCCCACATATGAGGGCCAGTGACTGCCCAAAAAAAAAAAAAAAAAAAAGAAAAGAAGTTAATAGGTCGGCTAAGTGGCTCAGTTGGTTAAGAATTGGCTTAGAGTGCCTGCTCTGAGCAACAGGGCCACTGGTTTGATTCCCACATGGGCCAGTGAACGCTGCGCCCTAGCTGAGCTGTCGCTGAGCTGCCAACAGGTGGCAGTACGGCTCAGCTGGTGTAACAACAAGATTGCCTGTTTGATGGTGGGCTATGCCCACCCGCAATGAAGACTGAACTCAGCACCTTGAGCTGAGCTGCCACCCAGATGGCTCAGAAGATAGAGCATGTGCTCTTAAGAACAAGGCTGCTGGTTCGACTCCCTCATGGAATGATGGCTATGCCCACTAGCAACTAAGATTGAACACAGCACCTTGAGCCACCAGCTGCTGACAGGAAGCCAGATGGCAACTGGTGCCCTCCACAACGAAGACTGAAGAACAACAATTTGGCTGGGCCCCTCCCCCAACTCCCCAACACTGTTCCTCTCCCCCAATTCCCCAATAAAATCTTTTAAAAAAAGAAATAAAAGAGTCCCCCCTCTCTCCTTCCAGACACCGAAAGGGTTCCACTCCCCCCCCCCCCCCCGTCCCTTGAAGTTAGGTGTGTTCCCATCAGATAATTCAGTTGCCATTACGAGATGCCTCCCTCATTCCCCATCCCCTACCCCTGCCAGAATCGTCTTCTCACATTGCTACAGTGACCCAGGTTACCTTATCACCCGGTCCTGGATGGACATGCAGGGGAAGAGAGAAACAAATCTGTTGATTTAGTGACAGAGATTTTGAAGTTGTTTGTTATCACTGCCTAACCTGGCCTCCCTTGACTCATGTAAAGTGCTTAGGATTGAGTAGGTAACTTCCAGGGGGTTCAAGCTAGGCTAATAACATTTTAGTGAGACCCTCTTTGTTTTGGGGGTTTTTTTGTTTGTTTTTTTGAGGGCAGTGTCACTGGCCTTCATATGTGGGACCAAACTGGGGCTGCTGGCTTCTCAAGCCAGCGCTTAACCACCGCACCACTCGGCCGGCCCCTAGTGAGACCCTCTTAAGGGATCATTTGAGTCCCCTCTAATGATGTTACTGAATTTATGTGTGCTATCATTTAGGTAGAGCAGTGGTATTTTAATTCTTTAGCCTTGACATTATTCAATACGTTATTATAATACAACGATAATGCAATAATTTTAAGAGCACTCTGCTAGACATATAAGATATTAAATTAAATGGACTTAAAGATGAAGCAAAAGCTGAAACCCTGGCCTAGGTAGTCATGGCTCTGGCCTGCTGTTATCTTGGATAGGTCCTTCATTAATGGGCCTCAGTTTCCTTTTCTGTTATGATAATCATGATTACAGCAGTGACATTATTGAGCATCTGCCATGTGCTAGGCAGTTCCATGAAACTTAGTTTATTAGGTCCTTACAACTAGCCTTCAGTAGTCATTTTTACTATTTTTTACAACCAGAAACTGTGGAAACTGTGATTTAGGAAGCCTGAGTAATTTGCCAAATAATAGCTGGAAGTGGCGGAGACACTTCCAAAGCCATCCTCGGGCCGGCCGAGTGGCACAGTGGTTAAGTGCTGGCCTTGGAAGCCAGCGGCCCCGGTTCGGTCCCACATATGAGGGCCAGTGACACTGCCCTCTACAGCTAACAACAGCTCCACCTGGAGCTGGGCTGTGCAAGCCCCGGTGATGGTGTGGGCTGCAGCCCCTGCTGCAGGGCTGCCATAGGCTACAGTGAGTGGCCCGCAGCCAGCGTGAGCGGCTGGCAGCCAAGCATGAGCTGCCAATAGCCGCGGTGAGCAACAACAACAAAAAAAAAAAAAAAAAAAAACTTGCCAAAGCCATCCTCAACTAAACATTTAAGGTCCATTTCTTGTTCTAAAATCCTGTGGATTTTGGTATGAGGTTATTCATAACAAGTAAAACCACGTTGTCAAACAATCATAATATTTTCTCCAACAAAAAGAACAGTTCTTTTATTTGCAATCATATTTTCCATTGTGTGAACAGAACACATATTTTATGAAGATCAAGGGCTCTGCTATTTATCTTCCCTGGGCTGTGTATTATCAAAGGGGTTCAAAGCACCAAACCTTCATGATAGAACACACATGCTAACCATAATGCAGACTCTGAAACACAAATATTCCCCTTGAGAACTTGCACAGGTTATTTCTTCAATGACATTTTTCTTTTAAGAGTCATTCAAAGATTTGTTAATTCGTGTTCATGAAGGTATTTTACCAGCCATGTTATGTGGTTTTAAAATACCAAATTTAGCTTGTAGTTAAAATACCAGAAATTAAAATGATGACATTTAGAGAAAGTGGAATTCGCTTTATGGAAAACACTGCCCAGGCACATGTATGTGATAGCTGGGGCACCTTCTTTCAGGCCCCCTTCCAAATGGCCCATTTTTTTTTTAAATTATTTTTTGCAGTTACAGTTGACATTCAGTATTGTTTATATTAATTTCAGGTGTACAGCATAGTGGTGAGACATTTATGTAACTTGTGAAGTGATCTCCCATTAGTCTAGTACCCACGTGGTACTATATGAGGTGTGATAAAAAAATACAGTGAATATATAATTTTAAAAAATTTATTACAGTAAAAGACACATTGCCATTAATGCCCCTCAAAATATTCCTCCTCACTTTGAATGCACTTATGCCATCATTTTTGCCACTTTCTGAAGCTGTTCTGGAAGTCCTCTTTCATGAGTGTCTTTAGTTGTACTGTGATGGCTGCTTCAATGTCCTGAATTGATTCAAAACACTTCCCTTTCATGGTCATTTTGACTTTGGGGAAGAACTGGAAGTCTCACAGTGCTAGATCCAGTGAATAGGTAGACGAGAACATACCGTAATGGTTTCTTTTGTTTGTTTTTTTTAGGTTGTTTTTTTTAAAGATTTTTATTAGGGAATTTGGGGAGGGGAATAGTGTTGGAAAATTGAGAATGGGGACCAGCCAAGTTGTTGTTCTTCAATCTTAGTTGTGGAGGGCTCCAGTTGCCACCTAGCTGCCCATAAGAGTGCATGCTCGGGCCAGCCGAATGGAGCGGTGGTTAAACGCTGGCTTGGGAAGCCAGTGGCCCTGATTCGGGTCCCACATATGAGAGCCAGTGACACTGCCCTCAAAAAAAAAAAAAAGAGTGCATGCTCTATCTACTGAGCCATCTGGGTGGTAGCTCAGTTCAGAGTGCTGAGTTCAGTCTTAGTTGCAGGTGAGCCACCATCCCATGATGGAGTTGAACCCAGCAGCCTTCTTGTTAAGAGTACACACCCTATCCACTGAGCCACCTGGAAAGCAGCCCAGCTCAATGTGCTGAGTTCAGTCTTAGTTGTGGGTGGTCGTAGCCCACCATTGAACAGACAATCTTGTTGTTACACCAGCTGAGCCATACTGCCACCTGCCACCTGTTGGCCGCTCAGCGAAGCTCAGGTCGGGGCGCAGCATCACTGGTTCATGTGGGAATCGAACCGGTAGCCCTGTTGCTCAGAGCTCGCACTCTTTTTTTCTGAGGGGAGTGTCACAGGGGCCGCTGGCTTCCCAAGCCAGCGCTTAACCACCACACCACTCGGCCGGCCCAGAGCTCGCACTCTTAAGTGAACTCTTTTTTTTGTTTTTGTTTTTTTGTTTTTTTTTTAGCTGAGCCATCCTGCCACCTGTTGGCAGCTCAACGGCAACTCAGCTCGGTCTGGCCTCGAACCGCTGTTGCTCAGAGCCCAGCTTGCACTCTTGAGCGAGCTCTTAACCAACTGAGCCATTCGGCCAGCCCTTAAGCGAACTCTGAATCAACTGAGCCACTCAGCTGGCTCAGTAATGTTTTTATTTGACAGAAATTGCTGTACCAGAAGCAATGTGTGACACAGAGCATTGTCATGATGGAGGATGATTTATGGCACACTTTATTTTTTTATTTTTTATATTTTTGAGGGCAGTGTCACTGGCCCTCACATGTGGGACCAAACCGGGGCCACTGGCTTCCCAAGCCAGCACTTAACCACCGCGCCACTCGGCCGGCCCTTATGGCACACTTTAAAACACACCTTCTCTCAACTGTAGCTCACACAGGACTGACTGCACTGAACAAGTTGAAACTTGTCACACACTGTTACTAACGTTGGATGTGCCACTTCCTGATTGAAGATCCTGCCTTTCTATTGGATGGTATTTGGCAGCAGCATTCATTGAATTTTTTTATCACACTTCGTACATAATTATTACAATATTATTGACTAAATTCTCTATGCTGTACTTCATATCCCCATGAGTATTTTGTAACTACCAACTTGTACTTTGTAATCCCTTCACCTTTTTCACCCATCTCTCCAAACCTCCTCCCTTCTGGCAACCATCAGTTTGTTCCCTGTGTCTATGAATCTATTTCTGATTTGTGTGCTTATTTTGTTCTTTAGATTCTACATATAAGTGAGGTCATATTGTATTTGTCTTTCTTATTTCATTTAGCATAATACCTTCTAGGTTCATTCATGTTGTCACAAATGGTAAGATTTCATTCTTTTATTTTTTGAGATTTTTTTGGGGAATTGGGAGAGGGGAACAGCACTGGGGAACCAGGGAAGGGTAACAGACAAGTTGCTGTCCCATTGTTCTTCAGTCTAGTTGTGGAGGACATTGCTTCACTGGCCCATGTTGGTATCATCATTGCACCCTTCTCAGGTGAGGCAGATCGGTTGCTGGCCTCTGCACAGTTGCTCCTGGCGGCTCTTGGCAACTCACACCGGTTGCCAGTCGCTTACGCTAGCTGCCGGCCACGCACTGTAGCCTATGGCAACCCACCGCAGCAGGGGCTGCAGCTATGCTGTCCCTGGTGACTCACAGCAGCCCAGCTCCAGGTGGAGCTGTTGTTCACCATCTTAGTTGTAGAGGGCAGTATCACTGGTCCTCATATATGGGATCTGAACCTGGGCCACTGGCATCCCAAGCCAGCTCTTAACCAATGCGCCACTCTGTCAGCCCTTCATTCTTTTTTATAGCCAAGGAATATTCCATTATATATATGTACTACCTCTTTATCCAAATGTCTTTTGATGGACACTTAGGTTGCTTCCATATCTTGGCTATTGTAAATAGTACTGCAATGAACATAGGGGTGCATGTCTTTCAAATTGGTGTTTTGGATTTCTCTGGATAAATATCCATAAGTGGAATTGCTGGGTTATAAGGTAGCTCTAGTGTTAATTTTTTGAGGAACTTCCATACTGTTTTCCACAGTGGCTGCACCAATTTACAATCCTACCAACATTGCAGGAGGGTTCCCTTTTCTCCACATCCGTGTCAAATGTCCAGTTCTTGATTCCTGATTTAAGGAACTCATTAGGCTTGGCAGAGAGAATTGTTTCTCCTGCCTCATCTTTATCCCAGCAGTGGTCATTATTTTACTGTTGTACATTATTAATGTTTTAATTTTTTTTCATCATTTCTGGTCTCCATCTGAGCATCTTGAATATGTTGGTCCTCACCTTTTCTGACCACTCCTGGCATTTTTACAGTTACGGACAGTTAAATAATAGGAAGAGGTAGAAACATAATGTCCCTTGATGCATTGTTCAAGGTCCTTTTTCACCCTGAATGATTTTCTAAGGCTGCTAATTACCACCCAATCAAGACATTTTCAGCACAATTGAATGATGGTTGAATTAGGTTTCTTTAACAATGGTATTTAGGAACATTCAGAAATTCAGGGCACCTAAAATTCAATTTCAAAGTACTTATTGAGTACTAGAAGACAAAGGTGAGAGAAGTGGGGGGCACAAGAAAAATACTAGAGGCATTTTGTCCTCAAAAACATTATTTCCCTCTTTTTAATGGAAAGAACACCATACCACATGAAACTTCTTAAAAAGTCATAAGAGTAATAATAAGTCTTCTCAGAGAGAAAATATTAGAGAGGTCCTAAAGCTTATTGTGGGAATATGAAATGGCAGGCTGAAATTTTGATTTGTTTCAAACTAGGATGTTTACCACGAAAACATTTCTTAAGAATGCCAGAAAAATTAATACAGATTTGTCAAATCTGTCAGTCAGGTTGGAAGGGAACTATGGAAAAAAACCATAGTTGATTCTAACATCTAAATGCAATATGCTTATTGGTAGAGGTGTACACGTGGTAGCGGTTATGGTCATTGATGAGTACTTAGTTCATGTGAATTTAGAAACTGCAAAGGAATCTAGTTTTCTTAAGGAATATATGAGTGAAGAACTTCAAACAGGATTGTGTCCAGACAGGTAGCAAGCTCAGCCTCCACCTCACAAGCTACTGTCATCATCCTACAGCATGAACCTGTCTGTGGTTTACTTGCCTCACCCGAGGCTATAGCAATATATCTAGTAAGTTGAACCAGGGGCCTGTGAGTTGATTTTATTTTTCTTTTAAAGAATAACACCAGGGCTGGCCGAGTGGCACGGTGGTTAAGCGCTGGTTTGGGAAGCCAGCGGCCCTGGTTTGGGTCCCACATATGAAGGCCAGTGACACTGCCCTCAAAAAAAAAAAAAAAAAAAAGAATAACACCAAGGGAAACCTACCAAGGAATAAGGAACACAGCAGACAAAATGAGCAGATTACTTCGCATAATGAAGAAGATTGTCAATATGCTACCCTTCTCATCCGATTGCTGTGGGCTTCATTCATAGTCTGAACTAGATAAAAGAGAAATAGAACTAAAAACAAAGAAAAATCAGTTGAAGACATTGAAAAGGTTGGATGAAGACAGAAATTGTTAGAACCCAGAGTTGCCTTCATTTAATAATACTCCCTCTACTCTTTTCTACTTTGGTTCAGTCCTTCCTATTGTATTTTGTACATGTCTATCTTATCCACTTGCTGTCTCTATCTTTTGGTTCTATTTATCCATCCATCCCATAAGTGTTACAGAGTGCCTAATATATTCTAGAATCTTGGGATACATCAGTGAACAAAATAGATGAGTGTGAAAGATAAATAATAACAATACCTAATAAATAAGTAAATTACATAATTTATAGAAAATGATAAGTTTTATGGGGAAAAAAGGCAAAATGAGCACAGGGTAAGGAGGCTTGGGTCTTGGGGGTAAGTATATTAAACTGCAGTATTATCAATGATGATCAGAGTATACCTTACCGAGAAGGTTATAGCTGAGCCGAGACTGAAAAGAGGTGAGAAGTGAGCCAGCCAGACAGAGAACTGTGGGAGAAAGCACTTCTGAGAGAGGGAAGGGCTCAGGCATACCTGCTATGTTTGAGGAACAGAACGGTGGTAGTTCAGCTGAAACACACTGAGCCTGGAGGAGTGCAGTGGAAATGGAAGTCAAATGTCACGGGGAACCAGACCTTGAAGAACCATGAGGGCCATCAAGAGACTTGGCTTTTACCCCGAGGTGGGAGCCACTGTGGGAGAGACAAAGGATGTCCTATGTTTTAAATGGATCTCTCTGACTTCTGTGTTGACAAGAGATCATAAACATGCAAATTTATGTCAAATATAAAGTAAAGACCACCAGAGTTAAAAAGAAAAAAAAAAAATCAAAGCTGAGCACATGTACTTGCCAGGCAGGGAAACACACGAGTGAAAAAGTTCACTGAGATGGGAAAAGTCAGGGTTTTTCAATTAATTAATTAATTATTGTTATTATTATTATTATTTTTAATTGGGGGAGGGGAACACTGTTGAAAAATTGGGGAGTAGGACCAGTCAAGTTGTTGTTCGTCAATCTTAGTTGTGGAGGGCACCAGTCACCATCTGGCTGCCCGTCAGCAGCTCGTGGCCTTCAAGCTCAAGATGCTGTGTTACAATCTTAGTTGTGGGTGGGCATAGCCACCATCCCATGCAGGAGTTGAACTGGCAGCCTTGTTGTTAAGAGCGCCATCAGAGCCATCCGGGTGGCAGCTCAGCTCAAGGTGCCAAGTTCAGTCTCAGTTGCGGGCAGGTGTAGCCCACCATCAAACAGACAGTCTTTTTTTTTTTTTTTTTTTTTAAGATTTTATTGGGGAATTGGGAGAGGGGAACAAGGTTGGGGAATTGGAGGAGGGGAACAGACAAGTTGCTGTTCTTTTGTTCTTCAGTCTAGTTGTGGAGGACATCGCTTCACTGGCCCATGTTGATATTGTGATCATTGAGTTCTTTCTGGCTCAGGCAGATCAGTCGCTGGCCTTTGGACGGCTGCTCACAATGGCTCACAGCGGTTTTGCTAATCAAGGATTGAAAAGCAGCTCTCAGGATAAAACAGTGTCAGATAAAAGAAGTCCTTTGTTCACAGGACAGGAACCAGTCTCCAGTTGGGTCTAACAACGGTCTGGCCCAGGGGATCATACAGAATTCACAGGCCTTCATCAGCTTCCGTTGATTTGAACCAGTTGAGGTACAACATAGCATCCCATTTTGGTATTTCCTAGGCAAGTGCTGTAAGTGAAAATTTTTCCTTTTACAGTTAAAAGCAGGAAAACCTGTTAGGAAGCTCTTGCAGAAATCCAGGTAGAAGATGACAGGGCTCATTCCAGCCTGTACCACAGAGGTGGTAAGAAGCAGTTCGGTTCTGGATATATCTGGAGATGAATAAAGAATGACTCCTAGGTCTTTGGCCTGTGCAGCTGGATGGCTGGAGTGGCCCTGGAGATAGGAAAGCTGTGGGTAGAGCAGTTTGGGGAGAAGATTAGGAGTTCATGGGAGTTTAAGATGTCCATTGGATGCCTGAGTGGGGACAGCAATAGAGACAGGTCTGGCTGGTGACATAAACTTGGGGTTTGAAGGAGTGTAAAGTGTCGTTGAATGCCAGGAGACCACGTGCACTCGCCTGTGAAGACAGAACCCTGGTTTCCCTCTCCTGGTACCCAATTTTAATTCACACAGATTTTTATTATAATGAAAATATTCTTGTAAGCCTCCTCCAATATCCTGTAGAATGATGTGGGAATAGAAATCAATGGATGATCTTTGAAGCTCTCATTGTGTCTAATGTGGTGTTTTGAAAAAAGTACTCAATGATAGCTACCTTTCACAATCTCCTACTATGTGCCAGACACTGATGTTTACCAGCATATCTTGCTTAATCTCCCCGAATTTATTAGATGCCATTTTACAGATAAGGAACTGAGGCCAGAAAAATTGAGTAATTTCCCTAATGTCATACGGATAGCTAACAAAGACAGAACTGGGGATTAAGCCCAAATTTATGAGTCCCTCTTAACTGGGCTTGCAATAGTTTAGTAATGTGGGTAAAGAGCAAAGCCAGTAGAAGTTGAGGAGTCCCAACAGCTTGTAATTCCTGGCATAGATCAATTTCATGCAATAGTCTTCAAACTTGAGCACGTATCTGAATCACCTTGCAGGCTTGTTAAATCACAGATTGCTGGACTCAACCCCGAATTTCTGATTCCACAGACCTGGGATGTGGCCACCAATCTGCAGCTCTATCAAGTTCCCAGGTGGTACTGACGCTGCTGGTCTGAGGACACTGAAAGCCACTGGGTTGGTGGATTTTCCCTGACTCTGCTGGCAAAATAGACTGCCTCCACCTGCCTAATGCCCAGCTCTAATTCCCAAAAGGGGAAAAGGGAGGTCCATAGCCAGAACTTCGGAAGGGTCCTTGGGGATACTTCCCTCTGTTTTGACTAACAGCTTGCTCCTTCCCCAGGCACAAGGCTGTTGGGGGAGAAGAAATGAAGGGGTGATGGTGGCTCAATTCCAGGTATTCTCCAACACACAGTTTACCAACTTGTCTAGTAGGAGTCCTTCTTCTTTTATTATCCTCCCAGCAGTCTCACTGTCTTTTCCTGGGAACAAATTTATCATCATCCCTCCAGTTCCCAGTGTCTATAAGGCACAGAGGAGGTTCAGGTATAATGGGCCCTACAAGCTTACACAACTACTGAGGGAGCCCTTTAAGAACAAGAATACAAGCTTATTTTTACATGATGAGTACAGGGCCTTTGAAGGAACTTGTGCAAGAGAGGTGCCATATAGCTGAAGCTTCATTTGCTTCATGGGAAATCGGCCTCTGATCAAACATGTCTGTTTATGTCTGAACTCCAATTATAGCCATATGCAAATTATTTTCCACAGGTCTCCTGAGCCTCAGGCTAATCAGAGGGCATGGCTGATTTCTGATTAAAAGAACCTGAGCATTTCCTGGCTGGAAAGGCTTGTCTGCCCTGAACCTGGAATGGCGAAGGGCTGCTGACTCTTGGAGCCGCACCTCGGAATGTGAGCTTGACCCAGCTAAGGCACTTTATCCAGCTAAGGCACTCAGGCCCTTACTGCTTTAGGCAGCTCTTTGCCTTTCCTGGCCTAGGCCTACACAAATAGGGAAAAGCCAACTTAGAGATAATAATTATTACTATTTCATTACATCAAGAATAAAATTTGAGTACTCAATTTTAACACTATTATTCACAAAAATGAAACTACTTTTCAAAGTCATTAGGTAAGTCCATTAAAAAATTAATTAATTGGGCCAGCCGAGTGGCGCATTGGTTAAGAGCTGGTTTTGGGATGCCAGTGGCCCTGGTTCGGATCCCACATATGAGGGCCAGTGACACAGCCCTCTACAGCTAACAACAGCTTCACCTGGAGCTGGGCTATGCGAGCCCCGGTGATGGTGTGGGCTGCAGCCCCTGCTGCAGTGGGCTGCCATAGGCTACAGTGAGTGGCCAGCAGCCAGCGTGAGCGGCTGGCAGCCAGCGTGAGCTCCCAATAGCCGCGGTGAGCGACCATCCAGAGGCCTGCGACCAATCTGCCTCATCCGGGAAGAGTGCAATGATGATGCCAACATGGGCCAGTGAAGCAGTGTCCTCCATAACTAGACTGAAGAACAAAAAAACAGCAACTTGTCTGTTCCCCTCCCCCAATTCCCCAATAAAATCTTTAAAAAAAATTAATTTATAAATAAAATAAGGGCTTGCTTGACAAAAACTACTGCCTAAGGTAGCACTTGGTGTTCCTTTTGTTAAGTTTTTCGGTTAATCTTATCTTCCTTTGTACTTTGTTCTAAGCCATATTAGAGGCGGGCTTAGGCTTAAAAATACATAGATTCACTCAACAAATACTGTTAAGCCTAAGTAAATGGCTCTGGAGCTAGGGGAAATTATTAATAGTGTTAGGAGTTTAGGGGAAGTTTCTAAGATGAGTGAAGAGCTCCCTCAAGGAGCTTAAATTAAGCTTTGCAGAGAAGAGCCAGGCAGACCAAGAAACTCAACTTAAGGGGGAAAGGACATCTAAGAAGCGTGAGATGGCTTCGTGACAGAGACAACGTTTGATTTGGGCTTTGAGGGAAATATGTGAACTAAACGCCTTAAGACTCTTTACAAGGCAGAGGAAGCCAGCAGGGCCACTGGACACTCTTCTAGAGAACAATTTGCTTTTTTCCTCTAGGGTCATTGCTGCTTTATACACAGAGAGCAGAATGGCCACAATCCAAGGGCAAGAGGATTCCAGGAAGCACTCCTGAGTAGTGACGTAAAGATGAACAGAGCCAAGTATTCGTCCTCCAGGACGCGCCACGGGGACCTGAATGAGGTCCCCTCCAAGCGGCTGAGAGGCGGAGGTGCAACCCAGAGCTCGGATTTTCCAAGGCGAGCCTCGGAGCCACGACGCGCACGCAGCCCTCTGAAAGGATCTCACATAGCAGTGCGGCAGGCGCAGGTACCCGCGTCAGAGTAGGGGCGGGACCTCCCCAACGCCCCGCAACCCCAGCCCCGCCCACGCGCCACGGCGGCTGTGCGGCGAGGCTCCTGGTCTCCACGTGATCGCCGTCACTGCCTCGGCGAAGCGTGTGCCGCCATCATAAGTCCTGGCGGCCCGGCCGGGCTGCCTCTCTCCTCCTGCCTGCGGGGCAGCGGTGACGAGTTAGGGTTGTACTGCCTCGTCCCGCCTGGCGGGTGGAGCAGTGAGCCTCCCAGAGCCGGTCGAGTGGTTCAGACCCACCGCGTCAGGGGTGGACAGCTGAGCTACCAGCACCGGGAGGGGCTGGGGGAGGCGGTGCCCAGTGCCGCGCCCCGCCCCTCGCAGGCCAGCGCCGGGAGCCGGTGGTTCTTGCCAGTTTCCAGTATGGCTGCCCGCCGTGTTTGACCCGCGGCCTCTCCGCTTCGACTCCTAGCAGGCGATGCTGAGGCCGCGGGGGTGACTGACACTTTCGCCCACTCGCACGCACAGACCCAGACCCACGCCCGGAGCCCGAGTCCTGGGCCCGCCGTCACTCTCGCCCCGGCACCGCCGCCCCAGCCCGGACCACGGCTCCCGCGCCGCCGCCTCGCCGAGAAGGGCCGCGCCGGACTTTAGAGCGCGGCGGCCCCGGCCGGCAAGGATGGGGAAGCGGGCGGGAGGAGCAGCTGAAGCCGCCGCCGCCTCCACGTCCGCCGGGACCGGTGTGGAGCCTGCGGCGGGCCGCGGCGGGGGGCCGCGGAGCGCAGCCACGGGCCTCTTGGGAGCGCTGCACCTGGTGATGACACTCGTCGTGGCCGCGGCGCGGGCCGAGAAGGAAGGTAGGTGTCACCGGCCGGCATTTTCCCGGCCCGGCCTCGCGCTGTCACCGCGTCCTCGAGGAGGCCGCTGCCGGGCTGCGACCGGGCGGCAGGGCCGCGGCGCGGGGCCCCCTCCGGCCGAAGTTGCCGGATCGAGCCTGGTCCCGAGCCGCGAACTTGTCGTTTAGATGCTAACTCGCAGCGTTGGCCTCACGGACTTGCTCTTATTGTTCGTGATTCCTTCCCCTGTCCTCCCCCTTGTCTACTGTCACTGCCATTTCAGAACTTCCTGACTTCTTGGATATTCTTGTCACTTGGCCCATTCTGGGTGGGGTGGCGGGGTGGGGGCATATTTTTAGACTTGGCTGTTAATGGACAAATTTTGGGACAACTCCCCCCCTCCCCCCCGTTTGAGGTTTTAATAACGGTGTGCAAACAGAGCTCACTTTAAAATGTCGTGGTAAAAATAGCGAGACTGGTGGAAGGGTCAAAACACAGCTTACAACATTTTACTTTGAATTTGTTCAAACTTTTCTTGGAGAGGAATCTTGTTTCTTCAGCTTCCTTCTCCAATATCTCTTTCCAGTGTTAATGGTTGTTTAGCTAACAATTTTCTCTATGTAGATATATAATACAGTTCTATTTCGCCATCCAGTAAGTTGTTGAAAGTCTGTTTACGTTTTTTTCTTTTTATTTTAAGATATTAATTGGGTGTCGTGGTCATCAATGTGAAAGACTTTAAAAACAAATGTCAAGTTTCTAGTTGCAAACCTTTGTTTATAATTTACAGTTAAGGGCTGGCCCCTATTTTAAAAACTCATTAGTATTATATGACTGTAAATCGGTACTTTTACAAGGTTAAACATTATTTTGTAACCTAGAAGACCAAATCTGTCATTTGTTGGCTCTACCTGTTTTTGAGCTTAGGGAAATGAACCACAGAGCCTTTGTGAAGAAATCACTAAATGTGAATGGTTTTTAAAAACCTAAGCAAAACTTCTGAGTTTAGCTTTCGTTTCACATTAAACTGCCACTGCAAGAAAATAATTTCTTGCCACAGTAAACTTTAGGGTTCATGTTTCACTTTATGACTGAAGTCACTTGCTTTTTATTGTCACTCAAAGCACCAGCAAAAGCAAACTAATTTAATGTTAAAGGGCAAATATGCTTCAGTTTACTGTTCATTTTTGTTCAAAACATTACATTCCCTCTTGTCACTCTCTAAGCAACTTTAGTCTGGGTTAACATAGGTGGAAATTATTCAAAGAATTGCCATCTATAGAGTCAGGGTGATTTCCAGAATAAAATACTGCTGCTTTAGGGCCAGTCAGGCCTGGGGTTGTCGTAGTTCATCATTGGTTACACATCTGCAGTTAGTTGATTATGCCTGTGTGTTCATGGTCCCAGCACAGCCTGGCATGTCTCTGGTGTCTGGTGAATCTAAAATAGTACGGTAATGTAATGGGCATGTCCCCTGGGGTTTAAAATACTCCTCTGCAGGTACTGCAGCCTTGCTTTTCTTTTCCTTGTTTACCTTGCACAGTGCCATGTACAGTGCTAGGCATTTAACATTGTGTGAATGGTTTCTTCATGGGCCATTATTAGCACAGGGAAATAAAAGAATGATTGAGTCTAGTAAACATGAAATTTGTACTATTATCCTGCTGTGTATTTTTCCAAGAGCCATTTTATATGCTGTTTCTCTGTGTGTAGTTCAGTAAACAAATCCCTGTTTGGAGAAATGTCAGCCTAAATTATATTTGCTAATTTCCCATTTGTATAGCTTATAAGTTTTTGTGCACCTCTCCTAGTACCCATAAATGTCAGGATCAGGTGAGGAGAATACCTGCCAGGGTGTAAAGTATGAAAAGATGTGGTGTAATCAGCCATTGGTCCTGGTAGAATCAGACATTTTGTGTCTGAACAATATGAGGGCACAAACGAGCTGTTCAGATACTGATGGTGATTATATTAATAAAGAACACAGGCCTCTCTGCCCATCATGAACTCACCTTGTTCAAATGAAATATTCCCGAAGGTAGTTCCACAAATGCCTGTGCTTTCCACCTTCCTGCTGACCTAGTATTGTTTTTGTTTAAGAGGAGAAATGAGATTGATTTTCTTACATGATTGTGAAACCACGAGTTTGGCATCTGATGGGGCACAAACATATTTGTCCCAAAAGGATGCTGTTGAGTTTTTTCACCAAGTCTGGGCAGATTTCTGAAGGTGGCTGAGTTCAGTTTGTCTGTTGACCCCCTGGGGATTTTTCTGTACTTTTTTTTTTTTTGAGGGCAGTGTTACTGGCCCTCATATGTGGGACCCAAACCGGGGCCGCTGGCATCCCAAGCCAGCTCTTAACCACTGCACCACTCGGCCGGCCCCTGTACTTGCTTTTGAGTACTATCAACAAGTTTACTTTTTCAAAGTTAAGATTTACCTGCAATTGTAATGATGTTTCTCTGGGTATTTTGTATGTTTGTATATTTTTTTCCTCCACTGCGGCGGAATTTCACTAAAACAATCTTCAAAACAAAATAAAACTTGTTTTCTGCTGAAGAAAACCAACAGAAATACTAAGATTACCTAGTGCAGTTTTTCGTGTATGGACTAGATGTTAATTTTCTTAAGCCAGAAGCACAAGCCATTTGTTGAATTAACATCCTATATGTCTAACATTCCTTTATTGTAACATCCAAGTTCACTGATCTGTGGAGATGTGTTATCATTGGTCTAGAGAAAAGGGACCTTTGAGAATGTTTTGGCTGTGCCCTATAGTTTGTAAGGACTTTGAAAAAGTTGCCAAGGGTTGAAGTTACTATAATTACTACAAATAACTTACTTATTCCGGATTGGTGTCAAGCTTTTTCTTGAAGCTAATATCTAGATATTGAGGACATTGAGAGGAGAGAGAGAGAGAGAGAGAGAGAGAGAGAGAGTGTGTGTGTGTGTGTGTGTGTGTGTGTGTGTGTGGTGTGTGTGTGTGTTTAGTGAAATGTATTAAAAATATATAGTGAAAATATGTGTAATCTTACATGTATAAATTTCAGTAGTATTTTGATTTATGAATCAGCTCATTATGACCAGCAAATAAGAACTTTTAAAAAAAGCATCACATGTCATGTAATACAGTTTTCATTGTGAAATGGGTTTATGGAACCCATTGTTTTTTCTTTATTTTAAATAAAAAGATACATTTTATATATCTAGTGAATATAAACTTGGATAAATTTTCAGGAATATTGTTGTTGTAGTCTGTGACAATTTAAATTTCAGTGTCACACATATTGTTGAAACCGGAGGCCAACCCAGTCTGGGGCTGGTGTTTCCTGCGCCGCTCAACCAATAGACTGACACAGGAGTTGGGTCAAAGAATAAGCATTTATTATCAGAGCACTGGGTGATCTGGGGTTAACACCTCTCAAAACTGCCTTCCCATTCTCAGACCAGCTGGGGGTAACCTGGGCATAACCTGTGTGTTCCTCCAGAGGCTCTGGGACCAGTTCTGGGGGTCTGGTGGAGCCTTCCCTCTGGCAATGTGATTCTTTGGTGGAACCAGCAACCTGGGAACAATGATGGGAGAAGCCTGGTAGACCATTGAGATTGTGATCAGTAAGCCTAAGGGTATTAATTATAAGTTTCAGGGTAAATTTCTAAAACAGGGAACTGGGTGGGACAGGAGACATTTCAAGCTCTAGCCCAGGGGGATGATTTATAGGTAAACTATAGGTAGGCCAAGGAAAGTTAAGGCCAGGGACATGGAGAGGCCTCTACTGTGGAGATCTCAACCAGGCCCTGTTTCAGTATCATTAATTGGTTGTTAATGGTAGGGCAAAGGTGGCCGTCTTTATTAGGACTTTTAAATTTGTTTGCCAGATACTTTAGTTTCATGTACATGTTTTTGTTTTAAGGTGTGTCTATCTGACAAGTGCAGGAGGAGGCCACAATAGTGTTTTATCTACAAAGCCCATGAACAGAGTGCTCAGGAGTAAAGGCCAGAAGAAAGAGATCAGAACCTCATTTGATTAGGTGATTTGCCCTGGGATGATAGAATTGATTTGGAATGGTATTTTTTTCTAATCAGTTATTACTGTATATAAACGCAGAAATATTTTTTAAAGTGATTTTATTTTATTTTTATTTATTTATTTTTTTTGAGGGCAGTGTCACTGGCCCTCATATGTGGGACCTGAACCGGGGCTGCTGGCTTCCCAAGCCAGCGCTTAACCACCCGCCACTCGGCCAGCCCAAAAGTGATTTTCTTAAGATTGAGATGTTTTAATCCTTTGTATGACTAGGGTGTGGTAAGTAGAATATTACTTCATTAATATGCTTTGCTAATGAACTTTAGTTGCTTTTACTAAAAGTCTTGGAATGCTGTAGTTGGAAAATGTGACCCCTTTCTCTTTCTAATGACTGTTTCCTGCTCTTTATAGTCCTTGGAGGGGGTCCACATAGACACCTGCCAAAAAGATTGGCTTCTGGAAATAGATATAAATCATCCAATTTTCTAAAGTAGTAATAACACTGCTCTTGGGAGAATGAAGTCACTGCTGAGGGCTTGACTTTTCAGAGGTTCTCCTTGGTCTGACTGTGGTTTCAGCTTGCTGATTGGCCTTGCCTGGCTATGGCAGACCTTTCTGTGGCTGATTTTCCCTTACTGTCTGCTATGAGCAGTCCCGCACTGTTGATAGCTGCTTCTTGGAGCTTTTCTCCCTTGGTTTCTGTGACTTTGTACTTCTTGATTATCGTCCTGCCCTAGTGGTCAGTCACCGTTCTCTAGCTGCTCAGTAGATGTCTTCCTTCATATGCATGTCTAGCCACCAGCACACTCTGCATATGTCCAGAGCAGAATTATCTTGGTCTACCTCTGGTTTCCCAGTTTTTATTAATGTCACGATTATTCTCCCTGCCACATTGGTCTCATTTTTAACCCTTTACCAGGTGGCATCAATGTCTGTCGGTCAGCTGTCCCATAGCCTCCAGCCTGGGGCTCCATAGTGGGCTCTCACTTCAAACTTTCTCTATTTTTGTTCAGTCCTGCAACCACCTCTCTGAGTTTGCATTGTGTTTGTCACTCATCTGTTCATTTTGATGCTTAATCACGTATTGCTGCGTTTAGCTACTTAAATTATTTTTTATTTATTTATTTTTTTAAAATTTTTTTTATTGGGGAATTGGTGGAGGGGAACAGCGTTGGGGAATCGGGGAAGGGGAACAGACAAGTTGCTGTCTTTTTGTTCTTCAGTTTAGTTGCAGAGGATGTTGCTTCACTGTTGGTATTGTCATTGCGCTCTTCCCGGATGAGGCAGATCGGTCGCTGGCCTCTGGATGTCGCTCACCGCGGCTATTGGCAGCTCACGCTGGCTGCCAGCCGCTCACGCTGGCTGCGGGCCACTCACTGTAGCCTGTGGCAGCCCACTGCAGCAGGGGCTGCAGCCCACACCATTACCGGGGCTCGCACAGCCCAGCTCCAGGTGGAGCTGTTGTTAGCTGTAGAGGGCAGTGTCACTGGCCCTCATATGGGATCCGAACCGGGGTCGCTGGCATCCCAAAACCAGCGCTTAACCAATGCGCCACTCGGCTGGCCCAAAATGATCCTTTCTTTCTTTTTTTTTTTTTTTTGAGGGCAGTGTCACTGGCCCTCATATGTGGGACCGAACCGGGACCGCTGGCTTCCCAAGCCAGCGCTTAACCACCGCACCACTCGGCCGGCCCTTACTTAAATTATTTTGTGGGTGTCATTCTTTGCCCAGACTGGATTTTCTATAGGGCAGAGCCTCTGTCAACATCTGCAGTGTGTACATAACAGGCGTTCAGTTTGAAATGAAGATTTGCCTAAAACGACCTTCTCTCCCTTGACAAACTTGAGACCTGGGTGAAGAGTCAAGAGTATAGGTAAGGGCTGGCTGAGTGGCTCGTTGGTTAAGAGTTGGCTTGGGAGAGGGAGCTCTGAGCAGCACAGCCGCTGGTTTGGATCCCACATGGGGGCCATTGACGCTGCGCCCTCTACAGCTAAGATGGCGAACAACAGCTCAACCTGAAGCTGGGCTGCCGTGAGTCGCGGGGGGGGTGGCGTAGGCTGCAGTGGGCTGCCATGAGCTACTATGAGTGGCCGGCAGCCGCTGTGAGTGGCCGTCCAATGGCTGGTGAGTGACTGCCTCCCCCTGGAAGAGTGCAATGATCATACCAACATGGGCCAGTGAAGCAACGCCCTCCGCAGCTAGACTTGACTGAAGAACAAAAGGACAGCAACTTGTCTGTTCTCCTTCCCCGGTTCCCCAACGTTGTTCCCCTCCCCCAATTCCCCAATAAAATATTTAATTAAAAACAAAAAGTACAGGTAAAACTCTAAACTCAGATACAAATGTCATTAGGAATTCTGCTGTCGTAGGACATAGAGTAACACTGCTTTTTTTCGTCCCTACATGTTGCTTTCCCTTGTAATTAAAGTGAGTAATAAACACTTATCTAAACCATCACTGTTGTAACTTTTGGATTTTAAGATTTCAGATTCTCATTGAACTCCAATTTGTAGATCATGAAACAGTCACAGCGAAATTAAGTCATATAGGCAGACCTTAGTGATACTGCAGGTCCGGTTCCAGACCACCACAGTAAAGTCAGTTGTAACCTTTGGGCTGGTGAAGGGTCTGGACTTCAGTTTGTAGAAACCAAATGCCTGTGAAGCACAAGGAGGTGAAGTGCAATAAAAGAAGGTCTTCTGTATTCCCAAGGTAACAGAGTTGATAGGTAGTTGAGCCAGGATTCCATCCCAAGCCACCTGTCCCTGAGTTAAGCTGTGTAACTGAACGAGTCCTGAAGGCTGTGCACCACCAGGAGAAAGAGCAGAACTGCCAGCTGGTGCAAAACCAATGCATTAAGTATTCAGGTGAAGTGCTCTTGTTGCTTTTAATGTCCTGACCATCCAGATCACTTTCCGTGGACTTGTTAACCATTAAAACAATCAGAGGCCATTCTGGGTCGTGCACATGCTGAAAAGGAAGCCAAGGAGCCCAGGCACGATAAACCAGGGAACAGGTACTTGGTACTGGAAGCTGCCAGCTCTACTCTTGATGTTTAGGTACCTGGTATATTGCTCAGGTTAGCTGAGGCCCTGTTGCATTCTGTGAACATGGCTTAGTTCCACATTGGTATGACAAGTTGGTCTAGACGTGTGATACACTCTCATAGACTGGCCCTGCCCTAAAAGGAACTGGAGGTCGTCTGAAGGCTGAAAGTGGCATCAGCTTCTGAAAATCAGACAGAGGTCCAGGCACTCCAGCCATCTGCTTCTAGTGCTTTGTTCTTGCTTACAAGGGTGATTTTGGATTAGGTGGTCATTAGTGTCATCTGTGCTACTAGGGCAGTTTTCTTTCATACTATCTGATTGCTATGGAAAGATTTGCAGAAAGCCATACTTTTTGCTCGATTCATTTTGTTGCATACAACACCTAGGGCAAAGGTCTGAAAAGTGCCTAAGGTCTGAGAGGATCCTTGACATGGTCTGTCATGATAGATTGTCAAACTTACTTTATTTGTTCCTGTGTAATTGTGATTAAAAAAGAAAAAACAAAAAAAACAACAACATAGGGCCGACTGAGTGGCACGTTGGTTAAGAGCTGGCTTGGGACACCAGCGTCCCCGGTTTGGAGCTCACATATGAGGGCCAGTGACACTGCCCTCTACAGCTAACAATGGTGAACAACAGCTTCACCTGGAGCTGGGCTGCTGTAAGTCTCTGGGATGGAGTAGAGTGGGCTGCCATAGGCTACAGTGAGTGGCTGGCAGCCAGCTTGAGTGGCCGGCAGCCAGCGTGAGCTGCCAATAGCCACTGTGAGTGGCCATCCAGAGGCTGGTGGCTGTCCAGAGGCCGGCGACCAATCTGCCTCAGCCGGGAAGAGTGTAATGACGATACCAACATGGGCCAGTGAAGCAATGTCCTCCGCAACTAGACTGAAGAACAAAGGACAGCAACTTGTCTGTTCCCCTTCTCCAATTCCCCAACGCTGTTCCCCTCCCCAAATTCCCCAATAAAAATCTTTAAAATAAATAAATAAATAACAGAAAATTGAGTACCTTAAAACATTTTTAAGTGCATTCAGTAGTGTCAAGTACACTCACATTGTGGAACAGGTCTCCAGAATTTGCATGTTACATAACTTAAACTCTGTACCCATTAAACAGAACCTCCCCGCTTCTCTCTCCCCCAACCCTTGGCAACCACCATTTTACTTTCTGCTTTTATAAATTTGCCTCCTTTGCATACGTCATAGAAGTGGAATCATGTAGGATTTGTCTTTTTGTGACTAGCTTATCTCAATGAGCATAATGTCCTCAAGATTCACACGTGGTGTAGCAGGTGACAGGATTTCTTTCCTTTTTAAGGCCAAGTAATCTATTGTATGTGCAGACCATTTCTCTGTTTTGTTTATCCGCTTATCTATCAGTGGACATTGGGTTTGCCTCCATATTATTGTAAGTAATACTGCTATGAACATGGGTGTGCAAATGTCTCTTCGATATACTGCTTTAATTCTTTTAATTCTTCAATTATATACTCAGAAGTGGGATCATATGGTAGTTCTATTTTTAATTTTTTGAGCAACTGCCATGCTATTTTCCATAGCAGCCGTATCATTAACAGTGCCCAAAGGTTCAGTTTACAATCCCTCTGTGCACAAAGGTTCAGTTTCTCCATATCCTTGCCAACCCTTGTTATTTTGTGTGTGTGTGGGGGGGGTTTAATAGTGTTTTTTAAAATAGTTTTTATAGTGGCCATCCTAATGGATGTGAGGCTTTGTAATAATTAGTGATATTGTGCATTGTTACTTGTGTGTCTTTTTTGGGGGAGGATATCTATTCAACTCCCTTGCCCATTTTTTAACTGGGTCATTTTTGTTGCTGTTGAGTTGTAGTTCTTTATGTATTCTGGATATTAATCACTTATCAGAAATAATTTGCAAATATTTTCTGCCATTCCATAGATTGCCTTTTCATTTTGTTAATTGTTTCTTTTGCTGTGTAGAAGTTTTTAGTTTGACATAGTCCCATTTGTCTATTTTTACTTTTGTTGCCTGTGCTTTTGATGTCATAGCCAAGAAAACATTGCCAAATCCAACATCATGAAGCGTTTCCTCTATGTTTTCTTCTAGGAGTTTTACAGTTTGGGGGTCTTACATTTTGTTCTTCAGTCTATTTGGGTTAATTTTTGTGTATCATATAAGATCTTAGCATGTGAATGTCTTGTTTTCCTACACCATTTGAAGGCTGTCTCTTCCCCATTGAGTGGCCTTGGAACACTTGTATGAAGATCATGTGACTATATATGAGAGTTTATTTCTGGGCTCTCTAGTCCATTCGTTTAGTGTCTGTCTTTATGCCAGTACATACTATTTTGATTACTGTAGCTTTGTGTTATGTTTTGAAATCAGGACATGTGAGACCTCAAAACTTTGTTCTCTTTCAAGATTATTTTGGCTATTTGGGGTCCCTTGAGATTCTAGATGTAGTTTAAGATGGATTTTTTTTTTCTATTTATGCAAAAATGCTGTTGTGGTTTTGATAGGGATTGCATTGAGCCTGTAGACTGCTTTGGGTCGTATAGACATCTTAGTAGTATTAAGTCTTCCAGTCCATAAACACGGGATATCTTTCAATTTATCGTGTCTTCTTTAATTTCTTTCAGCAGTGTTTTGTAGTTTTCAGTGTACAAGTCTTTTACCTCCTTGGTTATTAAATTTTTCCTAGATGTTTTATTCTTTTTAATGCTATTGTAAATCAAACCTGTGTTTTTATTGATTTTAGTCATTTTATGACTAAGAGTTGTGAACATGTAGTTATTTATAAAAGAAAGCTGCCTTGTTTGAAACAAAAAATTCTACGTGAAGTATTTCCTTAGATTACTTGCCTATAAAATGAAATGTATTTTAAGCACTCTTAAATTCTAATTGTGACTATTTTCTAAATCAGTTGTGACTGCAAAATGATATGACAATCTAACTTTGGTTCTTAAGAACTAATTTTTTAATATAGTTATATTAGATTTGGATCAAAGCATGCGCTAGTAAAAAACTCTGCAGTAAAGGTTGATAAGTAGCCTAGCCAAATTTATTGATCAAGATTAATTATCTATTTGCATTCATGATATGACAAGGGTGTCTCTACTTGGAATTTCGATTGGAGGACCTTTGGTGTGGACCACATGTCTCCTTGGGTTTTGGACAGGACCAAGTGTCCTGCAAGAGGCTTTTCTTTTGGGGGAATGATTAAATTGGATGAAGAAGGGAATTACTTATGGTACAAAGGTGCTCTCTAAAACTTGGCTGTATTTATAAAGACCTTTGAGATGTGATGTGGCTTAAGTTTGTCATTCCAAAATTACTTTGTAGAGCAGCGTATAAGAGAGTAAGTGACTGTGCTTTCTAAACTGGGCCACTTGCAAAACTGCTTCTCTGAGTTGTCCTGAGGCTCTTTTGGAGTATTGTTTCTTGGTATGCGAATGGGCCATGGGGTAGTGGTTAGAACTACCAAGAGGTAACTTCTCTTCCAGAGCCAGAGCAGCAGCAGTGTCCCCATGTTGGGGACTTATGTTGTATTTCGAGGTTTACCTCAATTACTGGGGGCTTTTCTTGGGTTATGGCTGGAGGAGAAAATGGGTACTGAGAATTGTGTTGAAGAAATACATAAGAAGGAAGAAACAGTTCAGATCTAATTTTGTAGGAATCCTAGAGAAAATAACTTGGGAATATTGTCAGTTTCTTCCCAACTGCATCTGGGTTCATCTATACTTTACAGGATGATGAGCGTTTGGGGGTTAAGGACTGGGCATGCTCTTCTTGGACCCAGCTTTTTAAGGGGTTCAACACATTGAGTTCTGTCTCAGTAGGAGAAGCAGTGAACCAAAACCAATTAAAGATGAACCGGAAGAAAAAGTATTTCTGAAATGGTAACACTTACCCAAGTTTGATTTTTTTTTTTTTTTTTTTTTTTTTTTACCATTCAGGAGCCTACTTCAAGTATGTAATCAGTCACTGCCTACATCGGTGATGCCTATAAATTACTCGGTGATGATGGCTAGTGCTTGTCAAGGTCTCTCTGCCTTTCAACCTCTGTGCTAACGCTTTGCATACCTTATCTCGTTTAATTCTCACATTAGTCCTATGGAGGCCACAGTCCTTCCCTCACCCCCAAATCCCTTTGTTCTTGGCTGTCAGTCCTGTTTGGGGGTGCTTGTCTGTGATAGTACGCTACATAATTTTAATCTCTAGTGAAATGAGACTGTATAATATATAACAGTTCTCCCTGTGCGTACAACTTAGAGGCTGGTTTGGGAAAACTTTCTTTAATATCACAAAAATTCAAGTTGAAACAAAATTATAAAATACAGATGAGTAAATGGAGAAAAGTTTCTATAATCGCAGGTAGAAAGAACCAACATCAGTAGTCAGTGTTCCAGTCTCAGCTCTCTTCTCCCCTTTTTTCTCCCCCTCCTCCCCATTTAAAAATAGATGTTTCCAAATTGCCTTTGAAGAAAACTATCAGTTCACATTTCAGCAATACTGTGTGAGGGTTCCCATTTCCCCACAGTCCCTGCCAGTCTGGCAAGAAAAGTTATCACATTGTTTTAACTGATTTTTAAAAATTACTACTGTTTCTTAAGCATACCACATTTGAGTGACACAGTGAGGTGTAAGATATATCTCAAGTTCAGAGAGAGAGGAGGGATGGAGCTCCAGCTGGTGTACCAAGATCATATAACCTCAGGAAATTCTGGTGACTAGGCTGTATTCTACATGGGGACCTAAGTCAGACGTGTGTCACCGATGGAAGAATTCTGGGAACACTGTTCTGCGGTGCATGCAAGGAGTTGAGGAACGAGAACAAACCAGAACCACTCTGCCAGTTACTTAAGTTAAGGAGGGATTCATGGCCTTGCCTGGAACTCCAGAAGGTACTGGTCAGAAGGCAGAAGCAGTGATTGAGAGTGTGGCCTGGGCTCTGGCCAGGCTGCTTTCTGTCTGGACTTCAGGTAAGTATGATTACCACTTAGTCTGTCAGTTCACTGTCCATAGAGTGGGGGGTAATACTAGCACCTCCCATCATTGAGTTGTTGCGGGTTACTGAGGGATGGTGGGTGTAAAGCTCTTAGCAAGGTGCCCTACACATAAACTACTCATAAGATTGAACCTTACACATTTGTTGGCTTTTTCTATTGTCTGATCATAGCTTGTCAGGTTTCCACCAGTGGTTGAATTTTTCTTTTTGACTTAAATGTACACTTAATTAAGGATTTCATATTTCTCCCAAATTTCCATTTGTATTTGAATTTTTGTTTTAATTTTCAATTTACTGTTATTATTTTAAAATTTATCAACCAAATCTGTCATTATTTTCCTTTATGGTAGTTCTGTCTTGGTTGTTATGCCTAAAAATCCCTGTGTGTAACGTTTGTGTTCACCAATATTTTATCTCTGTGCTTCTATTTTTATTTTTTATTTATTTTATTTTTTTTTAAGATTTTATTGGGGAATTGGCGGAGGGGAACAGCGTTGGGGAATTGGGGAAGGGGAACAGACAAGTTGCTGTCTTTTTGTTCTTCAGTTTAGTTGCAGAGGATGTTGCTTCACTGTTGGTATCGTCATTGCGCTCTTCCCGGATGAGGCAGATCGGTCGCTGGCCTCTGGATGTCTCTCACCACAGCTATTGGCAGCTCACGCTTGGCTGCCAGCCGCTCACGCTGGCTGCGGACCACTCACTGTAGCCTATGGCAGCCCACTGCAGCAGGGGCTGCAGCCCACACCATCACCGGGGCTCGCACAGCCCAGCTCCAGGTGGAGCTGTTGTTAGCTGTAGAGGGCAGTGTCACTGGCCCTCATGTGGGATCCGAACCAGGGCCACTGGCATCCCAAAACCAGCGCTTAACCAATGCGCCACTCGGCTGGCCCTGTGCTTCTATTTTTTAAATGCAGATCCATTCTTCCCAGAGTCTATTGATATCAGGTAGGGAATCTATTTTTCTGAAATGGTTAGTTGGCATTAAAACCACTTATTGAATTATACGCACTGTATTCTTCTCATGCAAATTCTCTTACATACTTGGATCTATTTTTTTATTTTCTCTTTTTTCCCCCCATGATATATTTGTATATTTATGTTTTAAATTTATTTAAAGTTCTCCACCTTTGTTTGTCCATTTTATTAAATGGATTTTCAGATCATCCCCTCCCCCTGAATTATTCTTCCAAAAGCTTTTTCTTGTCTGTCTTGCTGTTATTCTCTGTGAACCCCAAAACGATTTTTAAAGAAATTTAAAATTCCTCTTTGCTTTTTATTAGAATTGCATTAAAATGTTAGACAGATTTGGAACTTATTGACATTCTTATAATGTTTTCTATTTGTCTTCCTTTCATACACACATACACGCAAGTTTCAAGTTGAACTATATGAAATTGCCATTTTGTAGGTCTAAAATGATTGAACGATAGCTCAGTTTTTAAGTATGTGTGTTTATGTATATTATTGCATGGGCTACATCTTTAGAACAATGTTAAATAAGAGTGATGAAAAAACCTGATACCCTTTCTTTTTCTGGTCTTCATAGGGAGGTACACCTTAAGTGTTTCATTGTGAAATATGATGGTGGTATTTGGTTGGTTTAAATTAAATATTCTTGATAATAGGAAATTTCCTGTATATTTACGTTATTAGGGATGGATGTGACATTTTATCAGAAGAAATACCTTATGCTTTTTTACTTTAAGCTCTTGATTTTTGGATGTTTGCATTACAGCAGCAGTTCTCAGCACCACCGGTAGCTCTCTTAGTGAACTAACACATGTCTGGGTTCCCTCTAGAAAACCTGGCCACTGATGCTGACTGGGTGTGGGCTGCTGCTGACGGACCACTCACATGTTCGCTCCCTCCAGTTGATGTGTGCAGTTTTCTATGTTGTGGGGTTTTTCTTTAAACCAAAACTCTTTAAAGTTTTTTGAAATATTTCAGACATTACCAAAAGCTCTCAAAAGTATTAGCAACAACAACAAAAAGTAGTTTAAAAAATAAATTTAACAAGAAATGTGCAGAATCTGAGCAAAACATTCTTGAAGGCTGAGAAGTAGAGTTGCATAATGAAAAGACATTCCTTGTGCTTCGATAGAAGAATACAACATCATGAAGATGTCAGTTCTAAGTTAACATTAATTTACCACAAATGCAATTTTTTTTTTTTTTTTTGAGGGCAGTATCACTGGCCCTCCTATGTGGGACCGAACCGGGGCCGCTGGCTTCCCAAGCCAGCGCTTAACCACCGTGCCAACTCGGCCGGCCCCACAAATGCAATTTTAAAATGTGAAACACTTTTTATGGAGTTAGAAAAGTTGATTCTATTTGGAAAAAAACCATGTAGAAATGCTGGGAAAAGGCTGTAAAAGAAAAGTTATGAGGTGTGACAAGCACAAGTAATTATTAAAACATACCTTTAAGCCATTATATAACTGAAAAAGTCAGGTGTTGCTATAGAAACAGACAGATAAATAGAATAGAATAGAAACTCCACAAATAGACCTAAGTACATGTGGTTTATGGTAAACACCTACTTTCCTTCGGAGAGTCTGGAATGTGTGAGGCCGAGGGTGCCTATGTGATATGTGATCAGCCCCCAATTAAAACCCTGGACCCTATATTAGTTTCCTGTTGCTGCTGTAGTAAATTACCACAACTTTAGTGGATTAAAACAACACACATTTATTCTCTTACAGTTCTGAAGGCAGAAGTCTAAAATCAAGGTGTTGGTAGGTCTCTGCTCTAGAGGCTTCAAGGGAGAATCTGCTTCATCCCTCTTTGGGCTTCTAGGGGCCTCCTGCATTCCTTGCCTCATGGCCCCTTCCTGGCATCACTCCACTGTCTTGCTTTATTCCAGCTTCTTTCTTTCATTGTCACATCACCTCTGTTCCTCTGATCTCCCTCTTACAAAGACCACTGTGATCACATATGTTTTATGCCAACAATACATTTTTGTGATTTTTGCTTAAACAGTCGATTTTTAAAAAGATTTTGAAGAGAATTTATAATACGAAGGTCTGACAATTAAGTTCGTGAACTTGTTGCAACAGTGTTGCTAACCTTTTTTGATATTAGAGAGATTATTCATTATGAATTTGTACCAACTGGACAGTTAACCCAGTTTACTATTTGGAAGTGCTGAAAAGGCTGCTTGAAAAAGTTAGACTACCTGAACTTTTCACCAACGATTCATGGCTTTTACATCACGACAATGCATCAACTCACACAGCACTGTCTGTGAGGGAGTTTTGAGCCAATAAACAAGTAACTGTATTGGAAAAGCCTCCCTACTCACCCAATGACTTCTTTCTTTACCTGAAGACAAGGAAATATTGAAAGGAAGACATTTTGATGATATTCAGGACATCAAGGGTAATACGACGACAGCTCTGATGGCCCTTCCAGAAAAAGGGTTCCAAAATTGTTTTGAAAGGTGAACTGGGTGCTGGTGTCGATGTGTAGTTTCCCAAGGGGAGCACTTCAAAGTTGACCATAGTGCTATTCAGCAGTGAGGTATTAGCACTTTTTCTAAGGCGACTTCGAGTACGTAATTGTTAGACTGCATGCTCATGTATGTACACATTTAATTTATATAATGTAGTTACTGCATATAAACATGCAGTTACCATTTCCAGTGGTTTTCTTTTTTGCTGGGTGTAGAGTTATAGGTTGACATGTTTTTAAGTATCTTTACTTTAGAGATGTTATCTTCACTGTCTACTCCCCTGAATTTTCCCATGAGAAATTTGATGTCATCCTTATCTTTGTTCTTCTGTATGTATCTTTTTTCTCTTGATGGTTTTGAGATTTTCTCTGTCATTTGTTTTGAGTAATCTTAGTGTAGTTTTTTTTCATGTTTTTTGTACTTAGGGTTTGTTGAGTTTCTTGGGTCTATGTATGGATTTATAGCTTTCATTAAGTTTGAGAAATTTTCAGCCTTTATTTATTTATTTATTTATTTATTTATTTATTTATTTATTTATTTTTATTGGGATGACAATGGTTAGTAAAGTTGCATAGGTTTCAAGTGTACAATTCGTAATATATCATCTATATATCACATTGTGTGTTCATCACCCAGAGTATTATTTCTTTAAATATTTTACCTGTTGCCCTCTCTCCGACCCCAGTTTGAGGCTCCAATTATGTATATATTAGGCAGCATGAAGCTGATCTCACAATTCAGTGTACTATTTAGTTTTTACATTTTTTTCTCTGTGTTTCATTTTGGGTAGGTTTTATTGCTTTGCCTTCAAGTTCCTTAAGTTTTTCTTTTGTACTGTCTGATCTACCATTAATCCCATTCAGTGTGTTTTTCCTTTACACATTGTGGTTTTCATCTCTAGAAGTATAATCATAATCAGTCTTTTTTGTATCTTTCATTTCTCCACTTTTTGAACATGTGGAATACATTCATATTATAGTCTATTTTATTGTCTTGTCAGCTAATTTTAACATCTGTACTAGTTCTAGGTTGGTTTCAATTGATTATTCTTCTCATATTGGTTCTTGTTTTCTTACCTTTTTGTATGTTTGGTAGTCTTGTGATGAGAATTTTTTTTTTTTTTTGAGGGTAGTGTCACTAGCCCTCATATGTGGGACCTGAACCCGGGCCGCTGGCTTCCCAGGCCAGCGCTTAACCACCGCACCACTCGGCTGGTCCTTGTTTGGTAGTCTTTTTAATTGGATGCCAGACATTCTGAATTTTACTTTGTTATGTGCTGGATTTTTGTGTTACAAAAATATTGTTGAACTTTGTTCTAAGATCAAGTTTCTTGGAGACAGTTTGAGCTTTTTGAGGTCTTGCTTTTAAGATTTGTTAGGTGGGTCTAGAGTAGGGGTCGGCAAACTGCGGCTCGCGAACCACATGTGGCTTTTTGGATACGTTCCATCTCAAAAGTTTGCCGACCCCTGAAAGAGCCAGTCCTGTCCCTCACAACAATTTAAAAATTATTCGAGTCATAAATACATTTTTACATAATATATTTACAATTTTACATAAATATATTTTACACTACATCACTATTATGTAAATAATATCCTGTAAAAATTTTATAAACGAAACTATGAGTTTTATTTGCATTTTCAATTTCAGTTCAGCGCCACAGTTCGAGAGCCACAGTTTGCTGACCCCGGCGGCTCTTCCATCTCAAAACTTGGTCGGACCCGTGGTCTAGGGCAGGGCTCAGTCTAGGGCTAATTAATTATTCCCCACAGCTGAGGCAAGACTGTCCTGAGTACTTGATCCATAATCCTGTGAATTACGGGTTTTCTGAATTTGACTGGTGGGAACAGGCACTATAACTGGCTGTGTGTGAGCACCAGGCACTGTTCTTTTAATCCTTTGGGGTAGTTCTTTCCCAGCCTCAGGTAGTTAGCTAACTTATACACATGCACTTCACCAAGTACTCAGCAAAGTACTGATCAGCACATGTAGTGCTGTGGTTCTCCAAGGCAGCTCTCGTTTTTTTCTGCTATTCTCTCCTGTGGACTCTCACTGCCTTGGTTTCCTCTGGACTTTCAGCTCTGTCTTATCAACCCGGAGAGTTCATCAGGCTCCATCAGTTCCCCCTCCTTGCACGGTGGCCTAGTAACTCTCAAGGTAATGAAATGGTTCAATCATAGGGCTCACCTTGTTTGTTTCCTATCTCTTAGGGACTGTTGTCCTTAGTTGGCTGATATTTAGGGTCTGAAAACTCATTTCATTAATTTTGTCTGAGTGGTAGTTTCAGGTGGGAGGGTACATACGGTCCCTGTTGTTGCATCATGTCCAGAAGCAGAAGTCTAGACATCTGTGTCAGTTATTATTTTTCAGTATAGCCAGTGCTGTTGTTTTCAGCTGTTACTCCCAAACCTCCAGCTACAGAACAATTTTGGTAATTAATGTCAGATAGGACAGTGTATTAGTTTCCTATTGCTGCTATAACAAATAACCACAAACTTAGTGGCTTAAAACAGCACTAATTTAGTATCACACAACTCTGAAGATGAGAAGTCTGAAATGGATCCCACCGGCTAAATCAGGTGGTATCAGGGCTGTGTCCTGTATGGAGGCCCGGTGGGAGAATGAGTTTGCTTGGCTCTTCCAGCTTCTGGAGACTGTCCACATTCTTTGGCTTGTGGCCCCTTTCTCCATTTAACTTTAAAGCCAGCAACATCTGGTCAAGTTCTTATGCCACCAGCTCTCTGTCCTCCCTTTTCTGCTTCCCTCTTCCATTTTTAAGGATATTGGGTCCACCCACTTAATCCAGAGCAATCTCGTTATTTTAGTCAGCTGATGACAGACTTCCATCTGCAATTTTAATTCCCTTTTGCCTGGTGACCTCACACAGTCACAGGTTCCTGAGATTAGGACAGGGATATCTAGGGGACATTTCTCTGATTGCCACAGATACATGCTTTCACCATCCTTCTCTTCTGCCTCAGGTGTTTTTCTTTCTTTTTATAGTGAATAAAAATGAGCAATGAAGGATTTTATTCTTAACTTACACACATTAAAAAATATTAGAAACTGTAAACCTGCATTTTAAAAAATGTGTTATGTATAGCTTGTCTATCATACATAATATTTAGAGGTGGTTTATTTTAATTTCAGATACAATTTGAATGTTCATTTTGGTGGATTACTTCACAAAATTGTGATTTGAGAATTTTCATTCCATTGCATCTGGCAATCTATAAAAAGTCTTCAAGTTTGTATAGTAAATTTATTGCTAAAAATGTAATTTTTGGCAGGTGTCAACCTACCTTATATTTCAGTATTTTTTTTCTTCTTTAAAACACATAACAGTATGTATCCCTACCCTTATTTATCAGTTACCTTCTTGTGTGCTTTGTCACCCAGCAGCGAGTTGGTCAATGTGTTCTCTCAGGCCTTCAGCAATGTCATCTCCCACATGTCAACAGTTCCAGTGCTCTTTGACAAGTGTCAGTATTGTAGGCGCATATGTTCTCCCTGACCTTTACCCATGATTCTTTGGGAAGGGTTATGTGTACTTGATAGAGTAATGTGTATGCGGCAGCTCCGATTTTCACTTTCTCTTCCATAGCTGTCTTTGTATTGTATTTGAATCCCATCTTCCTCATTTGTCCAAGTGAGTGTTAACGAAATTCTAAAGTCGTTGTTTAATACAATATTTCTTCATGTTACTGAAACCAGAAGTCAGTGGGCAAATGGATAATAATGCAGGATGGTGATACAGATTTCAACACATTAAACCCAAAGCAAACCAGGCCTCTGTCCATGCAAGCACAGCTGAAGGTCAGTAAGGCCAGTTTGTCGAGCAAGTGGCCAAGCCAGTGACACTTGTTCAGGAAGCCCCTGTATTGCTAACGTGCATTAGCCATGCCTGGCGGGGAGGACCAGGATGAAGTTGGCCACAGCACTCAGCACTTTGCCCCTATGGCAAGAAGAGGCCTGGGGTTGTCACACCCCTCTGGCCACAGTTCTGGGACCTGGACCTGGATTGGCGGAGCACTTGTTTTTCCACCTGGCCAGTCTCTGCCTGGGGTCCAGTGTCTGGTAAATAAACAAGGCAGATGACTTTTATTCACTTATTAGTTTATCATTTACTAGCTGTGGGTGTCTTTGGGACAGATTGTTTAATTGTGGTCTTTTCTAGCTATAAAATGGGTATAGACATGCTTAGTGGAGTTGTGTGGCACTTTATATAGGTACTCAAATGCTGGGTTTTGGTATCTTTAGAGAAGACTACCTACCTTTAAACATTCTTTTCTTCATTTCCTGTGCTATTTCATTTGGCCTGTGTTTCTATTTACATCTTCCCACCCTTTTCACCCTGAGAAAGACAGGGCGCCTGGAACTTCTGTCTGTTGCATCAGTCCTTCATGCCCCCATGTTCCCTACTAAGCAGTTGCTTGGGGGCAAAGGAAGCCTAAGGACACACCCCAAAGAGGTAGTCAGTCATTCCTTTAACGTGTTGTTTTATTTTAATGTATGCAATTTTTACATTCCATTCCTTGCTGATTTCCATAGAAAGCCAGTTTTCCTAAGTGGACCTTCCTTCTGGTTCCCAGCGCACATTCCTGGGAACCTCTCTTCACTGGCTGCAGCTGCCCTGTGAAAGTAGTCCTCAGTCAGCTTGAAGATGGAGTGATGCCAGGGCCTGTTGGCAAAGGTGACTGACGTGGACCCTCGCAGGGCCCTGCTTAGCACAGCATCTGACATGGGAAAGGCTCTGAGGAAAGTAGAGAAGTGGACGATTTAGCAGTACTTACGCCCCCTGGAAGTGAAGGCTTGGGGTAGCTACCTGCGGGAGAAGGTGTTAGGCTCTTGGGTACATGGTTCTGCTCTGTTGGTTCTTCCTGCATCACTTAGTTTTTTAATTTTATTTGAGCAGGTTGCATGTTGTGATATATGAATAGTCTTCACCAGATGGGCATGTGGAAATGTTCTGATCATTGCAAAATGAGTGCTCCCAGACCCGGAAGAACAGCCTGGGCAGAGGGGTACCAGCACAGAAAGGTACACTCAGGGAGAGCAGAGAAGCCTGGAAGTGTCATTAGTTTGATTCTGAAAAGGAAATGTCTTCAAAAACATAAACAGGCTTCTGGGTGTCTGCAGAGAGAGTTAGGGGAGGGAAGAGGTAACTGGCTAGCAGAGGGAGTCTATGGAGAAGGGTGGGGGGTGCAGAAAGACCTAAGCAGGTGAGCTCCTTAGAGACCACTGTCTGTCCAAGCCTGGATCCACGCTGCCCACCCCCCTGGGTCTCTCTAAGGGGCTAATGATTATTATTATTATTATTATTATTTTATTTTATTTTTTTAGCTGAGCCATCCTGCCACCTGTTGGCAGCTCATCTCAGGCTGGGTATCAAACTGCTGTTGCTCAGAGCTCAGCTCACACTCTTGAGCGAGCTCTTAACCAACTAAGCCACTCAGTCGGCCCCTTAGGGGGCTGACCTTAAGATAAACACTGTGTACTGGGTGATTTCTCTTCAGGGCCTTGGTACAGTTGAAATTGAAAGCCTTAACTACACATTCTCGGTAGTCAACACATCAGCAGACTGTGCCTGAGTGAGTTAAGTCAGCTAACTAACATAAGTGATGTCATGCCCTCTGGTTCTCACTGGGAGGCTGGCCGGGGTGGTGGGTTGGAGAATGGGGTCCAGGCCCCCTGATGATGGCAGCTGGGAGGCTTTGTGTGCTGGGCTTGTCTTCAGTGACAAAGTCAAGTGGAAGCTGCTGGAGTCTATCTTGCGTTGTGCAGGCTGCCCTGCCAGCCACATCAGCACTGCTTTCTGAAGATCTATGTGTCCACATAGCTCCTTCTGCTGGAGAATTCGTTGTCAGAGGCCTCGGCCCAGGGACATGGCAGTGCCATTGTGCCATTGGGCCTGGTCCATAGCAGGTGCTGGTGAACACACACCAATGGCTTGTTGATGATCATCTCTGTGTTTACTTCAGACCTTCATGCTGGTTTCATCAACTGTCAGGACTGAAGATATTCAAACACCACATTGAGTTTTTTCTTCCTTAAACACAGACCCTCTGAGTCCTTACCTGTAGTCATAACTTCAGTCCTTATTTGGTTACCAGACAAGGCCGGACACTGGCAGTTTCCTGCATGACCTTTTATTTACTGGGCGCCATGTCCTAGACTGGCTCTAGAAAGCTAGAGGCACAGTTCTCATCCTGCAGGAGTCTGCAGTGCGGTTTGTCTGTCAGGCCCGGGACCGGCATTGAGCCACAGCTTACAGTGGTCGCCAGGAGAGGCCAGGGGTGTGGGTACGACTCCCGTGTTCTAGGGGAGTCTGGGTGAGGGCAGAAGACCTCAGCTGGGACTGCAGCAAAGGCACTCAGTGTGATCCAGTTCACACACCTCTTATCAAGACCATTTCTTCCTTACAAGCAAAATGTTTACGTTTGAATAAAGCCGTTGGGGTCCATAAGTAAGAAAGCACATTGGAAACTGACCTTGTTCAGAGTAAGCAATCCATTTTGCAGTCCTAGGCCTAACACTAGCTTTGTTATGATGTGTCTGTGTCTCAAAGAGGGAGTTTTGGATTTCTTTGCCCTCCTCTCTTCCTCCTACCTGAAAAAAACTAAACTAAACTAAAAAATGGCACAAGACATTCCAACAGGATATTTTATACAGGAAGACAGTGTGACTTGATAAAAAGAAAAGCGTGGAGGCTCTTGTACTTACTAGCTCTGTGATCTTGCCAAGTTACGTAGCCTGAGAGTCTGTTTCCTGTCAGAGACTGAATGAGAATAAAGTATTTTATGAAGTGTTGAGAAGTTCAAACTTTTGGTTTGAGAATGCTTATTAAATCTGTCTACTATCACCACCTCTCCTCCAACATCAACCCTCTGGAAAAACTGCCCATTGAAATCTTTTGATTCGCGAGTATACAGTTTTTAATTATAGGTGATTTGTTAATTACCTGTTAAAATTCCCCTTTCCATGTGATCTTTATACTTTGATTTTTTTTTTCCCCCTTCTCCTTTCTGCCAGCTGCTCTGTACCCATGGAATTTACATAGATGGCAGCCTCCTAAAGTGTCCATTCTGTAGTCACATGAATCAGTTCCGACGCTGCCCTACGTTAGGTTACGCCTCTTGCTCTCTATCAGCATGCATCTCTCGTGCTGCCAGTACCTACTGAGCGCACTGCTGAGTTCTGGAAACAGTTTATGAGGAAGGCATAGTCATTCGCTCCCAAAAGAATTTATTGTTAGAAAGACAGGTATAAGCAGATTGTTACAGGAGGGTTAAAAATGTGGATCAAGGTGTATGTGCCCCAGGAGGGAGTGAGCTGGACTGTATAAATAAAGCTGTGTGGGTCATCTTACGTAGTGGAGAGAGTAATACTAGTGAGGTGTTCCATCTGGAGACCCATAGCCCAGGTGACAGTGAGTCAAAATACTGCTCCAGGTCCCTTCAGCCCACCCCTGCCACCCATCTAATACAGGTGCTCGTGCTTGTTGTTTCAAGTGAAGGACAGGTGTGGCTGAGTTAAAATCCATGAACACTCCCGGGAAAAGTTTGGCCAGAGCAAGTTCCCATTCTCCTGATAAGTGTCAGTCTTGTCATCTGGCATGGGGAGGCTGGCTGCCTGTCTCCTGTGAAGACAAGACAAGACAGACAGCTGATGTGGAATACCACCTTGCCTGTGACCTTGAGCAGCTTAGCTAGCCCTCGTGCCTCAGCTTCTTGGGGATGGTAGGAGCACCTCCCGTCCAGGGTTGGTGTGAGGACAGAATTGGGTCATCTATAGGGTTCAGCTGGTAGTCAGTGCTAGATGAGCACTAGGTCTCGTGTGCTGGTCTGGACCACCTGTGGAAGACCCGGCCCGCCACGTTGCAGTGACTCAGCTGGACCAGACCGACTCCTTGGTCTGGAGGTATTTCCTGTACTCAGCTCAGTGGATATTTATTGAGGGCCACAGAGCATGTCAAATGTGGGCTTGGTCGTTGAGGCCTCAGAGATGAATGAGAGGTAACCCTGTCCTCAGACAGTTCATACTTTCTGCATATTTGAATTGTACTCTTTGCTTTCCCAAAGTACTTTTAAGACCGGGACACTTAAATAATTAGATTTGAAAAGTTGAAGAAATAAGAACATTTAAAAAGGGTTCTCTCTTTTAAAGAAAATTATCAGTATTCAAGTAAATCGCCCCTTCCAGACCTTATTAACCACCCCAGAAAGGCCTCATCTGAGTTGATGGCAGACACTGTGCAGGTTTAAGGTCTGAATACTTTGCAATAAGCAGAGAACAAGTCAATTTACGAGGCTTCCATTTTCCGTGTACACACTGTCAGCTTTAGTAATCAGCCAGTTTAGCATTACATATCCATGAAAGAAATTTGTTTAATTTCTAGGGAAAAAATGTAGGTACCCCTGTCAAGTTAATGATGACAATTTAAATTATACATTAAATTTGATAATCTTACATGGAAAATTTTTCTTTAATTTTTAATTTTGCTTTTGGTTAATTTTTTTCTTTAGGCTCTGCTCACTCTTTTCCTGAATTATCCTGACATTGCTGTTCTTTCACTGCTCTCTGAAATGTTTAAATCTAGTTGAGAGCCATGCTGGAGAACTTGGCTAATGCCATCTACTTGGTGTGAGTTTCAGAATTGTTTTTGCATCGTTTCTCCATGGGCAGGCATACATACTACAGAGAGGGAGAAGCCAGCTTTCCGAGTTAGCCTGTCCAGGGGTAGGCTACAGTCACTGGAGAAGTTCTTCAGGTTTCTCGAAGCAGTAATTTTCATTACACTCAGGAATTTGTAAACAGTGTGTGCAGCTTGTCATATCAGATGGGTTGATGCCCTGTCATAGGGCTTGTCACATCATCCCTACTCATCGTTGCTGGGTCCACTAGGTGCTTAGCTGAGTGGCCCCATAAGTGGTACTGACAGGAGGTGCCTAGTGACTGGTGGCTGTTGTGTGCCAGTAGTATCTGTTTTAACCAGAAGCGTACTCGGGTTTTCTAGATGGAAGGACTGGGGCTTAAAGACTACGAGTTAGTGTTCCCCAGCCTTTCCTGATGGTAGTCAGTAGTGTACACTTAGTAATTTCCTCATGGGGCAGTTAATGTCTCCCCATTGTAGAGACTAGCACCTTCCTTCCTGGGATTTGCTGGGATTGAACACGAGCTGTGCATGTGTGGCAGGCAGGAAGTAGGTGATAGGAGACGCATGACGTCCTGTTGGGAAGTGAAGGTGTCCCGTAAGGAAAACTGTCCGATTGCAGGACGTTTTATGGTCAGTAGGCATTTAACAAGCTCCATTCTTTTCTTTTTGTTTTAAAGATTTTTATTAGGAAATTGGGGGAGGGGAACAGACAAGTTGCTGTCCTTTTTATTCTTCAGTCTAGTTGTGGAGGGCCTTGCTTCACTCGTGCATGTTGGTATTATCATTGTGCTCTTCTTCCCCAGTGAGGCAGATCAATCGCCGGCCTCTGGACGGCTGTTCGTGGCGGCTCTTGGCAGCTCAAGCCGGCTGCCGGCCACTTATGGTAGCCTATGGCAGCCCACTGCAGCAGGAGCTGCAGCCTACACCGTCATTGGGACCCAGCTCCAGGTGGAGCTGTTGTTCACCATCTTAGCTGTAGAGGGCAGTGTCACTGGCCCTCATATATGGGATCCGAATCCTGGCCTCTGGTGTCCCAAGCCTGCTCTTAACCAACGTGCCACTCGGCTGGCCCATAACAAGCTCCATTCTTAGTTACAAGTGGTTTTCACTGCCCTCAGCAGCATTGAGAATTTTAAGGAAATTGTGGAATCCTGACTTCGACCTTGACTGTATTCCTCTGTGATTTGTTTGCCTTAGGACTGAACTTACTCTGAAGGGGAGGGGTGGTGTGATTTGCATACCAATTTCAGAAATAGAAATTAAGAGGGCAAGGATGTAGAGGTCAGTGATCAAAATCAGCTTTGCATAAACCGGATATTAAGTAGAATGCCATTTCCTAAATTTATTTAACAGCACTATTTGTGAATTCGTAGATGGTGGTCCCCACCATGTATGGTAATGGGTGTGTCAGGAGTGGCTACCATCCTCTTGGCAGAACATTCAAGAAAGTTTGCCAGTTTTCTTGGAAGTAGGTTGGAGTGTTGTAGATCACTGCTGTACTTGTGTCACTTTTATGGAAGCTTGTGGGTCGGAAAACTGCATTGAGGAAGACGTTTATATTTCAGAAGATAACTTACATTCTTTCAAACATGAATTCATCCCTATCCAGATAGTTTGAACTTTTAACAGAAACTTATACCACAATACATTTGAGTAGAGGAACTGCTCTTTTTAACACGTGATATAATACAAACATTATCTGGTTTTTAAAGTGAAAAATCTAGTTGTTCTAGCAATCTTTAAAATTTTTAAAGCTGACTACTTCCTGGGACCTTAAAAAGCAAAAACAAAAACCATTAAGAAACAGCTTAACTCCTTTTTCTCCCCTTACCACAAAGGAAATTAATAAAAGACATAAACTAGAAGACACCTGCATTCCTTAGGGTTATTTGGGGCACATATGGCTGTAGTTATATACACCAAAACAGCCCTGTAAGGTGAGTGAACTTCATTGAACTTGTGCCAGCTTTTTTTTTTTTTTTTCATGTTTTAACCAGCTTTATTGAGTGTAATTTGCATAAAATTGACCGGTTTTAAGTGTGCACTTTGATTAGTTTCACAAACATACCGCTGTGAAAGCGTTATAAGACAGGACATTTGCATTGTCTAAGAAGATTCCCTTTGCCTCTTGGCAGTGCCTTCCCCTCGTACTGGCCCCAGGCAACCAGGGACCTGCTTTCTGTCCCTACGGTTTTGAGATTTCTAGAATTTAAAATAAATGAAGCTGTGTGCAGTCTTTTGTGCCTGGCTTGTTTCACTTTCCATAATGCTTTGGAGATTAATCCCTGTTGCTTGCCTAGAAATTTGTTTCCTTCTTTTGCCGAGTAGTGGTCCTTTCTGTGCATGTACTACAATTTACATTCACCTGTTGGTGGACATGTGGGTTGTTTTAAGTTCTGGTCTGTTATAATTAAAGCTTTTATAAACATTCAAGGAAGTCTTTTTCATTCCTTGTAAGTAAACAGCTAGGAGTGGGGCTGCTGAGTGTTTGCTAAGACTACCCCTGTAAGGAGCTGCCAGACTACCACCCGCAGTGCAGGGGTGTGGGTGTCCCAGGGATCTTGCTCTGTACTCTTGTCCAGTTGCTGCTGTCAGTCACTTTTCATAGATGTGGACTGCTGTTTCATTATGGTTTTCATTTGCTTTTGTCTAGTGGTTGCGGGATACTCGGATAGAGAGAAGGGATACCCAGGCTTGGAGCGGGAAGCATCATTTATTGATGCTGGCACTGGCTCAGCGGATTCACATCCAGAGGCTGAGCCCCGATCCGGACAGGACTCGGAGCTTTATACCCTGAGGTTTCCGGGTTAGCAGCTAGGATCCCGTATTAGAGCATGTGGCATCGTGTTAGTTTCTGACTGGTTCCCGGGTGAGGTAGGAATTAGGAAATGTTAATGGTGGAAGTCTTGGTGGCCATGTGGTCCAGGAAAGCCTTTGTCTAGGGCTCCCTGCCATATTCCCCCCTTTGATGCTCGAACCCATTCGTGGGTTAGAGAACATCATCTCCTTCAACGGGTTGTTGGTCCAGGGGTTGGTACCTCTGTGACATGAGGACCTTAGCAGCAGTTCTACAATGGCCTCTATGAGGGAAGAGGTAGAGTGAATAATAAGGGGGAGAAAGCAGGGTAAAAGGCATGCTCCAAGGAGCATGAGGACGATCCCAATTAATGCTTTAAACCCCCCCCCCCCCCAGGGTGGAGAACCACCCTCCAGAGAGGCTTTCGGGGTCCTATCCTATCCATTTTTGAACTCGGACATGGGCAAGTTTTCTAATATTGGTGGTAATGGCAGAGACGGCTTTGCCAGTGTTGTCAATCTGTAGACAGCAGTCTGACTGATTGAATTTGTCACAGACACCTTCTTCTTCTGCCAGTAAGTAGTCCAGAGCTGCATGGTTTTGATAAATAGCGACCGGCATCTGGATCTGTTGGGTAGCGAGGAGCTCTAAAGCTGTCGCAGTTTCATTGGTGATTATTTCCAGAACAGCCTGTAACCTGATGATACTGTTGAACATTTGGATGGGGGCATGATATCCCCAACTCCTTTCTTGAGCCCAAGTAGCTTGGCTATAAAATTGGATGATCCACTGGGGGAGGGGCATTTATCTCCCCGCCTGGTCTGATGCCCTCCCGCATTAAGGGACCTCCTGGGCCTGATCTTGGATGCTTCCCCCATCGGGAGTATCTGATGTGGGTATGGTGGGTCCAACAGATAACCTGACTGGCCTTTTTGACCCCTGGGCAATTGTGGCCAGCTATTGATTTTAGAGGAATGGGGCAGGACCAGTAAGATCTGTCGGCTTAGGTACAAGCCTCAGGAGTTTTACTCTGGTAGCATTGGGCAGGCATGTATGTGTGTGTAGGAAACAAAGGCTACCTTAATTGTTGTCCCTATCCGAAAGGACTGGAAGCACGATTTAGGGCTGGGGGTGGTGATGCTGTCCCTGACTAGGAAGAAAAGGGTGAGGGTAAAGATCTGAGTACTTGGGGTACGTATCTTGCAAGGAAGAATTCCCCAAGCTTCTGCCGCGCATGGATTGGTCAGCTTCCGGTGTGACCAAAGCGGGGCTGATGATCTCCTCCTAAGGACCGGTAACACTGCTGGCCATCTTCCTCTGGAGAGTGATCCTAAGGGGCTCAGAGGGGTCAGAGGTGCAGTTCCAGCTTGCAGCTGCCGGTTTCAATCTGCTGTGGTGGACCCATGGAGTGATCTCTGCAACCTTAACTGCCATGGGGGTAGACTGAATGACAATAAAGGGGCCCCTCCACAGGGGTTTTAAGGGCTGGAGGTTCCATTCCTTAACCCAAACTTAATCCCTGGGTTTAAAGGGATGAACTTTAGTTGTTAAGCTGACAGGGAGCCTCTCCTATACCCATTGGTTGAGGTTCTGTATGGTAGACCCTAACGCCTCAAGCTGTTGTCTTAAGGTTAGGTCTCCTATTTCTTTAAGGTCCCCTGTGGGAGGGGTTTTGCTTCAGTGGTCGTGTGTAGAGTCATCACAGCAATCACAGCATATTCAGACAACTGCCTATTTCCCTGGACGTAGCTGCTGCCGTCGTTGTAGTATTCTCCATTGGGGTCTGTAAGAGGTTGATCAGTCAGGTCCGGCCTACTGGAGAACACTTCGTCCATGACTTTGATGCAGTCATGGTCTGGGGGCTCAGGGCCTACAGGCAATAAAGTGGCTGGGTTTAGGGTCCATACTATCTCGAGGTGGACTTGTGGGTTTTCACACAGTAGCCCTTGATACTTGGCATTTTGGGAGTTGGTAAGCCAGTAGTGTCCCTAATGATCTAATGGGGCTCAGACCAAGTGTGGAACCTGGACAGTTAATTCCTGACCCAGAGTCAGCTTGTCAGCCTCAGACACTAGGAGGACCGTTGCTGTGAGCGCCCTCAGGCAAGGTGGTCGTCCTAATGTCACTGAGTCGAGTTGTTTTGAGAGGTAGGCTACCAGCCGGTGCCAATCCCGTAATAGTTAGATGTGATGTCCGGGAGCCCTATGCTAAGGGCATGAGTGAGAGCCCGTTTAATCTCACGTGGAGACTCCCACAGAAAAGGTTCATGTTCCCCTGCTTTGTGACTTCGTAAAGAGGTTTGGCCGTAGTGGAGAAGTTGGGTATCCAGATCCTGCAGAAGCCTGCCATCCCTAAGAATTCACGGCTAGATGAGGTGGCTGGTAAACCGCCATGAGTGATTCAACCTGGCCTCCGGGGGTTCGAACCTGTTGGCATTCTTCCCAACTACTGAGGACATTCATTTTACCAGTGGCCTCGTTGGTGGCAGTAAGCACATTGGTCTTGTCCCAGCCTTGGTCTCCTGGTGGGTGGTCCCCCTGATGTCGCCCTTGCTCGGGTGGTCTCAGGTTTGGAATGGCATTTCGCTCTGGGGTCCCAGTCCGCTAGACAAGTGCAGCAGGAAGCAAGTCCACCTTTTTCATCATCTCCTGATATGCTTCTCGATGATCTTCTTGGTCACCACTTGGTCACCACTTCAAGGAGCTGGCTGATATTCATGCCAGCAAATCAATCCAGTTTCTGAAGTTTTCACCAGAAGTCGCCCTGGGACTGTCCGATGAAAGCGGCATTGACCATCTCCTGATTTTCAAGGGCCTCAGGATCCAAGGGAGTGTAGAGACAGAACGTTTCAGTCTTTCATAAAATTGGCTTGGGCTTTCCTCGGGTCCCTGGAGGACTTCAGAGATGTTGTTTATATTGATGGCTTTCTTGCTACCATCTGTTAGGCCTCCTATAAGGGCTTCTTGATACCGGTCCAGCATCTGGAAGTCCCAGTCATCATTGGGGTCCCATTGGGGGTCCTCCTCAGGGAAATGGTTCTGGGCATACATTTGAATGTTTAAGGTCCCAGGCAGGGCATGCTCCTCCAGCCAGTTTATGGCTCCCTGGGTGACTCGCCGGTGCTCCTTGGTGTCAAAGAGTGTTAAGAGGAGTTGGCAACAGTCAGCCCAGGTGGGCCGATGTGTTTGAATGATTGACTAAAGGAGGTCTATCAAAGCCTGGGGCTTCTCAGTATATGATGGGGTATGATTTTTCCAATTTAAGAGATCTGTGGTTGAGAAGGGCTGGTCCACAAACATGCGTCAGCCTCCCTGAATTTGGCCATTCTGATCATAGTAGATAGGACCCCTGGTTTCCTGTAGGGGGAGCTGGAGCCTTAGGGCTCTTTGTCTGCGGCTGTACGTCTGTGGGCTTGTACAGGGTCAGGACTGGCGGCGGCGGTGTAACAGGTCCAGAAAGGGGGTCGCGGGGCAGAGATGGTAAGACCAGTGAGGGCGGCATTGAAGGCTGGTGGCTTGAGGGCCTGTGGAAGGGGCGGGTAGATAGGCGAATAAGGTGGCGGGATCTCCTCCAGGTCTGAAGGCAAGACCGGCTTTGGTTCCTTTGTTTTGTCCTTAAGCGGCTTCTGGGAAGAGACCATAGCTCGGGCTAAAAGAACCCTACTCTGATTTTCCAAATAGGACCTCAACCAAGGGGGCCTAGTGCATACAATGGCTTCCCACAAATCGATTTAGGGGAACTGGTCAGGGTGACCGGGGCTGCCGGTAACAACAAGGTAGACTCTCCGAATGAGGTCCCTATCAAAGCTTCCCTCTTTTGGCCGTTCAACACGAAATGATGACCAATCAGTTTCACAGAAGGTGCAGAGCTTTTGGGTGGGGGGGGTCATCTCAGTGCCATAATCCCCCAGAACCCCTTCTTAAAATTCTTTAGCAGACATCCTGATCGAGTCTGGGTACTCTGTTGCCCACCCATGGCAGCCACCCAAAATCGGCGCAACACACAATCACTCAGAGATTTGCTTTGTCCGTCTCCGGCCACTCCCCTCGTGGAGATATTTCAGGCACGTCTTAGCAATTGGTGGGTTGGTGTAAGCCCCCAACTCAAATCACTACACTGTACAAGACCATTTAGTGATACCACCCTAAGCCATATAAGGTTTGCCACGGACCCGCTGATCGGGAGTCCACACTCGCTTTGCAGATAGACTGCATCTCATTCACACAGACTCAAACATTTATTCTCCACCCACTGCCCTGTTCCTGGGAGTCAAGGTTTCTCTCAGAAATTGAGATACCTGGGTGACTCTGGAAGGTGATCAGTCTCCCCTTCTGTCCGCTGATGGACAAGCTACCTTAAGGGACCCAGGTCCTTACCTGTCTGGTTGGGCGGTGCTCCCAAGCTGGTTCCCGCAGCCTTCCGGGTTCCGTTGTGCTCCGGGGTCGGTCCCCCCATGGCCAGTAGGGGAGACGTCCCCACTGATGGACAAGGGTCTGCTGGCGCCAAGTAGAGTTCGAGTCCCCTTTTTTCCTGCGGAGCCGGGCCTCGGTGACAAGGGAGGCGTAAAATATCGCCGTCTGCGTATTCCGGACGAGCCCCCGTTATGTTGTGGCATACTCGGACAAAGAGACAGGACACCAGGGCTCCAGAAGCAGCGTTTATTGATGTCGGCACCAGCTCAGCAGATTCACATCTAGAGGCTGAGCCCCGATCTGGACAGGACTCGGAGCTTTATACCCTGAGGTTTCCGAGTTAGCAGTAGGATTCTATATTAGGGCATGTGGCATTGTGTTAGTTTCTGACTGGTTCCTGGGTGAGGTAGGAATTAGGAAATGTTAATGGTGGAAGTCTTGGTGGCCATGTGGTCCAGGAAAGCCTTTGTCTAGGGCTCCCTGCGACATACTGGCTAATGATATGGCCATGTTTTCATGTGGTTCTAGACTATTTATAGGTCTCGTTTTGTTAACATTTCTAGTTAAATCTTTTGCCTAATTTTTATTGAGTTTGTCTTGTTAACTTGTATAAGTTCTTTAATACTCCGCATGTGATTCTTTTATCAGATATATATTGCTAATATTTTTTCCAAGTGTATGGTTTGCTTTTTCATTTTTTACAAGTGTTTTTTGAGAGCAAGATTTTTAAAAGAAGTCTAATTTTTCACCTTTATCATTTGTGGTTCTGTGCCATTTGAGTCCTATAAGAATTTTTGCCTACCACAAAGTCACAAAGATTTACTCCTGTGTGTTTCTGTAGAATATTACAGTTTTAGCTGTTATATTTAGGTCTATAACATTGTGGCTGCTCGCTCGCGGGTCTTAAAAGAATTCACGAGGCAGGTAGAAATACAGAAGGAAAATTTATTAAAGTAAGAGGAGGGTCGGCTGGGCAGTCTGCTGGGAACTACTGCATCAAATCTTAGTTTCGTCCCAAGTTTTATATTTTCTAACCAGCATGTAAATTGCTTCTGCCTGTAGTGGAATTTTCTACTGAGTTCAGCTTTCTCTATTGGGGTGGGGAAAAGTGTGGTTAAACTGGTTATCAGCAAACTTTGCATATATTATGTAGATTTAGGTTGGAGCCAGAAGTGGATCCCATACAGATGGAAAACCTTTCCCAAGTCACAGGGCCTTCATGGCCGAAGTAAACAGAACCATTGAAACTGTGAGGGAGCAAACAGAACCATTGGATGTAGTACGTACAGGAAGCAGAGTCATTAAAGTTTGGCAAAAGGAGGCAAAGAAGAGAAAGAAAAGAAAGCTTTCGAAAAGTTTCAAGCTAAGTTATACTTGTTAAATCGAATTATACTAGAGGTCCACGTCTCAAAATAGAAGATTTAATGCCACCATTACAATCCCCCAAGTGGTATCATATAATTCATCCTGAGCTAGTTTTTGTACATGGTATGAAGTAGGAGTAAATTATTCATTCCTTGCATATGGGATTCAGCTTCCAGCACTATATAGACCAGCTTGAATCTATATAGACCAGTTTGGAGAGAATTGTCATCATAATTTTGAATATACAAGTATTGCACATATTTTAAGTTTCTCATGTTTTTGACTGTTATAAATGGAGTTGTATGTTTATTTTATTTTTCAATTGTTCATTGCTAGTACACAGAAATGTAATTGATTTTTGTCTGTTGACATTATATCCTGTTAGCCTTAATTTCTGTATTTTTTTTTTTTTAAATTTTATTGGGGAATTGGGGAAAGGGAACAGACAAGTTGCTGTCCTTTTGTTCTTCAGTCTTGTTGTGGAGGACGCTGCTTCACTGGCCCATGTTGGTATCATCATTGCACTCTTCTTGGGTGAGACAGATCAGTCGCCGGCCTCTGGATGGCCACTCACAGCAGGTCTTGGCAGCTCACACACCGGCTGCCGCCCACTCACTGTAGCCTATGGCAGCCCACCCCTGCATCTATGCCGTCCCGGGGCCTCACAGCAGCCCAGCTCCAGGTTGAGCTGTTGTTCACCATCTTAGCTGTAGAGGGCAGTGTCACTGGCCCTCATATGTGGGATCTGAACCAGAGCGCCTGGCGTCCCAAGCCAGCTCTTAACCAACGCACCACTCGGCCAGCCCTGTATCAGTTATTTTGATCATATGATTTTCTTATTTAACAGTTGGTGTGCTGGCTTCTGTAGACTGATTTTCAAATGTTGAGTCAGTCTTCTTGCAAATGCTGAATAAATCCTAATCAGCCGTGGTTATAGTCCCTACGCACTGCTAGATTCAGTTTGGTTTTAGTAGTTATTTGTGGAGGGTTTTTTTTTTTTTTTTTTTTTGTATCTAAGTAAATGAGGGATGCTGGGTCCTGTAGTTCCAAAAAAAAAATTTGTTATGTTTTTGTCTAGCTTTGGTTTCGGTAATACTCACCTGTTGAAGTGAATTGGGAAATATTCCGTCTTGCATTTTCTGGAATAGATTATGTAAAATTGGTGCTAATTCTTTTTCAAATCTTTAAGAAAATTCTCCAGTAAAGCAATTTGTGCCTGGGGGCTTCTTTTTGGGGGAGATCTTTCTGTTGACAAATTCAGTGTTTTTAGTAGCTGTATGTGTATGCTGGCCATCTATTTTTGCTTGGTTGAGCCTGGTATTTTGGAGGTTTTGATGAAGTGGTCCATTTTTTCCTCAGTTGTCGAATTTATGATCATGAAGTTCATAGTATTCTCCTATTAATCTTTTAATAGCTGTAGTGCTAGCCTCTGCTTCATTCCTGCCACTGGTGATTTTTATGTTCTCTTTTTTGTGTGTCAGTCTTGCTAGAGGCTTGTCAATTTTTTTGACTTCCTTTTTCCTTTCAGAGAATCAGCTTTTGGGTTATTTCTCTGTTTTTAATTTCATTGATTTTTACTCCTGATTTTATTATATCCTTCCTCCTACTTGCTTCAGATTTATTTTGATCATTTTTTTAAAAGGTATCCTTTTCCAAGTTTCCATCTTGTTTTGTTTAGGTTGTCTTTGGGTATATTGCTTTTTTTTCTTAGTGGTTGCTGCACACACATCACAGTATATATATATATATATATATATACGTAACTTACCACAGCCCACTGATACCAGAGTTTTGCCACTAACTACAATATTAGAATCTTGCTTTTATTAAGATTCCATTGCCCTCCTCCCCACTTTTTTTTTTAAAGATTTTTATTGGAGAATTGGGGGAGGGGAACAGTGCTGGGGAATCAGGGAAGGGGAACAGACAAACTGCTGTCCTTTTGTTCTTCAGTCTAGTTGTGGAGGACAGTGCTTCACTGGCCCATGTTGATATCATCATTGCGCTCTTCCTGGTTGAGGCAGATCTGCTGCTGGTCTCTGGACAGCCGCTCACAGCGGCTCTTGGCAGCTCACGCTGGCTGCCGGCCGCTCACGCTGACTGCCAGCCACTCACTGTAGCCTATAGCAGCCCACTGCAGCAGGGGCTGCAGCTACGCTGTCCTGGGGACTCACAGCAGCCCGGCTCCAGGTGGAGCTGTTGTTCACCATCATAGCTGTAGAGGGCAGTGTCACTGGCCCTCATGTGGGATCTGAACTGGGGCTGCTGGTGTCCCAAGCCAGCTCTTAACGCGCCACTCGGCCGGCCCCTCCCGCTTTTTAAAATATAATCTTCTGAAGTATTTTCTCTGCATACATTGACTACACGGTGTTGTTATAATTTTGGTTCAACCATCAAGTATGATTTAAGAAATTCATGAGGAGGAAGGATAGTCTATTATGGTTACCCTTGATTTTTTTTATCTCTGTCTTTATTCTTGTTTCCTTTATGAAATTCCAAGTCTTCTGTTATCATTTCCTTTCTTTGGGGAGAACTTTAGCCATTCTTTAGGGGTGGGTATATGGTAGTGACAGATTTTAGGTTCTGTCAGATTTTAGGCGTTTCATCTGGTAATGCCTTTATTTTTCCTCCTTTCCTGAAGGATGGTTTTGCTGGACACTGAATTCACAGTTGACAGTTCTTGTTTTTGAGCACTTAAGAAATGTTGTGCCAGAGGGCCGGCTGTGTGGCTCAGTTGGTTAAGAGCTCGCTCAAGAGTGCGAGCTGAGCTCTGAGCAACAGCAGTTCGATACCCAGCCCGAGCTGAGCTGCTTCTAAGCCGCCAACAGGTGGCAAGATGGCTCAGCTAAAAAAAAAAAAAAAAGAAAAGAAATGTGCCACTTTCCGCGGGCCCTGATTTCAGATGAGAAACCCACTGCCACTGGGATTGCTGTTCTGCCACAGCTGATGTGGACAGTGTCGTTTCTCTTAGGTTGCCTTTAAGACTGTCTTTTATTTTCAGAAATTTAATTGTTATGCGTCGTGGCATGGACTTCTTGGGTTTATCCTGTCTGAGTTTGCTCTGTATGTAGGTTATATCTTTCACCTAATCTGGGACGTTATTGTTCATATAGAATTTCATTTTCAGTTCTTTAATCTTTAATTCTGTTTGTTTTTTCTTTATAACTTGTGTTTCTTTGCTGAGGTTTTGTATGCTTCATTTTTCTCCAGTGGATTCATAACTACCTATTGAAACAATCTGATGATGGCAACTATAAGATCTCTGTCAGTTCTGAATGGGATTCATTTTGGTTTTGGCTTCTTTTGACCTTATTCACGGTGTGTGTTCTTGGTATAATGAGTTTTTCTATTGTTTTTGGACATGTCTATTGTGTTAGTAGATTCTGGGTCAACTTAAATCTTTTATTTTAGCAAGCGTTTACTTGTTTAGGTTCAGTGTGTCAAAATGGCTTAGGCTTACTTTTCCCCCTGCTCCTTCTCTCTAAATACCTTGGAAACAGTTTAACAGACAGTCGTTACAAGATTCTGAAAGGGAAGAAGGTGGACTGGTTAGGGACTTCAAGATGTAAAGCATGATACTTCGGTGAGTTCCGTGTTTTATTTCTCATTTAGTCCAGACTGGAGGGGCCTACAACTTTGAATTGCCGGCAGCCATAGACAGACAGACAGAAAAACCTGCTGTCACTGGCCAGAGGCCCAGGAAGGGGGAAGCCCACAGGGACTCAGCAATGATACCTTTACCCATTGGTGCTGAAGGGCCTGGTCTGCCCACAGCAGCAGCCCTACCAGAGACAGAGCTGGTGACCTGAGAACTGTCCAGGGTCCTGACCACCCACAGGCCTGGCATTCCTCCACCCAGTCATCTAATCATACCATGTGGCCTAAGGAAGTGCCATCCACCCTTTCATGTTGGCACCAGAAGGCATCCAGTGGGAGCCTGTGTAGAACTATTATAGAAGAATGAAGCAGATGATGTAGCATCACAAAGTCTTGTTACAAAACCACAGACCAGAACCTACATGCTGACCCTAAATAAGGCAGTGTTTTCTAACCACTCTAGACCAGGGGTTGGCAAACTTCTGAGATGGAAGAGCCACCAGGGGTCAGCAAACTGCAGCTCTTGAACTGTGGCTCTGAAGTAAAATTGAAAATGAAATTAAACAATCATAGTTTCATTTATAAAGTTTTTAAAGTCTATTATTCACATAATGGTGATTATGTAAAAATATATTTATGGCTCTTGAGTAATTTTTAAATTGTTGTGAGGGACAGGATTGGCTCTTCCAGGGGTCGGAAAATTTTTGACACAGAAGGTAGCCAAAGAGCTGCACATGGCTCGTGAACTGCAGTTTGTCAACCCCTGGTCTAGACCATTGATTTCACCTAATCAAAGGGAATTTTGCAGGTTAAAGTACTTGTGGTGCTTAATATCAGTCTTCACAATCAGATGAGATGTCGGTTTGTTCAGATGTCTTTGGTTCTGTTCTCCCTGGTCAGTCATTTTTACTTAAAAAATGTGTGACTTTGTTCAAGTCTAAAGCTATAGTGCATGTGTGCTCTAGGAAATGAGTTCATCTTGGTTCCCTGGCTGTGTCCAGCCTCACTGCATACTCCTTTTGTTGCAAACTTGGGCTGTTAGGGGGACATTTGTGCCTCAAAAAAAAAAAAAAGAAAAAGAAAAAAACCCACTAAGCTTTGTTCCCCTCTCTTGAGGTTTTTTTGGCTAAAATTGTAGTCATCTTAGATTGCAGGTTGACAACTGAGCAGTTTTTAATTTCATGCTGTGAAAAACTGGATTGGAATCTTGAGCCTGTAAATCAGGAGATAGATTCATACTGGACTCAGAGAATCAACAAACTCATGGTCTGGTTCTAGCTTCAAATTCATTCAATGTGCATGGTTTCTGAGGGACCCTTCACCTTTAAAAAAAAAAAATAGAGCAGTATTTCTCCCAGTTTGCTGAGATTAACTACTCCCCCAGTCCTGTACCTCCTGGTGGAGATCTCCTGTAGAGAGACTCTTTCCTGATGCTCTTTGCTGGGGTGTGGAGGGGGAATTTAGGGGTGTGAGGGTCTAAGCAAACTAGAGAGAGGATGCCTGGGGTTCCAGAGTCATATGGACATGTCTGGAAGAGGTCAGAGAGGGAAGGTGAGGCATCCATGAAGTACAGTACTGAGACACTACTAGCCTTTGACTGATTGTGTTGTTAAAGCACACATCTTAAGTGGCTTTTTAAATATTTACTTTGTTATACAGTTGACCCTTGAACAACACAGGTTTGAACTGGGCAGGTGGTCCACGTATACTCAGGTTGGGTTTTTTTTCCACTAAATATTGTAAATTTATTTTCCTTATGATTTTTTTCAATAACTATTTTCTTTTCTCTAGCTTACTTTATTGTATGAATACAGTATATTAACATACAAAATATGTGTTAATCTAGACTGTTGTAAGTCTTCCTGTCAGTTGTAGGCTATTAGTTAAGTTTTTGGGGAGATAAAAGTTACACTTCGATCTTCAACTGTGCGAGGGGTCGGCGCCCCAGCCCTCATGTGATCAAGGTCATCTGTACTTGTGTAACTATCATCCAGATGAAAATGTTTTGCCCGAGTTTCTCATTGGGGAATCCTTTTTCCCACCCTCTCCTTAATAGTGTATTAAATACTGGTTTGACAGGTATTTATTGATTCTCTGTCTTGTGCTGAAATTTTGAATATTCTGTAAGAAAAACACTTTAGCTTAACGAGACTAATAGCCACCAGCACCACGTGACACAGTTATGTATTTCTGAGGGGGGGTGTTTTAGTATAATAGGCGGTTGTATGTAGGTGCAAGGATAGGACAGAGGAGGATGGCTGCAGTTTGGGAGACAAGACTTCATGTAGTTAATGGGAGGGAGCAATTTCAAATCCCTCAAAAGCTGGTGTATAAAAATAAGCTAAGAAACAAGCCATTTAGAGTATGGAAGAAAATACAAACTTTTTAAAACAAGATTTATTGAGGGCCGGCCGAGTGGCGCAGTGGTTAAGCGCTGGCTTGGGAAGCCAGTGGCCCCGGTTCGGTCCCACATAAGAGGGCCAGTGACACTGCCCTCAAATAAAACAAAACAAAAAAAAAACACCAAAAAACAAACAAACAAAAACAAGGTTTATTGAGGTATAATTGACAACAATAAACTTTACATATTTAAAGTGTACAATTTGAGTTTTGGGCCATGTATACACTTGTGGAATTTTCACCACAATGAAGATAAGGACATACGCACTCTTCTAAAGTTTCTTCATGTTCCTTGTGACCCTTTGTAATCTGCTTCCTCCCCACCCCCGTCAGCCACTCTCCTGCTGTTGCAGCAGATCAGTCTGCATATGCTGATTCTTTATATAAACAGGACCATATAGTGTGTACTCTTGGTATCTGTCACCTTTCACTCTTCATAATTATTCTGAAATTGATCCACGATGTAGCTTGTTTACAAAGTTTTTTTCTTTTTGATGCTGAGTGTAGCATTCCTTGTGTGGACATACACATTTGTTTATCCATTCACTCATCAATGCCAATTTGGGGCATTTCCTCTTCTGGGCTCCTACAAATGAAGCTGCTTATAATATCCATGTACAAATCTTTGCACATACTTGTATGTTTCATTTTCTCTTGGGTAAATACCTAGGATTTCTGGATGTAATTCTGGATCTAATGGCAGGTATATGTTTAACTTTTTCAGTAACTGCTAACCTGTTTTCTAAAGCAGTTGCGTAATTTATATTCCCATCAGCAGTGTGTTAGAGTTTCAGACCTTTCACATCTAACACTTGGTGTGGTAAGGATTTTTAATTTTAGCCATTTCATGGGTTTGTATTGGTATCTCATTGTGTTTCTAATGTGCATTTTCCTAATGCCTAAGGATCTTGACCATATTTTCATGTGCCATTTATATTGTCTTTGCTTAAATGTTCAAATCTTTTGTGTATTTAAAAAATTGCATTGTTTATTATTATTTAGTTATAAGAATTCTTTTAAGTATTTTGGATACAAATCCTTTATCGGATAAATCGTTTGCAAATATTTGTTTCCAGCCTGTTGCTTGAATTTTTTACTTCTGTAACAATGTTTTATGAAAAGTAAAAGTTTAAAAATTTTTTAATCATGTCCAATTTATCTTTTTTCATATGTATAAGAAATTAAATAAGAACTAAATAAATGAAAAAACAACTAGTGTTCATAGGCTGGAATATTTATTAATGTTAAAACTGCTATACTCCCCAAATTGATCTTAAATTCAATGCAATCTTTATTAAAGTCCAGCCTTGCTTTTTTCCAAATTGACAAATTGATCCTAAAATCCTCAAGAAAATGCAAGAGAACCATAATAGCCAAAACAGTCTTGAAACAGAACACAGTGGAGGACTCCACTTCCCAATTTCAAAACTTTCTACAAAGGTACACCAATGAAGACAGTGGTACTATCATAAAGATCAATAGAACAGAATAGAATTGAGAGTCCAGAAAGAAACCCTCACATTTATGGTCAATTGATTTTCGACAGGAGTGCCAAAACAATTCAAAGGAAGAAAGAATAGTTTTTTCAACAAATAGTGTTGGGACAACTGAATATCCACATGCAAAAAAATGAAGGAGGTCTGTACCTCACACCATATACAAAAATTAATTCAAAATGGATCGAAGACCTCAGTGTAAGAGCTTCGACTATAAACCTTGTAGAAGATAACAAAGTGTAAATCTTAGTAACCTTGGCTCAGGCAATGTTTCTCAGCTAGTAGAGCTAAGCAATCAACATGACACAGATAAATTGGACTTCATCAAAATTAAAAACCCTGCTTCAAAGGGCACTATCCAGAAAATGAAAAGATAGCCCATAGAATGGGAGAGTTTTGAAAATGAAATATCTGTTAAGAGATATGTACATAGAATATACAGAGAGAGAGAGAACTCTTACAACTGAATTTTAAAAAGACACATATTCCAATAAAAAATGGACGAGGGACTGAAGAAGCATTTCTCCAAAGAAGATATACAAATAGCCATTGTACACATGAAAGACTGATCTTGAGGATCAGTCCTTAGAGAAATGCAAATTCAAAACAAACAAGATACTACTGCACATAACCAGCATGGCTCAAATTAAAAAGATAGTCAATAATAAGCAATGGTGAGAATGTGGAGAAATTGGTAACCCATAATTTGCTGGTAGGAATACAGAATAAACCAGACACTTTGGAAAACTCAAAAAGATAAATATAGAGTTACCATGACAGAGCACTTCCACTCTGATGTATATACATAAGAGAACTGAAAACGTGCATGCAAAAACTTATACACAATTGTTCGTATGGTGAGAAATATGGAATTATTTCTCATCCGCAAAAAAGAATGAAGTACTGACTCGTTACAGCATGGATGAACCTTGAAAACATAATGCTAAGTGAGAGACCCCAAATTACAAAGGCAACGGATTGTATTATTCCGTTTACATGAAATGTCCAGAATAGGAAAACCCTTCAAAATGAAAGTAGATGTGTGACTGCTGATGTGTATGAGGTTTCTTTTGGGGGTGATAGAAATGTTTTGAAATTAGAGGGTGGTGATGGGTTCACAATTCTGTAAATATACTAAAAACAAAACAAAAAACCACCCTCAATTGTATATTTTTAAAAAGGTGAATTTGTGATATGTGATGTTCTTTTATTTTTTTTTGAGGGCAGTGTCACTGGCCCTCATATGTGGGATGCAAACCGGGGCCGCTGGCTTCCCAAGCCAGCGCTTAACCACCGCGCCACTTGGCCGGCCCCAATTTGTGAAGAATGTATATATACTCTTTTTTTTCTTTTTTTAAAAGATTTTATTGGGGAATTGGTGGAGGGGAACAGCGTTGGGGAATCGGGGAAGGGGAACAGACAAGTTGCTGTCTTCTTGTTCTTCAGTTTAGTTGTGGAGGATGTTGCTTCACTGTTGGTATGGTCATTGCGCTCTTCCCGGATGAGGCAGATCGGTCGCTGGCCTCTGGATGTCGCTCACCGCGGCTATTGGCAGCTCACGCTTGGCTGCCAGCCGCTCACGCTGGCTGCGGGCCACTCACTGTAGCCTATGGCAGCCCACTGCAGCAGGGGCTGCAGCCCACACCATCACCAGGGCTCGCACAGCCCAGCTCCAGGTGGAGCTGTTGTTAGCTGTAGAGGGCAGTGTCACTGGCCCTCATGTGGGATCCGAACTGGGGCCACTGGCATCCCAAAACCAGCGCCTAACCAATGCGCCACTCGGTCGGCCCTATATACTCTTTCTGTTGGAGTGTTCTGTGGATGTTGTTGGGTCTACTTGGTTTCTAGTATTGTTCAGGTTTCATTGTTATTTCCTTGTCAATCTTTTGCTTAGTTTTCCTAGCCATTTTTATTTTTATTTTATTTATTTATTTTTTAGAGCAGTGTCACTGGCCCTCATATGTGGGACCCGAACCGGGGCCTCTGGCTTCCCAAAACCAGGGCCTAACCACTGCGCCACTTGGCCAGACCCATGCGGGTTTGTTTGTTTGTTTGTTTGTTTGTTTGTTTGTTTGTTTTTGGGGTGGATGGGTGGGGGCAGTGTCACTGGCCCTCATATGTGGGACCCGAACTGGGGCCACTGGCTTCCCAAGCCAGCACTTAACCATTGCGCCACTCGGCTGGCCCATCCTACCCATTTTTAAAGGTGAGGTATTGAATTCTCCAACTATTTTCGTTGAATTTCTTATTTTTCCTTTCATTTCTGTCAGTTTTTCCTTCTTGTATTTTAGAACTCTGTTGTTAGGTAAACATGTTTATAATTGTTATATCTTCTTGATAGATTGATCACTATCATGATAAAATGTCTTTTTCTCTAGCCTTAAAGTCTATATATCTTTTTAAATGATTGCCCTGGGGATTACAATTAATATCTTTTTTTTAAAAGATTTTATTGGGCCATTGGGGAAGGGAAGAGTGTTGGGGAATTGGGGAAGGGGAACATTGTGATTTTCCAGGACCATCAGCTCCGAGTCAAGTTGTTGTCCTTCAATCTTAATTGTGGAGGGCGCAGCTCTCTGCTCCAAGTCCAGTCGCTGCTTTCACTCTAGTTACGGGGGGTGTGGGAGGGGAGGGGCATAGTCAACCATCTCATGCAGGAGTCAAACCGGCAACTTGCTGTTAAGAGCACGCACTCTCACCAGCTGAGCTGTCCGGCTGCCTTTTGGCAGCTTAGCAGCAGCTCAGGTTGGGCACAGCTCACTGGTCCATGTGGGAATCTAACCAGCAACCCTGCTGCTCAGAGCTCGCCCTCTAATCAACTGAGCCACCCGGCTGGCCCACAGTTAATATCCTAATTTATAAAATTAATATCGTCTGTTCTTCAGATGTTCTACTTACCCCCTTTTCTCTCTTTTTCTTCTGAGACACCAGTTGTGCTAATGTTGGTACACTTGAGGGTATTCTTAAAGGTCACTGAAGCTTTGTTCATTTTTCTTTTTTTTTTTAAAGATTTTATTGGGGAATTGGAGGAGGGAAACAGACAAGTTGCTGTCCTTTTGTTCTTCAGTTTAGTTGTGGAAGACATTGCTTCACTGGCCCATGTTGGTATTATCATTACGATTTTCCTGGGTGAGGCAGTCGCTCGCTGGCCATTGAACTGCGGCTCACAGCCTCTCTTGGAAGCTCACGCTGGCATTCGGCCAGTCCTACTGCAGACTATGCTGTCACTGATTCACTGCAGCCCAGCTCCAGGTCGAGCTGTTGTTCACCATCTTAGCTGTAGAGGGCAGTGTCACTGGCCTACATATGGGATCCAAACTGGGGTCCTCCTGCTCAGAGCTGGCGTCCCAATCCTACTCTTAACCAACATGCCACTCGGCCTTTTTTTTCATTTTAATTTTTTTCTGTTGCTCAGACCAGATAATCCCAACCCATTTTCAAGTTCTCTGATTCTTTCTTCCACTTGTTGAAATATGTTTTTGAGTCTTTGGTGAATTTTTTATTGCAGTTATTGTACTTTTTATATCCAGATTTCTATTTGTTTCCTTTTTCTCATTTCTTTCTCTGTATTGATATTTTCTACTTGGTGAGACATCATTTTCTCACTTTCCTTTACTAACATACATCAAGTAGCTTATTTAATATTTTTGTCTAGTAAGACTTCTGTTTTGACCCAGACACTGTTTCTGTTCATTGCAGTTTTTCCTGTGTATGGGCCATATTTTGCCATTTCTCTGCATTCCGTTTTTTTTTTTTTTCTTTTTTCTTTTTTTCTTTTTTTTTGAAAGGGCAGTGTCACTGGCCTCATATGTGGGACCTGAACTGGGGCCGCTGGCTTCCCAAGCCAGCGCTTAACCACCGCACCACTCGGCCAGCCCTCTCTGCATTTCTTCTAATACTTCATTAAAAACTGAGGAATTTCAGTAATTGTACTTTTTGTTTGGTTCTTTTCATAAATGCATTTGTACTCTTGTTGAGGGAAGAAGATTAATTATATGTGTATTACATCTTTCAGATAAGAAAATTAGTGAGGGAAGAAATAAGGTTTCAATTGTAAAGCATCTTTTCTGATAGAGGGAACCATACAAACTTAGTTAAGATGTTTAAAGATTTTGTTACTGAGCCTTTTGCTGCAACAAAACCCTGAGCAAGTGTAACTATAAAAGAGATATTAATGTTGTTAACAATGATTAATTCTGAAATAATACCATATTTTAACCATTTCTTATCTTTCATCTTTCGACTTTTTGCTAGGCGTAGATGACGAACAAGCACACCAGAAGCCAGTTACAGATTTTGATACGAGTTAAAATCTGGCCTATGATAGAGGATAACAGAAAGCTGCTTAGAACAGTCAAAGAAGGCATCTCGGGGTGGCTTTTAAGCTGACACTTGGAGGAAGAGAAGACACCACCCATCAGAATATATTCAGGCAGGGTGGCTCTTTGACACAGGATTTGGGGGCCCTTCCAAGTCCTGTTCGTGTGGAACCTTTTCCTGGTTAAAAAAAAAAAAAAACAACAAAAAAACCCACTGACTTCACTAGTTCAATCTCCTCCTCTTATAGGTGAGGAGACTGAAGGCTAGAAAGTAAAGACTTGATGGTGACAGCCTGGGATCTTAATGCCACATACACACACCCATATATGACATATTTCTAATGGGTTATTTACAACATTCATTATTTTTAAAAGATGTATGAAAACAAGCAGATTGTGTCTAGTCATCAGTTGCAATATTCAGGAAAAAAAACTCTACCTAGAAGGAAAAAAAACACAAATTATAGTAGAGAGAGATTTGCCTTTATTTATTTATTTTTTTTGAGGGCAATGTCACTGGCCCTCATATGTGGGACCCAAACTGGGGCCACTGGCTTCCCAAGCCAGTGCTTAACCACTGCGCTACTCAGCTGGCCTAAAATTGTAGTGCTTTATTTTTTTTTTTTAGCTGAGCCATCCTTCCACCTGTTGGCAGCTCAATGGCAACTCAGCTCAGGCTGGCATTGAACCGCCGTTGCTCAGAGCTCAGCTCGCACTCTTGAGCGAGCTCTTAACCAACTGAGCCGCAGTTGGGAAGTGGGAAGTAAACAAATGCAATTTCTGAACTTCCATTGGGAAAGGGAGTCACTAAACAACTGACACACTGAGAATTTTACACTGAATATAAATGGCTTCGTTACTCATACATCATAGCGAAGTGGGAGGATATGAGGAGCTTAAAGTAGATCTTAGCGAGGCCAGCTTCACAGAGTCCCATAAGAGTCATAAAAGCCAAAAATAGAAATCCCTTTTGTTTATATACCCTCCTTTTCTCATTTGCTATTGGAATTAATATAGGTCTAATTTTTAAAATTAGGTTGCTTGAAGGTGCTGTTAGTCATATGCATTAATGTCACATTTACTTTAAAAGGAAGTAGTGATGGGCCTGGAAGCATAGATTCTGGGGCCATCCTGCTGAAATTGATAGACCTTCCGGGCCTGTTTGTCTTTCAGCGAATGGAACCCAGACTGTCTTTATCGCAGGATTAGTTTGAAGTTTAATAACAGCGATCAGTAATTGTTAGATGTTATTTTTATTTCTCTTACATCTGGTTGCTGCTTGAACTAGGGAACACTGGAACAGTTCGGCATTCGTTTAGAGCATAAAATCAAAGGAAAATTCTTGAGAGAGGAAGTAGCTGTCAGTTGTGGTTTTGAATCTAGAGATAAGGCGATGTGGGAACTTGCTTTGGTTACTTTTTGTATTTTATAGCTTAATAACGGTTAACACATTAAATGATTCAGTATATATCTGGTGTCAGTGCCCTTTTTCTAGACATCTAATTTAAAGTTATTATAATCATTTAAAGCGATATATCCTATATAGCTTCATGCCAGAGTTGAATCCTATTTATTTCCACATCTTTTAAGGAAAGCTAATGATGTGTGTAACATAATATTTTCCTTTTAGGACTTTATAAATCTGCTATTAATTTTTTCCAACTAAGTTAATTCATGCTTTTCAAAAGGTCCTAATTAAAAATACAATACATCCAAGTGACATTTTACTGCCTTTGTTTTTATTAAGTTCTCATCAGTTAGGTAAAGGTCTGGTAGAGTTTGATGGCAGGAACTTATGCAGTGGTCATTATAGCAGCCACCAAATACAGTGTGTTTCCAGGACTTTCTTCTTGGATTTCTCTGTCAACTAGGTGGAAAGCTTCTAACTAGGAGCTCCTACTTTTTGTCTTTTACACTGAGAACATCTGACTGTTCATTAATTCTTGTTAGTTCATTGTGTTCTTACATCAGTGAGTTTGTCTTCAACAGCAGTATAACAAAAAGATTTTCTGGACCACCTGAAATTTCAGTTTATGTTAAAAGGTGAGGAAAGGGATTGAAATAGGATGAGTGAGGGGGCGGAGCCTTCGGCACTCGTGGTCCTTCCTCCTGAACCTTTTGTCCCTTTCTTTAGAGACATTCTTGTGCACTCTGAAGTACTCTGTGTCAGTGATCCTGATGGCGCCATCAGCTAAAGGTGGGGTTTCATTCCTACACTCAGTGTTCATTGAGTGTTCTCTGTCTACTCAGAGCTGGTGGTGAATGAGCAGTAGAGCAGGTTGTGTGGAGAAGAGACTGTCCCCTGGGAAGAATTGACTGCTGCTAGACCCACAAGCTAAATCCAGGCCAAAACAGAGACTGCTTTCCACAACCCCACTGGGAGACTGCCTGGCCGACCTCTCCTCAGTGCCCCTGCTTGCTGGTTCCTGAAACAGGCCCTTGCCCTGCCCCCAGCAGCATGTTAGGTGGTTTCCCCTTATCTGGGATGTCTCCCCAGTACGGCTGTCCATCCTGCCCTGTTCTGTGTAATTCTTTAGCCTGTGGGGATATCCGTGTCGTCTTGTCACTGCCTAAGACGCTTCTTGCATAGTAAGTTTCCTTAATAAGCTCCTAATGTTACGAGGGAGTTGTTATCCCCTTTCTCCGGTCTCTCAGCCCCGGGAAATTTTACCAACAGGTTGGCAGTGTGGTTGAAGAGAAACACAAGAAATGGAGCATATGAATAAAATCAGGATGTGATTGCTAGAATAAGGGGGAAAGTGGTGCTTCAGTCAGGAAAACACCATCCAATTATGTAAAGTAATCTGATTAGCTAGCATCCCAAAGTAGTCTGATTAGCTAGCATCCCACTCGGCTGCTTAACCTTCAGCTCAGCCATCTTGGAAAAGCCAGGTACATGGGACCAAGTAGGAAGCTTCTTCCCTGGATCCCCAAAGACCAACGAGGAGGTGTCTGTGGATGCCATGTGACACCAATGAAAGATCAGTGTTTTGTGCTTTTCAAAAATTAATTTTTTGTTTTAATTTTTGTTGAAATTTTTAATAAAAATTTCAAAGATCATACAGAGTTCCTATACCCACCCCCTGTTTTCATATTATTCACATCTTACATTAATATGGTACTCTTTTTTTTACGAATAATGAACCAGTATTAGTATATTATTATTAACTAAAGTCCCTATTTTATTCAGATTTCCTTAGGTTTTACCTAATTTACTTTTTCTTCTTTAGAGTGCCGCCCAAGACACCCATTACATTTAGTCTCATGTCCCGTGAGGCTCTTCTGGTCTGTGACAGTTTCTCAGACTCCTTGTTTTTAATGACCTGTACAGTTTTTAGGAATACTGGTCAGGTATTTAGTAGAATGTCCCTCAGTTGAGGTTTGTCTGATGTTTTCCTCATGATGAGACTGGGGTTAAGTGATTTGGGGAGGAAGACCAACCTCAGAGATAAAGTGCCATTTTTATTATCTGTCATCTTGAGGGTTCGTACTGTCAACATGATTTTCACTGTGGATGTTGACCTTGAGCATGTTACCGAGGTAACGTTTGTCAGGTCTTTCCATTGTGAAGTTACTCTTTTCTTTCCTCTTTTCCATACTGTTTTCTTTGAAAGGAAGTCATTATGTGCATCCCAGCCTTAAGGAATAGGGAGCTATACTCCACCATCTAGACAGAAGAGGTTTTGCAAAAATCATTTAGAATTCTGCCTAAGAGTTTTCTCTCTTCCCCACTTGTTCATTTATTCAGTCACTTATTTCTATTAGTATGGACGCATAGATATTTATTTTAGACTTTGGGTTGTATTCTAACACTATTTTATTGCTCAATTGGGTCTGTCTTTGGTCTTTGGGAACTCGTTCTGTTAATTCTTATGTCCATTTGACATATTCCCATCATTGTAGGCTTTTGGGGTTTTAATTAGTATTTTCTTTCTTTCTGGCACAAGATGTTTGTTTTATCTTGTGTATTTCTGCCCTAGCCCTAGATTCCACCACTTCTCCAAGCAGCCCTGGTTCCTTTTATTGGAGGATGGTGTTGGAAACCAAGACCTCGGTGTTAGGTGTGCTCTTTGCTCCTGGGGTATAATTGCTTCCAGGCCTTTCTCAGCTGACAGAGCGAGGAACCATATGTGTGTATACTAACCTGTGTGTGTACACACCCATAACTTTCTATATGTAACCGTCTGTGTTAAGCTAAACATGAATTCATACTGATGTGTCTAGCTCATCCATCACACTTAGATCATTCCAGCCTCTTTGCCTTGCTTTTGTGTAAGCTCTTACTCCAGCAGTGAAAAGTCTAACCCCCACTAGCCAGCAGCCATGTGCTTAATTGTTCGATTCCAGAACACATGTATTAGCAGCAGAATTACCAACCCAAAGCTCTGTGGGAGATTATCAGCCGGAGTACAGTGCTTACGTTGTTTCTTGTGCCTGTAGTCCTAAAGATTCCACTCATTTCCAGATTGCTTAGATAAGCACTTTCCCCCACCTTCACCCTCTTCACTGAGCTGGTTTCCTACATTTGTCATACAGTGAAATTGTTTTGTCACGTCTGCCTTCCATGCCGGGCTTCCCTGATCTCCTATATGATTTAATTGTAGACATTGGATTCACTGTGCACTGTGGAGTGGTTTTGACAAATGCGTGGTATCATGTTTTTCATGACAGTATCATGCAGAATAGTTTCACTCTCCTGAGAAATTCCCTGAGCTTCACTTGTTCAGCCCTCCCTTTCTTTCCCCAAACCCCAAGAACCACTGATCTATTTACCATCTCGTAGTATTGCTTTTTCCAGAGTGGCTTATAGTTGGAATCATACAGCATGTAGCCTTCGCTTACCTTTTTGTCAGTGAATAATGGTCCCTTGTGTGATGTGATATATGCTTTGTCTATCTTCGCCTGCTGAAGGGCACCTTGATTGTGTCCAGTTTCTGGTGATGGTGAATAAAGTTGCTATCCGGAATAGCACGCAGATTTTTCTGTGGACATAAATTTTCAAATCAGTGGGTAAATACCTAGGCACACAGGTGCTGGATTGTGTGGTGAAAGTGTGTTAGATCTTTACATATCTCAGCTTTGCGTTATGCTCCATTTCATGGAGCAAAATAATCTCCTTTCGCCCATTCCTTGCCCTCCACCGCCACACCCAGTCTCTTTTGACTACTAACCCCAGGACATATCATCCCTATGAAAGAGCAGATGTAAAATGTCAGCTTATCATTTTTGAGGGAAATAACAATCCTCTAGTGACCTTTCTGTTTGTTTAGGGTATTTCCAATAATCTATCAGTAAAAATAATTAGCCCCATCTAGTTGAATTTGACTATTTTGTGCTTTCTGGCAGTAGAGTAGGAATAGCTATTTTGCAAGTGGTTTACATAGCCTGTATGTTTGTTAAAATTAGTTTCTAATTGGGGTGTATTGCTTTATTTGAAAGCATTTCATTGTAGCTAAAACCCTGAAGAGTTAGTCATATTTTCCTCTTTAAATATCACCATGAGGCAGTACATTTTTAAAATATAAAATTGTGTCAGTTAACTTGAAGGTAAAGGATTTTACTTAAATCAGATTTATGTTTTTGTTAAGTGATAGTATGTTTTGTTTCTTTCACAGCATTTATTCAGTCGGAGAGCATCATAGAAGTACTGCGTTTTGATGATGGAGGGCTGCTACAGGTAATTTTATTTTAAGTTGAAGAATTATGTCAGTGTCAAGCCTTGAAGACTATCTGATTATTTTTCTTTTAAAAATGTGTAACTGGCTTCTGTGCCATGTATTTTATGAGCTTATGTCCAACTAGGCCAGTAGAGTCATTGGCAATAAAAACATCCGTAGCTGTATGAATTATCTTTTAAGTATTTCCGGGTGATGTTGGCAGGTTGGAGGTTGGGGGGTTCATACCAGGAGCAGTGGGACCAGTGAGTGAAACATCAAATTCAGATGTTGGCCTTCAAATATTTATCTGGATGAGAACTTGTCCAGAGAGCATAAGTTCTGTCTGTAATTACATCTCTGTCATACTTGCACTTGCCATCTTAAGCCCATCTTTAAATATATTTTACATAAAATTAGAAAGTGTACTCTTGCGTTGGCTGAGTGACTCAGTTGGTTAAGAGCTTGCTCAAGAGTGCGAGCTCTGAGCAACAGGGTCGCCAGTTCAGTTCCCACATGGACCAGTGAGCTGTGCCGGAGCTGAGCTGCCAACAGGTGGCAGGATGGCTCAGCTGGTGAGAGCATGTGCTCCTAACAACAAGACTGCCTGTTCGAGATGGTGGGCTACGCCCACCCACAACTAAAGACAGAACTCGGCACCTTGAGCTGAGCTGCCGCCTGGACGGATCAGTAGATAGAGCGTGCGCTCTTAATAGTAAGGCTGCAGGGTTAGACGCCTGCATGGGATGGTGGCTACGCTCACCCGCAACTAATTAAACAGCACCTTGAGCTGAGTGGTGCAACTGGACTTGGAGCTGAGCTAGCTGCGCCCTCCGCAACTAAGATTGAAGGACAACTTGGCTATTCCCCTTCTCCAATTCCCCGATTAAAAAAAATATTTAAAAAATAAAAGAAAGAGGGCCCGCCGAGTGGCATGGTGGTTAAGCGCTGGCTTGGGAAGCCAGTGGCCCCGGTTTGGGTCCCACATATGAGGGCCAATGACACTGCCCTAAAAAAATAAAATGAGAGAGAGAGAGAGAGAGAGAGAGAAAGAGAGAGAGAAAAGAAAGAAAGAAAGAAAGAAAGAAAGAAAGAAAGAAAGAAAGAAAGAAAGAAAGAAAGAAAAGAAAGAGAGAGTACTCTGATAAAATCCTGTCCTTCCTTTCAGACCTAGCTCACATAGCACTGTGCAGCCTGTTTTATTCTTCCCAGCTAAAAATCTGTTCTAGAATTTCAGAGCTGAAAGGGATAGTAAAAGCCATCTTAACCAATCTCTGATGTCTATAGCTGAGGTGTTTCCTCCTTTCTTCCAAACTTTTATCATGTTCTATGCTTATCTTACAGTATTTATCACTTTGTAATGATGACATTTGTTTTTATTTTGCTTTTTTAAAGATTTTATTGGAAAATTGGGAGAGGGGAACAGTGTTGGGGAATTGGGGAAAGGGGACCAGCCAAGTTGTTGTTCTTCAGTCTTTGTTTGGAGGGCGTCAGTCGCCATCTGGCTTCCTGTTGGCAGCTCATGGCCTCTAAACTCCGAGTGCTGTGTTCAGTCTTAGTTGCGAGTGGGTGTAGTCACCATCCCATATGGGAGTCGAACCAGCAGCCTTGTTGTTAAGAGCGCACGCTCTATCCACTGAGCCATCCGGGCAGCAGCTCAGCTCAAGGTGCCAAATTCAGTCTTAGTTGCAGGTGGGCGTAGCCACCATTCCATGCAGGAGTTGAACCCGGCAGCCTTGTTGTTAACAGCGCACGCTCTATCCACTGAGCCATCCGGGCAGCAGCTCAGCTCAAGGTGCCGAATTCAGTCTTAGTTGCCGGTGGGCGTAGCAGGCAATCTTGTTGTTATACCAGCTGAGCCATCCTGCCACCTGTTGGCAGCTCAGTGACAGCTCCGCTCGGGCGCAGCATCACTGGCCCATGTGGGAATCGAACCAGTGGCCCTGTTGCTCAGAGCTCGTGCTCTAAGCCAACTCTTAACCAACGGAGCCATTCTGCCAGCCCCGATAGCATTTGTTTTCAAGTATCATATTATTTGGTAGCATAACTGATGATGTTTTCTTCATTGTATATTCAAGGGAAACTTAGTTTTAGATTAAGAAAGCTGCCCAAGATGCCGTGACTGTGATGGTGTGCTTGGCAGTAGAGTTCTGGGCTTCCCCCTCTAGGTCTGATTGTTAGTTTGTTACATGGTACTACCCATGGTGGGTCTGTGTACTTGTTTATGACGAAATCTCTGACTTACTTACATAGTGCTGAAAAACTACTTCCTGTGGTTTTTAATAAAGGCAGGAAAGTAAACATTAAAGGCTATAGAGAAATAATTGTGCTAGGGACCTGGAATAAGATTGCTGTTTGCATTTAGCATAAATTTAGATTTCAGACACTAAGCCAAACAGAGAGCAAGAAAAAAAGTGATGCGTTTTCAGGTTCTTTTTCTCTGACAATGAAGTAAGTGTTCTGGACGACAGCAGTTACCTTTCTTTTAAATTGTTAAATGTATCATTCATGCCTGTACATAGAGGATGTTGAGAAACAGCAGGCAGTGTCAGCATGGTACTTGCAGAAAGTCTTTGTATGGCTTTTGTATTTTAAAATTGAAGATAATATTATTCAGAATAATGTTGAATGTCAGCTATAATATATATAGTCACGGGATGTGGAGTGCAGCATAGGGAAAAGAGTCAGTGGAATTGTTAGCTGCATACCATATCAGAGGGGTAGTAGATTGGGGGAGGAAAGATATCACTTTGTGAGGGGTGTAAATGTCTATTACATTGTTTTGTACACCTGAAACTAATTTTAAAAAACCTGAAGATAATATAATGGTCTAATTTTGTGATGCCTTCTTACTAGAAAATCTCAGTCTTTTTTTTCCCCCCTACTTCTTCAAGGTGAGAACTTGGAGAACCTATAGGAATGACTTTTAAATATGTCCATTTGCATGGTTGTTTGCAGGACTATGTGGCAGGGAAATCAGGACGGAATTTCTGGGAAATTCACCACGTGTAGTTAGCCTTTTTTAATTGAGAAAGGATCCAGGTCCATTCCTGATTCCTGATTTGTATTTTTGCTGGGGGAGGCTATCAGTCCATGTCAAAGTGAATTTGCTGTGCAAGAGTTGGTTGACTGGGATGTGATTTGCTCATACGCTGTGGCTCTGCTGAAATGCTTGGGTGGCAGCTTGGTCGAGAACTCAGATCTGGCAAAGGTCATTTTGGAGTGGAAAGGTGTTGAGGGCAGGTGGTACCAGTTGGTTCCCTCAGCGGCAGTAAAACCTCACTTAGACTCCTACAGAATGACTGGTGTTGAGTTGCTATATGTAATGTGTTTCATAGTCCCATGGAGTAGAAGATAAGTCCCTTTTGAATTGATGTATACAAATTGTTCATTTTAATGTTGAAGGGTGTTTCCTAGGGACAGTTTTGATTTTGACGTAATGTCATTCTTTCTGACAATAATTCTCCAGTAGGTTTAAGTATTTCTTAAACAACACCTGGTTTCTTAGGGTACTGTTAGAACGGAAATACCTACATGAGTATTTCTGTGGCAAAATATATATCAGATTTCTCCAAATTGAATTAAAGCAACAGCCTTATTTTACACCCGAGAGACAGGGCACTGGCCATCTACACTGGAATCCACCCAGGACACCCTCTCCAGTCTTTCTCCCCCGTGCCCCAGGTGAGCTTCTCTCAGCACTGACAGCCTTCCCCACCAGCTGCACTTTCATTGGGACCTGCAAGCAGTTCACTTGCTGCCACCCAGAGATGCACTTTCTGGCTGGACACTGAGAGGCAAAGCCACAGCCTTGTTTTACGTTACTTAAAATGAGAATTTGGCCTGAGAGCATTCTTTCTCTATCCCGAAATTTGTGCTGCGTTCATGTGGCTTGGCTCATAGTAATTGTTTTAGTCCTAAAAATTAGTTGATGATAAGTCAGAAAAAATTGCCAAACATCATAAAGATTTGATACAAAGATTGGATTTCCTTTGATTTTTTTTTTTCTTTTTTAAGATAAGACAAATCAGACTCAGAGAAGTTAAATACAGTAATACCTTGGTTTGTGAGCATAATTCATTCCAGAAACAAACAACTCGTATTGCAAGATATCGCTCGTTTACCATGTTAAAATGTATTAGAAATGTTTGCTCGTCTTACGGAACACTCACAAACCAAGGTTTTACTGTAATTTTCCCAGGTTCAGCTGCAAGAGCAGGAATTCAATCTGCAGGAAGCACACAGCCTGTTTTGTTTCAGAGCTCTTTTTACAGCACAAGGCACGTGCAGCTCTCCAGCCCATTCCATGGGTTACCCCTCGTAACACTAGGTTATGATTAACACAGCAGAAATCCCCCTAGCCCATGTGTTCTGTAGTGGGTGCTTTGGCCCTTGTCTTTCCTGCTTAGCAGGACTACTAAGATTTGGTGTACAGAATTCATAAAGATCAAACAGGGCCGGCCGAGTGGCGCAGTGGTTAAGCGCTGGCTTGGGACGCCAGCAGCCCCGGTTCGGGTCCCACATATGAGGGCCAGTGACACTGCCCTCAAAAAAAACAAAAAACAAAACAAAACAAAAAAAAAGATCAAACAGTCTCCGCGTTGAGCACAGAACACTTCTGCGTCTCAGCAGCAGAAGCAGGCATTAAGACTCCTCACCACACGAGGTCCTGGGTAAATATCTCAAACCATTATTCTAGTCCTAACTGATCAAAGTGCTTGGCTCTTCTTAACGTGTTCCTTTGAAAGATTTTCAGATTGAATTTAAAAAGATATTCTTTAATTTATATGCCTTAATTTGTCCTAGACTAACTCTCTTAGAAACAAATGAAGAAAAACACAAGGGAAAGGCTAGCTCTGTATTTTTTCACTATTCTGCCAGAATAATTAACAGAATTTTTAGATGTTGGAAGGCAAGCTCCATAATGTTCATGAGTTGAGAGCACAACGCAGAGTTGAATATGCTCTTCTAAAAAGCCAGTCGCTATAGGGATCTGTAATTTTGTGTTCTAACTTTGTCAAGAAACAGTGGTCATAAATATTCTTAGTGCTCATTTTATGCTCATTGGTTATTTTAATAACTTACAGGCATCTGTTATTTCTACTCACCGCAGGGCTTTCAGCCCAGGAGGGGAAGCCCAGACTAGAGGGCAGTGATAGCTAGAACTAATGTTTTTTGAGCGCTTGTTGGAGTCTCAGTTCATTCATGAATTTGTCCCAAATTTCAGTACTAATAAGGGGTGCAGGAGGAATAAAAAGCAAGTTTGAGTCCAGAGTTCTTACACTTTATTTTCTGTTGCTCTACTGCCTGAAATTAATGGGGTTGCCTTAGAGGAAAGAGCTGAATTCCTAATTGGTGTGCTTAGGAGGTAGGCTGGTCTGGGAGGCCTTTTTATACACACACAACAGATAATAAACTTCTGAAAGACAAAGAGAATCTTGAAAGCAGCAAGAGCGAAGTGACTCATCATACACAAGGGATCCTTAATAAGATTGTCAACAGACTTGTCATCACCAACTCTGCAGGCCAGAAGGCAGTGGGCCAATATATTTAAACTGTAAAAGAAACAAAACTATCAACTGAGGATCCTATATCCAGCAAAACTGTTCTTCAGAAGTGAGGGAGAAATGAAGACATTCCCAGATAAACAAAAGTGAAGTTCACTACCATTAGACCCGCCCTGCAAAAATGCTAATGGGAGTCCTGCAGGTTAAAATGAAAGGACACCAGAAAACAACTCAGAGCTATGTGAAGAAACAGAGATCTCAGTGAAAGAACATATATGGGCAACTATAAAAACTAGTATTACTGTAATAGTGGTTTGAAATTCCACTTTCTATTTTCTACGTTATTCAAGAAACTAATACATTAAAAAGTGGGATTTACTCCAGGAATGTAAGGATGGTTCAACATATGAAAAATCAATCAGTGTGATACACCACATTAACAGAATAAAGGACAAAAACCACATGATTATCTTAATTGATGAGAGAAAACCATTTGACAAACCAACACACTCTCATGATAAAAAACACCCAACAAATTAGGAGCAGAAGGAAACTATCTCAACTTAATAAAAGCCATATATGAAAATCCCACAGTGAATAGCATACTCCATAGTGAAAAACAGTGAAAGTTTTTCCTTTAAGCCTACTTTTATTCAGTATAGTACTAGAAGATCTAGCCCGACTAGTTAGACAAGAAAAAGAAAAGGCCTACAAATTGGAAAGGAAGAAGTAAAATTGTTTGTAGATGATTGATAGACTCTTATATGTAGAAAACCCTAAAGTTTCTACAACAAACTGTTAGAACTAATAAACGAATTCAGCAAAATGGCAGGATACAAAATCAGTATGTACTTTTTACCTAAGAGAGAATCTAAGTGCCGAGGAAGCACATTTTAGGCAGGAGAGATGATTCAAATGAGTATTTTCTCTCTCACATGCACACAAAGAATACAGTTCAAAGTGTAGAAAAAAATTCCAGTAAGAGGAAGAGATTAAAGAGATTTACTATCTTAAAATTTCTATTAAAATGGTCATTGAAAATTACTTTTTTAAAAAGTTTTGATCTTAAAGTGTCAACTTATTTTAATCAAAAGTATTAAAATTAAAGCTAAGAATTTCAGAACCAATTAGGTTTGTTTCCCTGAGAGAAGTGAATTTCCTGTCACTGGAAATATTCAAGCATCCAGGTGATTTGACAAGACTGCAACAGATGTGACTCCCACAGAAGGAGGCAGAATTAGGTGAAGCACAGTCAACTTCCATGTCCTACCTATGAGGCAGACCTCAGAGAGACTGCAGGTTCGGTTCCAGAGCAGCACAATAAAGTGAACATCACAGTGTGAGTCACGTGAATGTTTTTGATTTCCTAGTGCACTGGGGAAAAGTTATGTTTCCATTGTACTGTAGGCTATTAAGTGTGCAATTGCATTTGTCTAAAAAAAACACAATGCATGTACCTTAATTTAAAAATATTTCATTGCTAAAAATGCCAGCCATCCTCTGTGCCTTCTGGGAGTTGTATCATTTTGCCGGCAGAGGTTCTCGCCTCGATGTTGATGAAAACGTGCTGTCTGCAAAGTGCAATAAAGTGAAGGGCAGTGAAAGGAGGTGTGCCTGTACACTAACAGTGAAAAAGCCAAACAGGAGCCAGACGGACAGGTCCATTTACAATAGCACCGTAAAGAATAAAATACTTTGGAATTAACTTAACCAAAGTGAAAGACTTGTACGATGAAATCTGCAAATTATTTTGGCATTCATCCATGTTGTACTGAGAGAAATTAAAGACATAAATAAGTGAAAACACAGCCCATGTTCATGGACTGGAAGACTTAATATTGTTAAGCTGTCTGTCCGTACTACCCAAAGCAATCTATAGATTCAATGCAACTCCTATCAAAATTCCAATGGGGCTTTTTTTTTTTATTATTATTGCAGACATAGAAAAACCCGTCCTAAAATTCATATAGAAACTCAGGGTACCTTGAGTAGCCAAATACCCTTGAAAAGAATATCAAAGCTAAAGGATTCATGCTTCCTCATTTTAAAACTTACTGCAAAGCTGCAGTAACCAAAACAGTGTGCCACTGGCATGGAGACACACACACACAGACCATGGAACAGAGCAGAGAGCCCAGAAATGAACCTTGGCATGTACAGTGTAATGATTTTCATATATTGTGATTGAAACGTAAGGAGGAGGAGGAGTAATTACTGCAGAAATAAAGTAGTGTATGTTGTGATCTCTCTCTTTCTCTCAGTACTTGGGGTGTATTGTTGGCATGTCCTGAGATTTTTATTCTTTATTATGGTTAAACGATTATGTTTCTCTTTTGTGGCTTATAGTTGAAAAAAAATTTACTTTCTGCTATTCTAACCTATTTCCATAGTTCCTTTACCTTGAGTATCTGCCTATCTTTCACAAGACAGCTTCCTCATTTGCAATTCTTCATGAGTAATCTTTCTGGTTAGACTGTCTTCATGAAGATTTTTTTTCTTTCAAGAAAGTGTACATGTGTGATATACTTCCTGAGTCCCCTTCTGTCAACCTCAAATGGGAACCAGTTTCACTGTTCTACAATTGTTTGATGTGTAAGTGACATGCAGTGAACTATACGTGTTTAAAGTGTGCAGTTTGAAGTTCAACATATTTGTACACCTGTGGAACCATCACTGCAATCAGATAGAGAAAAATGCCCATCACCCAGCAATGTTCACTTGTGACACTCGGATCCTGCCACCCTTGCCCTCATCTCTGGGCAACCACTGATCTGCTTTCTGTTCCTGTCAGTTTATATTTTAAACCACTTTCTACTTTCTGTCTCTATGAATTTGACTACTGTAGGGACCTCTGACAAGTGGAATCTTTTTTTTTTTTTTTGTCCTTTTGTGACTGACTGGCTTATATCACTTAGTGTGAGTGTAGACTTAGTCGTTGAGTTCATCCATGTAGTTGCATTATCAGGATTGCCGTTCTTTTTAAGATTGAGTAACGTACTTTTGTATAAATTACATTCAGCTTGCCCATTTGTCAGTTGATGGACACTTGGTTGCTTCCACACTTTAGCTGTTGTGAGTAATGCTGCTGTGAGCGTGGCTGTCTCATTACCTGAATCCCTGCTTTCTGCTTTCAGCCTTTCCGGGTCTGTCCCCAGAAGTGGGATTGCTGGATCACATGGTAATCGTTGAATTTCTGGAGACATTGCCATACCACCTGTCACAGCAGCTGCACAGTTTGCATTCTCAATATCATTTTCTCCACATCCCTACCAACGCTTATTTTCTGTTTTCTGGATAGCAGCCATCCTGATGGGAGTGAGGTGGCATCTCGTGGTTTTGGTTTGCATTTCCCTGATAGTTAGTGACGTTGAGCGGCTTTTCATGTGCCTACTGGCCATTTGTATATCCTCTTTGGAGAAATGTCTATTTAAGTCTGTTTTTAATCAGGTTTGTTTTTTGCTATTGAGTTGTGGAGGTTCTTTATAGATTCTGTATATTAATTCTTTGTCAAATAGTATATGATTTGCAAATATTTTCTCCCATAATAAAAAGTTAAAGAAATTTTCCCTAAGTTTAGAAAATTGAAGAGTGAAGAATGAATACCCATTCACCTACTGCTGAGATAGACCCAACAGTTGTGAACATTGTGTCAGGTTTGTTACACACACATAACTGCATGCTCAGATTATACTGGTGAAACATTTTAAAGAAAATTACAGACATCCTGACACTTCACCTTCACCCGAACATTCACTTTAAAAAAATAAGGACATTTTCTTACATCTGCCATATTCCCCCCATATAAATTCTCCAAAATACCATTTCAAAACAATATGTATTAATGGGAATGAGAATGCTACAACTCTACTGCTTTTTCTAACTGTAATGGAGAAGCTAAGTTTTAGGGTAAGTTCACTGATGGTACATATTCCTTCGACTTGGGCTTTTTCTCCCACATCATTATTAAGCATTTCATTTCCTTCTTCAGTTGCCTCCCAACTTTTTGTTTTCTCTCTTGCCTTCCTCTAATCTGTCCTCTACACTAAAACCAGAATAATGTCTTTAAACCCATGCCTGACTCCAGCTCCCCAGACCTCTTATATTGCATTTAGAATATACACAATCCAGATTCCTTACCATGGCCTCTTACCAGAGCACAAGGCAATCAGGCCCCTGCCTAGTTCTCCAGCCACGTTTCCCTCTCCTCTCCCCATTCCCTCAAAGCTCCAGCCAGATAGATTTGATGTCTGTTTCTTGTTGTTGTTGTTGTTGTTGTTTTTTTTTGTAAGGGTAGTGTCACTGGCCCTCATATGTGGGACCCGAACCGGGGCCGCTGGCTTCCCAAGCCAGTGCTTAACCAGCACGCCACTCGGCCGGCCCTTGATGTCTGTTTCTTGAACATCCGAGCTCTTCCGTGTGCGAGGATCTTGCACATGCTGTTTTCTCCACCCCCACACAACCTGCTTCCTCCACATGGCTCTTTTTACCCTGTAGGCTTCAGTGATCTCTGCAGACAGGCCTTCGCTCCTCACACTTAAGCCATCACCTGTCTATTTTCTGCTGCAGTTCTTTATGCTGTTTGTAAACATATATTTATTTGGCTGTAAAATGACTGCCTCTCCCATCCTGTTCCTTGAGTTCCACAGCTGCCTGGTGCTCCCTGCCAGCTCCCGGCACAGGAGCCTCACCAGGTGACTGCAGAGGTCTCCCCTCCGAGGCGGTGTTGGTCCAGCAAACTTCTAAAATCAGCCCCATTACTTTGTATGATTTCCACGTGGGTTGAAAGTGTCATCCAAATGATTCTTGCTCCTGAATTATAGGTTCCACTCGCTATCCAAAAGTAGAGGTTCCTTTGCAACCTTTCATAAGCCAAAATGACAGAAAGCAAAGAAGCAATTACCATTAAGTTCTATGGAAAAGTTTTTGAGCATTTCCAGAACCCACATTTGTCGCAGGCACATTGTCTTTATTTTGCTCATCATGATCAAAACATGTAATTATGTCCAGTTTTACACTGAGCATCACACCCTCACAAGCTCTCTCAGGCCTTTCTGATTCCCAAGGACCCATCTTGCTAAAGGACACACACAGCCAGTGGAGACAAAGCCCAGATGCTCAGGCACAGTCGGGGCTCTGAGGCCGGAGGCTGAGACGCCCCCGCGTGGTTCTGGGAAGGAGCGCAGGGCCACAGTCTCTGTGACGGCTGCTGCAGAACAGGCACAGGACTCTCTTTGAGCTGTTCACCTTTTTTCGTAAAAGTGAAAGTCATCTTTGGGGCTCTTTCGGAAATGGGTACTGATGTAGGTCTTCCGTAAAGCGAAGTGGCAGAAAGCGAACTTTTGGAAAGCAGGGGACACCTATATGAGTATATGGCGTGCCAAATCATTTCATATGATTTGAGGGTCAGGTTAATCCTGAAAATCCAAATGAGCATTAGATCAAAGTTGAAAGTACAATAAAATATTTTGGATATATCTATCATATGTCGGTAGTATTAAGATGTGGTTTCAGTATTTTCACCATTGCTTTCTTCCTTTCACAGACTGAGGCAACACTTGGACTCAGTTCATATCAACAGAAAAGGTAAGGAAGGAATATATATATTTTATAGTCTATACAATTCTGTAGACATAGTACTAACAGTTTCAGTTCCTTCTGGGGGATTCCTGCCATGTGCTCCTTCTCCTTTCTCATATTTTCTGGATGAAGAGGGAAAAGCATATTATAAATACCATTATATTGTGTATTTCAAATGTTGTGTAGGGGAGAGCAGGTGTAAATCTGAATTTATGGGTGGTGCCTTGCATAGCATTCCTCCCCATCGTATCCAAGGGCTTCTCCTCAAGGCCAAAACCCCTGGCTTTGGAAGCAGGTCAGTTTTGTCACTCCAGTGCCTCTCTTGTGGCTCTCCCTGCTTTTTATGGACTACCATCACTGTCCCCAGTATCACCAGGGTTCTGTCTGCCAGCAGGCCCTAGAAGAGGAACTGAGAGCAGGAAACCCAGTCTGGTGATTAAAAGACCCTCTTTAAACACAGGTTCTCCCCTAAAACAGGAATTGTTTTACCCTCAGGTAGTAAGAAAATATTTACATGCATGTGAATTGAAGACACCTTCCCACCTCCAAATTCTTAGGTCTTCCGGTAGCTCCTCACATCTGTTAGGGAGACAGTATAGAGAATGGTGCTGGCCTGCTTCCCTTCCGTGTCCCGCAAGGGTCTGCGGCTGGCGGCTGAGGGGGAAGAACGCCCTGTTAATTGGAGGCCCTTGATGCTAGGGTGCGTCCTACATATAGGATTGTCCTCAGACCAGCGACATTCAGATAGCATCGACAGAGAACTTTAGTTTGAGACAGAAGTAGCAAATACTCAGATAAGACAGCTCAAACTCCATAAATGTAACAGTGCCATTCCTTCGGCAGTCACTGTTCCGCTGTCTCGCATCTGCAGTTACATGGCCCGACTTCCCCACTGCTTTCCCTGTGGGACCTGCTCTGCCCAAGGACGCCCACTGCTGACAGTAAGGCCTCTGTGCTATGATTAGAAAGCTTACTGCCGCACTCCCACCCCCCCTCACCCCCCCCCCCCCCCCGATTGTCTGGGCTCTGGGTGAACTGTTTGCAGACCATTGCAAGTCTAGCCTGATGCCACCTTGGCTGGATCATCAAAGCACCCCAGAACCATCTGGCCATCTCGAGCCAAATAGGTGGGGAGAAAAGCATACCTGTTACCTTGTGCTTCTTGATCCTTTTTTCCAGCAGTTAGGAAATTAGCTATGGAGTTATAGTGGGCTACACTTAAGAAAAATGGTGTTATTCATCCTGATCAAGGTCTGGGCTTTAGTTATTTTCCTGGTAGAACGAAGAATTTCCATCAGTACATAATGATATTCTGATCTCACATTCCACTATCTGTTAGCTGTATCTGTCTAACAAACCCCGTAATCTTAGTGGCATAAGCAGTCATCTTACTGTGCCGTCAAACTGTAAGAATGTAGGCAGAGACAGCTTACCTCTGCTCTGTGGTGACCGGGGGCCTCTGCTGGGGAGACTCCAGAGCTCGTGACTCGATGGGTGTGAGCTGGAGGTCTCTGATCACTCGCATGTTGATCCTTGGTACCCAGGACCTACGTGTGCGCCCCTTTGTGTGCCTTCTCACAAGCTCGTTTGGGCTTCCTCACAGTTTGCTGGCCGGATTCCAAGAGTGGACATCCCAGTGAAAACCAGTGGAAGTTAGGCCACCTTTTATGACCTACCCTCTGAAGTCCTATGCTCTTGGTCAGCCAGTCCGTTAGCTTTGCATGGAAGGATTCAAGGCACAGGGGTAGTGACCCCCACTTATGGATGTCAGGAATATGGAGGATTTGCAAATACATACATACATATATATATATATATATATATATATATATATATATATATATATATATATATTTTAGCTGAGCCATTGTTGGCAGCTCAGCTCAGGCTGGGCATCGAACTGCTGTTGCTCAGAGCTCAGCTCGCAGTCTTGAGCGAGCTCTTAACCAACTGAGCCACTCAGCTAGCCCTGCAAATACATTTAAAGCAATCACAACTCACTTTTCTTTTCTGACCAAGACCATGAATTGGATAAGCATTAGATTCAGATTGGTATGTAACAGCCCGTGGGAATGAAACTGGATTGGGCACCAAATGTGTAGGTCAGAGTGGCTGCTGTAACAAAGTACCATGTAGGCTGAGCGGCAGAACAACAGCCGTTTCTCTCTCCCAGTTCTGGAGACTCGGCGCCAACAGATTGGGTTTCCCCGGTAGGAGTTGCATCTCCCTTATGTCCTCACGTGGCGAACTAAGAGAGGAAGCAGGCTTTCTGGGTTTCTTGTAAGGGCACGGATCCCATCATGGGGGCCCAGCCTCATGACCTCCTCTAACCCTAATCACCTCCCAAAGGCACCACCTCCAAATGCCACCACGTTGGGAGGTAGGGTTTCTGCATATGAATATTGGGGGGATATGATTCAGCTAGAGCAATACACAAGCCTACATTTAGATTTTAGCCTCTTATCAACCAACCAAAATCTTAAACTAAAGAGCTGTACTTGTGAATTACCTTTAATAAGTCACTTCTTTGAAACGTGTGACAGAGCAGGTAGTCTCTGCATTTATTTCTCTGGCATGATGGTCAGAACACAGCTCCCACATGGGAGGGATTTGGCCAGTTCCTTTATATGGGCTCCGTGCTGTCCAGCCAAATTCAACTGCCAGAGCTCTCATTTAGACATAATTAACTTTAGTGAAAAATGTGTGTGTGCAATGAAAATACAAAACGTGCAGTTATATAACAACACAAATTGTAAATGTGGAGTTGTGGTAGAACAGAAATGGTTTTTTGTTTTGTTTCGTTTTTTCCAGTTCATACACAAACTATTCTATAAAAGTGTCAGAGTTTGGGTTTAGTTTGAAAATTTCCCTCAGATGAAAGTTACCATATAGTCAGAGCTGATTCTAAACAAGACACCCTAATAGGTTGTCTTGTTGATCCCCTTTGTGTAACATGAGGAAGCTGAGACTCTAGGAACCCAGGGATGCTCCCAAGGCCAAAAGGACAGCGTTCCTGTTGGAATTCACTGTCTCTGATTGCCCCCTAATGCTGCATTCTCTGACTGGTCTATCGCATATGGCATTCAGCATTTACCACGTTCATTCTTTTAGCCAGTGTTCCCAGGAGAGGACTCTGGGGAGTTAGCAGAAATTGGTGGTGGTGGAGGGGGGACGCTGGAAAGAGGAGTAGGGAGACCAGTGGAGGCGTGCGGAGGGATGGTGCTTGTGACTGGGAACACATGGGGAGAGGATGAGAGAGGTGGCTTTCAGGTTCTGAAGGTGTCTGTCTGTGCTGGGCTCTGGACATACCCCCTGCCTTCAGAGGGCCTACAGGGTAGTGGAGACACCACTGCTAGTGAAAAGTCCTAAAGCACATGCATTGATTAAGTGACAGACTGCAATCTACCTTGTTAAAGAAAGCAGCACACTTGGGGAGGAGGCCGAGAATCAGTTCAGGAAAGCCTCAGGCTGTAGTTGTCAGGGATCAAGGTGCCTGAGACACATTGTGTGCTGTGCGTGGTTGATGTCTCACTTTCCTCATCCGAGCAGTCCATAGGGCCCAGGTCTCCTAAGCTGGTCTCCAGTTGGGCAGCGTGCTGCCTCTACCAGCCTCTCCATGGGGGCACCCCAGTGCCACTGAGCCTTAGAGAGTGAGATGGACACTGCCCTTTGACCTGCTGTAGTCAGTTCTGCCTCCTCACTTTGTGCATTCCCTAGTGGTAGTCCACATGCTGCCCGCCCTCTGGCTTTCCTCAGAAGCCAGTACATCCAGCCCAGCCTTTCTCACATTGCCTGTCCCCCCGCTCTCCCATGTCAAAACTCTACCCTAAGAAAGACTTGCCCTCTCCAGGGGGATCTCTGTCATGAAAAGCTTAGTTAACACAGGGGTGCTCTGGCTGGTGGAGTGTACGACAGTTATGCTGCCCCTTTCCCTCCCCCACACTGCTGTCTGCTTCAGCTCTAGGGTGGCCTGGGCTCCAGGGCCTTCCAGAACATTCTGCCAAGGAAAGAGCTACTGCTTTCATGATCTCAAGATTGTAGGAAGTAAAACCATGAAAACCTGAATTTCCTAGGATACTCTTTTTTGCTTTTCTCCCCCATCTTGTGGGCTCACCCTTTCTAATTTGTTTTAATACGCTGTCAGTTACATGATGGAATCTTTAGAGAGGCACTGGCCGTGCGGTGTAGTCGTGCTTATTTGAATTGAACGCAGCGTTATAATGAGCACTTACTTAACATTTTGGGACAGGAGCCCACCTTTTATGGATATCCTGTCCTAGGATTGTGGAGCCCTCATGTGGGAGATTATAGACCAAGTGCCCTAGGGCCTTTCACCAGTGGTGGGACCTTAAGAAAAACTTCTCAGCTGTTATGAGCACGACTTTCATTTGCAAACTGGGGAAGATCGTTTCTCTGCCTGCAAATCTTATGTTATAAGGTGATGTAAGGTTGTAGTGAGGATCAAATGAGAAGGCTTATTGGGGTAACAGTAGTTTGCAGACTTCAAAATGTTATTGAATAGAAGCTATGAGTGTTTGCTCATTTATTTATTGAGTCATTTAGCAGATACTTGCTGGGATCTTTAAGAGGTAGTGATTCAGTAATTGTATTTGTTATCGATTGCTGTGTAATAAATGACCCCCAAGCCAGCAGCTTCAAACAGCAAAAATGTATTATCTCTGTTTCTATGAGTGTGGTATCTGGAAACAACTCAGCTGAGGAGTTGAGACGCAGCATCTCTCAGGAGGTGTAGTCATGATTTCAGTGAACTGCCAGCCTCTGAAGGCCGGGCCTTGTAGACCCTCTCTAGGCCAGCTCGCTCACGTGCCTGCTGGCAGAAGGCCTCCGTGTCCACTGGCTGTCGGGTCGAGTTTGATTCTTCCACTTTTCCAGCACCATTTTTTGAGGAGATTGTTTTAGACTGTCTTCTTTCTCCATTGAGTATTCTAGCTCCCTTGTCAAATGTTGATTGACTCTGTGCTTGGGTTTATTGCTGGACTCTGTTTCATTGGTCTATGCGTCTATTTTTATGCCCGTACCATATTGCTTTAATTATAGCCTTGTAGTGTAGTTTGAATTTAACTATAGCCTTGTAGTGTAGTTTGAAATCAGGAAATTATTTGTCCAGTTTTGTTTTTCTTTCTCAGAATTTCTTTGGCTTGTCAGGGTCTTTTGTGATTTCCAATGAACTTTAAGATTGCTTTTCTATTTATATAAAAAATGCCATTGGAATTATGATAGGGATTGTGCTGGATCTATAAACAGCTTTTGGTAGTATGAACATTTTACAATATTAATTTTTCCAGTCCATGAATATAGGATAGTTTTCCATTTATTTGTATCTTTAGTTCCTTTCATCAAAGGGTCTTACAGTTTTCAGTGCAGAGATCTTTCACCTCCTTGTTTCAATTACTAAGTATTTTATTGTTTTTGCTGCTATTATGAATGGGATTGTTTTATTTCTTTTTCAGATAATTTATTGTTAGTGTAAATAAACACTACTGATTTGTATGTTGCTTTTGTAACATGCAGCTTTACTGAATTTGTGTATCAGGATGAACACTTTTTTTGTGTGGAGTGTTTAGAACTTTCTATATGGATAACCATGTCATCTGTAGATAGAGACAGTTTCATTCTTCATTTCCAATTCTGTTGCCTTTTGTTCCTCTTTTCTTGCCTGAATGCTCTGGTGTTAGGAACTTTCAGTACTATGCTCAGTAGAAGTGGTGAGAGTGTGCACCCTTGTCTTGTTCTGATCTTAGAGGAAAATCTTTCAACCTTTCATCATTGAGCATGATGTTAGCTGTGGGCTTGTCATATGTGGTCTTTATTATGTTGAGGTACATTCTTTCTATACCCAATGTGTTGTGAGTTTTAAATCATGAATGTATATGCTTAATTTTGTCAAATTCATTTTCTCCTTCTATTCAGATGGATCATATGACTCTCTTATTCTATTAATGTGATGTTTCACATTTATTGATTTGCATATGTTGAACTATTTTTGCATCCCAGGGATAAATCCCACTTCATCATGGTGTATGACCCTTTTAATGTGCTCTTGAATTCGGGGTTTTGTACCTGTATTCATCAGGGATATTGGCTTATGGTTTTCTTTTCTTGTAATTTCTTTATTTTCCCCCCTTGTAGTGTCTTTAACTGGCATTGGTATCAGGGTAATGCTGGCCTCGTATAATGAGTTTGGAAGTGTTCCCTCCTCTTCAATTTTTTGGAAATATTTGCAAATGATTGGCATTAATTCATCTTTAAATGTTTGGTAAAATGCACCAGTAAAACTATCTGGTTCTGCACTTTTCTCTGTTGGGAGGTTTTTGTCTCCCAAAAAACTTGTTGTTTGTTCAGATTTTCTATTTCCTTATAATTCAGTCTGGGTAGGTTGTATGCTTCTAGAAATTTATCCATTTCTGCTAGGTTTTCCAATTTGTTCATAGTAGTCTCTTATGATCCTTTGTGTTTCTGTTGTATCAGTTGTAATGTTTCCTCTTAAATGTATAATTTTTATATTGGAGTCCTTTTTTTCCTAGGTGAGTCTAGCTAAAAGTTTGTCAATTTTGTTTATCGTTTCCAAGAACCAACTCTTAAGTTTTATTCATCCTTTCTATTGTTTTCCTGTTCTCTATTTCATTTATTTCTGCTTTAATCTTCATTACTTTCTTCCTTCTGCTTTCTTCCTTCCTTGGGCTTAGTTTGTTCTTTTTCTAGTTCCTTGAGGCATAAAGTTATTTTGTTTGCTTGTGATCTTCCTTTTTTCTTGATGTGTTCCTTTGTTGCTCAACTTCCCTCTTAGAACTCCCTTCCTTCATCCCATATGGTTTTGTGTGTTGTGTTTCTGTTTGCATTTGTCTTAAGATGCTGTTCATATTTCACTTCCCTTTTGGTTTCTCCTTTGACCCATCCATTAGTTGTCCTGGAGTGGGTTGTTCAATTTCCATGCATTTGTGAGTTTTCTAGTTTTCCCCTTATTGATTCTAGTTTTAGACCATCGTGGTCAGAAAAGATACTTCCTATAATTTCAGTCTTCTTAAATTTGCTAAGACTTGTTTATGGCATGTGAACTTGAGAAGAATATGTATTCTGCTAGTGTTGGATGAAATTTTATGGATACTGCTCCTAGCTTCATTTGGTCTGTAGTGTGTTTCAATTCCACAGGTTCCTTACTTCTCTGTCAGGATGCTCTATCCGTTGTTGAAAATGATGCATTAAAGTTCTGAACTATTACTGTATGCCTGTTTATTTCTCTTTTTAGTTCTGTTGATATTTGTTTTATATACCTATTTAGCTGCCCTGATGTTGGGGTGCATAAATATTTATAATTTTTGTCTTCTTGATAGATTGATTCCTTTATTGTTATATAATGACCTTCTTTGTCTCTTGACCATTTTTAGCTTAAAGTCGGTTTTGTCTGATGCAATTATAGCTATCCCTGCTTTCTTTTGGTTACCATTTGGTTGAAATATTTTTTCTATCCTTTCACTCTCAATCTATGTGTGTCTTTAAAGCTAAAGTTAATCGGGCCGGCCGAGTGGCGCATTGGTTAAGAGCTGGTTTTGGGATGCCAGCGGCCCTGGTTCGGATCCCACGTGTGAGGGCTGGTGACACTGCCGTCCACAGCTAACAACAGCTCCACCTGGAGCTGGGTTGTGCGAGCCCCAGCGACAGTGTAGGCTGCAGCCCCTGCTGCAGTGGGCTGCCATAGGTTACAGTGAGTGGCCGGCAGCCAGCGTGAGTGGCTGGCAGCGAGCGTGAGCGGCCAGTAGCCGCGGTGAGCGACATCCAGAAGCCGGCGACCAATCTGCCTCATGCGGGAGGAGCGCAATGATGATACCAACATGGGTCAGTGAAGCGGCATCCTCCGCAACTAGACTGAAGAACAAAAGGACAGCAACTTGTCTGTTCCCCTTCCCTGATTCCCCAACGATGTTCCCCTCTCCCAATTCCCCAATAAAAATCTTTAAAAAAAAAAAAGCTAAAGTTAGTCTTTTGTAGGCAGCATGTCTTTGGATCCTGTTTTTTATTTTGTTTGTTTTAATGCATTCAGCCGTTCTACAATAAGTCTTTTAATTGGAGAATTTAATCCATTTTTATTTAAAGTAATTATTGATAAAGTAATTTTGTTTCTTTTCATAAGTCCATTTGTTCCTTACTTCTTACCTCACTGTCTTCTTTTCTGATTTATGACCCTTTGTGGTGGCATGGTTCGACTTCTTTATCATAATATGTTGTGTAAGTACTACAGGTTTTTCCTTTGTGGTTACCATGAGGCTTACATAAAAATCCTGTTTTTAACATTCTGTTTTAAGTTGATAACAACAGCTTAACTCTGATGACATACATAAACCTTACACTTTTACTTCTCCTCCTCACATTTTAATGTGAGATTTTACATATATTGCATGTTCAATAACAAATTATTTTAGTGTTAGTTGTTTTAATACTTTTGTTTTTTAACTTTTAAACTGGAGTTGTAAGTGAATTAGTACCACAATCACAATATTAGAGAATGTGACCTTGTCTGTATATTACCATTACCAGTGAGTTTTATACATACATTCATGGTTTTTTTGTGTTTTTTTTAAAGATTTTATTGGGGAATTGGGGAAGGGGACCGGCCAAGTTGTTCTTCAGTCTTTGTTGTGGAGGGTGCCAGTCGCCATCTGGCTTCCCATGGGCAGCTCGTGGCCTCTAAGCTCAAGGTGCTGTGTTCAATCTTAGTTGTGGGTGAGTATAGCCACCATCCCATGTGGGAGTTGTTAGGAGTGCATGTCCTATCCACTGAGCTATCTGGGCAGCAGCTCAGCTCAAGGTGCCAACTTCAGTCTTAGTTGTGGGTGGGCGTAGTTCACCATCGAACAGGCAATCTTGCTGTTACACCAACTGAGCCATCCTGCCACCTGTTGGCAGCTCAGCGACAGCTCAGCTCTGGAGCAGCATTCACTGGCACATGTGGGAATTGAACCAGTGGCCCTGTTGCTTAGAGCTCGCACTCTAAGCCAACTTTTAACCAACTGAGTCACTCAGTTGGCCCCACATTCATGGTTTTTAATGTTCATTAGCACCTGCTTGGAGAATGCCCTTCAGCATTTTTCATAGGGAAGGTGTAGTGGAGATGAATTGCCTCAGCTTTTGATGGTTCAGAAAAGTCTTTATCTTTCCATCACTTCTGAAAGACAGGTTTTGGGTGTATTGTTGGTTGATAGTTATTTCCACCCCCCCACCCCACCTCAGTATTTTGCATATATCATTTCACTCTCTCAGCCTGCGTGAGGTTTCTTTTGAGAAACCCTCCTATATTCTTATGAGGGTTCCCCTGTAAATGATGTGTTGCTTTTCCTTGTTGCTTTCAAAATTCTCTTTGATTTTTGACAGTTTCATTATAATGTGTTTTAGTGTAGCCTTTTTCAGGTTCAACCTATTTGGGGTCTTTTGGGCCTCTTAATATCTATTTCTTTCCCCATGTTTGGGAAGTTTTCTTTCATTACTGTTTTAAATATGTTTTCTGTCCCTTTCTCTTCTCCTTCTGTGATTCCAATAATATATTTTATTATTTTTCTTGATATGGTATCTTGTATGTTCTACATGCTTTCTTCACTCTTTTTCATTCTTTTTGCTCCTCTGACTAGATAATTTCAAATTAACTATCTTCTAGTTCACTGATTCTTCTGCTTGGTCAAGTCTGTTGTTGAAGCTGTCTCGAATTCTTCATTTCAGTCACTGTATTCTTCAGCTCTAGGATTTCTGTTTGGTTTTTATTTCAGTGGTTTCTATTTCTTTGTTGATATTTTCATTTTGTTCATGTATTGTTTTCCTAATTTTGTCTAGTTGTCTGTCTGTGTGTTCTGTAGCTCACTAAATATATTTAAGAGGGTCATTCTTAATTCTTTGTCAGACTCTTCGTAGATTTCTTTAAGGTCAGTTATTTGGGCTTTATTAGCTTCCTTTGCTGGTATCATGTTTACCTGATTCGTCATTCCTTGCACTGATACCTGTATATTTGAGTAAGTGGTTCATCTTCCAGACTTCACCATTCACTTCAGCGGAGACAGTCCTTCACCACTCAGCTCAGCTTGGGATGCTTAATGAGTCATCTGTAGTATCTTTGCACCGGCAGAGCTTGCTATCAGGATCTCTGTTTGGCTGAAGCTACTTACCAAGCTCTGAGTTCAGGGGGTTGCTACTGTCTGGTAGCAGTTCAATAAAACTACTGGCTTGGCTCCCTGTCTACTCACAGCTGTAGGATGGGCTCCACAGTGCCCAGACTCTGTAGTTGGTCTTCCTAGTTGGGCAGGACTGGGTGCTGTTCTCAGCAGGTGGGCAGGATCGTATTTGATTCTTTGCCTAGATGGGACCCTAGGACAGGCTTCACAGCCCTTATGGCCTGATTCCTGGAGACTCAAATCCAGCAGTGTTGCTCCATCAAGCTCTCTTGGCAGATGGGCAACCAGCGTGGGAGGTGGACTGAGCCCCTGACTGGGTGCCTCTCTCTGCAGGTGCCATTGTGAGCTGGACTATAGGATGGGCCACACAGTTTCCCAAGTATTTTGGTTAGGACTCCTGGTTGGGTGGGGTTGAAGGCTATATTCAGCCCTCTGTGGGTCTTCGAATTTGCTTCCCAGCCCAGGTGGGACCATGGACGGAGCCTATAGCTGGTACACTTGTTGGTAAGGGACCTGAATCAGGCAGAATTGCCCACCATACTCCCTGGCCAGACACGGCTACTGGCTTGGCTTGGCTGTGCAAGATGGTCAAAGCCACTGGCTGCACGTCTGCTTGAGTGCTGGTGAGAATGGTAATGCAGCGAGCCAAGAACCAGGCGCTAGTTGCTATGAGTGCCCCCTTCTCCATCCCAGTCTGATCTCCAGTGTTGGGCCCACAGATTTGCCCTTGCGGATCCCCTTGCAGTCCCCGAGTGGGCCTTCCAGAAAGCAACCCACCACATTTGGGGAGCTGAGTTCACCTTGGACTCTCCCTTTCCCACTGGAGACACTGTAGGCCTTAGGGGGCCCTCTCAGTGTGGGCTGTGCTGGCCTGGTGGAGGGGTGGGGAGATCAGTGTAGCCCTCCTCTTACCTTTTTCTATGTAGTCCTTTTGGTCTCTGTGGTCCTGGGGGTTTTTCAGCCTCACCCCCATGTTGGATTTTTACAGTGGTATCTTATCTGTGAATGGTTGCTAGGTGGTGTGCTTGTGAGAGGGACTGAAGTCAAAATGGCATATGTTGTTGTCTTCATTGTGCTGCTCCCCAAAAGACACCAGTAATAATTGGGAAAAGGACAGGGAGAGAATATTCACAGTAGATATATTGGACAAAGGGCATGTGTCTAGAATACATAAGAACTCTTACACCTTGCCACGCAATTGCAAGACAAACAACCCAGTTAAAAACCTTTGAACAGACCCTTTACAAACAAAGATATCTGACAGTAAACAAATAAAAAGATGTTCAGCCTCAGTAGCCCTTAGAGAAATGCAAGTTTAAGCTAAAATGTATTTATAGGAGAATATATTATGTAGGAGTAATCTGTATCATTTCTCTGAAGTCACTGGTTTTTTCTTTTTAGCTTTCTCTAGTAAAAATCATATTTGGAACCATTTTAAACTGTTGGTGAGTGTGAAGCTTTTGCTTGCTAAGGTACTATCCCCCCACGTCTTAATTCTGCTTAAAATTCTTATTGTGGATCGAGATACAAAAGAGTAGTTCCCAAATATGAGCATATGTGTAAAAATACGGGTTTCTGGCTCCATAGGAGATGTGAAGAACCCGATTCTGGGGGTGGAGGCCTGGACACTGTGCTTCTGTAAGCATTTTAGGTGATAAAGGCGTAAATGGACCACAGACCATTCTTTAAGAAACATTAAGCCAAAGAGTACCTTTTGTCTAAGTAGTAACTGCCTCTAGGAAAACATCTTGAATTTCCTAGTTTAAACAAAGTTCCAAAGCTCCAAGACCTCCCCTGTGCCTCATTTGGGTGGTTGCTTAACTTTGACCTGACAGTTCTCCAAAGAGCACAGACCATGTCCCGTAAGGTTTCTTTCCTCTCTCTAGTTGTTGCCTAGCTTCAAGTCAGAAAACAGTCTGTTCATTTCTTTATCTCCAAATAAATAGTTAATATTTTAGTGCAAATAAAAACATTTGTATTGAGACTTTCAAAATAAATGCCATCCTCATAGAAAGCATAAAATCATTCATTTTATTATTGTAAAGTCTCAGATTCTGTTTCTTTGAAATTGCCAAAGGGTACCGTTTTTCATACTGCTTATTTTTCAATATTTTTCAATATTTTGGATTTGCAAACATTTTCTTTCCGCTAATAAAGCACTAAACAATGTCATGCCCTTCTAAATAAAGATAATAATACCCTTTCAATCAGTTTGGATACATGACAGTTATTGAATTTTTGGTTTCATTAAAATAAGATTATACCTATGCCAACTTGTGATGTAGTTGCTCAAATATTTAACTGTTCCTTAAATATAGATCTGCCATTGCTTTGAAAATCTGCATTTATTTAGGAGAGAATTGTCTTTTATATTTTTTCCCTCCATCTCATATTCTGTGAGCATGCTGTAAATATCACAGTAACAATTGGTGGACACCACTTCTGTGGAGCATTTTATGGGCTATCTCAGCCCACACGGCATGAAAAAGGAAAACAAGGTCTGAGGGTTTGAGAGGAAGAAATAGAATTGTTGTTACTTGCAGATGATTTGTCTACAAAGATCATTCAAGATAGTGGTTATTTTGGTTAATACATACAGTGATGGGAAAACCTAAGAGAATCTATACACAAACTCTTATAACTAACTCACCAGTGACTGGGTATGATTTCAGGACACATATAAAGCAGTAACCATGTATGTTCAGCTGCCTACTTGACATCTCCATTGAGATAAGACATCGCAAATTTAAAGTCTAAAACAATATCCTTGAACATGTACCCATCTACCTCACTTCCAACCCACTCCTCCCATGTCATGACTGTGTGTCCAGTTTCTCAGGCCAAAATTATAGAATCAAGTCATCCTTGATTCCTGTCTTTTCCCTCGCACTCAGCATAACCTGTTGTCTCCAGCTTCCAGATACATTCATAAAAGAGCCACTTCTGGGCCCGGCCGAGTGGCTCAGTTGGTTAAGAGTTAGCTTAGAGTGTGAGCTCTGAGCAGCAGGGTTGCCGGTTGATTCTCACATGGGCCAGTGAACGCTGTGCCTGAGCTGAGCTGTCGCTGAGCTGCCACCACGTGGCTGGATAGCTCATCTGGTGTAACAGCAAGATTGCCTGTTCAGTGGTGGGCTACACCTGCCCGCAACTAAGGCTGAAACCAGCACCTTGAGATGAGCTGCCAGCCGGAAGGCTCAGAGGATAGAGCGTGTGCTCTTAACAACAAAGCTGCTGGTTCGACTCCCGCATGCGATGGTGGCTACGCCCACCCGCAGCTAAGACTGAACTCTGCACCTTGAGCTGAGCTGCCAGCCGGATGGCTCAGAGGTTAGAGCGTGCACTCTTAACAACAAGGCTGCTGGTTCGACTCCCGCATAGGATGGTGGCTATGCCCACCCTCAACTAAGATTGAACACAGCACCTTGAGCTTAGAGGCCACGAGCTGCCATCGGGCAGCCAGATGGCGACTGGCGCCCTCCACAATGAAGACTGAAGAACAACAACTTGGCTGGTCCCCTTTCTCAATTTTCCAACACTGTTCCCCTCCCCGAAGTCCCCAGTAAAATTTTTTAAAAAAATAAAAAATAAAGAGCCACTTCTTATCAGCCTCCCGTGCAGTACCCCTAGCCCACATGACCACACCTCGTCTGGATCACTGCATGACTTCTGGGCTTCCACTTTGGGGCTCCTTCCATCTGTTCTTCACACAGCAGCCAGAATTAACCTTGTCACATGTGTCAGACCATGTTACTTCCTTGCTCAAAACACTGTCGAGGCTTTTACTATGTTTAGAATAAAATGCAGACTCTTACAAGGAGACCTGGCCTTTGCACCTCTGGTCACAGCTCCTCCCCACCTCCTCCTCACTCTAGCCAAGCAGCCTCCTGTCGTCAGCATACCAAGTGCATCCTACTTCCTTTCGCAGATCTCCACATTAGGCCTTAGGTCCAGTGTCCCACCTCAGAGAGGCCTTCTCTGATCCTGCTGTGTGTGATTTGTCTTTATGTGTCACACATCATCACCTGATATGTTCCAGTTTGATCCCCTACTGGGATGTTAGGGCCATGAGTTCAGGCTCTGGCTTTGATCCCGTAACCCCAGCGATGGAATGCCCCTGGCATTCAGTATATTTGTGTTCAGTTAACAGGGTGTATTTTTTTTTTTTTTACCTTGTCTGGCCACTTTAGACATATTCCGTATTGGGGAATAGACTCAGTTCTGTGTCAGAAAAAAACTGTACCGTAATTTCCCTTGTATCTAGCATCTTACACAGTGTTTATATGTCAATTACTGAATTGTACACATTTACTTTACGCATTATATATTTTCCCCTTGGCTGGATTAAGATTTTGTAGAAGTTTGGTTTTCACACCATTAGAACTGATGAGCTGATCAGTATCTCCTGTTTTAAAGGAGCCAGGATGTCCTATTGTAATGTGGCTAATAAGGGCGGAGATCAAGAGTGGATTCCGTGCCCCTTACTGCACATGGCTGCTGTCTTATGAGGAATTGTGCCTTCTCTGTCCCGGTGTCTTTAGTTCTGTGCTGTAGAAAAAGTCAAAATCTTATGTTTGGTATTTTCCTTGTTTGTGTTGGTCATCTTTTGTTTGTCGTCTATAGAGAGAGTATTATCAAGCAGCACGGAGGACACCTCTTAATTTTAGGGCTGAAAATACCTTTGGGCTTTGTTGTTTCTAGCTCATTTATTCTACTACTCAGACTATGTAATCTTTATAGCATCAAGTTAAAGCTAAACTTCCTATATGTTCATATTCTGTATGCCCTTTTCTATTTCTAATGTATGTCCTCTATTTCCTGAATGAAATTACTGTACCATTTTGAAGCGTGTGTTCTTGTGAATTGTGGTAGTGACGAAAATAGTCATCTCACAAAGATGAGGTTTGTTCTTACATCATTTCTTAAATGCAACAGAAAGATAAACCTCCACTATTTCAAAACTTCAGTGGCTGACTGAATTTCTGATTTTCTCAGTATAGAAACAGATGGCTGTAGATATGTGGGCCTCACCGCCAGGCCCTAGGTCATTTATACTTTGCATCACTGTTAGGTCTTGATGATGTCTAGAAGGTTTGCTGTTCCAAAATCTGTTTCAGTGAGAAGTTCTAATATCAAGTGGGATAGTTAGAAATGATACTGAGTATTTAGGCCAAGACGTCATACGTAGATCAGTGTGTTCCAGACTCTCAGATTAAAAAGATATTTCAGCTCTTTGAAATTTCTATCCCAAAATTCATTTTTGTTTAGTTCCTTTGCCACTCTAGTTACAGTATCATCGTGTTTTTTCTCTATATATTATCTGCCAAGCGTGTGTAGTTGCACTGACTGTTCGTTCTTCATTGTACGTGTATCAAAAAATCCAGGTGAACATATTAAGGTATATTTTTATCAACTATATCAACCAAAATAAATTTCAACATTCAGTCTACCTGAGCATTTTCTGTGTTTGCATACCTTTCATTAGGAAAACTACTCCTGTTCTTTCTTTGTATTTTTTAAAAACACAACATTTATTGATTTCCTCTAATAAAAATAATGCACATCCCTGATAGAACATTAAACTCTACTTTTCGTAGTGATACTTTCTCGTGACAACATTTAAGGATCTGGCTTTGGTTTGGAAAAGTACTGTGAAGAATTACATCTGAGTTGTTTTCTTTTTGCTTGCAGTATATCTCTGTACCGGGGTAACTGCAGACCTATACGATTTGAGCCACCGATGCTGGATTTCCATGAACAGTAAGTTCACAATGTTGAGACCATAGTTTCCCATTAAACTAGTCCATGTATTTTATTTGTACATTTGTCTTTCCTTATGCCAGTGTTATCTGTACAAGAAAGTTAATGTTCAAGTCCTCAGGGACACAAATGATGTTAAGTTTGGTCTCCGAATGGGAAGAAATATTATGGATCTAACATATAAAGTTAAGTTTTGAAGTTTGAAAACTACCCACACATTAGAGTCTGGTTTCGAGGATCTATCTTCAGACACAGCATAAAGTGTGTAGGTGACCTTTTCTGATGAGCATTTCATTTCCATTTCCATTATTTAAATATTTCCTCGTGGCTATAGAGGATATATTACTTATTTGTTTGATGCATATGCTTTTAAAGTTTGTACATCACCAAGTAAATGGTACTATCATAGCCCAGAAGGGCAGACAGAAGCAAATCCTACAGAAAGACATGGCTGGGCCATAGCCGTGCCTCCTCAAGCCACACGGCAGGCTCACCTACCACTTTTGGTCTCAGTTTGCATATCGCAGACGCACTCAGGGGATAACAAGTCTTCAGCTACATTGGGTTCCACCTCTACTTAGCAAGTGGATAAAGAGAACATCTTAAATGGTATCTTGACTAAAAAACAATGCCCCTTGGTAAGTTAGCAGAGCAAAGAAATCAAAAAGGGGGACCCTGAGTGGCGTGGTGATTAAGAGCTGGTTTGAGACACCAGCAGCCCGGTTCAGGTCCCACATATGAGGGCCAGTAACACTGCCCTCAAAAAAAAAACAAAAAACCTCAAAAGGGAAGCAGGGAGTAGGAGGAGGCCATATATAAATCTCTTCTGATTCAGTAAATGAAAGTTGTAATTTTCTTTAAAGCTATATTTAAAGTCTTACTATTTAAATACATTAGGTTTAAATAATTTATTTATAATCTCAAACCTAGCATAATCACTTTTTTTTTTTTTAGCTGAGCCATCCTGCCACTTGTTGGTAGCTCAGCGGCAGCTCAACTCAGGTGGGGAATCTAACCGGCGACCCTGTGGCACAGAGCTCGCACTCTTGAGTGAGCCCTTAACCAACTGAACCACTCGGCGGGCCCAAACCTAGCATAATCAAATACATGTTAGACTCGTACAAATCCATGGTGATGGAGTGGTTAGCTTTAGAAGTAGGAGCTCTCTGATACTGTGTTTCCCCAAAAATAAGACCTAACTGGAAAATAAGCCCTAGCATGATTTTTCAGGATGCTTGTGATACAAGCCCTACCCCAAACATAAGCCCCAGTTAAGATTGTCAGCCAGACATGACTGTTTGAATAAATATAGATTTTTGTACATGAATATATGAATAAATGTAGATTGTTGGAGCAAAAATTAATATCAGATCCAGTCTTATTTTTGGGGTAATGTAGTAGCAATTCTGTCTTTTTCAGGAGATTATATTCCTACAAAAATTTCTCACGGATTTTTGGGGTGAGGGTGTGGAGAGAAGTTTACACACTGTTTTTACACGCTAAACTTTACACTTTAGATAGTCAGTATTTGGGAATAGACGTTAGTGTAGGTAAAATTGACTTGTGTGTGTGAGTTTAGCAGACCATGATGTTCAGATAGGAAATATATCACTATTCTATCCTATAAAACAGGTTTAGGTACAGTGTTGAGATTGCAGGAACATAGAGCTCTTAATCCAGTCACAATAATTTATCACCCATAATCTCCTTCTATCAAATGCAAGATATTTAATGAAACATGGCATGTATCCTGGTCTTAGTAAGAGCATTTATTATTTTTTAAATAATGACTTTTTGTTCCAGTAAAATTCTCTTTGAGTGTGTCCCCTCATACTAGAGTGGAGCAGAATAAAACCGAGTAAACTCAATTCTAAGACTATGGCATGAGCAGTATGAGGGTACATGGGCATATATGAGAAGGGGACAGAGGAGCTCGGTACACAATACCAAAATTTTTAGTCTAAAATAGTATCTTTACTTTGTAAAGTTTAGCAGTAACCATTCTAGAGAGATTGTTTCAAAAGTTATATCCCAACTATTTTCTACTACATTCTTTGTTTTTTTTGAGGGAGTTTTGCAAATTTCATGTATCCCTTGAGATGAAGACGTTTTCAGGTATACAAAATATCTGTCTTGGAATTGAGAATTTCTGTTCCGAATTACCTGTTCTTCAGACCCTTAAATAACAACCCACTCCCAAATAGGAGAAATCAAGGTACAGTCTGCAAGTTTCTGTACCGGCTGCTTTATCATGGTGCTTTAGGAACAGACGAGAGCTGTGAGGCTTCTTCCTTCCTCTCCTGACATGCACACAGCATACCATGTACAGTGCATATGGCTCAAGAGTTCCATAGGCATCCCCCTCAAAGGCCATATCCGGACCCTTATGAGCTAGTGAGGAATCCCGTCATAGGTCACAGGTTATTTAATTACCACTGCAAAACTTAATGGGGATTTGCTTACCACACAGCAGTGTGTATCCACCGTAGTAAACTTAGAAAATGCTTATGAGGAGAAAGCAAAGCAAAAGAAAGCAAAAAGTTACCTACAAACCAACCACTGAAAAGAATAAACATGAACTTGTAGCCCTCAAGTTCTTTTTCTATGTATGTTTAATAAAAATAACCCTATAAAAACATAACCCTATTTTCTGAACACAAACTATTTTATAACCTGCTTTCTAAGCATAATCTATTATACATTCTTTTTTCTTCCACTGAGTTTTCTGTTACCTTATTTTTTGGTATCAAAGAACATCAAGTTTCATGGATATATTTGTTAAATTGATTTATGTTTTAAAATTGTTTGAAACTTTTTGTTCTGATGATCAGTGCTGAAACTAATGATTTAAATACAACCCTGACTATTTCCTCAGGAAAGAGTCCTAAAAATGGAATTGTGAGATGACAGGATATGCATAATATACAGGTTTTTAATTAATACTTAGGCTAGGGAATAATTTGGTGTCATGAACAAGGAGAACTGATAGGAATAAATGAATTAATTTATGACTAGACAGGAGATAAATGGGATTTCTTTAAGAGACTGGTGCTGGTCCTGGAGAAATCTGTGGAGCCGAGAGGAACTAGGCGGTCTGCTGTGCACATGGGAATGAACAGATGAGCTCCCACACAAACCAGGGCAGGCAGGGCAGTGAAGAGGGCCACCAAGCCTGGCACGGGCTCTCGGGCCCCACGCAGGAAAGCAGGTACTGCAGTAGTCACACGGACTGCCCCCTCAAGCAGCAGGTGCATGTGCCGCTCCAAATTAGTGGGAACAGGAGAAGAAGAAAACCTTCCTCCCCGTGATTTTAAACTCTGCTGTGCCTGGTCTCGGAGCACCAAGTGGGGTTTATTTTACCTCACAAAGGTAGAAGAGGATCTTGTAAAAGTAGAATGGGGTAGATGGGTTCAGTCAGAGGCATGGCAGCTGTTGGAGATGATGCTCATGAGTGCACATAAGTGCGCATGCATGCTCACACCATTGTGGGAACAGGGTCAGAACACCGGGCGGGCAGGGGCAGACAGAGGAAGGGAGGATGCTGAGTAGGCTGGTCCCCATGGCATGGGCTGACAGGATGTCCACGGGCACGTCCGAGGAAGACGAGCGCTCGTAGAGCCAGCCGCTGTTTGGAGTCTCTTAGCTCAGGCAGGGGCTAAGCTCTCTCTGAAAGGGCTTCCAGTTGACTAAGATAGGCCCACTTAGGACAATCGCCCTTTTCATTTACTTCAAGTCGCCTGATAGGGGCTTTAAGTGTGTGCAAAATCCCTTTCCAGCAGCACCCAGTTAGTGTTTGAGAACTGGGAGAAGGTATACGTATGTATGCTACACCATGGCTGCTGCCCCTCCATCTTCCAGCTCTCCAGAGTGGCTGTGCCTGGGAACCCACTCTCAGCAGGAATGTACCAGAAAGGGGATTCTGGGGGCTGTGGTTCAGCCCAACCAGTTGATTATCACAGAGCCACCTTAGGGATATAAACGAAGAGGTTCCTAAGTTGAGAACTTTACGCTCTGGAAAATCAGAGGGGGTCTGAATAAAAGAGTTTGCCTGGCATTGTTAGAACTAAGGTTCTTTTATGAAACTTGAAAGTGATTTTAGGACAAACAAAATGAAATTGTACGTTTTCATTGCAGAAATTAAATTATCAATGGGTCAGGAAGGAAGTGTGATTGCTAAAGGAAATCAGATGTGTTAGAACACATCCTCTTTTTTTTTTTGTTGAGGGCAGTGTCACTGGCCCTCATCTGTGGGACCCGAACCGGGGCCACTGGCTTCCTAAGCCAGCACTTAACCACCACGCCACTCGGCCGGCCCTGGACACATCCTCTTTTAAAGTAGTTGTATGTTTCTTTTTTTCCCTGACTATAGGAAGGGTAAAACTTAGTTGCTTGAAACTTTTTCCTGTGTTGACTACTTTTCTTTCTGCCTCCAAAACTTCCTGCTCTTTCTTCAAGGTCTAGTAACATTATAACATTAAGAATGTTACTAGGATTAAGAATCCCATTATAACACCTCCATACAGAATAACCCCTGTTTATGCCTGTTAGTTACCTAGTTAGCCCCCCTTTTTGTTACTACAACCCATTTTTTCAGCTGTCCAGTCCTTAGAAAAATGACCCTGCTCCCAGCTCAGGGAATCCTGATAAATACACAGCAGTTGTAATAATCCCATTCTTCTTATTTATGAAAGTTCAGGGTAGATGTGACTCCATTCTACCAGTAATGTGAGGTCAGGTCTACTAAAGGATGCCTGGGGAAGGATTTTCTTTTCACTCTAAAAAAGAGAAAGAAGAAAGAAATCCCCCTCTTCTATGCTGGGCACTGCCTGCACGTGATGCCTGGGGTGGGTACTGTGGCAGCCATTAGTCACAGATGCTAGTCTGAGGGCAAAGCCAACAAAGCTTGTCTGACGGGAAAATGAACACAACTTGTGCCCTCGACCATATTATCCAACTGCTGAATTAATCTGCCCGGAACACGCACCGTCAGCTATTTTTGTGAGGTGACGCTTACTAGTCTTGCTTTCGTGATGTAAGGTACGTGGCCTGCTGACGTGGCCTCCTCTCAGGGTTCTTTTCTCCACCTTGTGGCCCCCTCTCAAAGGCTCCTTTTTCCTAGTCTCTCAGGACTCCACTCCTGTCTGTCCCCTAACGGGGGCTTCTTCTCTTTCCTCAGCCTTTTTCAGCCAACTCCCCACTTTCTTACAAGGTGCTTACCTCTACGCCTTTGGTGTATGCCTGTGTCGCCCCTCCCCCCCATTTAGAGTTGCCAATAATACCTTAACCGCAGTGTGCCTTGCTTCAATATTTCCAGTCTCTGAATGATGCCAATTGGTTACCAAAGCCCGAATCCTAATACTTCCTGGATTCCTTCCTGCCCTCAAAGTACTCGTCCTCTCCCCCACCAAATCTGTTCTCAGAATCCTGTCAGTTTGTCAAGTCCACTCTTCTCTGACTTTCTCTGCTCCCCTTCTCGTAGCTGAGACCGTCCTCATTTCTCATCTAGACAGTCACCACGTGCCTGCCATTTCCATTTTATGATCTGTACTATCAACAGAGAAATCTCTTTACTATCCATCACTCCTCCCCCCAAAACCCTTTAATGGTTTCCTAATGTCTTCAGGATAAATGCTAATGTCTTAACAGAAAATCTGCCCTTTGCATTCTCATATGCAACCCCACCCTAAATCATACCTGTGGGAAACTGTTTACCATGTCCTGAAATACTGATCCTTTTAAGCTTGAGGCATGTTATACATACTTCAGTAGTCTCCCCTATAAAATGAATTTTTATGGGAGCTTTCTTACAGTCAGAAACGTAGAACAGATCATGAGTGCACGGACAACCTAACTTCAGTAACTAACATTTTGCCATATTTTACTTCATATTTTTGTTGATTCTGAATCATTTGCAAATAGCAGACGTAATGTCATTTTATTTTTGTATTCTTCAGCACGCACTTCCATGTAGGACATTCTACATGAGTGCAGTGCCATAATTGATGGTGTAAGAAAACTAACTGTGAGGTGAGTACAGAGTGCCTGTCCCTGTGTTTCGGTAGTTATTTCCTTCTCAGGGATGGAAATCTCATGGAGACAAGTTGAGGCAGAAATGAGCGTGAGGTTCCAGTAAGATGGCGGAATAGACGGACGCTTTCCAAACTGCCTCCTAGAATCACATCAAAATTACAAATAATTTATACAGCATTTAACCTCGGAAGTCCACTGAACATAGATGAACAGAACCTCTAAATAAAGGACCTAAAGAGGAGGTCACGTTGGGCTGGCCGAGTGGCACGGTGGTTAAGCGCTGGTCTTGGGAAACCAGCGGCCCCTGTTTGGGTCCCAAATGTGAGGGCCAGTGACACTGCCCTCAAAAAAAAAAAAGGAGGCCACGTCAAGTCTGGTAGGAGGGGTGCAGACGAGAGAGGGCGAGCCCCGTGAGGGACGCCCCAGCTCTGGGGAGCCTTTTCCGGTTGGGGGAACGACCCTCCGGCCCCACACCGAGCTCACTAGCCCAGAGTTGCTTTGCCAGGAAGAGGAGTTCCTACAATAGTGGGCAGTATAAATTAGTGAGGACTTTCTTTGCTCGGCTCGGTGAGGCTGAGGGCGGCTGGAGAACCACTGGGGACGGCGCATGGGTTTGCTCGCCGGTGAGCACTCACCCGGTTCCTGTTGGAGGGAGTGGCTGTGTGAGCAAGGCCCAGGAGCCTGTGGAGAAGGACTGAACTGAGCACCTTTGGTGCAGAAGCTGGAGGTTTGGGGACCATTGTTCCCCTATTGTGAATCTTGCACACGAGCGGTGTACAGGAGGGCACCATTTTTTCAGGGTTGGGCCCTCCCTCCCACAGAGGGTCAGATCCGGGACCACATTAGTCTGGTGAATTTGGCGCAGGAGTGCACTCCTTGGATTCCCACCCTCCGCCCTGCTTGTGCTGCATTGACAGGGAAACTCCTGGCGGGTGACCTCCGGCTCCATCAGGCTGCTCACTGAGACGCAGGAGTGCACGAGCCGCCTTGGATCCTCACCCCCAGCCCTGCTTGTGCTGCGTTGCCAGGGAAACGCAGGGCGGGTGCTCTCTAGCTGCATCAGGCTATTCACTGAGACTCAGGAGTGCAGCGAGCCGCCTTAGGTCCCCGCGCTCGGCACTGTTTGTACAGAGTTGCAAGGCTGGGGATTGGCTGTTGGGCTGCTTAGCCTAATCTGCGGGCAGCTGATTGGGACAGGGTGAGATGGGGAGTTTTCCTGAGAGTGTTGGTCAGGGAGCGGTGCACCTGCGTGATCCGATCGAGGCTTTCCTGGCAAGTTTGTGTGGACTGATTCCTGGTGCAGAGTGCATGCTGCTCTGACTTGGTGGGGGCCACTGACCACATCAAGTGGTGCCTTGGGGCCTGCTCCACCCACCTAGAGCTGTGTTGCCAGAGGCACCGTGAGCCCCCGGTGCCTGGCACACATTTTGGCAGGCCACAGAGGCATTTTTTTGCAGTAGCGGACAACCTGCAAAAACCTGTGAAGACATTTTTTTTGTGTGTGTGTGGTGAGCACGGTTCCACAGTACACAGCAGCTAATTGTGGAAAGGTAACTGCAAGCCTGAGAGGGAGGCCAGCACATAACACGTTAAGCTTTTCCACCCAATAGCTGGTGCTGAGTCGCCCAAAGACTCTTTTTTTTTTTCTTTTAAAGATTTTATTGAGGAATTGGCGGAGGGGAACAGCGTTGGGGAATCGGGGAAGGGGAACAGACAAGTTGCTGTCTTCTTGTTCCTCAATCTAGTTGCGGAGGATGTTGCTTCACTGTTGGTATCGTCATTGCGCTCTTCCCGTATGAGGCAGATCAGTCGCTGGCCTCTGGATGTCGCTCACCGCGGCTATTGGCAGCTCACGCTTGGCTGCCAGCCACTCACACTGGCTGCGGGTCACTCACTGTAGCCTATGGCAGCCCACTGCAGCAGGGGCTGCAGCCCACACCATCACCGGGGCTCGAACAGCCCAGCTCCAGGTGGAGCTGTTGTTAGCTGTAGAGGGCAGTGTCACTTGCCCTCATGTGGGATCCGAACCGGGGCCGCTGGCATCCCAAAACCAGCGCCTAACCAATGCGCCACTCGGCCGGCCCCCAAAGACTCTTTATTCCTGAGAACTGGTCTGCAGATTAGAGGACAGAGAGCCCCCCCCAACTCTTTTTTTTCCCCCCCTTTTTCCTTTTCTTTCTAGGTGATCTATCTAATAACATCGAAGCATTCACACAACAACAGCCAGAATAAAAAAAAACAAAGAAACATCTCCCAAGTAAAAGATCAGAAGAAAACTCTAGAAATGGACCTAAATGAAACAGAGGTATCCAAACTTTCAGAGACACAGTTTAGAACACTGATGATAAGAATGTTTAAGGAACTTAGCGAGGACATAAAGAAGGATAGGAAAACCATAAAAACAACCAGTTAGAACTAAAGAATACAGTAACTGAAATGAAGAACACACTCGAAGGAATCACCAGTAGAATAGATGAAGCCGAGGAGCAGATCAGCGAATTAGAAGACAAAATAGAAGAAATCACCCAGCTGGAACAACAAAAAGAAAAAAGAATGAAAATAGGTTAAGAGACCTCTGGGACAACATGAAATACAATAACTCTCATATCATAGGAATACCAGAAGGAGAAGAGAAGGACCAAGGGATTGAGAATGTATTTAAAGAAATAATGACTGAAAATTTCCCTATGTTGGTGAAGGAAATCGACATACAAACCCAGGATGTGCAGAGAGTTCCAAACAGGCTGAATCCAAAAAGGCCCACACCAAGACACATCATAGGTCAAATGGCAAAGCTTAAGGAGTAAGACAGAATCCTAAAAGCAGCAAGAGAAAGACAGCAGGTTACATACAAAGGAACTCCTCCAAGACTAACAGCTGACTTTTCTTCAGAAACTCTGCAGGCCAGAAGGGAATGGCGGGAGATATTCAAAGTGACACAAAATAAAGGTCTACAACCAAGAATGCTCTACCCAACACGGCTATCACTTAAAATTGAAGGAGAGATAAAGAGCTTCTCAGAAAAGAATAAGCTTAAGGCGTTCATTACCACCAAGCCAGCATTGCAGGAAATGTTAAAAGGGCGTTTTTTAAACAGAAGAAAGGGAAAACAAGCTAACCCAGGAAGACAAGAAATACAAATAACAAAATGGCAATAAATATGAACTTATCAGTAATCACTTTAAATGTGAATGGGCTAAATGCTCCAATCAAAAGACACAGAGTGGCTGATTGGATAAGAAAACAAACCCAGGCATATTCTGTCTACAAGAGACTCATCTCAGATCAAAAGACACACAGAGACTGAAAGTAAAGGGATGTAATAAGATACTTTATGCAAATGGAAATGAGGAAAAAAGCTGGAGTAGCAATACTTATTTCAGACAAAATAGACTTTAAAACGAAGAGTACAATAAAAGAGAATGAAGGGCACTACATAATAATAAAGGGATCAATTCAGCAAAAGGACATAACCCTAGTGAACATCTATGCACCCAATATAGGAGCTCCTAAATATATAAAACAGATTTTGACAGACATAAAGGCAGAATTCTACAATAACACTATCATAGTAGGGGACTTCAACACCCTGTTATCACCAATGGACAGATCCTCCAGACAGAAAATCAACACGGACATAGTGACCTTAAATGACACTTTAGACCAGCTGGATTTAATTGATATTTTTAGAGCATTTCATCCCAGAGCTACAGAATATACATTCTTCTCAAGTGCACATGGAACATGCTCCAAGATAGACCACATGTTAGGCCACAAAACAAGTCTCAACAAATTTAAGAAGTCTGAAATCATATCAAGTGTCTTCTCTGACCACAATGCTATGAAACTAGAAATCAATTATAAGAAGAAATCTGGAAAGCTTACAAATACGTGGAGACTAAATAACATGCTACTAAATTGTGAGTGGATCAAAAATGAGATCAAGGAGGAAATCAAAATATACCTCGAGGGCCGGCTGAGTGGCACAGTGGTTAAGGGCTGGCTTGGGAAGCCAGCGGCCCCAGTTCGGGTCCCACATATGAGGGCCAGTGACATTGCCCTCAAAAAAAAAAAAAAAAAGATACCTCAAGACAAACGAAAATGAAACCACCACTACCCAAAATCTCTGGGATGCAGCGAAAGCAGTCCTAAGAGGGAAGTTCATACCAGTGCAGGCCTACCTGAAGAAAGAAGAAAAATCTCAAATCAACAGACTCTCTTTACACCTAAGGGAACTCGAAAAAAACAGCAGAACAAGCCTAAAGGGAGTATAAGGAAGGAAATAATAAAGACCAGAGCGGAAATAAATGAAATAGAGAACAAAAAACAATTCAAAATATCAATGAAACCAAGAGCTGGTTTTTTGAAAAGACAAACCCTTAGCACGACGAGCCAAGAAAAAGAGAGAGAGGACCCAAATTAATAAAATCAGAAATGAAAGAGCAGAAGTGACAACAGATACCACAGAAATACCGAAAATATTAAGAGCAACTATATGCTCACAATTATGATAACCTGGAAGAAATGAATAAATTTCTAGAAGCATACAATCTACCAAGTCTGAACCAAAAAGAAACAGAAACTCTGAACAGACTGATTACTGCCAAAAAAATTGAATCAGTAGTCAACAATCTTCCAACAAACAGAAGCACTAGACCAGATGGCTAAACAGGTGAATTTTACAAAACATTCCAAAAAGAATTATTACCTATTCTCGTGAAACTCTTCCAAAAAATACAGAAGGAGGGAAGGCTCCCAAACTCTTTCTATGAAGCCACCATCACCCTGATTCCTAAGTCAGACAAAGATATTACAAAAAAGGAAAACTACAGGCCAATATCCCTAATGAACATAGATGCAAAAATTCTCAACAAAATATTAACAAACCAAATTCACCATCTCATTTAAAAGATCATACACCACCATCAAGTGGGATTCATTACTGGTATGTAAGGTTGGTTCAATATCCGCAAATCAATTAACGTAATACATCACATTAACAAAATGAAAACTAAAAATCATATGATCAGATCATATCAATAGATGCAGAAAAGGCATTTGACAAAATCCAGCCATTTATGATAAAAACTCTTAGCAAAGTGGGAATAGTGGGATCATATCTCAATATAATAAAGGCCATATATGATAAGCCCACTGCAAACATCGTACTCAATGGGGAAAGGCTAAAAGCTTTCCCCTTAAGATCAGGAACAAGACAAGGCTCCCCGCTTTCAGCACTTCTGTTTAACATAGTTCTGGAAGTTCTAGCCACAGCTGTCAGACAAGAATATGAAATAAAAGGCATCCAAATTGTAAAGGAGGAAGTAAAATTGTCATTATATGCAAATGACATGATACTATATATAGAGAATCCCAAAGACTCCACCCAAAAACTGCTAGAACTGATACACGAATTTGGTAAGGTAGCAGGATACCAAATTAATAATCAGACATCAGTTGCATTTGTATACACCAATAATAAACTATCAGAAGAAGAAATCAGGAAATCAATTCCTTTTACAATTGCTTCAAAAAGAATAAAATATCTAGGAATCAATTTAACTAAAGAAGTAAAAAACCTGTACTCAGAAAATTATGAAACACTTAAGAGAGAAATCAAAGAGGATACAAATAAATGGAAATACATACCATACTCATGAATAGGAAGAATTAATATAGTTAAAATGTCAATACTACCTAAGGTAATATATAGATTAAATGCAAATGCAATCAAACTACCAAGGACATTTTTCTCAGAAATAGAACATAGAATCCTAAAATTTATATGGAACCGCAAGAGACCCCAAATAGCCACAGCAATCTTGAGAAATAAGAACAAAGTGGGAGGCATCACACAACCTGACATCCAAACATACTACAAGGCTACAGTAATCAAAGCAGTAATGGTACTGGCATAAAAACAGACACACAGACCAATGGAATAGAATAGACAGCCCAGGAATAAACCCATCTATGTACGGTCATTTAATCTATGACAATGGAAGCAAGAATTTACACTGGAGTAAAGATAGTCTATTTAATAAATGGTGCTGGGAAAATTGGACTGACACGTGCAAAAAAATGAAAATGGACCACCTATTTACACCATATACAAGAACAAACTCAAAATGGATTAAAGACTTAAATGTAAGACCTGAAACCATAAAACTCCTAGAAGGAAACATAGGGAGTACATTTGTAGACATTACTGTGAGTAATATTTTTACTGATATATCCCCTCGGGCAAGGGAAATAAAAGAAAAAAATGAATATATGGGACTACATCAAACTTATAAGTTTTTTCACAGCAAAGGAAATGTTCAATAAAACAAAAAGGCAGCCTACTGAATGGGAGAAGATATTTGCCAACAATATATCTGATAAGGGGTTGATATCCAAAATTTATAAAACACTCATGCAACTCAACACAAAGAAAACAAACCAATTAAAAAATGGGCAGAGGATATGAAGAGGCATTTCTCTAAATAGGACATACAGATAGCCAATAGGCATATGAAAAAATAAATGTTCAACCTCACTAATCATCAGAGAAATGCAAATAAAAACCACAATGAGATACCACCTCACTCCGGTCAGAATGGCTATCATCAACAAATCAACAAACAACAAGTGCTGGCGAGGGTGTGGCGAAAAGGGAACCCTGGTGCACTGTTGGTGGGATTGCAGATTGATGCAGCCATTATGGAAATCAGTATGGAGGTATCTCAAAAAACTGAAAATGGAACTGCCATATGACCCACCAATTCCACTCTTTGGTATCTACCCAGAGGAATCCAAGACGCTAATTCGAAAAAATATATATGCACCCCTATGTTTATCGCAGCGCTATTTACAATAGCCAAGACTTGGAAACAACCGAAATGCCCATTGGTAGATGAGTGGATTAAGAAACTCTGGTACGTTTATACAATGGAGTATTACTCTGCTATAAAGAAGAATGAAATCGTACCATTTGCAACGATATGGATGGACCTAGAGACTATTATGTTAAGTGAAATAAGTCAGTCAGAGAAAGACAAATACCATATGATCTCACTTATTTGTGGAATTTGAAAAACTGAATGAATGAGCAAAGGAAACAGAAACAGTCTCATAGATATAGAGGAAAAACAGGGTTGCTAGTTGGGAGGGGGGTGGGGATGTCGGAGAATGGGAAGGGATTAGTCAGCATAAATAGGTAACTACAGTATTGTCACTGTAGTTATGAGAGATATGAAAGACAGTTTAAGGAATATAATAATGTAAAAATTTTGTGGGGTGTCAGATGGTCACATGTCTTGTTAGGGAGACCACTTCATGGATGGAGTGGAGGCTTGATCACTGCACTGTATACCTGAAGCTGATGTTGTATAATATTGTATGCCAACTGTGATTGAATATATAGATAGTCACAGGATGTGGATAATACAGTGGAAGGGAGTCAAAGGAATTGTAATAGATAGTATGATATGTGGGAGAGGAATGGGGTGGAGAATTGGGGGAGGACAGTTGTCAGTTTGAGGGGTAAAAAGTATAACTATTTCACTGTGTTGTACACCTGAAGCTAATTTTAAAAAGAAGAAGAAATGAGCGTGAATTAGAAGGGACATTTTGAATGCTGCACCACGTTGTGCCACCCCACCAGGACTCCTGTGGCTCTTATCCTGCCCCTCAACACTGGCTTATTCTCCCTACTCCCAACAGTTCTTCCCTACAGTGTGAGAACTGATCTCTGACTGCTCCTCACACTCACGTTCTGTTGCCTCCCTCCATTGGAGAAGAATAGCTTCTTTTCCTTTTGTTTGAAAAATTGCAGGAGTAGTGCAGTGATCACATTCGCTTAGCGCAGGTGTCTGCCCCAGCAGTCAGACAAGGAGGCCGTGTCTCCCAGGTGTTGTCCCTGTGTGCCACCCAGACAAGAGAAATTGTACAATGTGCAGCCACTCCAGTTGAAGTCCATGACAGCTCCCTGGCCTGTTGAATCCCTGGTGTCCTTCGTGCTGTAGAGTGTCACCTCGGTAAATCCAGCGTCCGCAGCCTGCCTCTGTGTGCTTCCGTGGTGTTATGCTCACCCACAAGAGTGGGATGCATGCCTGCTCAAAATGCGATTCAGATGTTAAGACTGATGAATTCACATGCACAGCCACCACAGGAGTAGGAAAAGGTTTTTATACACACATAACGAAGCTTTCTGGGGCGAGCAGGTGGGCTCCGAAGCAGGTCTCAAAAGTGGCTTGAGAGAACAGAGAAAGAAGACTGACTTGGCTTTTGTTGTTAGGGCGGGAGGCGGGGTGGGCATATGTGGTTTGAACTTGTCACTAGGTCCATGAGGGAGAGGGTGCAGGCATTCTTCCTGCTTTGCCCAGAGGTGGGGTGCAAGGAGAAGGGATGTTGTAGAGCTTGAAAACTGTCAGCAGTCAAACATCAAAAATGGAGTTCAAGTCTCCATTACTCCTGGCCTCTTCTCCTGACTTCTGTTCAAGCACTGGTCATCGCCTCCCTACTAGACAAGACTGTCGAGATCAGTACACACTGTTTATCTGTGTATCTTTGGCACACGTGTCACATTCAACACACACAGTGCGTAAGTCTACCATGATTGCCTGCTGATTTTGCTAAACTGGAAGTCACTCTTAATTTTAAAACACCCTTTGCAGTGTCTGGAAGAACTTCAAGTTGGATGGAATTTAATTCTCCAGGTTGTGTCCAGTTGCCATCCAGGGGCTTCAGGAGGAATCCAGGCTCTGGCAAGAATGCAGCTGGAGTCCTGGCCACTTTCTAGAACCCATGTCTGACTCCTCTCACTACACTGATGGTCCCTACTGCCCTCTAGAACATCCTTCACGGTCAAGTAATCAAACTGACTTTTGTTAGAAATAGGCTTTCTTTGCTTTCATCCACTTTTGTTTAAATCTGTTGTTTAATTTTACCCTCTTGACCCCCTTCCCCTCTCCCCTCTTTTTCTTTCCCCCTTACCTCCCCTTAGCAGTTGGCTTGCGCAATCTGCGCATGACTACCTCTCCCCTTCTTCTCCCTCAGTTATTCTTGCCAGTGCTGTTAAATACTTCCTTTTTCCGTAACAACTCTGTTTTTCAAACTTTTATTGCAGACTGTTAAAGATGCTTTGGGTAGATACTTGGTTTACTGAGTTCAGGTTAATATAGTTAAGTGTGGAAAATCTTGATTTCAAATCTAAAGCTTAAAATAGTGACTTAATGGCTTAAAGAAATGGGAATTGAATAAACTCCCAAAAAATGGAGGTCTTGGGCTGGCCAAGTGGCTCAGTTGGTTAAGAACGGGAGCTCTGAGCAACAGGGTCCCCGGTTGTATTCCCATATGGGCGAGTGAGCTGCGCCTGAGCTGAGCTGCCAACAGGTGGCAGGATGGCTCAGCTGGTTAGAGCACGTGCTCCTAACAGCAAGGTTGCCTGTTCGACTTCTGCTTGGGATGGTGGCTATGCCCACCGACAACTAAGATTGAACCCGGCACCTTTAGCTGAGTGGTCACGAAATGTAGACGGGCAGCCAGATGCCAACTGGACTAGGAGCTGAGCTAGTTGCACCCTCCACAACTAAGATTGAAGGACAACTTGGCTGTTCCCCTTCCCCAATTCCCCAGTAAAATCTTTAAAACACACACACACACACACACACACACACACACACACACAAATTCATGCAATGAACAAAATGTGTAAAAAAAAATGGAGGTCTTTATTGTCAAGTTCAGTTTAGTTCAGTTCATGAAAGGCATCTTTTTCCCTTATCACTTTTTGGTACTCAGTGAAATCAAGTAGGCCCTCTTCTCTAAAGACTCGTTTGGTACCTTTTAGCTTTGCAGTTTTTAACTGTTCTGCCAACACCCCAGCGCAGCCCCCAGTCCATGTGTCTGAAAGGTAGTCGGATTTCGTGGTGATGGAGTGACACACATTGTGCATATTGATTTCGACAGCTTCCTGCCAAAAGTTGTGCTATTGAGAATGCTGTGTCACTGTCATTCATAAGGTTGGTCCCTTGGCAGTTGCTCAGCCACCCTTTTCATCTGTCTTTGGCATTGCGTGTCACCTTTCTGTGGCATTAGGAAACCTGCCATTGATCACAGCGTTGCAGGTTACTTTCTAAGCTAGTTTCTAATTTATAGCAGTTCCTTCCTATTCTTTTACGCCTCAGACTCTTCTACAATATGACTAGGAAGTAGATTTGCCTAAGCAGTACAGCGAACAGGTGTATATGTGATTCAGCTTGGTTTGTCTATAAATTACATTACCTTCTTTGGCCCTCCTTCTATCTTTGATGGAGACAAGCAGGACCGGCACTGGCAGGCACTGGAAATCTTGGTTTTATTTTCAAATCTACCTGTCTAACCAAGCAGTCAAACATGCCATTTACGGTCCCCAGATTCCTGGCCTCTGACGTGCATGCATTTTCTCCTGATGGTATTCAAATATGAACTTGGGAGTTGCTGGAAAGAATTTGAAAATGTCATTACTGTCCCAAATCAGTAGATCTTTAAGATATGGAGATCTTTAAGATTGGGGATCTGACTTGATCACCTGCACCCTCTCAGATTTGTCTGAAGCAGTTAAGACAGAAATATTGGATATTTGAAGCATGAGAGGCACTTGATGGAAAGGCGTTTCTTGGTGCTAGCTTTGAAAACGGAGGCGGCCCTATGGCAGGAGACTGGGAGCAACCTGAATTTTACCCGTTACCTGGAGGAGCTTAGAAGAGAACTTTGAGCTTTGATGAGTGAGGCCCTGAGCAGATAAACCAGTCACACTGTTATATACGTGCTGGACTTTTGACTTACAGAATTGTAAAATAATAAGGGGTGTGACTTTAATCCTTTGTGTTTGTGGTGGTTTGTTAAAATAAGGCTAATGCGTTGCATATTATTTACAAGTACTCAAGGGTTAATTAGCACTTGACCTGTTTTCCATGGTTTGGTGTGACTTCAGTCTTCAGTCTCCCACTTGGTCATTGATTCTGCTCACATCACAAGGAACTCAAGAGAGGAGGGCGGGCGGGGAAGCTGTTCCCAGAAGTCGGTAAGCAGGTCTGTCCAAGGACAGCACCCTCTGCCTCCGTGCTTTGGGCTGCCCAGCTCCGGGAGGCCCACTTGCTCAGCTGAGCACACCACCAGACTAGCCTGCCAGCTCCTTCCTGAGACCTTCCCTCCTTGTTACTCCAGGCTTCTTTGAACAACCTAAGCACATGGCCCTTCTCCTCTGAGCAAGGGTTTGTTTCTGCAGGGTGTGGCCCAGGGCCTTTCCTCTGCCCCACTCCCTGCTGCCAGGCTTCTGGAAGTTCCCTGCGTGTTTCCTTACCTCCAAGCCCTCTGCTGCAGTGCCTCACTTTCAGTCCTGTCTTTTTAAAGGACCCCCCCCCCCCCCCCGATTACCTGTCCTCTTAAACCCTGTCTTCTTTCTCTTACCTGAGATTGAGGGCACAGAGGTCATGGAGGAAAAACATTAAGAACAAGTTCAGAGAGGCAAACGCTGGTTGTCAGCCTACAGGACATCGAATTGTAAAAGCACATTTGTTGAAGAAAGACTCATTGGTGCACTTCCAAGATTTACGGGGGAACATTTTTATTTCTGTGACTGTTATTCTACTTATATGTTTACATAAAGCTCGAGGAAGAAGGATTTTATCTTCCATGCTGTCTTCACACAGCTTCTCCCTGCAGCATCACGGCCATAGCTTGAGGCCCCAGCTGGGTCTGTACCCACTTCCTTAGTGGTGTCATGGTCCTGTGACCCCACCCAAGACTAAGGAGCCTGCTCCTGAGAAAATCTTCCCCCAAGGCAAGAGGCTCCTGGCTCTGAAGAGCTTTGAGGGCACTCAGCTCCCTGCTTCCTAACCCTGAATGTGCTGTCATAAGCTTCCCCCTGGATACTCCTCAACCCCTTCCTCAGGACCCAGTCATGGCAACAGAAGATGCTGGCCCTCGTGATGGCTGGGCAGAGTTCTGCTTTTCTGGGTAGAGCAGGGGGTGTCTCCTGAGGCATTCGCCTGGCACAGGCTGTCTGGGCATAGCCACTCTCCGCTGGGAGCTAAGGGAGCTCAGCTCCACATCGTCCCACTCTGGCAAAGTGGCAAGTCCAACCCAACCGCCACAGTGCTGGGCTCTCAGCAGGGGGTGGCTTCGGGTTTAATCTTAACCACAGCTCCCTGCATGTCTGCATTACCGAGATTCTTCAGCTAGTCTGAAAACCTTCGAAGTGTGTTAAATGTTTACAAAACACAGTGAAGAGCTCTCGTTCACATGATTTTTGGAACTCCTGCATATGACCCTGACTTCTTTAGGTAACATGGAAAAAGATATTGTTCCTCCATTTTAGAAAAAGATTAAATGCTAAAATAATCCAAGATTCAATAGTAGACGAAGCTGTAGAAGATGAGTAAAATGCTGGTGAATTAGATTTTCGTGCTGTTTTAGTTGACATTGACACTTCATAAATCCCTTTGATCAAAAATTACTGTGTTTTTTTTTTAAATTTTAGGGTTTTTGTTTTTTTTTTGTTTTTTTTTTAAAGATTTTATTGGGGAATTGGCGGAGGGGAACAGCTTTGGGGAATGGGGAAGGGGAACAGACAAGTTGCTGTCTTTTTGTTCTTCAGTTTAGTTGCGGAGGATGTTGCTTCACTGTTGGTATCTCATTGCGCTCTTCCCGGATGAGGCAGATGGGTCGCTGGCCTCTAGATGTCGCTCACCGCGGCTATTGGCAGCTCACTCTTGGCTGCCAGCCTCTCACACTGGCTGCGGGCCGCTCACTGTAGCCTATGGCAGCCCACTGCAGCAGGGGCTGCAGCCCACACCACCGCCGGGGCTTGCACAGCCCAGCTCCAGGTGGAGCTGTTGTTAGCTGTAGAGGGCAGTGTCACTGGCCTTCATGTGGGATCCGAACCGGGGCCGCTGGCATCCCAAAACCAGCGCTTAACCAATGCGCCACTTGGCCGGCCCTTAAATTTTGGGTTTTGCCCATATTCTTCAAATATTTCTACTTTCTATTTTCCAAATATTAATACTTCTAGTTATACCCTACATATCTCTATTTTTCCTTTGATTTTATAGCGTTATCTTTAAAAATATTCTAAATATACTTTCTTGCCCAGTTCTGAATGAAATCAGTCTGATCTTCATTACTAGATTTTTATCTGCCTATCTCATCTGTTACCTTTATATCTCTTTTTTAAAGATTGTATTGGAGGGGAACAGACAAGTTGCTGTCCTTTCGTTTTTCAGTCTAGTTGTGAAGGACGTCGCTTCACTGGCCCATGTTGGTATTATTATTGCGTTTTTCCCAGGTGGGGCAGTTGCTCGCCGACCATTGGACAGCCACTCACAGCAGCTCACAAAAGTGTGCACCAGCTGCCGGCCAACCCCACTGCAGCCTGCGCCATCGCTGGTGACTCATGGCAGGCAGCCCAGCTCCAGGTTGAGCTGTTGTTCACCATCTTAGCTGTAGAGGGCACAGCATCAACTGGCCCTAATGTGGGATCCGAACCGGGGCCCTGCTGCTCAGAGCTGGTGTCCCAAGCCAACTTTTAACCAACATGCCACTCGACCAGCCCAATAGCTCATATTTTTATACTAATATTTTCTCTTGTTTTTTTTTTAGCTGAGGTATCCTGCCACCTGTTGGCAGCTCAGCTCGGGTTGGGCATCGAACTGCTGTTGCTCAGAGCTCAGCTCGCACTCTTGAGCGAGCACTTAACCACAACCTAGCCACTCGGCCAGCCCTTCTCTTGTTTTTTATGTGATTTCTTGCTTCAATTCCCTGCTACCTTGTCATGCCTCCTTGAGTATATTACATCATGCCTATTTTTAATTCCTTGTCCCACCCTTCCAGCTTCAAGTCTGTGCTATTCATATTCATCCTGTATTAGGTTATGTTGTGACCACAACCAAACCCACAGCTTCAGGGGGATTTAGACTGAAACAGCATCATATCTGGGAAATGCTATTTTCTTGGCAAAGGACAGAGTGAAAGGAGTCTTTAGAAACTCAATCATAGATACCACTTCTGTTCACACTTCACTGCCCAGAGCAAGTCAGGTGGCCCAGCCCAGTGTTACTGAGTGGAGAATTGCCTGCATGGCGGTCCATCATGACATCGCCATGTTCTCTAATACACTGCTCTCCTCACAGGTCCTGCTGTTGGAGATGTGAGCTTAGCTCCTGTCTTGTCATGCATAGGAGGACAGCATGAGCCATGCCTTGGGAGGTGAACCCGAAAGGGACCCCCAGTTCCACACACAGACCACTGATCCTTTCGGAGGTAGTGTGCGTGGCTTAGAACATGGGCCAGAGCCAATGGCCTACATTCACGTTCAGGTGCAATGTATGATTGGGCGAGTTAATTAACTTTCCTGTGCCTCAGTGTCCTCATCTGTAAAATGAGAATAATAGACCCGAACTTATGAGGCAGATCTCATGTAACTGCCAGTTTTTCCTCCTAAACTGAGGTGCGTGTATCAGTGGAGCAAAGGACTCGATTCAGGCCGCATAGGAAGGCAAGCCAGTATTGCAGCGAATCAGAGGGCCTACATTAGTCCCAGCAGCTTCCCCCTGGACGGTGGACTTCACCTGGGTGGAGACTCCTTCACTGTGTGACCGACTGCTGGCCCTCAGTAAACACTGGTGGAGTGGCTAAATGCATTGTTGTGTGTAACTTTAAACCAGTGTAATAAGTAGGTTTATATATTTGGATATGTATTTGATAATTTTAGTGTTTAGCATTAAATTAACATCTAGTTTTTTAACAACTAGAAATTATCTTTGATGTATTTGTGACGATTTTGTTTTTGTTTTTACAGGCCAGTTGGAATGCCAAAAATGGAAAAAGTTTACTTACATAATCCCAGTTCTGAAGAAACTATTACTTTAGTATCAATATCTGCTACAACATCACATTTTCATGCATCATTTTTTCAAAATAGGGTAAGTTTTGCTGATTTATGTAGCTTTCTCTTAAGTTTGAATTGGAAATATCTAAATTTTTTTGATGTATAATTTTATCTTGCTGTAATTAAAATCTAATTAGAATGTTTCAGATTTGTTCTGGATTTCAGTTTGTCCCATTTCCTAAAAGTTAACCCTTCTATCCTTACACATGTTTTTCTCAACATGAGACACCTTAACAAATCATCTTGGAACCTAAGCATTCTGGAAAACGTAACATTTGTATATTCAGTGGATTTTCTTTCCTTTCCTAGTAGTAGGTAATTTTTTGGTATTGTGTTAGTATCCTATTGCTGCATAATAAATTCCCACAAATGGGATGGCTTTAAACAACAACCCCTTGTTAGCACGTAGTTCTGTCAATCAGATGTCAATGGGTTCTTTGCTCTGGGAATCGTAAGGCTGTAATTGAGATGTTGGCTGCTCTATCCTTGACTGGATGCTGGGGAAATGCACTCACTTCCCAATACACGCAAGTTGTCAGCTCAAGTCAGTTCCTTAAGCACTCACATACTTCGTCATCATTTCTAAGCTAGCACTGGTGCATCATCTCCCTCCTACCTCAGATCTCCTTGGGTTCCTCTTTTGCCACCAGTTGGAGAAAATTCTACTTTGATCATTGGGTCAGGACCACCTGGGTAGTCTCCTTTTTGTTAAACTCAGAGTCAGCTGACTAATAACCTCAGTGATACCTGCAGAATCCCATTTATCGTGTAATGTAAATAATCACAGATGCAGTATCACCTCTATTGACAGTCTCAAAAATCAGGGCTATTTTAGGGTTCTACCTACCACAAGTGGCCTCTAAAATTGTACTTATAATCGTTTTTGTAGATAGTATGCAAACTTGTTATTAAAAGTAAAATTTTATCTGATAAAAATGAATATTAATAAATTTTGAATTTGAGAGAATACGTTAAGCTTTAAGATATAAGCTTCCAAAATTATCTAAATAGCAAATATCCAAGTGAAGTAAATGAATGGAGCCTAATTTCATCTTCCCTGAGTTTTCACTAACTCCTTTGAAGCGACCTGACTAGATAAATAAGCAGGAACTTTTTTAAGCACGTAAATTATATCAGTTATTTAGATTTTTACATTTGTCCTCTCTAAAATTCTGTTTCATCATATATTGTCATAAGCTAGTAACTTCTAAAGTAAAAAAAAAAAATGACATAATGGCTTTTTTGAATATAATATTTTATATATGTATGTCAGCATATTAATTTTGATAATAAAAATTTTAATTTTTGTGGTACTCAGAAAAACTTCCTTTTAAAAAAAAATTTTTTTTTTTTTTGTTTTTGTTGGGGAATTGGGGGAGGAGAACAGTGTTGAGAAATTGTGGAGGGGGGGACCAGCCAAGTTGTTGTTCTTCAGTCTTAGTTGTGGAGGGTGCCAGTAGCCATCTGGCTGCCCGTCAGCAGCTCATGGCCTCTTAAGCTCAAGGTGCTGTGTTCGGTCTTAGTTGCGGGTGGATGTAGCCACCATCCCATGCTGGGGTCAAACCAGCAGCCTTGGTAAGAGTACAAGCTCTATCCACTGAGTCATCCAAGTGACAGCTCAGCTCAAGTTGCCGAGTTCAGTCTTAGTTGCCAGCTGGCGTAGCCCACCATCGAACAGGCAATCTTGTTGTTAGGAGCATGTGCTCTCACCAGCTGAGCCCTCCTGCCACCTGTTGGCAGCTCAGCGGCAGCTCAGTTTGGGCGCAGCTCACTGGCCCATGTGGGAATTGAGCCAGCGGCCCTGTTGCTCAGAGCTCATGTTCTTAAGCTAACTCTTAACCAACTGAACCATTTGTCTGGCCCTAAAATTTATTTTTAAGTATCTTTGAATACAATATTACGTTAGTTGCAGATATTCAACATAGTGATTAGACATTTATATACTTTACAAAATGTTCACCAAGGTAAGTGTAGTGCCTGTCTGACACTATAAATAGTTATAACCATATTATTGACTATATTCCCTATGCTGTACTTTATATCCTCAGGGCTTTTTTTTTTTTTTTTTTTTTTTTTTTTTTGAGGGCAGTATCACTGGCCCTCATATGTGGGATCCGAACCAGGGCCGCTGGCATCCGAAGCCAGCTCTTAACCACCGCGCCACTTAGCCGGCCCTCCTCAGGGCTATTTTTATAACTGGAAATTTGTACTTCTTAATCCCTTCACCTTTTTTACCCAGTCTCCCACTCCTCCTCCCATTTGAAAACCATCAATTTCTTTTCTGCATCTATGAGTTTGTTTGTGTTTCGTTTTACAGATTCTACGTATAAGCGAAATCATGTGGTATTTGTCTTTCTCTGACTGACTTATTTTACTTAGCATAATACCCTCTACATCCATCCATGTTGTCACCATTGGCAGGATTTTTCTTTTTATGGCTGAATAACACTCCATTGTGTTTGTATGAAGAGTGTGCATATACACACACACACACACATTTCTCTCTCCAGTCACCTGTCAGTGGACATCTAGGTTGCTTCCATATCTTGGCTATTGTAAATAATGCTGCAGTGAACATAGGGGTGCATATATCTTTTTGAAATAGTGTTTTGGATTTCTTTGGAAAAATATCCAGAAGTGGAATTTCTGGGTGATAAGATAGTTCTGGGTTTTTGTTTTTTTGAAGGAACCTCCATATTGTTTTCCATAATGGCTGCACCAATTTGCAGTCCCACCAACAGTGCACTAGGGTCCCCTTTTTTCCACATCCTCACCAACAATTGTTGTTTGTTGATTTATTGATGATGGCCATCCTGACAGGTATGAGGTGATAATCTCATTGTGGTTTTTATTTGCATTTCCCTGATGATTAGTGACTTTGAGCATTTGGGGGAAGGGGGTTGGTTTGGTTTGGTTTGGTTTTTCTGATGTTGAGTTATATGAGTTCTTTGTATATTTTGAGTTGTATGAGTTCTTTGTATATTTTGGATATTAACCCCTTATCGGATGTATCATTTGCAAATATCTCGTCCCATTCAGTAGATTGCCTTTTTGTTTTGTTGATGGTTTCCTTTGCTCTACAAAAATTTTAGTTTGTAGTCTCATTTTCTTATTTTTTGTTTCCCTCTCTCTAGGACACTTATCAAAAAAATACTTCTAAGAGCAATGTCAGAGAGTTTACTGCCTATGTTTTCTTCTAGAAGTTTTATGGTTTTGAGTCTTATATTTAAGTCTTTAATCCACTTTGAATTCATTTGTGTTATAGTGTAAGAAGGTAGTCCAGTTTCACTTTTTTGCATCTATTGGGTTGTCGGAAAAGTCATGATGCATGTTTGCAACGAAAAACATAGAAAAAAATACATCATTACTTTTCCGACAACCCAATATTTGTCCAGCTCTTAACCAACGCGCCACTCGGCCGGCCCTATTCCTGGATATTTTATTCTTTTTGATACACATGTAAATGGAATTGTTTTCTCAGTTTCTCCTTTTGATCATACTAGTATAGAAATGTGACAGATTTCTGTATATTAATTTTCTGTCCTGTAACTTTACTGAATTCACTTATTCTGATAGTTTTTTGGTGGAATTTTTATACATAATATCATGTCATCTGCAAATAATGACACTTTTACTTCTTCCTTTCCAGAGTGGATGCCCTTTATTTCTTTTTCTTGTCTGAATGTTGTGACTAGGACTTCCTATACTATGTTGAATAAAAGTGGTGAGAATGAACATCCTTGTTTTGTTCCTGATATTAGAGAAAAATCTTAGCTTCTTACTGTTGAGTATGATGTTAGCTGTGGGTTTGTCATATATGGCCTTTATTATATTCAAGTACGTTCCCTCTATTCCCAAATGGATGTGGAATTTTTTCAAATGTTTTTTCTGCATCTATTGAGATATATGATCATATGATTTCTATCCTTCATTTTGTTTATGTGATGTGTCACGTTGATTGATTTGTGGATGTTATAACAACCTACATTCCTGGGATAAATCCCACTTAATCGTGGTGTATGACCTTTTTAATGTATTGCCGAATTTGGTTTGCTAATATTTTGTTGACAATTTTTACATCTGTGTTCATCGGTGAACACACACACACACACACACACACGCACACGCACACTCTCTCACACTCTCACACACTCTCCCCCTTACTAAAGTTTTGATTTTAAGACCACCTGGAAATCAAGAATAATAAGGGTAATAAGGAATATGGTTGTGTGACAGTTTATTTTTCTTTATATAACTTCTAATAATTATCTGTTTTTATAATTATCTGTTAATTAGCTCTGATTGTCTTATGAATCATAATTTAAAATGACATAGTATTAAGACTGCAAAGGCCTTTTCCCCCAGGCGTGTTCATCTTTCATGGATCTATTGAATGTTGGCCATAAAATATGTAATACATGTTTTGTGTCAAAGAATGCAGATTTGTAATAGTCCAATTTTGATTACCTAAGAATTATAAAAATGGAGTGCCTTACACGTTGGTAAGCAAACAAAAATTGTTTTTTCTTGATTATCTGTTGGGTTGTCAGAAAAGTCATGACGTATTTTTTTCTATGCTTTTCGTTGCAAAAATGCCTCATGATTTTTCCAACAACCCAGTAGAACCTTTTGGTTGATTAAATTTTCAGATAAACTAAAGATTAACTAGGATAAACTTTGTTTCAATCTGTGACTAAAATTAAAATGTTTTGGCACACTTATTTTAGTATGCTTAATATGATAAACAATAATCTCAGTATTTTTCACTAGAGGTAGAAACCTGAACATTATTTATTTTATTTCAGGTAAAACTCTGTTATTAGATTTATACTCCCATATATCTTAGTGTGTGTGTACATGTTATTGTAGATTATACTTTTTAGGAATTAGAACTCCAGCATTAATTGCTAGGATAAGGAAATACAATTGATTGTTATGTATAGACCTTGATTCTTGAGACTTTGTTAAACTCTTTTCATTAGTTCTGAAAGCATTTTTTAAGATATTTTTGAGATTCTTTTTATAGACAGCCATGTTGTCTGTAAATAACTTTTTTTTTCTTTCTAATGTTTATGCCTTTTATTTCTTTTTCTTGTCTCATTGCATTGGGAAGTACTTCTAGTACAGTGTTGAATAGCTGTCATGGTAGAGGACACCCTGCCTTGTTCCAGATTTGAGGGGGAAGCATTCAATCATTCGCCATTAAATATGGTAGCTCCGGGTCTTCTATAGATGCTTTATCAGGTGGGGGAAGTTCACCTCTGTTGACCTTGTTTACTGAGATTTTTAATCATAATGGATATTGAATTTTGTCTAATTATGTTATGTACCTATTGAAATGACCATAGGTTTTTCTTCTTTAATAAGTTGATACTATCAATTACATTGATTTGATTTTTGAATGTTGAGCTAGAATTCCATTGCCAGAATAAAAACCACTTGGTCATGATGTGTTATGCTTTTGTACACATTGGCTGGATCCAGTTTGCCAGTACTCTGTGGATGGCTGTATGTCTACGTTCATGAGGGACATTGGCTGTAGTTTTCTTGTTAGGTCTGTGGTGTTGGTATGAGGGTAGTGCTGGACTCACAAAATGATGTAGGAAATGTTCTCTTCTGTATTCTGGAAAGTTTATGTAGATAGGTATCATTTATTTCTTTAACGGTAGGTCGGAAATTCTACCTTTCTGATATTGAAACCATCTGGGGTTGGGCTTTTCTTTGTGGGAAGGGTTTGGGATTTTTGTTTGTTTGTTTTTCCAATTACAGTTGACCTACAATATTATATTAGTTTTAGGTGTACAACATAGTGATTAGACATTTATATACTTTATGTAGTGATCACCCTGGTAAGCCTAGTACCCATCTGACACCGTGTATAGTTATTACAGTATTATTGACTGTACTCCCTATGTTTTACTTTTCCTCCCTGTGACTTTTTATATTACAATTTGTTTTATGGGAAGGTTTTTTTAACTACAAATTTCTTTAAAGGATGAGGACTGTTATGTGTTATCTATTTTGTGTTGAGTAAGGTCTGGCAGATTGTGTTTTTTAGTGTCCATTCTAGTTATTAAATTTATGGGCATAGAGATATCTGTAATATTCCTTTGTCATCCTTTTTACATGTAAAAGGCATATAATGATGTCCACATTTCAATTTCTTATAATTTTGTCATCTTCCTTTTTATTCTCGGTCATTCTATCTAGGGTTTTATGAGTTTTATGAACTTTTTGAAGCATTAACTTTTGGTTCTATTGATTTTTTTCTCTTATTTTTTCTGTTTTCTATTTCATTTCTGCTCTTTTTTGTTATTTTCTTCCTTTTGTGTATTTTGGGTTTAATTTACTCTTTCTGGTTTTTTAAGGTGGAAACATAGGTTATTGACTTGAGACATTTGTTTTCAAAATATGCATTAAATATTGTAAATTTCCTTTTAAGCAGTTGCAGCCAACAAATTTTGATGTATTGTGTTTTCATTTCCACTTGATTCAAAGTATTTTATAATTTCCCTTGTGACAACTTCTTTGAGCAATGGGTTCTTTAGAAAGTGGGGTTTCATTTCACACTATTCAGGGATTTACCAGATATGTCTCTGACTGATTTTTGGCTCAGGTGTGACCGCATGCAGTATCTACACAGCTTCCAAGACTGTCCTCACATTTTAATGCACACTCGGCCTTTAACAGTATTGCAGTTTTAGCTGAATTAATTTTACTGTCCTGTGTGGTAGCCTCATCTTCCCATTTCCCATTCTCTGCTGTGGGTGAGCCAGCACTCACATCCCATCTCTCCTCGGAGATGCTTACCTCACCCTAGATTTGGGGTAGTTGATACACAAACTTAGTGCTGAGTTCAAGAAAACTTATTTTGTTGATAATGCAGGAAAAATGCTACTTCCAGCTTTCTACTCCTCAGGTGAAGCCAGAGTCTCAATGCCATGTATTTTGAGCTACACTTTGGGGGCTGTTTTAGAGTTCTAGCCATAAAGGCAGAATGAGAAAGGTTTATGCCTTTATATGAAATGCATTTGAAGCCTTCATTGCATACAGAACTGCAATCACAGTCTCTCGAACTCTCGAGCAGCCCTGTTTTGTTAAAGTAGAATTTTATTTTGCTAACTACACTGACATCCTCAGTCTGCACAACATAACAAGAGTGAGTACTTGCACATACTGTCACCCTTGGCTTCTTTCCTAATGTATATTGCTGGGGCATTTTGTGCCTTGTATGAATGAGTGACAGGGGTCAAGGAGTTGAGGTCTGGGCTTATTTCTTCTTTGGAACAGTCAGTTGCTACTTAGTAGCATAGTATATATGTGTAAAAATTTCAGCTTCAGCCATGCCTTGCTTGAGTGTGTGATGGTGGAACAGCCTGAAATTAGGCACTTCACTCCAGCGCAATTGTTGAAGGAGCAGAATCCTGGGAGCCCAGGTGATGTGTGGGAGTTTTAGGTTGGTGATTGACAAAAATACATGACCATAGACATCCAATCTGAAGACATCTTTTTTATTATTTCCCATTGCAAAATAGTTTGGGGCTGGCCGAGTGGTGCATTGGTTAAGCGCTGGCTTGGGACACCAGCGGTCCCGGTTCGGGTCCCACATATGAGGGCCAGTGACACTGCCCTCAAAAAAAAAAAAAAAAAAAAGTTTGGAGGTTTTAAAGCTTAATCCTTTAGGAGGGAAAAGCTAGTTTATTGAAACGATTCTAAGCTGTTTGTTTTAGAGAACTTTAGCTGTCTAATTGTGATCAGTTAGCATGATCTGATTTTTTTGATTACTAATTTAACTTTTTTTATTGCTGTTCTTTTTCAGAAAATTCTTCCAGGAGGAAATACATCGTTTGATGTAGTTTTTCTTGCGAGAGTAGTAGGAAATGTAGAAAATACTTTATTTATTAACACATCTAATCATGGGGTATTTACCTACCAGGTAAGAACCAGAATTAAACTGTTTATTTTGTAAAATACAGTCATTATCCCTGACCTATCATATCGCTGACCTTTTAAGAACTCTCTTCAAAAACTCAGAAATAATAAAAAATGTAAGAGTTTAGACTTAGAGCATTTTTGTACCTGCTGTTGTGTCTGTCAGTATCCCTATTCAAATTAGACTGAGCAAATGATGTTAAACCCACAGCTAAAGGGTTATGTAAGATTGATTGGCAAAAGCATAGTAAAAAACATTTTCACACCGACTCAATCTTTTTTAGTTTTTGGACACTTATAAAGTATACTCAATAATTGTTTCAAGATTAAAACATACATGCCTGCTTTTCTTAGTAAATATATTGTTTAAAATCTTTTGATAAACTTATTTTTATGTACAGTTATTGTTTAGGTTATTAAAGAAAGTTACTGTTTTTCTAATGAAGATTTTCATAAGGTTATCAAGATTATTACGAATAATGGCTTTATTCTCCATACTTTACATCCACTTCTGTCTGTGTTGTAGATACTGTTATTATCAGTCTTTTAGAAAGGAAGGTGAAGCTTAGAAAGGTTAAATAATTTGCCCAAATCATGCTACCAGTAAATTAATGAGCAGGTATTCAAACCCATGTTTTTGTAAGTGGAGACCACCCTGTTAACCACTTCTCTCTATGCCCATGGAACTCAACTGTGTAAATGTCTTACTTTACAGTTTTTGTACTTTTGTTTTTGAACATTCCTTCTCCGGCGCCCAGAACACTTCCTGTACTTTGAAAATTAGTGTCAGAGTAAACATCTCATTTTAGTCATAAGCATATGTTGTGCTTATTTAATGTAAATAAGTCTTTAATGGTTGTTTAGTAGCCATCAGTAACCTTTGGAAGACCTGTATAGATGGCTAACTCTGGCACTGTATAGTGACACTCATTTAACTTACACTTATTGAGTAAATGAAGACTGTCCTAAGCATACGGAGACCTTTGTCTTGCAGAGGCACCACGAGTGACCTAGGTGGTCCTGGCCAGTCTGGACTGCCTGAGTCAGGCTGTTCTCACAGTGAGCCTCAGTCTCAGCAGTCTTTCCCCTAAGTGTATCTCAGGTCTGCCTCTCTCTCCTGTCCTCTGCCACTGCTGTCATCTAAGCTGTCATCACCTGTCACTGGATTACACAGTGGTCTTCCAACTGGCCTTCCACTCCTCCCCAATCGCCCCACAGTCTATCATTCACTCTGCAGTCAGAGTGATCTCTTTGGAACATGAATCAGATCTGATCACCTTCCCTATGTAAGTCCTTATGTTTCCCCATTGCTCCTCCAGCAAAGAGTCTGAGACCCAACTCCTGTTGGATCTCCGACCTCCTCCCACATGACTGTGCTTCTCACCTTCTTCCTGGTCTTCAAATAAGTCATTTGCCTGTACATGTCCCCTTGTCTGCATCCATCTTTCAGGTGGCAACATTTCACGTCACCTCCCAGAGAAGACTACCCTGACCACCCTGTCTAAAGAACATCCCGTCCTTCCTCCTAGCAGTTACTCTCTTTCACGTTTCGCATTCCTTGAAACCCTTTTTGTTGTTATCTAGTCTGCCCCTTATACTATTGGGTAGTCCAAAAAGTCATGACGCATTTTTGCAATGAAAAACAGAGAAAAATGTCTTGACTTTTTCAACAACCCAGTAGAACTTACGTTTCATGAGAGCAGGCACACTGTCTGCCTTGTTCACTAGTTCACTCCTGTTTGTGTTGGTACCAAGCACATCGCAGGCACTTAGTAAATGTTTGTCATTTTGGGGAATGCTATCCCTGTGTGGCCAACCCAGCGCCTTTCCTCCTGTGTGGGAGTGCTGTGGGGCTGGGCTTCGTATTTGGGACATCCTCTGAGCCCTAGATCCATCTTCCAAGAATTTGAGTAGGGAAATCTTTTGATTCTGTATTTTCTCCTCTTGTCCATCCCATGACTTCATGAAGCACTGCTATCATTTTAATTTCCAGTGTATTATAGAAATCATTCCAAATATGCATATATGTATATATATATAAAATACACAGCCAAATCAGATACAGAAACTACATGTGTACTCTTTTTAAATGGAGTTAAGATTTTTTTCATCTAAATAAGACTTACCAGTGTTCCCCAAATCTATCAGTTATAACTATAAAAAAGTTATAAAAGCAACTCAAATTGCCCATTGTCCCTCTTTCAAACAGGTGTTTGGTGTTGGAGTTCCAAATCCTTACCGACTGAGGCCGTTCCTTGGGGCCAGAGTCCCTGTGAACGGCAGTTTCTCCCCTATAATCAACATACACAACCCTCACAGTGAGCCTCTGCAGGTGAGTCCATGGTGGCGATTCTGGGTAAGCATTGTGTGGTGGGAAGTAAAACTTGGTGTTCCGTCTCAGCCCATTGCGGTCTTCAAGACTGTTTAAGTAACGGGCTTCTAAAGCTGTATTAAAGAGGTAGTTCTTTTTGTCAAGATGTTATTGGGGGAGGGGAACAGTGTTGGGGAATTGGGGAAGGGGAGCAGCCAAGTTGTTGTCCTTCAATCTTAGTTGTGGAGGGCACAGCTAGCTCAGCTCCAAGTCACAATCTGGCCGCCCATCAGCAGCTCACGGCAGCTCAGCCCAAGGTGCTATGTTCTTTCTTAGTTGCAGGTGGGCGTAGCCACCATTCCATGTGGGAGTCGAACCAGCAGCCTCATTAAGAGCGTATACTCTATCCTCTGAGCCATCCTGGCAGCAGCTCAGCTCAAGGTGCTGAGTTCAGTCTTAGTTGCGGGCTGGCATAACCCACCATCGAACAGGCAACCTTGTTGTTAGGAACACGTGCTCTCACCAGTTGAGCCATCCTGCCACCTGTTGGCAGCTCAGCTCAGGTGCAGTTCACTGGCCCATGTGGGAATTAAACCGGCAACCCTGTTGCTCAGAGCTCACACGCTTACATTCTTTGTCAGAATTTTTAACATCAATTCTGTATATATTGTTGGATTCCTTTTTTCCTAAACTTAATTAATTTCGGATAAATAGCACTGGACTAAAAATCAGGAATGTGCCACATACCTAATTTTAATGTAATCTTTCCTCTGATTTTGTAACTTAGCCTCTTTCTGCCCCTATTTCCTTATTTGTTTTCCTATTATTAGTTGTCTACCTTTTAGTCTTCTGTTTCCAAATATTGTTATGCTTGTTTCCTTAGTACCTTGGAAGGTTAAATGAAATAATATGCAATGTTTCTGGCTTTTCAGAAAATGCTTCATAGTTACCCCATGGAAGGCAAGTAATACTGAGAACATCTTAGCTTATTCGTCTCCGCCCAGTTCTTCTCTTATACCACACACACAGAAAATCTTCAAGCATATACTAAAATATTGCTGTTTTTCCTGCTTTGTCCTTTTATATGTGCCTGGAGGACCTTCATGATGAAACAAGTGAAGGTTTTCTGCCCATTCTCTTATTATTTTACCCCCAAATTTGCATTTCATTAAATATATTATTTCTTATTAAGAGATAGAGTCACCTGCATTTAAAGGAAAGTCTCCAGCCATATGACCCGTTCAGTTCCTAGGTCTGTACTTAAGAGAAAGGAAAGCAGATGTCCACACAAAGACTTAACGCAATGCCATGTTCACAGCAGCTTTATCTGTAATGACCAAAACCTGGGAGTGGTCCAGATGGCCATCATTAGGTAAATAGGTTAAAAGCTGTGGCATAGCCATTAAATAAAAAAGAAATGAACTATTAATACATATGACAACTTGATGGATCTTGAAGTATTTACACTGAATAAAAGCGTCCAGACACAAGAATACAGACTGCGGTTTCATTTCTATAAAACTCTAGAAAATGCAAATGAACCTAGAGTGGCCTAGAGCAGCTCAGTGGTTACCTGGGATGGGAGGGGCAGAGAGGGACAGGTGGATTGCACAGGGCATGAGGAAACGGGGGCGGGCGGTAGGTAACAGGTATGTTTCCATCTTAATCACAGCGGTAGCTTTATACCTATATACACAGGTCAGAATTCATCAGGTCGTACAACTTATGATACATCAGTTACCGTCAGTAAAGCTGTTAAAACACGAGTGTAGGTACAGGCCACAGTGGTGTTGACATGGCTGTGATTTTCCTACCAGGAGGAAACAGATGTCTTCAGACTGTGTTAAAATGGTTGCGTATGTCCCAGAATAATGTCTCTTCACTGTTTCTGAATTACAGTAGTTAGAGCTGCTGCTAGATCTTGTAATAAATATGTAAGTAAAGAATACTTTACTTACATATAAGAAATACAGAATGTGTATTTCTAAAATTTGATAATTTCCATAAAATAGCAGCTGTGTCCTGTGGATGGATTTTCTAAAATTCAGTCTCTGAGACAACTACACTGTTTCTAAGTTTATTTCAAAGTTACCTTGTTTTCGGGCCGGCCGAGTGGCTCAGTTGGTTAAGAGCTCGCTCAAGAGCTGAGCTCTGAGCAACGGCAGTTCGATGCCAGCCCGAGATGAGTTGCCGTTGAGCTGCCAACAGGTGGCAGGATGGCTCAGCTAAAAAAAAAAAAAAAATAGTGTTGTCAAAGTTACCTTGTTTTCATTAGAAATACCACCATTGCTTACACATTATAGGCCACTGATTGGTGATATCACATATTATCCTACATTTATATCTGTAAATGTGTTTAAAGTTTTCGTGGTAAAGAATTAGGGTGTCAGATTTATTTCTGTATAACAGAAATCACGTGCTTTAAGAATGTGGTTTTGAACTTAACCATCAGGTGCCCTTTTGTCACAGGTTGTAGAAATGTACTCTAGTGGAGGCGATCTGCACCTAGAACTTCCAACCGGTCAACAAGGAGGCACCAGAAAACTATGGGTGAGTCTAACACGTTTCTCTCATGTGTGGTCACACCAGAAACTTAACTCCTTATCACCTGAAGAAATATAGCTGACTTTTTCTTAATTATTTTCTTAATATTAAATGTATATGCAATATATTTGAAAATTCGATGAGAGTAAGAGAAAAGTTTAAGTAGTAATTTCTAGAAAGATCAGTGAACAAAATTGGTAGGGTTAAACACTTGTGAGGAAAGGAAGAGATTTCAACTATTCTTTCTCAAATTTATATTGGTGCAGTCTCTGAATCTAATCATTTATAATATGCTTTACAACAGAATTAAAAAAAAACAAACAAAAAACCCTGCTAACCTGTGGGAAGGATCCATTCTAATTTTGAAGGTAGAGAATCGAGCCTTCAGACCTATTCTTGGTAGAGGAGATGCCATGTGCAGAGGGAACATAGTCGAGTTCTTATAATAAGTTAGAAATGTTTAAATTCTTAGATGATCTACATCATCCTTTAATATTGTTGAATATTTAATAACAGTTTGTGTCAGTGCATAGAGAGCTGCTTTCTCTTGGAGAATGCTAGCAAATATGAACCAAATTAGTGAATATGTAGCAACTACCTTCTTTGTAAGGGTTTCTTCTATAAGAGAGGTGTTTTGGGTATGTGTGCTTTCTGTTGCCTGCCATGCTTTAATCAGAGGAGAAAGACGCAGCGAATGTGGGTGTTGTACCAAGGTTACTCACACTGCTGCTCAGTCATTACTGGGGACACACTGACTGGACCACGATGAGTATGTCTGATGATCAGCATTTCTTCATGAATTATTCTGTTAAAACAAACACACATAGCCTCTTGAGTCTCTCTTCTGACCAGTCAACCAGGGAAAGGATGTGAAGGGGACATTTTTAGGATGTTGATTTCAACATTCAAAAACAAATTTGTCAGTAACTGGCTAACTACTACAATACAGAAACGTGCTAGCCAGTAGAAATATGTAATGACAATCCATTGATATCCTTTCACAAAATGTTTTACCATGAAATTATGTTATTATTTGAAATGCCTTTGGGAGAAATAATATATAAAACAACACTTCAGAAAATCAATTATAAACTATTAAATTTGTATTGTATTTCTAGACAGAACTACGAACTGTGAAATATAATGGGTATCTACTAAACATCAGAGAATTCAGATTTCTAATTAGTTAAGAACTATGATGAATGGTAGCAGAGAAGCATGATGTTTTAATATTCCCAGTGGCTATAAGAAAATATACAGTGATTCTTTTTCCTACAAAGCTAGAGTAGAAAAATGTCAGTTGGCCTTTTCACACAAAGCCCACTTCAGTGCATGAGAAAACCCAGAGACCAAGTCAGCTCCCTAGAGATGGGTGAGCTGGATGAGTGGATGGTCCCTCTCTAGTGGCCCCAGGAGGGTTCCAATCACCGCTTTCCTACTTGGGACTAAAAAGTTGGAAGTAGAGGCTAGTGAAGAACAGTAAAATCTAAGACACAGAGATTTCTTAAAATATACCAAAAGGTGTGTGCAGAGAAATTCTGGTGGTCCCAAGGAAGCCAGATTGTTCTAAAACCAGGAAAAGAATTATACCTAAAAAAAAAAAAAAAAATGTTCATCAATGAGTCTTCCTTCTAGTGTATGTCTGAGTGTTCTCTTGTTACAGACCTGAGAATTGATGCTATCTTCCACACCTAGAGCCTTCCCAACTCAGTTGATAAACTGGAGTTTGCTTGGGAAGCTTTGTTTTGTTAGGTTTTAAATGAAAGGGAAGCAGAGTCCAGTCTTTCTGGTTATGATTTAAAGAAACTACTGCAGACTTCCTCAAAGCATTTCCCTACGCACCAACAGTACATGAAAGAACCACTGATTTTATAGATTAATTCTACCTCTTAGTGACACCTTTGGAACTGACAATGCATGTTTTTCACATTTTAACATCCTCCAAAATTGGAATGTGTGCTACAGTCAGTGAAATATACTTGTTTACTTAGCAGCGTATTTTTTTCCTATATATAAAATAATTACACATTTTTCAGTCAATGTCATCTTATTTGATAAACCGTGGTGATTTTGCAGCATTATAAAAGCTGTGCTACATTATGGTCTGTTAACTTGTCAGGAAATTCCTCCTTATGAAACCAAGGGAGTGATGAGAGCCAGCTTTTCATCCAGAGAAGCGGATAACCACACAGCCTTCATAAGAATCAAGACTAATGCTTCGGACAGCACAGAGTTCATCATTCTTCCCGTCGAGGTCGAGGTTACAACAGGTCAGTGGAAAACTGCCAGTCTGTTTGTTTTTAATACATCTTACTCTGGCAAAGCAAAATATAATTGTTTTCTTTTTTTCCAAGCTCCTGGAATTTATTCCTCAACAGAAATGTTAGATTTTGGTACACTGAGAACACAAGGTAAGAAAAGAGACAATGTTTCTGTGGGTCTTAAAAAGAAAATCCCTGCTTATTGCTAAATGGCTCTACCTTACTCTATTGTAATCCAGCTTTGAAAATGCTTGCTAGTGGGTTATGTGACCTTGTAGAAATCTACTTTTGGGAACCCAGAGCCGTTGCATGTTTTATGTACCCCATTTCTCTGAGGGACACCATCGCTTACCAGACGGGGAAGCGGGGCCATGGGATAACTTAAGGAAAGTCTTCTAAACACCGGATTGGAGCAGGAGTAGTTGCCCAGTTTTGTAATCCAGTCCCACACCTACTTCTAGATTTTTTATTTAGATATGGATTATTCAATTGCATTATAATGAAATGTTAAACACTTGTCCCAGGTAGTCAGAGAAAGAATTCAAATTCTGAAGTTGAAAACAATCTAGTTAAGGATTTATTAAGGAAAAGGTAATAGTACAGTTTACACTGGAACTACGCTGCTTTGAACTGCACGGGTCCACTTACACGCAGACTTTTTTAGTTACTGTACATTCGGCCCTCTGTCTCCTGGGTTTTACATCCACGGATTCATCCAAATGCAATTGAAAACAATATTTTCGATACACAGTTGGGAATCCGCGAATGCACAGAACTGACTGTAGGCATTGTCCTACGACATTTCATGTACCACAGTTGAGCCCCTGCAGAGATCCCGGAACCAGCCCCCATGGATCCTGAGAGAGTGTCGTTAAGTTTCCAGAGAGTCAAAAGTTATACTCAGATTTCCACCTGCGTTAGGTCGGCACCTCTAATCCCTGTGGTGCTCAGGTGTCAACTGTACTTGCAATTTGGGATGTCTCTGGGCCATATGTAATTAAAATTTGGTTGTTTGGGATTGAAGACCCATTTTTGAAAAATAGATTCTGTTTTAATATAATTTCACATTGCATATTGTTTGATCATTTTATTTCACATTTTAGAGATTTAATCTGATATCTAATATAGATTCTAACTTGCTATAAAACACACCTTTTTAAGAAATATTTCTTTTCCTTTATTTTAACAGATCTACCAAAAGTTTTAAATCTTCATTTATTAAATTCAGGAACAAAAGATGTACCAATAACAGTAAGTTTTTACTTATTTCCTAATTTATATATTCTTTGTTTTTAAACTTATGACAGAGTTAAAAATAATTGAACTCTTGCTCTAACGGAATTCATTTTGTGGTAGTCTGGTGACACTTTGGTTCTGAGTGTGATGTGAGAAACTGTTCTGCCTCTAACCACCTGATTTTAAGGATGAGAAGGGAACATAGAGGATCTTCTCCAAACTGAGTTTGAACCGAAGTTTATGAGGTTCTTGTTCAGGCAGAATCATATGAGAGACCTATGGGTGGATGCTGGTAGATAGATCCTAGGATCTGTGTGCCATGTGCAAAGAAAAACAGGTTATAGGATTCCATCAGGTTTGGTTGCTAGACTTAGTGTATAACCAAGTAAAAAGAGAGAAAGAAAACGCTCAGAGGTGATGGGAAGAGGAATCATGAAGCCGAGAAAGATGGTGGGTAATGGTGCTGTTAACATTAGTCATAGTCACCCCTTCCAGCTGGCAACAGTGGTTACCCTAGATTGCATACTGTAAACTGGAGTCCCTCTTCCCCTCACACATACACACAGAGCAGGCAAATGGCTTTTATGCCTTAGAGTGGAATTAGGGTGCCAGGAGATGGTTTTAGGCAAAAAAAATAAAGACAGGAATATCCAAATGTGGCTTTGCCTCAATCTCGCCTCCTAGTGAGATCCCAAAGTACATTTAGAGGGAATCCTGGAAGAGGAAAGCAGTACATTTTTATTATAATCTGTGCTGATCAGAAACCCAAATTCAGAGAATGATAAAATAGACCAGCTGGGCTTCAGACTTAATCAGAGGCCTTTGTCCACCCACGGCCAAACCCAGAGTTACCAGCAGGCGGCGCAGTAGAGACCAGAGAGAGGAGAGGAAACCAAGCCATGAGGAAACCAGAGGCCCTCACCCCACTAAACCTCATCAGTGCAGTGACCTTGCTGGCTAGTGGGCTGCGTCCAGGCTGTGTCCTGCTCGGTGGGAGACTTGAAGGCAGGATAGGGGTGTGGGGGCTGGGACTACACCACTTGGAGTCCTGCCCCTCCACTGCTGTGCTCCTCAGGGGTCCCCAGAGGCCTGAGACCCTTCCACATGTGACAAGGAACAGCTGCTTTGAACTGGCCAACCTAGTACCATGGAAACAAAACACCAAAGCAGTGAACAGCATTTGTCTCTCGTTCTTACCTTTCTTCTTTTTTTTTTTTTTTTTTTTTTTAAAGATTTTATTGGGGATTTGGTGGAGGGGAACAGCATTGGGGAATCGGGGAAGGGGAACAGACAAGTTGCTGTCTTCTTGCTCTTCAGTTTAGTTGCGGAGGATGTTGCTTCACTGTTGGTATCGTCATTGCGCTCTTCCCGGATGAGGCAGATCCGTCTCTGGCCTCTGGATGTCGCTCATCGCAGCTATTGGCAGCTCACGCTTGGCTGCCAGCCGCTCACGCTGGCTGCGGCCCACTTACTGTAGCCTACGGCGGCCCACTTACTGTAGCCTACGGCAGCCCACACCATCACCGGGGCTCGCACAGCCCAGCTCCAGGTGGAGCTGTTGTTAGCTGCACAGGGCAGTGTCACTGGCCCTCACGTGGGATCCGAACCGGGGCCGCTGGCATCCCAAAACCAGCGCCCAACCAATGCGCCACTCGGCCGGCCCCTTACCTTTCTTCTTAAACAGTAACTTTAGTCTATAGATTTCTCTGTGCTTGCTTTAAAAATATATATTCATTTTTTTATTTGGTAACTTGATTATCTTCTTTAAATTCAGTCTTTTGAATGATTATCATGGAAGTTTCTATGGAATGAAACTTATCGTGTCCTCCAGTCATGACCTTTTACATAAGGAAAAAATACTACAATGACTGTTTCTGTTGTGCAGTTCTTTGTAATTACTATTTATTGCAATAATTATATTTTTCTAAAAATATATGCATAATCCTGATTGTTACTACTATATGAAGGGTTAGTAATTAGTTTTGGCTCTAACCTGTACCGAAATTTTCACGAAGTCTATAGAAAAATGAGCAAAATAACAATTTAAATGTTTATAAAAGTATGAGTGTGTGTATGTTAATATAAAGTTGTAAACACCCTTTCTGGAGGACTATTCTGCGATTATATACTTGTTTCTTTGATGTTAAAATATCGATTATTTTATGGAACTAATTGGGAAGTATTCCCTAGTCTGTGATTCTGGGAGGAGTGCGGGAAGCTTTGTTGTTAACTCTTCTTTTACGTGCAAGGGAAGTCACCCCTGAGGCCATCTGGGCCCAGGTTTTGCTTTTGGGAAGTTTTAAAATTACGGCCGAGTGGCGCGGTGGTTAAGCACTGGCTTGGGAAGCCAGCGGCCCCGGTTCGGGTCCCACATATGAGGGCCAGTGACACTGCGATCGATCGATAGATAGATAGACAGACAGACAGACAGACAGACAGACCACCCAAACCAACCAACCAACCACGTCAGCCTCTTTGCTTGCTTCAGGTCTATTCAGATTTTCTGTTTCTTCTTGAATCAGCTTTGGTGTTTGTCTTTCTAGGAAATTTTTCATTTCATCTAAGTTATCTAATTTGTTGGCATACCATTGTTCATAGTATTTTCTTATAATCTTTTTTTTCCCTGTGAGATAAGTAGTAATGTTCTATCTTTTATCCTAAATTTTAGTAATTTGAGTCTTGTCTATATTTAAAATAACATTTTGGTCAGTCTAACTACAGGTTTGTCAATTAATGCTGATTCAAAGAACTAATTTTTGGTTTTATTAATTCTCTCTTACTTTTCTTTGACATTAGAATACTCTTTGTCTTATGAATCAAGGTAGTTGATAGTAGCAAATTCTCTTTCTCCGGCCCCCCACATTCTTACATTTGCAAAAGTAAACTTAGAAAATCTGTTAGACTCTCCTCCACAAGCATAAACACACACACACACACACACATTCTAGACTTTACCAGTAGGTGAAATGCAGAGACCTACGAATCACTGCTGTACGTTACCATTTTACAGTCTAACTTTTTACAAAGTTGTGATTGTTTTTGTTCGAAGTTTTCTAGTTTAGTATGTGTATCAGAGTTTCCTGTACTGGAGTGTAATTCTTCTGCCAGCTTTGCCCCAGTTGCTTTAGCCCTAACTTACTTCTTGGACCCTGGGTTTCTTCAGCCTCTGGGCTGCCTGGAGCACATCTCCCTGCAGATGGGTGACTCCACATATGCACTCCCCCTTCCCAGCCTTCTCCTCTTCGTCAGGTCAATGACCGACACAGAGGCCACGGCCGAGATACCCCTTCAGCTGTGGACCGCAGTGTCTGCCTGGAGGACAGACCTGGCTGTAGGTGAACGCCCTGCCTTTGCCTCAACTTGAGATGTCACACGGTTTGTAGTTTTCGTGTGTTGTGCATGCTGTCTGCTCCTGGCTTCTTCCATGTGTGGGAGGCTTTTGTGCAGAGCAGGGTCAGAGTGGGGACTTCTGTGCTTGTTGTGCAGACTTCAGGCCTGCAGTCGCTTCTCCAGATGGGAGGGTTTAGAGGTTTAGTGGGCAAGTGCCTTTATGGAATGGACTGAAACAGATGTCTTTTTCAATAAACATTTTGTAGGAAAATGAAATTAGCAACTAATCCTAAGAATGTGAATGAAAAGAAATGTAGTATTCAATGTATTTGTGACAGGGAATGAAATAGGCCATGTCTCCCTGTTCCTCTCTTTCTTGCTCTCCTATGGGTCAGGCACCATGAGGGGTTGATCTGTGCATGGATTACCTTTATAACAGCAGTCCTATAAGATGTACACAGCCTAGTTTTCTAGAGGGAAAATGAGTCAGAGGTTTTCAAGGGACTTACTCAACTATAAAAACTCCAACAAAGTTACATGACAGTATATTAGGTATATAGTGACAATCCAATCTTTATGACTATATCATTTTCATTTTAATTTGATGTTTCAATTAAAAACCTAGTGATCTGTGTATGTTTCTGTATATCTACATCTACCTATGTGTATATTTTTTCTAATATCTAAAACGTACACCCAGCCAGAGTTTGGGTAGATTTGTCTTATTTCCTCATTCATTCATCCCTTCCTTCAGTAAGTATTTAATGAGCATCAATTATATGCCACCTCCTATGTTAAGTACTGAGAACAGAGCAGTGAATCAGACAGCCAAGGTTTTACCTCATCATTGTAAATGGAGCCGCTTTACATAAACAAGGGCATGTGAGTGGGGGAAGGAGTGGTTTAGATAGAACTGTCTTAGCAGCTGCTCTTCCAGGACATAACTAAGGACTAGGAGGTAGGCACCATTACAGAAAGTGGCAGACAGGTGTTCCCAGCACAGGGAGCTGAGCGAGGCAGGGATGGTTTTGGATGTGGTGAGAGACAGCGGCTGATGGGAAAGGTCTGGGTGGCAGAGTCATGCCTGCTGCCTGGAGCTTGGGACGAGTTTAGGTGTTACTGTAAGTGCAGCCGGGATCACAGAATTTGAAGCATTTCTGTGTTGTGAAAGGCCACTGGAGCTGCTTTGTGGAGAACAAACCACAGAAAGTTAGAACTCTGATGCAGTGGTCCACATGAGTTGCTTCTTGCCTTCCTGCCCCCCACCCCCCCGCCCCCAGCCAGGGGATGAAAGCGAGTTGTAAGAGCCCCCTAAAGCTTCTCTTGTCTCTTTCTGCACAATGAGCCAGACTTAAAGATGGATGGATGGTAGGAGAGTGTTGGCCTTCCCCCTCCTCACAAATATGTAGTCTGTGTGAAGCTGGAGGTTTTAAATTCCCCTTCAGGAATTCGGTTTCTTCATCTTTGTAGACAGAGGGCTTCTAAAGCAAGCAACTCCAAATACAAGCGCCTCGCATGGTAGTGGCAGGGTGTACAGGGCCAGGCCTTTCTGCCATTGGTCATCTGTGGCACAACTTTGAGAATCTCTGTAAAACATTTTAAAACATTAATGCTGCATAAATATGGAGCTAGTTTGCTTGACATGACCTGAGAAGAACATTTGCAGGAAGGTTCCTTGCTAATTGAATTGATGAATAAGAATCCCAGATGTGCTTACTTATTTTGCCAACATCAGCTTGATAGGTAAGAGCTTTAGCAAATTTGTGCAGCTATTGTGTACAGTTGTTACACACTGAAAAGTGATTTTTCTTGCTTGCTCAAATGCTTTTGTCAATCGTTTCAGGAAGTGCCGGGCCCCTGGGACTCCCTCGGGAGTTACTGCGCACTAGTCGGGTATGAGTGTCGTGGGAAAAGGCTGGAACCATATTTAGAACATGTGAAGGCTGCCTTTCTTGGGAATCTTCCCATATTTTTTCCACTTCTTGATTATCTTTAAGTAAGCAACAGTTAGTGACTAATACTGAAATAGACGTTAGTATATAAATGTTTATTACAACTTAATGATTATGCATTATTTTTCAATTAAAGCCACCCGAATAAGCCAACTGTTTAAGTATTTTGTTGTACATTGACTTTGTTTCTTTGGAAAATGGGTTTTAACTGATTTTGGGGGCGGGGTGGTTAATGGTAATAAGTGAACATTTCAGACGATTTGTGTAACACGAGTCAGTTGACTGTTTACTCTTGGTGGTACAGCATATTTAAAGGTAATGATATTGAATATAAAATTTCCCTCTGGAAATCTTAAAGTGGTGTTTCATGTGAGAAAAACATTCATTCCTCAACTAGCCTAAGCTCTTACTACATACAGTGACTGTGCTTTAATAAGTACCAGTGCTTAGCTCTTTGTGGCATGATGCTATGCAGGGTGAGAACACTCCAGAAGTGCTTTGGTGGTCACTGCCACACACAGTCTTTGGATATGTCTGAGCCGTCAGGGTTATGCAGCTGCTGTGTCACAGCCAGCACAGCCGCGTCTCCTGGGCAGGTCCTCTGCACAGTCTGTGCTTTCTAAGATCTCTCTAACAATCTGGACCTCAGGATGGAAGTCACTCATTTGAATAAACAACAAAATTAATCGAATCACAAAATTTTGTAGATGGACTCTTCGAAAACACCTGATCCAATCCTCTAGGATTTTACAGGTGGGAAAACTCAGGCCCAGAGTAGCTGGGCAGCTTGTGCAAGCTCACGCTTGTAGTTAAATAGTGAATATGCTCTCGTTGCCTAAACTGCTCACTGCATTGTCACATATGCATCCGTCCTGCTTCCCTTTCCTTCAGAAGTATTAGCATGGTAGTGTAGTATACGAGAACAAATGAGACGTTACCCAGTTTGTCATTTATCTTCCAGTTCACACTGCTGTGAACACACACACGCATATACACACCCTTTGAAGGAATGAAGATCTGTACTTTTAAGTGGTTGCTTGTACCAGTAAGCATTCCTGATAATAAATACATTGACGTGAACAGATCGGCTCCCAGCCTCCATTAGAGATCCAGAAGCCTGGGGGGAGTTCTCAGACAGGGAGGAAGAAGAGTCAAGTGCAAAGCTGTGAGGACTTGGGGCACAGAAACCTGCACAGCCCCCCCAGGGCCACAGTGCCAGACCTGCGGACAGCCCAGGGCTGGCCGGCAGTGGGAGGGGGGAACAGCTCTGCCCTTGGCAGGAGCAGGCAGTATAGTCCCTGCACAAAACCCTTGTCCTTCCATGGGCCCCAGACAGTGCGAAAGGGACGGCTTTTCTTCACACTCTTCTCTGGTGCTTCTTGTGTGTTCAAGGACCTGCCTTTTGTCCAGTGTAGGCCCATCCCACCTTTATGAGAGCGGAAAGGGAGGGTTGGGAACCAAGGCTGTTGAGACCTACAGGGACCTGAGTGCCCCGTGTTAGCACACGTGCTGCCTGGGTGTGTCAGAGGCACCAGGCTTTGGCAACAGTGTATAAACCTCGGAACATTCCACAGAAAACCTCACATGGGTTTTGAGACCAAAGTAAGATTGAAATTAAATTCTAAAAGAAGACTTTTGAACGAGATTTGTGGGCAGTACCACAGCTTCACATCCATGTTCGGGCGGTGGGATGCCAGTGCAGGAGGGCGCTGGGCCCAGTCGGGTACCTGGATTCCAGCTCTGCTTCCCAGTGCCTGGCTATGGAAACACCACTCAGCCCTGCACAATCCTTCTCACCTGTCAACAGGAAAGCGGTGGGGATCTTTCAGTTCCCTTCAGTGAAAAACGCTTTGTGTCAGTGAGGATCATCAACTAAACAATTACCACACTTAAAAATGTGTTTATCTGGGCCGGCGAGTGGCGCAGTGGTTAAGCGCTGGCTTGGGAAGCCAGCGGCCCCGGCTCGGGTCCCACATATGAGGGCTAGTGACACTGCCCTCCAAAAAAAAATGTGTTTATTTTTTTAAGCTTGCTGGAAGAGTAAAAGCTTTTACTGTTTGTTGTTGTTGTTGTTGTTGTTGTTGTTACTTTAGGGTTGTTTTTTAAATAGAAATACCATGTGTATTAAGTTTAAAAGAGTTCTTCCGGTTGCACACCCCTGCGGTGGCCTCACACTCGGTCCCAAAGCTGGAAGCGCCCTACAGAGAGAGAGCCTGTGAGAAGGGACCTGCAACATTGCCGTGGCTCCCAAGTTCATGGTCACCCTTCATCTGCATAGAGCCAGGCGTCATACTTAGTACTGGGACTTCTGTAGGAGGGACCCTACTGGACAATCGTCATGTCTCCTGCTCGCTCTCACATGTGAATTAGGCATCCATTTGGAAAATAAATACCTTTTTTTCTGTTTTATGAACTGATACCCAGTATACTGGTTTGTCTTTAGATTTTTACGCTCATCTATCTATCATACATTTTTCTTCTAGTCATTTTATTTCATAAAGATATTCTAATGAAATTAATTGGAAGTTTTATTAGTTTGGCCTACTCCATTTAAAGGGACCACATAAAGTTAAGCTTTCCAAATTTTGATTCTGCCTCCCTTTTCCAGTATACTTTGCAGTGTAATATAACTGAACCATTAGACTGACTCTTACACTGCATTGATTTCAAGATTTTTTCAAAATGTGTCAGAAATCCACAAAAAAACCAAAAAGTTGATATTTTGACTATTTTATGCATTTAATAATAACAATTTGAGCTGCTTTGTATATAAATGGCATTTTTATGTATAAATATTTTGGATATATTCATTTGGATAAATCTGACCGTTGCAGCAAAAGGGCTAAAACAATGCTACCTATTTTTTTCTCTTTGCAGAGTGTTCGACCTACACCACAAAATGATGCCATCACGGTACACTTTAAACCAATTACCTTAAAAGCTTCAGAAAGTAAATATACCAAAGTTGCAAGTATTAGTTTTGATGGTAAGTATTCACCTTTTTCCCTCTAACATAGTGGTCTTATTTTGATAAACTACAAGGCAACCAAATCAACATCTTAATATAGAAATCCAGACCATTTTACAGTCAGATTTTATATAGCTTAGGTTGGTTTTTCTTGCAAACCATCACAAACTCTTACTTGATTGTTTCATGAAAGAAAATATAACTTCATAAACCTAAATTAGCATTGGCAGATACATTAGGATTGGAATTAAATTTTTGCAATCTGGGCTGTTCCACATATATTCCAATTATGCATTGCCTTCATTATGAAATCATTCATTTTTGTCATTGGGTGATAATGGATTTGAATTTCGGAAGCATGTATGAATTTGAGCTCAGGAATAAAGTATTCTCTGTAACATTTTCATATATTGGTTTTTATAAGTAAGGCAGATGGTCCTGCCTAAGCTAAAATAATAGCCTTTAAGAAAGAACTTCCAAATTAGGTGACTATTATAGTATATATTTTGATATTTGGAATGTTATCCCAGACTTTAAAATATTTTAATAGTTTGTTTTTATTAATTTTTGCCCACTTTGCTACAGTATTTATTTGCTGTCACAAAATTTTTCAAAAAGTGACTTAATAGCTGCTTAAGGTATATGTAATTAAACTTAATGAGAACGGAAACTTCAAAGGGGGCTTTTGCAGTCCGGGTCCATGCAAAGTGACAAGCCACGCAGCTTAAACTCTGGCTTCATGACAGAGCCCCCTTTTCTCACAGTCCACATTTTAAGGCTCAGCTCCTCAGCAGATGACAGTATTTGATCACTGAGTGACCTGCAGCTGACAGAACACTGGGACACTCTGCATGTGTCTGTGAGAGAGAATACCTGTGCTTATAGCTCGCGAGGGGATTCTTGGAAGGGGCTGGGCCCCAGTTTCAGTCTTCATCCTGTGAGCTCAGAGCACACCCCAAGGAAATCCAGATGAAATATGTGGCATACTGTCATAATCCAGCTGCCAAGGGCTGGAACTGTTGAAGGTTTTGACGTTGCAGTTATTTCCAAGTCCGATCAATTGTCTTCTCTGTTGCTGAGATACCACAGTTGTGACTACCATGTCAGTCTCAGCATCAGCAGATACACTCTCTTGTCTTACCAAGAAAGAGAGGGGCCAGTAGGAAAACTTGAGCTCTGAAAACACTTGGGTCCTACCCTTCCGGTAAGCCCAGGCATGGGAGTGCACTCTGGCAGTGTCTTTTCAGGCCCCCACTCTACCCCTCCCACTCTGGGACCAAACCCGCTGAATGTTCATTCTGGAGATGGATGAATGTCAGTAATGTAGGTTCTTCTGAGATCAGAGACTCTAAAAGAAGTGTGTCTTAAAGAAATGATGTAGAATTAAATACAGAGACAAAGGGAAAGCATCTTTTAAGCAAATGGCACATTTCTTAAAAGTAGTTGTTTTTATCAAGGGAGAATCCCTCCCCATCATTCCACCACCACCCCAGGTCATCACACACAATACCACTAAGATTGCTGTGAAAATCAACAGGAGATGTTTGTTTTATTTAACTTTTAGTATTTCCAGAATGTACCATCTGTATTAACACCTCAGTGTTCATTTACTAAGGAAGCAAGCGTCTTTCTCATCAAGTCACTATTCTTCATGAATTTTCTTGAGGTTTTTGAAAACTTCGTTTACTAAAATATCATTAGTAAGATACCATGAAATGTGTAAATTATGGCCCATCTGATCAACTTTACATCAGAATAAATAGCAAAAAACTAAAAGCATCCAGAAATGACTATGTGGCAAGCAGAAAGAAATGAAGCTTAATGGGAGTTTTAAAAATCTGAAATCAGGGCCGGCCAAGTGGCATGTTGGATAAGAGCTGCCTTGGGAATGCAGCTCTGAGCAGCAGGGTCCCGGTTCGGATCCCACATGAGGACCAGTGATACTGCCCTCTACAGCTAAGATGGTGAACAACAGCTCCACCTGGAGCTGGGCTGCCATGAGGCGACGGCATAGGCTGTAGCCCCTGCTGTAGTGGGCTGCCATAAACTACCGTGAGTCTCCAGCAGCCAGCGTGAGCTGCCAAGAGCGCCTGTGAGCGGCCATCCAATGACTGGCAACCCATCTGCCTCACCCGAGAAGAGTGCAATGACAATACCAACATGGGCCAGTGAAGCAACGTCCTCCCCAACTAGACTGATGAACAAAAGGACAGCAACTTGTCTGTTCCCCTTCCCCAATTCCCCAATGCTGTTTCCCTCCCCCAATTCCCTAATTTAAAAAAAAAAAATTTTTTTTTTTTAAAAAATCTGAAATCACCATCTGTATATAGCCACATGCTAGATTGCTAGGTGACATACCTGTGTGTTTGTGTGTGTGTGTTTTTGTGTGCTAAAGTTGGATAACAGCCATTTGCAGAACTCACATGTCAATTCTCCCAAGTAGAAATGCTCCTAAAGTCCTCTAAAGGGGATGAAGATAAACAGCTTCTGTATTTGCTTTGAAAGAAACATCCAGTGGGAACCCAGATGGGATCCAACTGAATCTATTTCTGTAATTCCAGAGGGAATTATGTGGAACTGCTGCAGAACTGAAAGGTTTTACTTTATCTATGAAGACAATATGGTGGCAAGGAGAGATGTCTCCTCTAACACTGTGAGTTAGGGTGGCTACACAAGAAGTCAGATCTCATAACCTACTTGGTGGGTATTTATAACAAGACTCTGGCCATATAAGGAACATTATTTCTTCTCAGTGCAGCTGCAAGCCTGCGGTTCTCAGCAAGGACCAGTTTCGCTCCCTCTAGAGGACATTTGGCAATGTCTACAGACTTTTTTTTTTTTTTAAGATTTTTATTGGGGAATTGGGGGAGGGAAACAGCGTTGGGGAACCAGGGAAGGAACAGACAAGTTGCTGTCCTTTTGTTCTTCAGTCTAGTTGTGGAGGACGTCGCTTCACTGGCCCATGTTGATACCATCATTGCGCTCTTCTCGGGTGAGGCAGATCGGTCACTGGTCTCTGGATGGCTGCTCACAGTGGCTCTTGGCAGCTCACACCAGCCACCAGCCACTCATGCTGGCTGCCGGCCACTCACTGTAGCCTATGGCAGCCCACTGCAGCAGATGCTGCAGCTATGCCATCCTGGGGACTCAGAGCAGCCCAGCTCCAGGTGGAGCTGTTGTTCACCATCTTAGCTGTAGAGGGCAGTGTCACTGGCCCGCATATGTGGGCTCTGAATCAGAGCCGCTGGCGTCCCAAGCCAACTCTTAACCAACGCACCACTCGGCCAGCCCTGTCTGCAGACATTTTTGATTGTCAAACTCACAGCTGGGGGTGCTACTGATATCTAGCAATCAGAGGCCCAGGATGCTGCTAACATCCCACAATGTACAGGGCAACCACGCCTCCCCCACCCCAAGTGTTCATCTGGCCTAAAGTGACAGTAGTGCTGATGATGAGAAGCCCTGCTATGAGCAAAGCCATCACTTAGAGACGTAGCTCAAAAACAGCATTTTTCCTCCTGAATTGTGTTCACTTGCTAATTCTCACTTGTTTGTCTTGTTACAGGAAAATTAAAACATTTTTCCTTTTTTGTATGAAAATCATAATATTTGATTTAAAATGTTATAAAACTATTCTGTTTGTCAATTTAAAAGCTCAGCTTTCTTTTTAAGATTTTATCAGTCCATGTAGTCACTGTCACACTCCTCTGTGTAAACTCTTTGGTAGCAAAAGGTGTCAGATTTTTTTATGTGTGCTTCCTTTTAGCATCAAAGGCAAAAAAACCATCTCAGTTTTCTGGGAAAATCACTGTGAAAGCAAAGGAAAAGAGTTATTCTAAACTTGAAATACCATATCAAGCAGAAGTGTTGGATGGGTGAGTTTCTCTTTAAAATAAATTCTGTTTTCCTGCCAATTGAATTTAGCAAAAGTAGTACCCAAATTCACATTAAACTCCATGGCACTACTGTTGAAAAGAACAGCTTCAACCGTAAAGGAGAAAAATCTCTATATTTTGTTTATTTTTTACTTTCTTAGAAGAAAAAGGTAAATGGGATGATATAAGTTGGGCTTACCATGAAGTCTTAATGATTCAATAATATAATACAATAATGAATCTATGATTTTTAAATAATATTTAAATCATTTGAACCATTTTCCTTCTGTAATTCCTTTAGTAACATGAAAAGTGATTGTGGCTTGTTATTAAAGTATATTGTCTGTCACCCCAATAAATTTAATAAAAAAAATTAAAATTAAAAAATAAAGAACTATCAAAATAAAAATAAATAATAAAGTATATTGTCACTTGAAACAAAATCATTTGTATTCCTCTGTAAACTTGTATATACTGTTCTAGAATTACAACTTTTTATAAATAGACACTAATAGATGCAGCTTATTTTCTAAGTATACTGTAACCAATAATAGTTTAATGTCCAACTTGGTAGGGACTCATTTTAACAAAGCTGGATGTAACTGAGTAATAAACTGGATTCTTTTTAAAGTAGCTTAAAACTTTTCTGTTAATACATTTTTGGTTTTAATTTTTTATTACATATAATTCCATAGAGAATAGTTATTTATATTACATTTCAATAGTTTGCAAGCTAAATTTTGTTTTAAATCATGTGGTCAATCACTAAAATATTTATAGTTCTAATTCTCTAATAATAATTCTTTGTGCTAAACATAAATTATTACTCACAAAAAAAGAACTTAGATTTCTAATTAATACATGGACATAAAAATGATTTATTTTGTTTTTGTTTTTTTCAAATAGTTATTTGGGATTTGATCATGCTGCAACATTATTTCACATCCGAGACAGTCCTGCCGACCCTGTGGAAAGGCCAATTTATCTTACTAATACTTTCAGTTTTGCGATCCTCATTCATGATGTATTGCTACCAGAAGAAGGCAAAACAATGTTTAAAGTATGTCTGGGACCTTTATACTTTTTCTTTTTTTTGAGGGCAGTGTCACTGGCCCTCATATGTGGGACCCGAACCGGGGCCGCTGGCTTCCGAAGCCAGCGCTTAATCACCGCGCCACTCAGCCGGCCCAGGGACTCTTATACTTTTAACTTTACTGATCTACCAACTAGATGATGCTGACACGTTTTTTTCTCTCCTATCATTCCCTAGGTTCACAACTTCAGCAAACCAGTCTTAATTCTTCCAAACGAATCCGGATACATTTTTACCCTCTTTTTTATGCCATCCACATCATCCATGCACGTAGATAACAACATCTTACTTATTACCAATGCTTCTAAATTTCATTTGCCTGTGCGGGTATATACAGGCTTTTTAGATGTAAGTATATTACCTACCTTTAGAATATAAACCCCCTACCCATCTTTTGTGTTTTCAGGTATCAGTAGGCAGTCATCATCAGTAGGCACCTTTGCATTTTACCGTTTTCTGTGCTTTACAAGTATATCTCATTCAGTACTTTCCAGATAGCTGGTTCTCACCCTTCCCAGCAGCCGTCTCCCCTCGCAATACACTTGAATCCTCTAGTTACAGTCTCCACTTCAATCCTCTCCACATTCTGCTTTCTCTTGATTTTGCTGTTAATTTGTTATAATCATGGGGAAGCTAAAAATGAACAAAATGGGGAAAAAAGCGAATGAGCAGAAAAACAATACAGGGAGATTGAAGAGGGAATTATGTAGGAAATAGATTTCCAAAACAAGGAAGTAGCAGGGTGAAGAAAAGGAAGGTAGTAAAGATACCCAGGTGGAATGGTAATCTAACCCCGGCACAGAAGGGAAGAATAAAGGTCTTTCTAGTACAGAAAATAAGTCAGGAAAAAAATCCAAAGTGCCGTTAGAGTAGTCTGAAGTAAATTTAGATAAGAAGTGAACCTGACATGAAAGATAAAAAGAAAATGCGAACATAGAAATGCGGTTCTCCAAAAAGAATTTTAGAGCTGGAAGGGCCTTCAATAGTACCTGCTCCCTCATTTATTGAATATTTTGCTTAAATGATTATGTATTTGTAGCTGTTTTCATGAATGCATGATGTGTACTAAGACCAAGGACTTTTTGCCTAATTCTCCAGGGCTCCCTCCACTTACTCCTTCTAGTACTTCAGCTTCCTGCTTCTTTATGTGTCTTCGGAGGACACAGCTATTCAGCAGAGACTACAAGAGTTTTCATTTTGATTACTTAAAATATTTTTATTGTACAAAGTTCTCAGTTATACTTTATATATGTGTGTATGTGTGCATATTTACATAAAATATAGATACTTTAGTCTATCTTAACATAGTCATTTTCTCTTGATAACATTCTCCTATATAATGTGGTTTTTATATTTAATCTAATTCTTTTATATCTTTCTAGTACTTTGTATTACCTCCCAAAATAGAAGAACGTTTCATAGATTTTGGTGTACTGAGTGCTACAGAAGCAAGTAATATTTTATTTGCAATTATAAACAGCAATCCAATTGAGGTAAAAAAAAAATCTGTTTTTATTCTGAATCACAACTTAAAGGATTTTATGCTATGCTGCATTGATCACTCATATCTTTCTCTTTTTTAAGTTGGCTATAAAAAGTTGGCACATCATAGGAGATGGGTTATCAATAGAACTCGTAGCTACTGAAAGAGGCAATAGAACCACAATAATTTCAAGCCTTCCAGAGTTAGAAAAATCCTCTTTACCAGACCATTCATCAGTAAGTAAACTTTCTTATTGTTTCCTTAAACTTCAGATGTACATCTAAAGCACAAATAAGACTGTTCCCCTCTCACATGTTTCTGGTCATATTTTTACAGGAATCACAATAGCATCAGGTATTTGATACTGAAAGGACCTCGTAAGTCATGTACTTGAACCCCTCCCCTTATGATAAGAGCACTTGAAATGTAAAGGAGTTCAGTTCTACCCTGTCATCAAAAGTTTATAACAAGCAAAATTTAAGTTGTCTTTTTGTAACACAAGTGTCGTGACAGGAGAAATTCCCATAGATCCCAGACTAACACATGTCCATTGAACTTGCCAGGCAGAAGCGCTAGGCTTGCACGTGGTAGAAAGTATGTGTAGTTCTACAGTAATGCTTCCTGGCAGTTCTCTGCACTGGTGAGGAGTCTCAGTGAGGCCAGCATTGTCTCATCCTGCCCGGGTACTTTTTTCTGTCTTACAAATGCACAGCTAGTTGTAAAAGAGCCCAAAACGAGAGAAAGTTGTATGTAGTCTCAGCAGTGCTGAGGAGGGAACTCAGAGTTTATGCCCGCCCTGGACAGACTCAGAGCCCCGGGGGGAGGGGGGCCCATGAGCGGGTACTTTATCTGTAGGTTAGGGGGGGATTTCTTTGCCAACTTCACAGAAGGCAGAGCAGATGTCCTGATGCACTGATGGACCACAGGTGATGCTACCACAGAAAGCAGTTAGAAAAACGGCTTTCCACAGTGCATGGTGGAAGGAGCCTCAAAACATTATACAGTATACTCATACCACTCCTCAGAATTCTTTCCTTGGAAGTAACTTAAAGAACCAAAAGCTGTGAGAATGAAGGTGTTTGTAAAAGCATTATTAAGGATTCCATAACGGGAAACAGCCAAGTGCATAAAGGAAATCCTGATTTTATGATTGACTATTGAAACAAACAATAAATTATAAATATGATTGTGTGTAGAAACTTGGAAAATGATTTGGAAACAGTACTAAATAATGGATTCTAATTGCATAATCAGATATTTGTGAATAGTGGCAGATTTTATGAGGTTTACGTTTTAATAATTTATAATGTTTTAAATATGATTCAGAAATAAAGCCGCCTTTTAAAACAAAAAGAATATGCTCCTGAGAGATAATATTTGTCATTCCAGCTAAAATTTTATTTTTACTACAGATAAAAATGCTGAAAAAAATATAACGAGGCCAGCCATTAATGTGTTTCTTTCAACGGTGAAGTTAGAGTACGTTATTATGTTTGTCTAATCCCAGATGGTTGACTAATAAGACATTATAAATTAATAATTTTAGAAATCTGGATCATTTCCTAGCAGTAAGTAGCATGTGTTAATACATACTCTAAATTTGAAAGGCCATTCAAACAACATAAAGCCTGTTGGACAATTTAGGGTTTTAGAATTTATTTTTCTTTATTTATTTTTTTATTTTTTTGAGGGTAGTGTCACTGGCCCTCATGTGGGACCCAAACCGGGGCCACTGGCGTACCAAGCCAGCTCTTACCACCGCGCCACTCTGCCGGCCCTAAGAATTCATTTTTATATAAACAAAATATGAAAACAAGTGGCTCAGTTGGTTAAGAGCTTGCTCAAGGGTGCGAGCTGAGCTCTGAGCAACGGCGGTTCAATGCCAGCCCGAGCTGAGTTGCCGTTGAGCTGCCAAAAGGTGGCAGGATGGCTCAGCTAAATATATATATATATATATATATATATATATATATATATATATATATATATGAAAACAAGGGACAGAAAAAGATCACTGTTACAAATGCTTACTTAAAATAGTAAGTTGTAGTGAATTGCCACCTTCAAAATAGCAACTCCACAAAGTTATTTATTTTTTTAGTTTGCAGTGCCGAAACTTTCCACTGTTTTCCAACTGTTTTCTAAAAAGCCAAACCCGTGAACTAAATTAGCATCTGTTCGTATGAAACATACGCTGCCAATAACTCTGTGCTCCTCAGACCCATGTTCTGAGCTGGGTAGTTACAGAATCATGATGAAAGCATTAGAATTGCACAAAACCAACACCAGTGCTTCTAAAAAGGGGGAAAGGGGTATGTTTGGTGTATCTGCATTTGTTATTTTGATGTGAACGTGAGTTCTAGATAAAATGCAACTACTAATATCTAAAGTACAACTTCACAAAATGAATTTTATGTTTTTTGGAAATTTTATGATAGAGTAAGTGCCAGAAACATCAACAAATAGCTTAAGAAAACAAAGACCCCATTCTTTCAAATCTGAATTGCTTAACTCTTTCATGATATCCGATGTTTTCATGTGGCCCAATCTCAGTTGCTCTGAAAACATGATTATGAACCAGACAGTTAATTCAGAACTTGAAGCAGGACAGCTCTGTGTGTACTTGTGCCCTAATGTGGCCGAAGGGTTGGTGAGAGGCCGCGGCCCTGTGCTCCAGCCCTCACCCCTTTGTCCATGCAGGTCCATGGGTGCTGCCTGAGCATCGTCCCTGCCCCACCTGGGAGCTGAGATCTCACGTGCCTCAGGGAGCCAGTGTGCTCGGTGGCCCATGGAATAAGTGTAACAGCTAAGCATCCAGGGATAGGTGTTGTTTTGAGGCATTTGTGCATGATGATGTGACACCTCTGTGTCATCCTGGTGTGTGCTAGGGTTCAGAATCAGTTCATCAGTACAGCCTTTTCCATTTGAGTGGGAACTTCAACTAGCAAGGCTAATGAATGATGTCATTGCTGCTGCATACAGGTGATACTAGCTTCAGGCTATTTTGCTGTGTTCAGAGTCAAACTTACTGCAAAAAAACTGGAAGGGATTCATGATGGAGCCATACAGATCACAACAGACTATGAGGTAAGAACTGTATGGGGGAGACTCATGTCATTAGGGTTTTTCTAAATAATTCAATTCTTGTTTGTTTTTATAGAAACAGAAAACTAAGTTTACTCATAAAGTTATATTTTACCTGTTTTATACCTTAAAAACTAAGCTTTTGAGAATACTTTACTGAATATTGGTGTTCATTAGCCCATAAAAGCCAAACCTCTTAACTAAAAACAACTTGAAAAGACATGCCTTTGGCACATTTAGAATTGCTCTGTTAGAAAGCAGCTTAGCAGTAGTTAGAACATTGCACAGACCCTGGCAGGAATTCGTGAGAGCTCTCCCTGATTCTCCCTGCAGTCGTAAATACCCTCCTGGGTAACGCTTCCAGAAAGGACAGGAAAGACATACAGCAGAAAATCACATCTTAATTTGAGTTCGCAGCAAGTGTATTTACATGAGTCATTCTCAGTCAAAGGACAAAATGAAGATCATGGAGCTCTTTTAAGGCTCCTATGGGTTTGAGATGTAGCAACCAGTGAGATTTTAAATGAATGTTTGCGTAACCTAAATATTCAATTTAATACACAAAAGCTCGTTGGAAAGTTGTGCAATGCTGAATTCAGTGGGTTGCTACCCTTGTTCTCCAGTCTGTTCTCAGCACACACAACCCGCTACATGAAAGAAAACCAATTCAGAATAAACAGAATTGGTCACTTACTAATAAATGATTTGTTGGGAGTATGTCAGATTAATTCCAAAAAAGTTTTCATTTATGATAGAAGTAAATGTATTTTATAGCAAAGACAAGTTTTTGTTAGTATTGATGAAAATAAGAATTAGGAAAAAATATTTAGAGAAACACCTTTATGAGTTACAAATGAGTGTGTGAGTTAAGATTCAAAATCTAGAATGTTCCACTCATTTCTCTAAATTAGGTTGATGTTAATTTACTGCTATATACAAAAAAAATAGAGAGCTGTACACTCAAGAAAAGCTGGATTTTTCATGCATTGTTTTAGGAGTACAATTAGACTTTCCCTTTTAAATTCTAATAATCTACAAAATAACCTGTATTATGGGGAAAAAATGTATTCTTTATTTCTTTCCCATTGTTTGGTCTTGTTTACCACGTTTTCAGTGAATCGCTGAGAAGTTCATGGAAATGTATTTTGTGGAGTGCCTTTGGACAGGTTAAATAGTACCCAGGGCAACTAATACTGTTGAAGAGTTGGTTATTGCTAATGCAAGTCCCAAGATGACGCAAGTCTAATCCCCAGGTAACGCAGTAACGGTCCAGATCAGTCTCCTACTAACCTGTCCTCCTTTGTGGCCTGCCTCCTCACCCCACAGATCCTGACGATTCCTGTGAAGGCTGTGATTGCAGTGGGCTCGCTGACTTGCTTTCCGAAGCACATGGTCCTTCCTCCGTCCTTTCCAGTAAGACAGTTAACTTACAGACTTTTCCATGCTAGTTGTTTCCTTGCTTTTCTCCCTGTGTTCCTCCAATTCAAGAGAAAAGTCAGTTATTCTTTATTGATCTCTTATTTTAAGGTATGTTTTAGGACATAAACAGAGGAATAAGAAAAGGTCTCTTTTCTCGAAGAGCTTTCTACCTGGAATGGGAAATGGGCCCATGATTCAGACATGTGACTCAGGGTGTAGGAATGGCCCTGAGACAGGTAAAAATAAAGTGCTGTGAGGGAAATACACATCTGGATGATGAAGGTGCCCTGTGAGCAGGCTCAGAAGGTCTTACCAAGGACAGCAGCATTTAGGTCCCAGGGGACAACCTGATAGAGACACAGCAATCAAGTCTGCGATGGCTTTGGGCAGTCATAAGTGGCCCAGTTTGGCAAGAGTGGAGGGAAGTTTCAGGAGAAAAAATGGTATGAGGGTCATACTAATGGAAGCAGATGTGGATAGGCGGGTCGCTAGAGGAATCAAAAATGTGACTTAGAGTGGGGCCTGGAGAACAAGGGAAAAAGGAACTCGGAAACCAAGAGATAGCCACTGCCTCTGGGGAAGATGATATGGTTAGTCCAGGGCACGTGGGGACACATAGGAGTGATTCATCCTGTGGCAGGAGGCAGGGCAGGTTAAGATAGATAGTACATTGTGAGATGTAAACGCTGTATGCAGTAAAATCTCAATTCAAAGGTTAGCTCTTTGAGGGCCGGCTGAGTGGCTCAGTTGGTTAAGAGCTCGCTCAAGAGTGCGATCTGAGCTCTGAGCAACAGCAGTTCGGTGCCCAGCCTGAGCTGAGCTGCCGCTAAGCTGCCAACAGGTGGCAGGATGGTTCAGCAAAAAAAAAAAAAAAAAAAAAAAACACGGTTAGCTCCTTAAAAATACAAATTTTGGGCCGGCCGAGTGGCACAGTGGTTAAGAGCTGGCTTGGGATGCCAGCGTTGGGTCCCACGTATGAGGGCCAGTGACACTGCCCTCAAAAAAAAATACAAATTTTGAGTTAACAGGTTCTGCACATTTAAGGTTGGTTCTTAATTAAATCTTTGTCTTCTTGTCACCCCACTTGGTACTGGCATGCAGTCTTGACTTCGTTATTCACCCAGAAGGACCTCATTCCTCCATTCCGTTGCCTTTTCAGTCAGTGGTCTCCTTAATCACTGTGTAAATCCTTCAGTAAAGAAGAAAGCAATTGTATGAAAAGAAGGTGCAGATAAGCTTTCAGATCTCTTCAGGTGGCTTACAGGACCAGACATATGCTGGATTTACAAATTAATTTGGTAATACCATGTTAGCCGGGCTGCTCTAACAAAGTGCCATAGGCTGAGCCACTTAAACAACAATTATTTCTACCTTGTGGTTCTGGATGCTGGAAAGTCCAAGACCTGTGGTACGGTGCAGGCCCTCTGCCTGGTTTTGCAGATGCTGTCTTCTCATTGAATCATCACTTAGCCTGAAGAGCAGAGAGGGATTGCAAGCTCTTGTCTGTCTTCTTCTAAGAGCACCAGCCCCATTCATGAGGGCTCCTGACGTAATCACCTTCCAAGGCCTCACCTCCTAACACCATCCGATTGGGGGCTAAGATCGCACATAGGAATTCTGGGGGGATGCAAACATTCAGTCCATAACAATGACCAAATTCTGTAAAATCTTTCTTTAGATGGAGAATACTAAAGCTAAGTGATAAAAACAATACTTGAGAATAAACATTTCAAATAACTCGCCGTTTAATACTTGGTATTTGAATACCATTGTAAAATAACTTACGTATCTGTTAACTCTTTTGGCCCCCTCCATACCCCTGAAACACAAGACATGCACACTAGAAGAGCAGGTCCTTGAAGACCAGGTGACCTCCAGGGGCACAGCTGGGTAGAGGCCACTCTGGGCCCTCTGCTTCCCATGTTGTTCTTCCTGTCACAGCCACATACCTCCCCTCTGATGTCGTTCTGCCGCGGTTTCCTCTGGCTCAACAGCCAGTGGTGGTGTTAATCTTTCCCTCACCATCATTGGACTCTTTCCCATGCATTCTCTTAACTCCTGTGTCTTTAATACCAGTGGGTATTAAGAACATAAATGTCCGTATTCAGACAAAAGAAAGTAAAAGACTATAACAGGATTCTTCCTAAGGATTTTTTAAATCATATTGCTTTTTACTTAAAATCTACTACCCTGTCATAGGGAATCACATGCTGCTGACAAGAGCAATCATTGATGATTTAATGATTTAATCTGTATGCGGTTTCAATAAGATTTGATAATCTATATTTTTAAAAGAGGTCTCAAGAATATACTTTCTTCTAAAGAAAAGAGGTCTGGTTTTTTTGGTCTTTGACTTTAGAATTCAATTATTTCATCCTAGACCTGGACACTTGTAGGGCACCCTGGCCTTGGTATAAACAAACCTTGCTTAACAAACTGACAGTGACCAGTTCCTGTATTCAGTGCTATTTCTGTTTGTATCTTTGTTGGTATCCTTAATATTTCAACATAAAATGTGAACATTTTTACTTTAATTCATTTTCACAAATTGCAGAGATTTGTCCCAATAATTTTTCTGTAACAGGCGATAAAAACAACAAAAAGATGGATACATATACAGAGGGTGCCAAAAAAAAGTATACACATTTTAAGAACGGGAAACTGTATTAAAATTGTAATACTCATTATATGCCTATAACAAAAGATGAATACAAGTCATGTTTGACTTCTGCAATTACAAGAGGTGCTCAGAGTGGTTGCCATCAGCATATAGACACTTCTGATTACGGCAAACTACTGCTTGAGCAACGTTGACCAAAGTGTCCAATTGTTTGCATTTTTTTGGCACCCCTGGTATACATGGAGATCTGGTTGCAAATTTAGAGATTATCAACTGACGGAAAATCTTAACATCCTTTGACCTTTGGTTTCCTAGAAACACGTCTAACTGCTCTTAAGTGTGTGTTCTTATCAAAACCCATCCATTCGCACATGAGTTTGTTTGTTTGTTTGTTTGTTTTCCTTCAGGGGAAGATAGTTCATCAAAGTTTAAATATTATGAACTCCTTCTCACAGAAGGTAAAGATACAGCAAATACGATCTTTGTCAGAAGATGTGCGGTTTTACTACAAACGATTACGGGGCAATAAGGAAGAGTTGGAGCCAGGGAAAAAATCAAAGGTTAGAAGTGTTCTGTTTAAGGATTGCCATCAATGAGTGTTTGTTATTTGACCTTCTGTGTACTTGGGACTCATGGTTCTCCTGTGCCTCTTCATAGATTGCAAACATTTATTTTGACCCTGGACTGCAGTGTGGGGATCACTGCTATGTTGGCTTGCCTTTTCTGTCCAAATGTAAGTGACCTTGCTGTTCTTTCTCATGCCCTTCACTCCCCCAAAACATTCTTTAGTGAATGGCTGCCGCGTTTAAAGTCCTTCCCTAGCTCTTTGGCTGTAGAAATCATTTGAAGGAAAATGGGCGAGTGGATATGATATAATAAGGTGGGTATGTTGTAACTTATATTCTGTGTTTTAGCTGAACCCAAAGTGCCACTGGGGGTGGCCATGCAGGAGGAGACGTGGGATGCTGACTGGGATCTGCATCAAAGCCTGTTCAAAGGATGGATGGGAATAAAGGAAAACTTAGGTCATAGGTGAGAGGTTTCACTTTAAATATTGTACAAGTTCAGTGGTACTTCCTAAATATTATTTTATGTGAGCTTACTTTACTTCTCTATAGCCAAGAAAATATGCCTAATCTTCAGAAAATTATTCAGGAGGCATCTTCAATTGCCATTTTAATTGTATATTGTTCAGAAACATACACACTACCGTTTTCCTCTTTTCTCCATCCCCCAGGTACTTCCTTAAAAATCAAAGAAACTATCTGAAGTTGTCTATATGTAGGATAAGAGTGTTCACCCTAGACACAGCCATTTGCATAAGAAAGAAAGTTTTTACCTACCACTGGCCTCTGTTAAAGGCAAGGAAACTGTTTAATTCCACGTAGGAGGCTGAGTGTGTATTTGCTCCTGTGAAAAGAGCTGCCGCCTCCCTCCCCCAGAGCTGAGCTTAGGAGGCATAGGGCCCTCCTTTAGATGGACCCATCATATCCTTGAAGGTAGAAAACCTGCTAATGACAAGTCACTGCTGCACCTGGACTGAAGAGCAGCCAGTAGAGATGTGATCTTGTCGTGTACTTCAGGAGAGAATTTAAACAGAGTGATGGTGATGTGACAGCTGATGAGAACCACTCTTCTCAGCTGGCCCATCAGAAATGTATTTGCCAGTATCATCAAGATTCTGCACTTTATACACTATAAAATTTTCAAACCATTAACAGTTAAATCTGAGGGTTTCTGTTTTTCTGAACTGTGTGCTGTGAAAAGTTTTCTTAAGGCAAAGAGAGTGAAATTTTTTTATTTAAAATGGTTAAAATAAGTACAGAAAGACTTTCTGTAATGAAGTCCCTAAGAGAACAGTACTGAAAGCACTCCTTGGTCCCCTGCATCTCCATAGTGGGCATTATGATATGCAGGCAGTCTCTAAATGTTAACGTCAGTGAGGAATAGGACACTTGTAATGCCGCCCTTGGCTTAGCTGCCAGGGCCTTCCTCACCACCCACACCAAAACCACTGCCTCTTCTGTGCACTTAGCATCCATCTACCCCGGTCCCCTAGGTCCCCACTGTGCAATGAATGGGGCATTGTCAGTGCTACCGCATGAGCTGCCTTGTCTGTGCGTTCGAGTCACTCATCTTATAAAACATGTACTCCTGCCAGTTAACATATGGTAGTGCAGTAGTGTTGGGGATTAAAATAGGCTTCGTTGTTTGGGCCCAGGGACCTGAGCCCCCTTTATAGTATTGTTTCCTTAGGAACTGTGTTCTGAGTTCTAAGCAGCTGATTTATCAACACTCGTAAGTAGAGAAATACTCAGTGGAGGTCCTGAATAGTGCAGCGACCTGGACACATATCTGCTCCAATCCTCTCACATGTTACCTCCTCAGCTGATGACTCCATTGCATATCAGGACTTTGTTTTGTTTTATCTCAAGGGGGAGAAGCCATATGCCAAGCATTGCAGGGCCTTCTCATAAGTTCTCCTGAAAATGTTTTCAGCACCCTGCTGTGGGTGTCTAGATCTTTCCATGAGGCATGCAGGGTTCTTTAGATCCCCCAAAATATCGTATCTGTGTATGCATGCGTTTTTCTTTACATATTCAGTATGAAAACAATACAGGTGATCAGTGATACATATTATGGCGTTTCGTGACAGAATAGAGGTATCTTCATACATGTTTACTAAAAGCGCAGTAAAATATTAGAACCAATAAACCTGTTCAGGATAGAATAAAATTTCTCAAGTACATAAAACTAATAGAACTTCTCTTTTTCAGAAAACTCAAGTATTTCACTTTGACGCAGTGACTTACCAGTTGTTTTTTCTAGATTGAGTGCTTTATTTGAAGTAAATACAGACCTTCAAAAAAACATACTGTCAAAAGTCAGCGCTGAGCTCTACTGGCCTTCCCTGCTTAGCTCACCCCGGCACTTGAACTTCCCGCTCACAAACACAAACTGCTCCTCAGTGAGTATGCCAAGGGGACTCAGGTTTTGGAAATGCCTAGTAGGGTTGTGAATGGCTACTCCTACTTATTTTAACTGTGGAAATCTTTCATTTCCTTTTCCTTACTTTGTTTAAGGAAGAGGAGATTACTTTAGAAAACCCTGCAGATGTTCCTGTTTACATTCAATTTATTCCTCTGGCTTTGTATTCCAACCCTTCAGTCTTCATTGATAAGTTAATGTCAAGGTAAGCATGGCTTTAGGTAATCAAAACCTTCCTACATTAGCATTGAATTATTGTTTTACACGTCTAAAACTCTATTGCAGATCATACGTAATCTATTTGGCTTAAAGAAATCCTAGATCTGGAATGAAAGTTGAGAGAGGTCTCTGGCAAGCGAGATTGATACTATGTTAAGCATCTAGAAGAGCTTTCAATTTAAGACAGAAAACATAATGTAGAACGTCTTCCTACAAAATTATAACGAGAAAGCAAGTGGGACCTTTCAAATATTTTAGTTTTAAAAAGTGAACAAAATCTTAACTCTAAGCTGTGGACATTAATTTTTTGAAGGTTACTAATCTGATAATAATCTCAAATGTACCCAAAAGATAATTTGCAAACAAACCACAGATTGATAATGATTCTGTAAGCCCTTTGATTATGATGCTGCTCACCGAGAAGCATGTGTCTATTTTTATTTTAGGTTTAACTTGAGTAAAGTGGCCAAGATAGATTTAAGAACACTAGAATTCCAGGTCTTCAGAAACAGTGTAAGTATTCAAACTTCATACTATTCCACAGAAATAATTCTATATATAATCGGGGCTCATGTGAAGGAAAACTATTGGCTGACCTTAAATTTGGCTGACAGGCAAGTTCCTGTAGAAGTCAGAGCGGTCCAGTAGTGGTTTGAGAGGGAACAGCCCAAGCGGCGGGGTGGGACTTAGATCAATATGAGGCATGTTCCTATTTGCAGGCATTAAAATTCAGCCCTTGACTGTATAATAACAGCTACCAGACACTCGGAGACTAAGTAGATGAGATGTATGTGTGTTACGTGCTGTGACTCCTGGTGACCCCACAAATGAGTGGCGTCCACGGTGTCCTGTCCCCAACAGCCCTGCTCAGCTCCTGGAGACAAAGCCTCTGGCTTCTTTTGTGGAGTCATCCACCCCATGTCTGGCCTTCCTCTTTCCTCTGCCTCCTATTTTCCCAGCATTCTTATCTTTTCCAGAGAAGCCGGCCTTGTCACAATGTGTCCAAAGTAGGGCAGCTTCAGTTTTGTCACTTTGCCTCCAGCTGTGTTCCAGGCATACTTTGCTCTGACTCACTGGTGTGTCTTTGTGGAGGTCCAAGGTGTTCGCAGAGCTCTTCCCCAGCACCGAATTTCCAATGGATCATTTTTTTCCTCTCAGCCTCTTCACTGTCCAGCTTTCACTTCCGTACATAGGAATTGGGAACACGAGTGGGTGGCTGGTCTTAGCCTTGGTCCCTAATGACACATCTGTGCCCTTGCTCATCTTTCCTAGTTCTTCCACTGCTGCCCTTCCCAGTCTCAGTCTTCTTATGATTTCTTGGCTGCATCTCATAGAATCGGTGACAGAACCAGCAAAATCTTTAACGATTTCAGCATCTTCTTTATCTGTGATAGTCGTGTATTTCTTCTGTAGTCATAGTTGTTGTCCTCGTGATGTTCAAATGCAGCACTGCTTTGGCACTTTCTTTTTCCACTTAAATCGAAAGTCACTTCATACCCTTGCTACTTTTTTCCAGTGAATTGGTGTCAGTTATTTCTTCCTCCTATTTTCACTTCTCCTTCCCCTGAGTCTAGCAAGTTTTTCATATGCTTTGTTCTGCATACAGATTAAACATTAGGGAGATAAAATGTACCCTTGTCTGGCACCTTTGTCTGTAGGAAACCATTGTCTCTCCATATTCTGGCCTGAGAGTGGCTTCCTGTCCATAATACAGGTTACACATCAGGATAATGAGAAATATACTAATACATCATGTACTTTTATTAAGCCTCAAAATATTGAGCTTGGTCATTTACATTTTTATTTTGGATACTTTCTAATAAAATTGTAAGCCCCATGAATGCCAGACCCATGGCTGGCTATATCCATAGCTGGCTATAGTATAGTAGCATGCTTGGTTTTTACTCAGGGGATATTTTTGAAATAATAAGTACATAGGATAAGTGCTCCTATCCTATCATGCAGGCCAAGGGCCAGTGTGGGCAGCCACTAAGCACTCGGTTTATAAGGCCCTAATGGGTAGGGTGTGTATCAATTAGGAAATGAGCACTTAGAAGGAAAGCCACCTGCACACTGGCCCAGGTCTCCTGGCCTCACGGACCTTCCTTCTGCCTGCCACACCCTCATCCATCTTGAACCTTCTGTTCATGTTCCCTGCTGGCCTAGAAACCTCCACTGAGAGGCTGTCTTCACTCTCCCTGGCCCTTCCTTTACACCCATGTTGACCTGGTTTTTTGTTTTGTTTTCTTTTTTTCTTTTTTTTTTTGATTTTTTTTTTATTAGTTTCAGGTATACAACACAATGCAATAGTTATACTCTTTACCCCCCAAAGTGACAACCTCCCTCCCCCAGTTCGCCACCTCACTCCCCCCCATATCATACATATCTATTACAATTCCTTTGACTCCCTTCCACAGTATACTCCACATCCCGTGACTATATATTCAGTTACAGTTGGCATACAATATTATACAACATCAGCTTCAGGTGTACAGTGCAGTGATCAAGACTCTACTCCATCCAAAATTTTTACATTATTATATTCCTCGAACTGTGTTTCATATCCCTGTGGCAATATTGTAGTTGTCTATTTATGCTGTCCCAACCCCCTCCCAACTAGCAACCCTCAGTTTTTCCTCTATATCTATGAGTCTGTTTACTTTGATCGTTCATTCAGTTTTTCAGATTCCACATATAAGTGAGATCATATGGTACTTGTCTTTCTCCGACTGACTTATTTCACTTAACATAATAGTCTCTTCACAACATTATCAATTACATTCCCAGAACTGCCCCCATATCCCTGCGGCAACATTGTAGTCACCCACCTACTTTGTCCAAAACCATCCCCCTCTCCGTCTTCCCACTGCCTCCCAGCCAGCAACCATCAGTTTTTCCTTTATATTTGCTTGATATGACTTCAATCTTCTTAAGTTTAATGAGACTTGTTTTGTGGCCTAACATGGTCTATCTTGGAAAATGGCCCATGTGTACTTGAGAAGAATGTATATTCTGTTGTTTCAGGGTGAAATGCTCTAAAAATATCAACGAAGTCCAGCTGTCTAAAGTGTCAGTTAAGGCCCCTCTTTCTGTGTTGATTTTCTGTCTAAAGGGTCTGTCCATTGGTATCAAAGGGGTGTTGAAGTCCCCTACTATGATAGTGTTACTGTTGATCTCTGTCTTTATGTCTGTCAAAATCTGTTATATGTAATTAGGAGTTCCTATGTTGGGTGCATAGATGTTTATTAGGGTTATAGTGCCCTTCTTTGTCTTTTATTGTAGTCATTTTAAAGTCTGTTTTGTCCAAAATAAGTATTGGTACTCCAGCTTTTTTTTCCCCCTCATTTCCATTTGCATGAAATATCTTATTCCATCTGTAAACAGCATATACATTTGTCCTATTTTCTTATCCACTCAGCCACTCACTGTCTTTTTTTTTTTTTTAAGATTTTATTGGTGAATTGGGGAGGGGAACAGCGTTGGGGAGTCGGAGAAGGGGAACGGACAAGTTCCTATCCTTTTGTTCTTCAGTCTAGTTGCAGAGGACATTGCTTCACTGGCCCATGTACTCACTGTCTTTTGATTGGAGCATTTAGCCCCTTCACATTTAAAATGATTATTGATAGGTGCATATGTATTGCCATTTTGTTATTTGTATTCCTGGTCTTCCTGGGTTAGCTTGTTTACCCCTTTCTTTTGTTTAAAAAAGCCCTTTTAACATTTCTTGCAGTGCTGGCTTGGTGGTAATGAATTCCTTAAGCTTATTCTTTTCTGAGAAGCTCTTTATTTTTCCTTCAATTTTAAGTGATAGCCATGCTGGGTAGAGCAATCTTGGTTGTAGGCCTTTATTTTGTGTCACTTTGAATATCTCCTGCCACTCCCTTGTGTCCTGCAAAGTTTCTGTAGGCAAGTCAGCTGTTAGTCTAACAGGAGTTCCTTTGTATGTAACCTGCTGTCTTCTCTTGCAGCCTCTAAGATTCTGTCTCTGTCTTTAACCTTTGCCATTTTCACTATGATGTGTCTTGGTGTGGACCTGTTTGGGTTCAGCTTGTTTGGAACCCTCTGCACTTCCTGGGCATGTATGTTGATTTCCTTCACCAGGGTAGGGAAGTTTTCAGTTATTATTTTTTCAAATACATTCTCGACCCCTTGCTTCTTCTCTTCTCCTTCTGGTATTCTTACGATTCGAAAGTTGCTACGCTTCACCTTGTCCCATAGGGCTCTTAAACTATTTTCATTGTTTTTTATTCTTTGGTCTTTTTGCTGTGCCAACTGGGTGATCTCTGCTATTTTATCTTCCAAATCGCTGATCCCCTCCTCTGCTTCATCTACCCTACTGGTGATTCCTTCGAGTGTGTTCTTCATTTCAGTTATTGTAGTCTTTAGTTCTAACTGGTTGTTTTTTATGATTTCTCTATCCTTCCTTATGTCCTCACTAAGTTTGGTTAACATTCTTATCATCAGTGTTCTAAACTGTGTCTCTGAAAGGTTGGATCCCTCTGTTTCATTTAGTTCCATTTCTAGAGGTTTCTTCTGATCTTTTACTTGTGATATATTTCTTTGTTTCCCCATTCTGGCTGTCGCACTGGGATTGCTTTGATGTATTAGATAGATCACTAGGAGAGCCCTGGCTGGATCACGCAGGCACACGGCTCATGGCCCAACACTCCCAGGAAAACTCCCAGTCTCAGCCTGTCCCAGTCAGCCACTCGCAGATCAGGCCGAGCAGCCCAACAATCAATCACCAGCCTGGCAACTCTGCAAGTGCAGTGCAGAGAGCGAGGATCCGAGGTGGCTTGCGCACTCCCCCGTCTCAGTGAATAGACTGTTGGAGCCGGAGCACGCCCACCAGGCGTTTCCGTGGCAACGCAGCACAAGCCGTGCGGAGGGTGGGGATCTGAGGCGGCTGGCGTACTCTCAGGTCTCAGTGAGCAGCCTGTTGGGGCCGGAGGTCACCCGCCCAGCGTTTCCCTGGCAACGCAGTATAAGCCGGGCAGAGGGTGGGAATCCAAGGCCGCAGGCACGCGCGCACGCACACACGCACTTCTGCGCCAATTCCACCAGACCAATGAGGTCCCAGATCTGATCCTCTGTGGGAGGGCCCAACCCTGACTAAATGGCGCCCTCCTTACACCACTCGCGCGCAGGCTCCACACCAGGGCAGCAATAGTCCCAAAAACCTCCAGCCTTTGCACCAAAGGTGCTCAGTTCAGTCCGTCCCCGCAGGCTCCTGGGCCTGGCTCACACAGCCACTCCCTCTACCAGGAACCAGGTAAGAGCTCACTGGCGAGCAAGCCCGTGCGCCAGCCCCACTGATTCTCTAGCCGCTCTTAGCCTCACCGAGCTGAGCAAAGCGAGTCCTCACTAATGTACTGCCAGCTAACTTCTCTTCCCCTCAAAGGAACTCTGGGCTGGTGAGCTTGTTGTGCGGCCGGAGGTTCTCTCCCCCAACCGGAGAGGCCTCCCCACGGCTGGGGCTTCCATCACGGGGTTCGTCCTCTCCAATCTCCGCTCGTCCTACCAGACCCGACGCGGCCTCCTCTTTAAGTTCTTCGTTTAATGATTCTGTTCATCCAGTGTTCCGGGGACCTCCAGGGTTGAATGCTGTATAATTTGCTTGTAATTTCGGTGTGATCGTGGGAGGTAGTTAGCACAGCGTCTGTCTATTCCGCCATTTTACCGGAAGTCCTCTTTTGTTTTCTTTTTAATGTAAGAAACCTCCCAAATCTGGGTGTAAGCTCCTTGAGGGCTTGTCTTCTATTTATTGGGTTGTCGAAAAATTCGTGACACATTTTTGCAATGAAAAACATAGAAGAAATAATCATGACTTTTTCATCAACCCAATATCTTATTTCCTTCCCATATTAATAATATGAATGGTGTTAAATGAATGAGAGTAGGAATCCAGTTAATCCTCCATCATCTGAATTACTTTGAAAACAACGAATGATCCCTTTCTTCCTCTCCTTGTTGTGGGCTCTTGCTAAACGTGGGTCACAGGTTCACAGTCATCACAGGTCACGCTTGTCACGCACAGCAGGATGGTTTCCTGCCTGCAGTAGTTGTGCTTGTTCCCACTTGAAAGAGGAAGGTTGGCTCCTAGAATAATCACAGCTTTGTACCAACTAGCTTTGTCACCTTGGTCAAGTAAATAAACCTTCCATAATTTCAGCTTCCTCTTTCATAATGTGAAGTTGATAATGTGGAATTTACAGAGTTGTTGAACAGATTAAACAAACTCTACAGAAGCCCTTAAGTTGGTTCCTTGGCATATAGAAAGGAAGCCCCAGTGAATGTTGCCTGGAAAAGTCAATCTGTCACTATCTAGGCCAAGAAACAAGAAAGAAAGGCAATGGGAGGGTTTTCAGTATTTCAGGGCTGTAATGAACTCTTTCCAGAATTTCATGAGCACCTAGTATGTGTCAGTATTGTGCCAGGTGTATTCACATTTTTATTTGTGCAATGATCAGTAGCCAGGCTGAGCAGTTACTGACCACCCTAAGAGAGAAGTGTTTCCCTTGTGTCCTTGCTGGGAAACAGCTCAGGAAGTAACTTGGCCAAGCCCATATCTGTAGTAAGGGGCAGGGCCAAATGCAGACCCAGCTCTCAGATCCCTGAGCCCATGTCCGCACCATCATGTCACGTGGTCACTGCTGATTAGGTAGCACTAGTTAGCCTGTCAAGCCAGATGTTTTACAGTTCTCTTTTTGTTTGTTTGTTAGCTGAGCCATCCTGCCACCTGTTGGCAGCTCAACAGCAACTCAGCTCGGGCTGGCATCGAATCGCAGTTGCTCAGAGCTCAGCTCGCACTCGTGAGCGAGCTCTTAACCAACTGAGCCACTCGGCCGGCCCTACAGTTCTTGAAATAGTTTTGTTCTTTCCCATAGCTTTGTGTTTTAATCTATAAGACAGGTTACCCAAACCTTTGTAGAATAGTTTTTATAAGCCTGTCTTTAAGTCAGTCTTGTATGAGAACGTAATTTTTAGTGTTGTATTTTTTCTGCCAAATAACAGAACACTAGGCTGAAATTTACACATTCATATATTCTAGCCTCATTCCCTTTTCTTGGAATCTTTTTGTATTTTGCTTTTTCCAGCCATAAAATGCCAACATAATAAGCCCAAACTTTTCTAGAAATCCAGATAACTAGAAAGCACTATAAGCAGAAATTCTTCTCTCTCTGCTTTTACACATAAGAAGTAAATGAACTAATATTTGCCTTTTTTATCTTACCGAATAATGGTATTTACAAGATGCAAAACACTTCTTTAGTGGTATTTACAGGATACAAAACAATGAAGTATAACAGGTACTGAGAGATAGGGAAGTGAGTAAAAATACTCTAGGCCTCAGAAGTTACTCTAAATAAGAAATTCTGGGGCAGGTCTTAGGGTGTCCTTAGGGTAAATTCTGTCACAGTTCTCTCTGCAATGCTGTGAAGCTGTGCTTCTCAAAATGGCCCCGGGGCTCCTTTCGGGTCTTAAAAGTTATTAAGGACACCAAAGAGGTTTTTACACCTCTTTGAGGTTGTTACACATATCAATCAACAAGAGGTTGTTATACCTATCAATATTTACCACGTTAGAAATCAACAGAGAGCTTTAAAATAATAATAAACCTATTCCATTTAACACAGATAACATAAAAATGAAAAATACTATATTTTCCCAAAACAACATTTTTCAAGAAAAGAGGATTCTTTTACCTTTTTACAAATCTCTTTAATGGCTCCCTGACTTAATACACAGAGAGTTTCTTATACATGTTTATGCATTCAGTCTCATGATACATTGTTTTGGCTGAAGGAGATGATAAATATCTGATCCAACCTGACAGAGACATGTAGTTGTGAAAAGGAGTATCTTAATTGTTTTTGTTTTTTTTTTTGAGGGCAGTGTCACTGGCCCTCATAAGTGGGACCGAACCGGGGCCGCTGGCTTCCAAGGCCAGCACTTAACCACTGCGCCACTCGGCCGGCCCTCTTAATTGCTTTCTAAATTGATTATAACATCTGCATCAGCCATTTGGAAATTATTCATTCACTGAGATACACTTGGCTTCCAAATGCTCATACAACTCACTCCTACAACATCCAAAAAATCATGTTCACTAATACAGCCACCAGTCTCATCAGGGAATTCTTTATTGGACAGATGCTGTTGACTCAAAGGGTGGATACACGTTTTCCCAAACCCTAATTTCTGCTCAGATGCTCAAATTTTATCATTGGCAACAAATACTTCCATTATTCTCCTTGAAGGGACAAATGTACTTTACTTTCATGAAACAGTCTACCAGATACCCTCATTAGAATAACCATAGGTTGCCTGTCAAGTCGTTTTCTCAAGTGTAAATAGGGTTCCGTGAGAAAAGGAGTGAGTTGGGTTGAGAAAAGGAGTGAGTTGGGTTGAGAAAAGGAGTGAGTTGGGTTTGCATCTCACACGACAGCTTCTCCAATCACATGGGGACAATGGTAGCAGGAGTGCTTTCTTGTCACAATGTTCAGAAGACTTGGACCCTGGGGCTGAGGTTAATAGGATTCACAGTTATACTGCTTAGTGCAGAACTTAGTTCTCCCAGCTGCAAGTGCACGTGGTGAAGAAGATAGGCTTCCCGGGGAGCCTGGTGGCACTGCCTTGCTTCCTGCCCTTCACAGGGCCCATGCTGCTTCTGCAGACCACCAGTGCCAATGTCAGCACGCAGAAAAAGGCAGACAGCGTCTGTCAGTGATGGGCAAGTAGTTCTGACACCAACACCGTAGATGCCCTGAGAAGACCACCGAGGTCGCAGGCTTAGCTGGTTACCCTGTGGAACACCACCTAAAATGACAGTGCATCATTGAGGCCCCAGTTCTGTCTCTGCGGCATCACAACATCCTCAAGTGTTTCCCGCCATCAGAGTGCAGACCTGATGTTTGGTGGCAGTGTGTGCGTGGTCTGTGATGAGTCCATCAGTTGCTCAGAGCAGTTTACTTAAAAGTAAGCTTCCTTACCCACCATTTTAAGAGCAGAGTATCCTGTCGTCCTAGTGGACACTGACAGAAAAGAATGTTAGACACAGAGAAATGTGCCTCAGAAGGAGGAGTTAAAAATCTGTGTGTTGGGCTGGCCAAGTGGCTAAGTTGGTTAAGAGCATGAGTTCTGAGCAACAGAGTCGCCATTTCAGTTCCCACATGGGCCAGTGAGCTATGCCTGAGCTGAGCTGCCGCTGAGCTGCCAACAGGTGGCAGGATGGCTCAGCTGGTGAGAGCACATGCTCCTAACAACAAGGTTGCATGTTCGACTCCCACATGGAATGGGGGGTTTACCCACCCACAACTAAGATTGAACATGGCACCTTGAACTTAGCTGCCGATGGGCGCCCCAGTGGCTCAGTGGTTAGAGCATGCACTCTTAGCAACAGGGTTTCCGGTTTGACTCCAGCATGGGATGATGGGCTGCGGCTACCCACAACTAAGATTGAACACGGCACCTTGAGCTGAGCTGCTGTGAGCTGCTGCCGGGCAGCCGGATGGCTACTGGACTTGGAGCCTAGCTAGCTGCGCCCTCCACAACTAAGATTGAAGGACAACAGCTTGGCTGTTCCTCTTCCCCAATTCCCCAACACTGTTCCCCTTCCCCAATTCCCCAATAAAATCTTAAAAAGAAAAAAAGCCGCATGCTGCACTGTCTGCTGAGTCTGTTACATTTGCAGAAGCATGCCAGTGCAGGGAGGAGACCCCTGTGTCCTAAACCTCCCCGTGCCAAGGGGCGCAGGAAGTCCTGCCGAGCCCACTGGCCCTCCTGTCAGCGTCGACAGCCGAGCGGTGCCAACCCTTCCCACATGAAGTTTGAACTTAGTGTTGCTTCAAAGTATCCTTAAGTGTGAACTGCGATTATATTTTTTTTAATAGGTAACTGGCTGTCAAGAAGTCATATCTTGATTATTACACTAAGCTATTCTTTAAATTTTAAATCATCATGTTTATGAAATAGTTCTTATGTTCTTAACTTCAAAATAAAATTCAAAGATATATTAGATTACTATGAATTGGAAATATTTTTACAAATAAAAAAATACGATGGAACCTAAGACCCTTCAGCTGACATGCTGCAGAGGGAGGAGCAAGAAGGCAGTAATTGTAGCGGAGACAGCATCTGTAGGCTCTGTTGGCTCCATACCAGTTACACAGCTGTTTGTTTTGTGCTAAGACATTGAGCTATTCATCTTAGGTTTGTGTCCATTTCTGTATGTGTTATATTTCAAAATTAAAAGATCTGTATATAAAAATAAATGCCTAGTAGAAACATGAAAACTTTGGATCCCTGTCCCTTTCAGTGTCCTGAGGAACAAAGCAGAATATGAAGTGTCACCACTGGTTGCCCAGCTCTGCTTATCAGCTAACCGATATCCAAATCATGAGAGATAAAACTGTTTACCTACTTAATCAGTTCAAGAAACTAGTAATACTGGGCCGCAGGTGGGGTACAGGAAAAGATATTTGTTCAGAAACTGTAGTGATGACTCCCGTTTGTTTACCTGATGATCCAAGGCTCACCCACTGCAGAGTTCAGCAGGATTCACAGAGGGCCTCTCTCGACATTTAATTGTAAACCTAATTCTAAAACCTGGAGAAAAGAAGTCTGTCAAAGTAAAGTTTACTCCGATGCACAACAGAACTGTTTCTTCCCTAATCATAATCAGGTATGTTCTGCAATTTCAGTGTGGGGGGTGATTTGTAGGACTCACACAGAAGTTCTGACCCGATTTCTTTCAATATGAGTTTGCACGTTTAACTTATGAAAAAGGCTTTTTACTTTGTCCAGAACACACACACGCCACACCTGATAGAAGGTGCCGCTGTGGTTATATCTACAGCTAAAAACCTGAATAATGTCTTACTATGCCATCTGACTCTTAAAAATTGAACAACCCTTGCTCTTCTCTGTGGACATGTTTTTTAAATGCTCAGTGTAAATGTCAAGTTTAGTGTATTAGTTTGTACATGGTGGTTTATAAAATAATGGTAAAAATTATAGATAAAAGGACACGCAAATTAATAGGAGAAAAATCTGTAATTCTTGTTTTTGCATAGAAATAACCTGACTGTGATGGATGCTGTGATGGTCCAAGGACAAGGAACAACCGAGAACCTGAGAGTGGCAGGCAAGCTTCCAGGTCCAGGGAGTTCCTTACGCTTTAAAATCACAGAAGCATTATTAAAAGATTGTACAGAGAGTGAGTATCCCTCACATGTCCAAGGGTACAAATTTCCACATTTGTTTTCAACAGTAAGTCATTCCAAATACAAGACAGAATTGTCCGTGTATGTGCCCGTGGATGTATTAGTGATTACGAGACTTGCTTTCAGGGTTGTTTGCTTTGGACCTTAAAAGATTAAAATATCAGTATTTATTGCATACTGTAGATGCTGTACTCTGTGACAGATAAAGCATAATCATATTTTTGCTATCTCATATGACATGCAGAGCGGAGCACTTCTGCTGCAACCCAGGTAAAGTTGACCTCTGCCACCAGGAAGCCGTCCGTAGTCTACGGCACACATTCGGGAGGGATGTGTTAGACTCTGGACCTGGCGCACACGGTCGCTAGATTTATACTTACTCCACATTTGTTTCCTCCAGGTTTGAAACTAAGAGAGCCAAATTTCACATTGAAAAGAACATTTAAAGTAGAAAACACAGGACAACTTCCAATTCTCATAGAAACCATTGAAGTCAGTGGGTACTCGTGTGAGGGATATGGCTTTAAAGTTGTTAATTGTCAAGAGTTTGCACTGAGCGCCAATGCCTCAAAAGACATAATTATATTGTAAGTATTTTCTTACAGGTCTAATGAATCACTAGCTTCTTGTTAACTTTTTATACTAGAGTTTTTCAGACTCCATGCAAGCATGTTTTCATACCAAAATGGGTTTTTACCCATAAATGTATTTACTTGATTTTTTTTTTTCATTTAATGTTTGGTTATTTCTCTATATTTTTGTTTTCAATATTGTGTAACTTCCTCTGTCCCTGAAGTGGATCAGATAATCTTAGAAACCAGTTTCAAAATTGTTTTCAGAGTTGTTGGCAGGAAATGGGCTGTGAGTTCACAGTCTCAGCAACAGAGCTGACACTATGTCCCACGCGTAGTTTTCCATGTGGTCAGGTTGTGGAGGTGTGATAGTCAGTCCACACACAATTGCAATGCCTGTGTTGGTAATCACTGCAGCCTATTTCAACAACTAATTGACAACTTGTTATGTTGTAAAGTTTATGTAACAAAGTGTAACCTGTCCCTTTAATTTAATGATAATTTCATGATCTTGGGTGGATATTTATCTGACAAGTAACTGCATTACTCCACGTAAGGCTCAGTGAGGAATGGGACACCTTTCCTCAAGTACACATCATCCGCTGGGGAGCATCCAGTTAACAGAAAATAATTCGGTGGTAAAGTAATTGGGCAGAAAGCAGTACTGCAGGAGATGAGGAAAAGACCACTGGGGCTTGCATGGTTTGGGGATTTGTTTGTTTTTTAAAGGCATTGTTGGGAATGTATTCTGGAGAAGTGTATGGCCTTTGAGAAAGGAAGAAGCAGGGGAAGAAAGCACAGAGACCACTTTCTAAAATTAATAATTACTGGGAGAGGATTATTGTTTTTTTTCTATGTCATTTCTCTAGTTATTCACAGAACGTTGTTGTTTTTGTTATTAACCTCATGGGAAAATACTTTTCCATCTTAAAATGAGGAAGTTGAATACAAGTATCAAACTTTAAACTTCTGTTATGCTTCAAAGGCATATGGGACTAGTATTATGTTTAAACTGCTTAAGGTATATTTGTAAAACTTGGTCTTACTGTCATCATTCTGTTTTAGGTTTACTCCTGATTTCACAGCTTCTAGAGTTATTCGTGAACTGAAGTTTATAACAGCCAGTGGCTCTGAGTTTGTATTTGTATTGAACGCATCCCTTCCATACCATATGTTAGCCACCTGTGCAGAAGCCCTGCCCAGACCCAACTGGGAGCTGGCTCTGTATATCATCATCTCAGGAATAATGAGGTACTCGTCTTCTTTCGAGGTTGGTGTTCAACACTTGTCACTGTCCATCGAGCTCCCACTGTGTGCCAGTCACTGTTCAGAGTGCTGAGAAGCTGCCCACAGACAGACCTCTCTGCATTAGGCATAGGTATCTGCTCCACGGCTATTGGGAGCCGTCAGACCCGAACCCTCTTTGGTGACACATACGATAAAAAGTCTTGTCTGCCTCTGAAATTTGTTATATAAATTAAGTACATGTTAATTTCTTTAAGGAAAAAAACAGTCTCCTAATTTACCAGGTAGAGTTACATGATTTACTGAAAATAATAGTATATTCTTCATGAAACTGCCCTAAGCAACAGAAAACTGATTAGAAATAGTTTTCAAATCCTCTACGTCCTTATCTTTTTTCCAGTATATTTCTCTATGTGTTTTGAGAATCAGACATTTAGAATCACCTCTAAATTAATTTACGTAGTTACCCCACACATCCTTTAAGGAAAAGATTTGGCCTAGAGGTGAAACTGAAAGAAAAGATAAAAGCTTCCTCTTGGTGAAAGGAGAAGTACCCTCCAATGTCTGCTCTGATACAAATCATTGTTTCCCCCACGAGCCTCCGTATAAATTGGCAATCTTTTATCCATAGTGCTTTGTTTTTGTCTTGTCTGTTAAAACTGTCACAGGCATCTTTGGTTTTTACATCATATTGTGCTTTGCTGAGTTCCTCTGCTTTAATATCCAATTTGGTTCCTCGTGTGCCAGCATGTGAACCCGGCCCTCCCTATCCCCACAGCGCCCTGTTTCTCTTGGTCATCGGAACAGCCTACTTAGAAGCTCAAGGAATCTGGGAGCCATTTCGCAGACGGCTGTCCTTTGAGGCTTCAAACCCGCCCTTTGATGTAGGAAGACCATTTGATCTCAGGAGAATCGTTGGTATTTCGTCTGAAGGAAAGTATGTTCACGGGCCGGAAATAAATTCTCTAGTACATATAGATTTGGCTGATGTAATTAAAAGAAAAAATAAGTTTCTTCTTTTCATCTTTGCTTGGAGGGAAAGTCTTAATTCTGATTACTTAGTCATACCCTGTGTGTGGCCCCCAGTTCCTGAGAACTCGCAGTGGATACCATGTTTTTACTACACTGGTGAGGGTTGAAACATTCTTACTCCATCTCTGACTTGATTCCTAAATTTTCAGGTAGAACAGACTACATAGAGTTGTGAAAAGTAGCCCTATTCCTTGCTGTTTTTCCTCACAGTATTTATATCTATGGTGGCTGTACTGATGAAATAAGTATTTTTTTATCTTAGATTCTATAGGTAGCTATTCACTGACTGCAAGTGGTCCTTTTTCAGCTTGAACACACTCAGCTGTGACCCCAGTCACAGTCGGGGGTTCTGTGGAGCAGGCGGCTCATCATCCCGACCCAGTGCAGGGAGTCACAAGCAGTGTGGCCCATCAGTCCACCCGCACGGCAATCACAGCAATAGAAACTCAGCTGACATGGACAGCGTCAGAGCCAAAAACAGCTCTAATACCTCTAGCAGGACTTCTGCACAGTCTGCTAGCAAAGCCAGCACCCTTGTCTTAGACTCAAATGCAGTGGCCCAGGCTCACACAGCTGGCAGAAAGTCCAAAGGGCCGAAGCAGAGCCAGCATGGCAGCCAGCAGCATGTCCACAGCGCACTGGAGCAGCACTCTTCCCCCGCACCAGCGCCACCAGTGCCTCAGCACCCAGAACCACAGCCAGGAAGGCTGTCCCCCACCCCTCTCACCCACCCTTCTCACCCAGAATGTGCCAGCAGCACAAGGCACAGCTCAGAGGACTCCGACATCACCAGTCTCATAGAAGCCATGGACAAAGACTTCGACCACCATGACTCCCCAGCCCTAGACGTGTTTACAGAGCAGCCGCCGTCGCCACTGTCTAAAAGCAAAGGTAAGCCTCTGTTGTCGCTGGGAACAGCATGGCACATGACCCTGGGGAAGGCCAGTGCATGTGTGAGGAGTGTGGTGGCCGGAGTTGTGGTCCACACGCGACTGACTCAGTAGGAGTGCATTTTCCATGTCAAAATGCAAATAGAGGTGTCTGTGTGTCATAAAAGATAGTTACGCTTCTTAGATTACTGACCAAATCCAGAAATTTATTAGACGTCTACAGTTTTTCTTTCAGCCTCCTGTGATTATCATGTTAATTGTGATAGGTTGTGCTGTTTTTTTGTTTTTGTTTGTTAAAATAATTTTTAATACAATGGTACAATGCAGATCATTCTAACGCAAAAATAGAATTCTTGCACAACCTGTACTTTAGAGCAGGGGTTGACAAACTATAGCCTGCAGGCCAGATCACCACCTGTTTTTATAAAAAAATTTTATTGGAACATAGCCACACCCATTCATTTGCATACCATGTGGCTGCTTTCATACTTTAACAGCAGAATTATGGCAGAGACCATAAGGCCCACAAACCAGAAAATATTTACTTCTTAGCCCTTTACAGAAAAAGTTTGCCAACTCCTGCTTTAGAGTTCTGTGTACTCTGTTAGATAGCAAATGAATTTCTCTGTGACGATGACTGTCTCCCAGTGTCTGTGGGTCAGGCATCTGGGTGCAGCCTGGCTGGGTCCTGCTGCTCTCACAAGTCTGCAGTCCAGGTGCTGGCCAGGCCTGAAGTCATTTTAAGAGTCAGCTGCAGGTGGACCTGCTTCGAGCTTGCTCAGGTGGTTGATGGCAGGATCTGTTCTTCATGGCCTGCTGGATGGAGGGTCTCATTCAGCAGCCTGTTGGGGTCCTCTCCATAGGGTCGCTCAAAGCAGCTGACTTCCCCAGAGCAGGCAGGCAAGAGAGAAAACAAGCTAGCAGGCCAGAAGTCAGTCTCCTGTGACCTAATCTTGGAAGGGACATCCCGTCAGCTTTGCAACATTATGCTCATTAAAACTGTGGTCCAGCCCACAGCCCAGGAGAGAGAATTCTGTAAGGCGGGCTCTTTGGGAGCCATCTTAGAAGGCTGCATACCACACACATACACAGGGAGGCTGATGGGTGACTTCCAGGATCAAGTGTGAAAAGCAGTAAAGGTCCTCTAGCTGTATTACCATTTAACCCTGTACAGCCTGAACTTGTCTGCATCTTCCTTTCTCTGCGATGGCAGCCGTGCCAGTGCACGTTTCCAAGCCTCTTTGATGAAGTACCTTCCTCACTGGTGTTCCAGGGAGGCTTGCCTCTGGTTTACACAGGGAACTTGGCAGCCACAAGCAGCCTGACATCCCAGGGCCCAGGAGTTTGCTTTCAGAGGATCTCTTAGTCCTGGTTATGTGAAGATGGTTACACAGAGGCCTCTTAGAAGTATAGGCATTTGGATTTGTAAAACAGTAACAGTTCTTCCACAGAAATCTGTTTCTTGTTATCTCATTAATAGAACGTACATATTTTCAGTTTAAGTTTTATAGTAATATTAACTTAATGCTTAAAGTTTTTTTAAGCATCCCGTTACCTTATGTGGTTTTCCCATCTTGAGGGAATGAAGAAAGTGAATGGTTATTATCCCTTCTTACCACAAAGACAGAGATTGGTGGTACAGTGGAGCCCCTCCTTGCCTGTGTCTCAAGACAGTCGTCTAACACCAGAGTGACAGGTCTGTTTTTATTTTCAGGGCCATTCGTTCAGAACATAAATTTTAAAATGAAAGACTGGGGTTTGATATTCACAGTGCTCCCAGAGTCGAACTACTGAGAGATTTTAGGATGGCGCTTGGGTGCCGCATAGTCAGCCATTGTTGCACCCATGAGGATGCTGACCTCAGGCTGCATAGCAACGGCCACTCCCATGTTGTTCTTCCCACCGCTGCTCTTCCAAAAGAACGAAGGAGCCAGGTCTTTAATTTTTTCCTTCAATAAGTGTTTTTTTTTGAAGCATAACATACTTGTAAAGGACCCATCTGTTAAGCGAACTTGAAAAGGTGGACGCTGATGTTAGGGTCACAGGAGAGTGAGTGGTGTGTCACAAAACCACAGGCTCAGCCAGGCAAAACCTTTCTAATCTCTCGAAAGCTTACCCACCCCACCCCACCCTTGGCCCCCTGCAGCATCGTGGTGTTAACATCAGACGTGACCCTTCTCAGAAGGACCTTGTTCTCCCTCCCCGACCCCCAGCCTTCCTTGTGATGAGCTCCCATCACTTCCGGCTTTGGGAGACTGTTCAGAATGACCTCTCTTCAAACGGATGGGATAACCTGAGATCGCGCCCTCTCTGGGTGGGTGGCTTGCCCGCCATTCAACCATTTGTCTGCTCTTTCCTCCAGTCACTGTTCCTCCTGGAAAGTGACATCCAGATGTGCCCTCTGTCCTTGGCTGGCCTGAGCAGGGCCTCGTACAGCTAGGCACACTTTAGATTCTGTGGGGTGAGGAGGGCATAGGGGTGTTGACAGGAGTAATGGGTGTGTGGGTTGTGTGGGATCACAAGATGGGGTGGAGGGGACCTTAAGCCAGAAGGAAGGAAGGGAGAACGGGGCAAGTCAAGGGACAGGAGAGCCATCAAACAAGCTGCAGGGCCGATGGGGGTATCTGGTGGTATTTGTGGCAGGTGAGGAGGGAAATGCCTTCACCCCACATTAAATTGTAGTGACTGCTTTTGAATATCCATGACATTTTACTTCTACAATAAACAAGTCCCAGATGTAACTGAACATAATTATGGAAACACTACATAATTGAACTCTTTGCTATGAAGTGTTGATTATGTGGCATTTTTTTCCTAGGTCTGTGTACCTTACTGAGTCTCCTTAGTGCCGTAAATGGTATCTAGACACAAGGAAAATGAGAACAAAATAGAGTATGCGTCTCTTTGCAAACTCAGTATTAATTCCTTCCCTGGGATAGAAGTAAAACTTTTAAACTTAATAGGAATTCTTTTCTGCCTTCTATTGGGCTGAACAGGTATCTTCGCTATCTAAGCACAGAGCTTATTAATAAGACAAAATAATATGATAATTGCTATAAAATTTGAAAACAATATTTTCTTCAGTTTAAAGAACTCTTAAGGAGTGTTTTTCATATGCATTTTTGGTATGTTTTAGTTAACCATACTCATAAGGTATCGTTCAGAGCAAGAGGGGAAAATAAATTTACACGATCAGTATAGACCCCCAGTAAATCATGTTGGTCTTTATTATGTTTTTGGCCTCATTTAGGCCTTTGAAGCAGCCAGAAGATGAGGAAAACAGACTCCTGCCAGAGTTAGTGACTCTAGGTGTTGTGCCCGGATTTACATGGCCTCACCTAGGTCCACAGCTGCTAAAGGCCACAAAGGAGCAGAGCAACCATTTGCTGATAATTGAAACTTGCCTGAAGTAATTGTCTTGGGTGGAAATTAAATGATGTAGAGTGGGAGAGAGCCAACCAAAGCAACTTGCCCAAACTAGTAATTACAAATTCATTTATACACCATTTAGTGATGACAAGAAAAAGTAAATGAGTGGGAGATATTTTTTAAATTTGTAATTCATACTTTGCCTACTTTTAAAATGATTGGAAGTGGTTTAAATTATTAAAGAACATACGAGACAGTGAGTGAAGGACAAAAAGTAGTTTTTGATGTTTAATCTGTTTCTAATTATGGTATTATCTCAACAGAAACCTGGAATAAGGTTAGTTGTTACCGTTAAGTGTTAAATTGAGCTGTAGGTTCCCGGGCAGCAAAGTCCAAAGGAAAGCACTGTTACAGTGCTCGTGCAGCACAAGGCAGCCGGGAGCCCATCTGAAAAGGCAGGCTTTGCTGCCCTTGAATCATGCTTGAATGGAGGACCGTGGTTGACAGTGGGCATTGTGGCTGTGACATAGAGTGCAGAAGTGTTCTCCACACAGATGCTTTACATCGGCCCTGGCTATTAATCGTCACCCCTCATCTGGACAGCCTCTGAGGTGTGCCCTCAGCCTCACCCACACGACATCCATAGTGACTCGGCTCGCAGTCGGGTTATCTGGTAAGGGTTCGAGCGTCTCTGTGAGTGGGGATGTTAGACCCGTACGCCACTTGCAGGTGGTACTCAGTTATAAATACTCAGCAGCCTGCATTACCGACTTAGGCACACTGAGTCCACCCCAAGGTGCCCTGTAAGTCGGGACAAGAGGTTTCTGTCAAAGAGTTTTGAATCCACGAATCACGCCATTATTAGGAAAAACATACTTAGTTAGGCTTTAAGGCAAGGAACACACTGTTGCATTCTGCCCATTTCTCAGAGCAGGCATAGCAGCCCCACCTGGATACCTGGCTCTGAGGAGAGTTGCAGTCTGTCTTCTTGCCAAGACAGCAGCTGCAGAAAGTACCCCCTCTTCAAGCTGGGTGGCATTGTTGAATATTGGCCTTTTGAGTCTTGACATGATTGTCAGATGTGAGCAGTGTGAGGGGGTTTTGGTACCTGCTTTCTGCCATGCTCCCCTTTTTCCTCCCAGGTCTCCTGCCATAGAAGCATAACCAAGGAGCAGTCAGTACCACTTGTCTTAGTTACCAGTCAGGCACCCATAAGCTCTCCATCACCTTCCTGCCCGTGGTGCAGCTGACAGTCCCAGTGAGGCTTCGTGCTTCCCCCTAATCAGAACTTTTGTATTTGGAGATAGCAGAAGAGAGCATGAGATGGAGGGTTGGGGCTTCATAACGCACCCCAGGTTTGCTTTTCCAGCGAGCCCTGTGAATGGATGAGCATGGCCAATCTTTGCGGGAGGATGCACTCACAGGGACTCTAGGCCTTCTCTGGGGTCAGAACATGAAGACAAGGGCAAGAGAGCTCGTCACGTAAGCCCTGGCCAGCCACAAACTGTCCTTGCTGATTATAACAGTCATGTCTTTAGCAGCTGTATCTTTAATGTGCTGTGATAGATGTGTTTACACCAAGCTCATTGTTGGTGATTAGCAATAAACCTGTCAGATGACAATTCTCTCTTCAGTTAAGGCATGCCAACTATATATCTCTAAAAGCATCAGTAGCCTAGGATCCATGGATTACATATAGAAAATAATTGTCAGTGCCAGTTATGTTAAAAAGAAGTTTGGGGCTGGCCGAGTGGTGCGGTGGTTAAGGGCTGGCTTGGGATGCCAGCGGCCCCGGTTCGGGTCCCACATAGGGAGGGCCAGTGACACTGCCCACAAAAATAAAAATAAAAAGTTTGTATATTCATAGGTTGCGGAAAACAGCAAGTTTTCTGAAGCATGTCAAAAGCTATAAAACTAAAATAATGCACACATGCTTTGAACCAGTGAGGTCATATCTGGACATTTAATATCAGAAATAATCTCACATTCATCATGTTTTAGGATAGTGAGAAATGGGAACTGCCCAAATGTCCTAAGTATGGGATTTGTAATTACAGTATGTTGACTCAGTGCAGCATGTCATGAAATATTGTCATTGTGCTTGGAGTGTCGATCTGTGCTGGAAGAACCTGTCAGGCCGTCGTCCACTTCCGTACACTGTGCCCATGTTCCCTTAGTGAGTGAGTGTGCTCTGGCACTGGTCATTTGTAAGCCTCCCCTCTTTCTCAGGATGGTAGAATGAGAGATTCAGTCCTGGACAAGCTGGGAAGAAAGCCGGAATAGATCTTGGGAGGGTGGTTTTTAGGCCACACATACCTGTTATTTGCAGGAGAAAAAGTGTGTTTAGCTTTTTTAGAGTAAACGACACTTGATGGTTCTAAGGATAAATATGTGCTTGGTGAATGTCGGTATGCACCCCATGAGCAAGCTACAGCTGGGTCACTGTGAGTTCTCGGGGACTTTTTGCTTGTAAATGTAAATGAGATGTGCATTTTATTTATGTATTTATTACTATTTTCTTTGATTAATGAAAGTGGGCCTCCAGGGAGAATATAAAAGGAAAAGAGAAGTTGGAAGGGCAGATCTCTAGGGAATGCCAGCAACCCTGAAGCCAATAAAAATGTCAGAAGAGCCCGTGCCAAACGAGGGTGGTGGTGTGAGGGTGCGGGGACCATTCTGCAGTGTCTGGGACAGAGGCCTGGACTGTGAGGAATGCTGGAGTCACTGGTGCCGAGAGCTCAGGGGTCAGTGCTCACCTTTTCACAGTTGCAGTCATTGAGGGGCCAGAGCAGCAGTCCAAGTGCAGCAGCTTTAGTTAATGAAGATGGGTGCTTGGAGGGACAATGTGGAACAACTCTTACATGAAATCAGTTAGTACCCAAGTTTTCACGTTAACCAGGTGATTTCTTAAGTGTTTCTTTTTCCTCCTTTATTGTATTCATGGTTTCAAGATTTGAGCGCAGTACAAAACAACCATTTTCAGCCCTTTCCTATTTATTAAGGCGGTTTCAGGCTCTCCTAAATACAGATTATTTGTACAGAATGTGCCCATCACCCGGTGAACCCAGTTTGATAAAATTGTTTAATGGCAGTGGGCCATTTGTGGCACACGAAGTTGGCCTCGTTCGTGTGCAGAAGGCTGAAGGATGCTTAGCATCCATTCTCAAACTCACAGAACCAGAGAGACCCTGGGCCAGTGGGCCAGAGCAGGGCAGGCTCCTTGTGCCCCAGGGAGAGGGCCCCTCCCTCCCCTTTGGGCTGGGCCAGCGCTGTGACAGGTGAGCTGCCAGACGACCTACTGCTCAGACAGAGCTTCTCAGTTTTTAAGACTTAACATCCCAATTAATGGCTTCAAATCTAGCACCTCCTGGAATCAGCATGAAAGGAAATGGCAAAATGACATTCCTGAAACTCAGTCTGAGTCTCACCTCTGTTTCTAGATCAGGCTCAGCAAACTGTTCTGTCAAGGGCTAGATAGTAAACATTTGAGGCTTGATGTGCCACAGACTGTCTCCGTCACATACTTTTCTTTGTTTCATTTTTCAACCACTTAAAAGTGTAAAAATCATTCCCAGCTCACAACCATCTACAGCAAGGTGCAGGTCCAATATCACCAGTGGGCCAGAGTTTGCCAACCTTTTTTGTTCTAGATGCCAGAGTATGGGTCTCAGGCGCCCTTGAAAAGCGGCCACAGAACAGTCAAGGTTTCAATAAGCTGGGTGAAGTCACCACTGTCGGCAGGATATGTTTAGGCAGGATCCGTGCAGCACGAGGCCACCTGTGGCTCTCCCCAGCCCGCCTGGGGGTGGTTGCAGGTTCAGGCCAAGTGCTGGAGCTGGCGTGTCTCTGCCACTGTCTGGTCCCACGAGAATGTCAGCTCCACAAGGATAAGGACTATGCTGTTGGTACGCACCACTGTATCCCAAACGTGGTTTCTTGTCTTGCGAGCACCCACATTTTGTAAAATAATGGGCTTTCTCTAGCCGTGTTGTACTCTTCTCTGTGTGTAGCATCATGGGGTATCTACACTCAGGACAGCTTGCCTCTGGAGCCAGCCTACACATAAAAGGCCAAGGGCACCCAGCTGGTTAGGGGAGAGCCAGGATTTCTGACTCTGGCAGAGTCAGCCAGAATGACTTTGCCACCGGGGCTCCTAGCATCCAAGTGATACATGGGCAGCTCATCCTGTGTCACCATCAGGCTTCCATCTCTGAACAGATGTGAAAAGATCTCTGGTTTTCACTCCTGTGACTTCAAAGCTACATCACCCTCTATGGTATAAAAAGCTGTTCTGAGACAGACATACAGATTTGTCAAAACTGCTGAGTTTCCCAAAACTCACTGAACTGTACATTTAAAATGGGTGTATCTTAACATACAAAAATTATACCTCAATACATTTGATTTTTTTTAAAATGTTCTAGTTGAAAAGTCAAACATGATTTGGAAAACTTTAAGAAGGAATAAAATAGAGAAAGAAAGCTTTATTAATCAGCAAGAGTCCAGCCTCTTCCCAAGAGGTTTTAAAGGCTATGTTTTCTAAGCTGTTTAAAAATCAAGTTATTTTACTTTGACTTTCATCCCCAGGGAAAGGAAAACCTCTTCAGCGCAAGGTTAAACCACCTAAGAAGCACGAGGAGAAGGAGAGGAAGGGAAAGGGAAAGCCCCAGGAGGACGAGCTGAAAGATCCCTTGGCTGACGACGACAGCTCATCCACCACCACAGAGACCTCGAACCCAGACACAGAGCCCCCCCTCAGGGAGGTAGGACACTTCCCACAGACCCTGTCACTGCCAGGGTCTGCCAGTACAGCCGAACATTTACACTGAACATGTGAGGGCTCTGAGGACTAGCGACCAGTGTGTGCAGACATGCCTACACAGCCGCTGTCCTGCAGAAAGCAGTCACAGCTCTGGGGACAAATGTCTTCATGTCCCCCAGGGAAAAACAGTGGGGAGCATGCGAATAAAATAAGATAGCCACTGGAAATGCTCCTCAAAGTGAGGGACTATCTGGGATAGTAACAACTCTGGCTCATGAAATTTGTTTCTTATTTTAAGTATCCAAGAGGATGTGAAGGAATTATACCATTTTAATTAGATTGGACTTTTCCTGTCATATCACTGCTGGCACAGGGAGCTTCGGTGGTAGCTCACTTCCCACACAGGTAGAGCAGTGACTGTCGTGGAGGGGAACATGACCAAGGGAACGACCCCTGGCTTTAGTGGGCCCCCAGAACTGGGGACCCAGGCCAGCACACCAAGAAAACTGCCTCAGTCCTCAGCTCAGTCCCCAGCCCTGGGCTGCTCGTCAGCACCAGGAGCCCTAGTCAGAGCATCTGGTACCAGCAGCCTTGGGGAGTGCAGGGTGGTGGCACCACTGAGGCAGCTCTGAGAGTCTGAGTTATAAGGCGCGCGCAGAAAGGGAAAGGCGTACATCTGTTCTGGCATTTTTATTTTTAGATAACTATATTTCAAATTTAAAATAATAATTTTTGTTTGTATGGTTGTATATCTGCTACATGTTTGGTTTTGTGTCTCTGCTTTCAGATAGGACTGTATCAGTCATTTTTATTACTCTTTCCCAGCAATTAAGTGTACATGTTTTATAGGAGACAGAAAAGCAAAAGGGAAGACAAGCCATGCCTGAAAAACATGAAAATGAAATGTCTCAAGTGAAGCAGAAAAACAAAAAACTCTTCAATGTTAAGAAAGAAATCCCAACAGATGTGAAACCCAGGTGAGAAAAAGAAGTGGGCGCAGAGAAATGAGGTGTTCAAAGGCGTTACCGGTGAAAACTGGGCAATGTTTTTGCTTGCTTGGTCTTCGGGGTTTGCAGTAAAAGTCCTGTATTATGGCACGTTCCTCTTGGGTTTTTCTGATACCTGCCATCCAGCAATGAGGGCTGGCCATGTGCTTCTGATGTCAGACATGTAAAAGGCAGAGGCAACACCTTGTGAAAATGTAGGAGGAAGATTCGGGTTCATAATTCATCCCTAGGCAGGGAGCCATTTCACATCTGCACAAGGGTGAGTGCAATAGTTTCGTCACAGGTGGGAGCGAGCGGAACTGAGCTCAGACAGCTTTGACCCTGCTCATGGGCCCAAAGCCACAGCTGCCCCAGGAATTCTGGGCCATCAACTTGGAAGAATCTGTGCTCAGGTAGTCAGGGCTGGTGTTACCCATCAGACAAGTTGCCATGAAATAGTCCATCCCTGGCATCAGCCCAGGAGGTCACAGGAATTAGGTATAAAGTAATAAAGGAAGACAGCATGTTTGTAATCAGTAGAATTGGCCTTAGAACTCTCATTCTGGGACTCATACTTGAGCTCTGCAAAAACACTGGTAACCTAGACTTTCTCCCTAGATTACACAGTTTAACAATCACGCAGGGCCAATCTGTTCTGTAGAGCAAAAAGCTAGTAAGAAGTTAGTGATTACTGCAGTGAAAGTTCACCTTGTCCCTGAACTTAAAATTAACACAGCGTGTGGCAGTGATTAGTAATGCAGTGTGTAAAATTTATTCTTTTGTGTAAATCGTTAGTTTCAGTGACCCAGTCGCACAATTTTTTGAGAACAATCTGACCCAATTAGAAGGGGTGTCACATGGAGTCACAGTTGACACCTGGGATCGCCCCTGAAAGAAATCAGCCTGAGGCACTAATTGGTGCTGATATTCTGACCTCCCAGGACAGGAATAATACTTGCTAGCAGCTACAAATTATTCTTCTAGGTCTCTTTCAGGCTGAGATAGTTTGTCATGTAGTTTTAAATAAATGAGGCTAAAAAAATCCAAATTATGAAAATCCTTAGTTTTTGCATAGGCAAAGATCTTATGAGAAAAGACAATCCTGTGATAATTCTCATGATCATAACTTTACAAACAAAGCTTCTAAGAATTATCTCACCAAAACCATTCCACAGGTGACTTTCACCAAATCTGCTTTGTTTATTAGCCTGAATGCCTAGCTCAGTACCTGGGACATGATATTTTCCAAACAGCTAGTACATGTTAATCTCACCCTCACCCCTCTTTTGCTGACGCCTGTTGTGTCCTGATTTTTTATAGAAGACTTCACTGGAGTGCCACTAACCTTGTCAGGGTTTGAGTTCTCTGTTAAATCTCAAGCTAGAGTGTCCAATTCTCCTGCCTGTTAAAGGGACCGTTACAGTGACAACTCATGCTCTCTTGATATATCATTACCAGAAGACAGTTCAAGCAGTGTGCTTTAAATTGTCTTTATAATTGGAGAAATCCATATGTAACCTTAAGTGTTCTGACGTCCTTAATCTAATCTCTTAAGCCCACAGGATCTTGTGTTTTTCTGAAATCATTCATAAAGATAAAAGTATTAAGTCAGAATTCATTAGTACTTCAATCAAATATGGAGTTAAACAAATAGAGATGTTTGTTTGTTTGTTAATAACCAGCAAGGTGGTCACTCTGAATAGAGCCATTCGCTGTCTCCACTGAGTTAGGATGGTAAGTGCCATGTGCTTTCCTTCAGGTACAGGCACTGCTGCTCCTGGCACTAGTGACACCTGAAATGCCTGTCACCTAACAAGACATGCTTTCAGTGTGTTACTGTATGACGCCACATATCTGAAGGAAAAAGCTGCACATTTTTAAAAAGAGATATCATTGTACTATCACTTTCTTTTGGAAGCTGTATCCAATTGGCAATAAATGTTTATCTTTTTATCAGTTAGCCAAAAAGCTGACCTTCAAATATTAATTAAACCTGTGGGCTCAATTCACATTTGCTCTATCAAAAATTAGTTTTTAGGGCCGGCCGAGTGGCACATGGTTAAGAGCTGGCTTGGGACGCCAGTGGTCCTGATTTGGATCCCACATATGAGGGCCAGTGTCACAGCCCTTTACAGCTAAGATGGTGAACAACAGCTCCACCTGGAGTTGGGCTGCTATGAATCCCCGGGACGGCATAGCTGCAGCCCCTGCTGCAGTGGGCTGCCATAGGCTACAGCAAGTGGCCGACAGCCTGCATGAGTGGCCAGCAGCCAGTATGAGCTGCCAAGAGCCGCTGTGAACGGCCGTCCAGAGGCTGGCAACCCATCTGCCTCACCTGAGAAGAGCGCAATGATATCAACATGGGCCAGTGAAGCAATGTCCTCCATAACTAGACTGAAGAACAAAAGGACAGCAACTTGTCTTTTCCCCTTCCCCGGTTCTCCAACGCTGTCCCCCTCCCCCAATTCCCCAATCTTAAAAAAAAAAAAAAAATTTAGTTTTTAAATATTAATCAGTATTATTGAAATGTTATATCATCACTAGGCCAGAAGACCCAAAACCTTAAATGCTACAGCATTCATTTTCCTATAAGTCACTGGTGATAAAGCCAAGGGACGCCTCAGTGTCCCTCCATGCAGCCCACCTGTCAGACTCCAAAGAATTGACTTCACAGAAATCACTTCCTAGGTGTGTGGAGCACCGGGCTGCGACGGCGGAGACCTGCTCTGTCTGTTCTCCCCGCCTCAACACAGGCGTGGGCCTGTGGGCCTCCAGAAGGCTGGTTGGGAGGTCAGGCCAGGGAATGACCAGCCGAAGTCCCAGGAAGCCCTAGTTTAGGATATCAGCTGTCCATTAGTCCTTTTGTTTTCTGTTTATCAACATTTTACGTTTTCATAACTTAGGTGTAGTAATGTAAAGTAAGCAGAATGTTTAGTAGATAATTGTGCTCTAAGAACCTGCTGGTACAGCAGCCTCAGCTCTGTTGTGGGCGCCACACTGCACACTCCTCCAGATCCATCTGCACTGGGAACACCCTCGCCTGGCCCTCAGCTCTCAGCCTCCTGCTTCCCCAGAGGGCCCTCTAGCAGGTCCTACCTAAGTCCAATGACAGCATCTTCAAGGACCTTTCTGGGTTTCCCTTTTAGAAAGAATTGCTTAAATTAAGTTGGCTCTCATCCATTTATTCAGAAGCCTTAAAACAGGTTTCTTAATAGAGATCATTTGACTTAATTTAGGAAGGTATGAATCAGCAAAAATAAAATAGTTGTCTGGCACCTTTTTTCTTCAAAATCAGTTCATTTTACAGTGGCCCAGAGTTAAGCTTCAGCCCCCACCCCCACGCTTATAAACGACTTAGAAATAACACCCACCACCACCAGAGGATTGGGTTATATCTGTCATGGGAGCTTTTGTGTTTTTTATAAAGATGGAGTTTTTAAATAACCCTGTCCGTCAGAAGTGGGAGAAGGGGGAAAGATTTATAAACCTGTAACATTATTAGTCTCACCCACAAACTGGATTTTTTTCATGTCAGTTTGTTATTCTGCCTTAAATTCTTATTTGGCTTAACCACGGTCCTTTGGATTTTTGCTTAGCCCTTCTATTAATTCCAAATATAATGCCTATTCATGATAGAAAATTTGTGAAATATAGAGAAACATAATAATGAAAAGAAAATGACCTTTGACCTGGTACCTTATAAAATGTTTGTGAATAGTCTCTGTTCAAATACATTTACTGTTTATGAGATCATACTTTCCATGTTGTTCTATGATCTGCTTTTGGAGGAGGTGATAGGCTGGGTGCCATTGGATCTGGAAAGTTTGAGCCACTCTGACCTTTGAAATCTGGTGTGAATTAGTCGTCTTCTAGGAGTGAGAACTTGGGGCAACAACAGCAGGATGATGATGTGGTACATAAAGAACCTGGAGGATGGGGCTGGGAGTACTGAGTGGTGGTTAGAGGGTTAGGGACAGCAAGTGCGCTGAGGTAGAAAATGCCAGAGACACATCATCTTAAACATCCGCATCAGATTTTTAATGAAAAGCAAGTTGTCAGCTCAGACTTGAACTGGCCACCTTTCCAGCCATCACCATGAACACAGTGGGCACTGATGATTTTTGGAAGAATTCTCATAAGGCTTCATTCAGGGTTCTGAGAAAATGTCCTTCCTGGATCAGATTCGCGTAGCTCCTGTGACTTGAACTTGGACATTACAAAAGCACTTTGTGAAGAATGTGTGTGTGTAAGGGCCGGCCGAGTGGCGCGGTGGTTAAGCGCTGGCCTTGGAAGCCAGCGGCCCCGGTTCGGTCCCACATATGAGGGCCAGTGACACTGCCCTCAAAAAAAAAAAAAAGAATGTGTGTGTGGCCCATGTACTCCCATTGTGGACACGCTGCCTTACTTGCGCTACCTGCCCAGTCCATTTCTCCAGAGAGGACTTCTTTCCCAGGAGACTTTAATATTTTGCTTCTCAAGCTGTGAAAGCTTGAAGCAGCCCAGCACACCTCCCATCTCAGCTGACAGGAAGTTCAGAGCTGATTAATTAGCTCAGCTACACATGTGTATGATCTCACCGCTGAATCTTCTGAAAATAAATCAATAAAAATAGTATTTAAACTTTTGCCTGGGGTTTATCCTGAGTTCAAGAATGAAAACTAGGGCTGGCCGAAAGTCTCAGTTGGTTAAGAGTTGGCTTAGAGCACGTGCTCTGAGCAAGAGTCTCCGGTTTGATTCCCACATGGGCCAGTGAACGCTGCGCCCTAGCTGAGCTGTGGCTGAGCTGCCAACAGGTGACAGTATGGCTCAGCTGGTGTAATTACAAGATTGCCTGTTCAATGGTGGGCTACACCCATCCGCAACTAAGACAACTCAGCACCTTGAGCTGAGCTGCCGCCTGGATGGCTCAGAGGATAGAAGGTGCGCTCTTAACAACAAGGCTGCTGGTTCGACTCCCGCATGGGATGGTGGCTATGCCCACCCGCAACTAAGATTGAACCACAGCACCTTGAGCTTAGAGGCCACGAGCTGCTGATGGGCAGCTAGATGGCAACTGGCACCCTCCACAATGAAGATTGAAGAACAACAACTTGGCTGGTCTCCTTCCCCAATTCCCCAACACTGTGCCCCTCCCCCAATTCCCCAATAAAAATCTTTAAAAAAAATTTAAAAAACTAACGTTCATCTGTCCCTACTCACCCTGGACAAGTACCACAGTCCTGCTCTATAGTGGATTTTTATAGGTAACCCAGGAACTCAGCCTGGTTTGGTCCCTAGTTTCTACGGCAAACGTGTTCAGAACCTTTATGTTAGTAAGCCTGAGACCTTTCAGCATCTCCATGTTCAAGAACCCCACCAGTGATTTAGATGCCAAAGTGCAGGTGTGGCTGCCGGCCCTGCACATTAGCTGGACAGGTACTCTGGCCATCACGTTTGTTGTCTGCTCCCACCAGGCCGAGCCTCCTGGGTAGCCTCAGCTGTTGCTAAGTCAGGACAGGCTGGGAAGGTCCCAGGAAGCCAGTTTAGGAAAACACACGACTGAAATTGTAGCATGGTCAGTGCCTGTACTCTCTGCTGCAAAACAAGGGCATGAACTTGAATTTCTCTCCACACTTGTGTTTCAGTTGTTTAGAGCTGCCATACCCACCACCACTGGAAAGTAAACCACGGAGAAACCTCCCAACCAAGATCCCTCTCCCAACTTCATTGACGAGCAGCTCCAAACCACGGGGTTCCCAGAAGACAAAAGGTACTTTCCTCTTAGCCCTACAGATGCTGCCATGATTGGTTACATTGGCATCATTAGTTTGTCAGTTACCAACCGTTAGTCATGTAAAGGCTGTGGTCATCTTCCCGTCCTAGGTTGAAGGGCCACTGAAGCAACCTGAGGAAAGCAACTACCCCCATTAACAACTTCCTTTTCTGGTTCTGTGCAGGTACAAATAAGTTAGTGGAGACCAGGCCGCCTGCCCTAGCCAAGTTTCTCCCAAGTAGTCAAGAACTAGGCAGCACCAGCAGCTCAGAGGGTGAAAAAGACTCCCCACCACCAGAGTGGGACTCTGTGCCAGTCCACAAACCCAGCAGCTGTAAGTATGGGGACCAGGGACCACTCCAGGTGTGACAGCTCTTCAGGTACATCGTGCTTTAAAAGGAGACCTGGTATCTGGTTTGCTGGAGCCAGCTTGTACCAGTGGCAAAAGCCCATTGTTAAACAGCCTGCCCGCTGTTGAACTGTTGGAGCGTAATTGGCTGTGGTGAGAGTGTGTACACCAGAGGAACAACGATTCACATTGGGGCTTTGTGTGCCCGGAAGCTGGTGCCCCAGCACTCCACTGACCAATGTCCCAAATGGGAAGGCCTGTTTGCAGCAAGGAATCATCCAGAAAACAGTTTCTTTATGAGTCTTAACTATGCAACCCATACCTGCCTCGTTCCTTATAGTATCATTGTTTCTATAAACATCAGTCAGCTCACTCTCAACTTCCCCCAAATCTCTTCCATCACCACCTAGTAAAGGTTTCATTACTTTCTCCTCACTAGCTTCTCCTGGTTTCTTGAATTTGACTTGCAGTAAATCATGACAGCAGACAGACTACTAAAATAAGGTAGAGGTCTTTGACCGAGAGAAGACAACACAGAGCTCTGAGTGCAGAGAGGGGGTCCTGAGGCCGGGACTGGGAATGCAGAGAGCGCCCCTTTAGGACTGCTGGTCTGCACCCGCTGCACTATTAGACTTAACGCACACTTGGCACCTAAGGTAAAAGCAAGGTTTAACAATAGGATTCTCTGAGGTGAGGGGATTTCCATGAAGTTGGGTGATTGAAGCCTCAGTAAGGTGGATAGAGGCAAATAATAGAAATTCCAGTGAGCGGCACAGGTGTGGGCAGTTCACAAGGGGGACAGGTCACCTCTGGGAATCTGTGGGGAAGTCAAAAAAGGTGTTGTACAAGAGGTGGCTAGGGAGTTGTCAGGACCCTGGTACAAATAATGACCCTACAATGTAGATGTGTCAGATAGGCCCACTGCTGGGGGACTTGTAGAGAGGGCAGGGGTTGGAGAGACTGAGCAGGGCTCAGACAGGAGGTAGCACTTGGATATGCCTGAGCTTGGGCATCAGGTCAGCAAACAGCAGAGCAGATGAGGGAAGGGGTTGACCACATGATCAGGAGTGAGTGGGTGAGGGGAGACGAGGATAGTCAAAATTCCTGAGGCAGGCACAAGGCCGCACTCAAGCTGAGGGTGGGTAACTTGGGCTTCAAAGAGAAGGGTGCTTTGCTTGGCGATTTCACGGTCAAGGATATAGGCCCTGAGCCCTGGGGTCTTGGGGGAAGCAGCTGGTGCAGGAGAGAATCGCAAGGGAGCAGGCTTCAGCCTGGAAGTGAGAGAATACGCCCCTCACGGACATTGGAGTAGAACAGGCTGTCCTCACTGTAGGCAGGACTTGCGTGGGGCATGAAAGGCCATCAGGAGGGGACCGGGAAATGCACAAAGCTTGCAGGTAGAAGAAACAAGGGCAGTGAAGCTGGGCAGCTGTACCAGGATAACTGGGTTAGTGAGCAGCCTCCAAGGTGGGAGCCCATGGAGACTGAGTTCACGGAGGCCTGCACCCGCCCTTTCTTTATGCTTCTGTGTATCAGGTAGCTGGATCAGCTCCAAGGTGCATATGGTAGTCGTGCAAGGTAATGGTGTTTTGTTTTTTTAATACTCTTACAATTTTTTATTTTTTATTACAGTTGACCTACAATATTATATTAGTTTCAGGTATACAGTATAGCGGTTAGACATTTATATACCTTATGAAGTGATCCCCCAATCAGTCTAGTACCCCTAAAAAGCATACATAGTTATTCCTATCTTATTGACTGTATGCCTTATGCTGTACCTTCCAGTGACTGTTTTGTAACTGCCAATTTGTATTTCTTACTCCCTTCCCCTTTCTCACCTAGTCCCCAATACCACTCCCATCTGGCAAACATCAGTTTGTTCTTTGTATATATGAGTTTGTTTCTGTTTTGTTTATTTTGTTCTTTAAATTCTACATATAAGTGAAATCATATGGTGGTATTTATCTTTCTCTATGGCTTGGTTCACTCAGCATAATACCCCTCTAGGTCCATCCGTGTTGTTGTAGATGGCAAGATTTCATTCCTTTTTATGGCCAAGTAATATTCCATTGTATATATGTACCACCTCTTCTTTATCCAATCGTCTATTGATGGACTTTTAGGTTGCTTCCATAGCTTGACTGTTGTAAATAACGTTGCAGTGAACATAGGGGTGCGTACGAGATATGACAATTAAGTTTGCGAACTTGTTGCAATGATGTTGCTAACCTTTTTTTGATATCAGTGGGATTATTCTGAATTTGTACCAACTGGACAAACAGTTAACCAAGTTTACTATTTGGAAGTGCTGAAAAGGCTCCGTGGAAAAGTTAGATGACCTGAATTTTTTGCCAACAATTCATGGCTCTTGCATCACGACAATGCACCAGTTCACACAGCACTGTCTGTGAGGGAGTTTTTAGCCAGTAAACAAATTACTCACCTGATCTGGCCCCCAGTGACTTCTTTCTTTACCTGAACAAAAAGGCAATATTGAAAGGAAAACATTTTGATGACATTCAGGACATCAAGGGTAATACGACGACAGCTCTGATGGACATTCCAGAAAAAGAGTTCCAAAATTGCTTTGAAGGGTGGACTAGGTGCTGGCATTGGTGCATAGCTTCCCAAGGGAAATACTTCAAAGGTAACCATGGTGATATTCAGCAATGAGGTAGCACTTTAGGATGAGTTTGCGAGCTTAATTGTTTGACCTCCTATGTCTTTTTGAATTAGTGTTTTAGATTTCTTCAGGTAAGTATCCAGAAGTGGAATTGCTGGGTCATAAGTAGTTCTAGTTTTAATTTTTTGAGGACCATCCATACTGTTTTCCATAGTGGCCACATCAGTTTGCAATCACCAACAGTGTATGAGGGGTTCCCTTTTTTCCACATCATCAACACTTACTGTTTGTTGATTTTTTGATGATAGCCATCCTGACTGGTGTGAAGTGATATCTCATTGTGGTTTTTATTTACATTTCTCTGATCATTAGTGATGTTGAGCATCTTTTCATATGTCTATTGGCCATGTGTGTGTCCTCTTTGGAGTAATGTCTATTCAGGTCCTCTGCCCATTTTTAAATTGAATCTTTTTATTGATGTTAAGTTTAAGTTGTTTGAGTTTTTTATATATTTTGTCTTTAATCCCTTCTTGGATGTATCATTGGTAAGTATCTTCTCCCATTTGGTAGGTTAATGGTTTCCTTCACTGTTCAAAAGCTTTTTAGTTTGATGTCGTCCCAGGTAGGCCCAAGCAGTAGAGAATGGCTCACGTGCCCATTATTAGAAGAAAAATTACATTCCAAAGAGTTTGGAGCAGGCCACGTGCAAAGGTGAGGCTCAAAAGGCTCAAAAAGGGAGGAAGGCCGTCCAAAAAAAAGGGCTGACTGTCCACGAGTTTTTATCTGGAGTTTTTATCTGGAGTTTTTATCCCCTTTCTTTAGAATGGGCTGTTCCTCTCTGGGCATGGGACCACTTGATTGGCACCTGTGATTGACAACAGGCTATTATCTCATTTCTTTTTTTTTTTTTTAAGATTTTATTGGGGAAGGGGAACAGACAAGTTGCTGCCCTTTTGTTCTTCAGTCTAGTTATAAAGGACATTGCTTCACGGGCCCATGTTGGTATCATCATTGCACTCTTTTCAGGTGCGGCAGATGGGTCGCTGGCCTCTGGACAGCCACTCACAGCGGCTTTTGGCAGCTTGCACCAGTTGCTGGCCACTGACACTGGCTGCCAGCCACCCACTGTAGCCTATGGCAGCCCACTGCAGCAGGGCCTGCAGCTATGCCATCCCGGGGACTCACAGCAGCCCAGCTCCAGGTGGAGCTGTTGTTCACCATCTTAGCTGTAGAGGGCAGTATCACTGGCCCTCATAAGTGGGATCCGAACCAGGGCTGCTGGCTTCCCAAGCCAGCTCTTAACCAACACACTACTTGGCCGGCCTTATTATCTCATTTCTTTAGACTACACATGTTCCTTCCCAGAATTCAGTCAGTTATAATGATATTAATAAACTTCTGGGCATATGTATGATATTATAATAATGGTATAATAATGATATAATGATGCCCCAGTGAAACGAAGGTTGTTATGGCCTTTACTGCACAAGTATGAGTGACTGGTCTAATCCAGTCAGGTATTTTGTACCCATTTGTTTTAGGGGTAGATAGTTACAATGAAAAGAAGCTTTGGGTGGAGAGGGGAGGTAACCTAGATGGTCACATTCTGTGGGACCTGTAGGAATGCAGAGACCCAATGCCTGCCTCTAACTGCCTGCCTAGTTTTCCCTTTGAGAGACGTGATCCCCATAAAAATCTCTATGGGAAATGAAGGGACAGGAGGTTTTTTCTTCTGTATCGGCTTCCTGCTGGGCAGGGGCATAGAGCTGTCCCTGCCTATTTGGTGCATTCACAGAACTCTAACCCTATCTGATCTCAGATGAGAGGAAGGGATCTCGAGATCTGCCTGGAAGACCGTGCTGGCTTCTTTGGTTGTGACAGGCAATCTTGCTGGGGTACCATCTGTATCCCCAAGGCCCCTAAATGAGCAAAAATAGATTTTAATTAATTTCTTAAAGAGAAAAGCTCAAAGCTATTGATGTTGAATGGCTTCGGGTTTGGAAAGCACATTAGCCTTTAATGTTTACAATCAACAAGTGTACTGGCCTGGAGAAATGTTAAAACCTATTTAGTCTCTGGGATGGGATTATCCAAGAGTTTGGTCTGGAATGGCTTAGGAATGCTGGGAAGTCACAGGTTTTAAGTAGTTATCTAAAGCCAGGGTAGGTGAGAGATGTTCTGTGATTCAGTCTAGGGGCAATTTTTATGTTTCAGAAACTGATTAGAAGAGTGATCAAAGCCAGGGGCTAAAGAACTAAGAACTAGGGAGGAGACTTAACATTTCTGTACTTAACATTTCTATAGGAAAGAAAACGTGAAAGTCTTTTAGTGGGAGGGGCTACTCTGTTGGCGCACAACATTCCCTCCCCCATAGTAGTTGAGTCTCATATCTATGAAACTGTTGGTGAACTATAAAATTCCCACCCTATTTGGTCTAGATACAAGAGTAGGATTACTGAATTAGTAGATCAGGATCCCTAAGGTTCTTTTAATTGTTGACAGATCCTGTAAGCTCTATCTTTTAACTTTTGGGCAGCATCTCTGACTATGCCAGAATGATTAACATAAAAACAACAGGTTTGTTTTTGTTTTTGAGGACAGTGTCACTGGCTCTCTCATATGTGGGACCCGAACCGGGGCCCCTGGCTTCCCAAGCCAGCGCTTAACCACTGTGCCACTCGGCCGGCCCGAAACAACAGGTTTTTAAAATAAGCATAGCTCCCCTTTTTGGCACTGACAATTGGAGGCTATGTTGATCTTTGGAGTCTAGTAGACTAAGGTGTAGGTCCCTGTCCAACTAGCTAGAAGACATAGATAAGGTCTAGTCTGGCAGGAAAGAAATCCAGGGTTCTAAGACAAAAGCAGTCATGAACAGCTCCAGCAGCTCTGTTTGAAGAGGAGCTTACGGTCTTCAGCTGGCCCACAGGAACAGGAGTGACAGTCTTCCTTTTGGGGGAGTCCTGTGGAGACTTAAATGAAGCAAGTTTAATTTGAGGGAAGTGGACCCAGCCCCTGCCTTTCTGAAGCCCAACAACCATTCGGGGTGCTCAGAAAAACTGCAAAGGGTTCCTTCCATATAGGAGTTAACTGGATTGTTAGAGACGTTTTCTATAGGCTTTCTAATAGCACTTGGTCCCCTATATTTTTTTTTTAAGTAACTGCTGAACTTTCCCAAGTTAACAACATAGGAGATAACAGAATTGAGGTTAGAATCTAAAGCAATGAACAGCCCAGCCGAGTGGCACAGTGGTTAGGCACTGGCTTGTGAAGCCAGCAGCCCCCGTTCAGGTCCCACATATGAGGGCCAGTGACACTGCCCTCAAAAAAAAAAAAAAAAAAAAAAAATAGAATAAAGCAATGGACAGTAGTTATGGTAAAACTTTTCCAGAGTCTTTTTAAGTTTGATTTGTTCATTTTACATTTCCTCTAAGCTACAGACCAATGGGTAAGGAACAGGCTGAGTAAAACAAGCCCAAATCTGGGGGCTCTTTGTATCTTTACAGTCAAGCCGTTTTCAGAGAAAAAAAGGTCCAGAGTGAGCAGTGGAGACAGAATAAATGGAAATTAACAGGCTTACTTGCCACATCACGGTTACCCACAGTTTCACCCCTGTGGTGAGAACAGCTTGGGAGCCACTGGGCACGTCAGGCCCATTAGTGAATCACAGCCACTTGCGCTTCCTTCAGAACAGGGGCAATCCCTCCATCAGTGCCCTGTACTGCACAGAGGGCACAGCTGCTTTGAAGGCTTAGGATACTCCTTATTCCAGTGCTCTGGGCTTCCACATCCAAAGCAGGCTCCTTTACCTGGCGTTTCCTCTTCTGGGGCTCACAGGGTAACCTGAGGTGGCTTTAGCCCTGGGTTACCTATAACTGTGGCCAAAAATCTGGCCTGGGTCTGGTCTCACTGTTCCTTTATTCTTGGTCTTCTTTGGGTTCTGAGCCTCTATTAGTGGGCCAGAGCCATTAGAATACCCTGCCAGTTAGGGGAAAATATTAGGCTAGGCTTCCTTATATTGGCCTATATTTGATATTGAGGACAGAAGGCATAGGAACTCTAAAGGTAACTATTAGCAAAACTTAATTTTTTTGAGTAACTGAAGAACAGATCTTAATCTTTTAGCTTTCCTGTGACAAGAAGTCAGAAATAGATGGACTGAGAATTCCATCCAGAGGAAACAAAACACAGACAAGCACAGATATCAGGGAAACATATTAACAATTGCAGAGAGGTTAACAAGGGCTGGGAGGTCTGGCTTGAAAGTTAACCAGCAGCTTGTAAAACCAAGCGTCTCTCTCTCTCTTTTTTTTTTTTTTTTTTGCTCCTTCCGTTACTTTAGCCTCAGGCATTTCTGGTTACAAGTGGGTTAGGAGAGGAGTGGAGTCCCCTTTCCTCTAAACTATCAGTTTAGTTTCCTTCTTTCTAGAATTCATCATAGAGGCTTATACATTAAGAGATTGTTTCTATTCCCTAGACTTCCAACAACAATTTTCCATTGTAAAATAGTACAACAATTCAATGAACTATTGAGTGAACAAATAACAGCTTCACTTGAATTCACACTCACACTCAGAGACAGATTCAAGTATTCACTGAATTGGACAAAAACAGAAAGCAGAGGGAGGCTTAAGTAGGGGGTCATCTATAAGGTCTAAGTTTTGTTCCTGGTCTCAATAGAAGGCCATAAAGGCCCGAACATATGGGACTTCTGACCATTTGTCTTCCCTTTTTGTATGAACTTCCATTAATTGGCCAACTTTTTTGTCCCTCTAGTTTATACTGGGGCCAACCCACATTGTACGAGATTGAGGTTGCAGGGAGAGTCTAAGGAGAGCAGGCAGGACTGGGGATTGAACCTGGAGTCTGAGTTGCAGAGCCTGCAGGACCAAGGGTCGAACCCAGAGCCTGAGCCTGGATAAAACTTGACTTAACTCCTCCAAAGACTATGCCCTACAACAACCTTTGGTCATTCCGCCAGTTAAGGCTTTAACTATGAATGACCAAAATAGGGAAGCTTGAAACAAAGGGAATGGGGATGGCTCAAAATCTTTTAGGTTCTGCTCTAAAATTTGTACGGGAGCAAAGAAAACCCATAATGACCCTAAATAGGAAGAGGCAAAAGAGAAGGAAGAGGTTTAAGGAGATCCTCTGAGTTCAGGAGACCACAGGGGTTAGGCGAAAGAAAAGATGCGTGGGCAGCCTCGCAGAGGTTCGCAGTGGCTGAAGGGGTTGTGGCAGCCCAGCGCCCCAAGAGCTGTATTTTTACCGTCTGCAGTGCCAAGCTGGGTGGGGAGGGGAGTGCTGGGACTGTCTGTTGTCTGGGCCCCAGGATTCTGAGTGTTGCTGTGGGGTGAGGAGGTGAATGGTCCCATCCCCCGCATCCTCCCCTGGGGAGAACAGGGAGAGGCTGAGCCACCTTCCCCATCGTCCTTCCCAGCAGACTCAGAGCAGGTAGTGAGCTGTGGTGGAAATGTGCCCAGCAGCAGGGTAGCAGGCTAGGGTGCCCAGAGGAGTAGAGCAAGATGATGAGAAAAGCAAAAAAGAGATGTTAAATCAAGTCTGCAGCGAGACATTAGGCCGTACAAAGACAGACCTGACTGGTGCTTGGATTTTTCTTCAGCCTGGCAAGTCCTAAATGACTTATTCCATGATCAGGTTATCCTGACATGGGAGTCTTCAAGCGGCAGATACCCTAACGGACCTGTGCCCACAAAGGACAGTAAACAAAAGAGGTCACAGAAGAAGGGGCAGGAGGTTTTTAGGTCCCCTAAATGTGCTTATCTCCTGGCTGGCTCGCCAAAATGTGTTGTTGGAGAGTGGGCCCTTGGCGCAAAGTCCAGGTCCTTGGCAACTCTAGCAAAGAATTGATCGAGATACCTAGGCAAAGTAGTGAAAAAGCAGTTTATTAGAAGAGATAGTACACTTTAAAGAGATGGAAGTAGGACTGAGCAGTAGAGAATGGCTCAAGGGGCCCATTATTAGAAGAGAAATTACATTCCAAAATGTTTGGAGCAGGCCATGCACAAAGGCGAAGTTCAAAAGGCTCAAAAACAGAGGAAGGCAGTCCAAAAAAAGGGCCCAGTTTCTTTGTTTGTTTGTTTTCCTTGCAAGAGGAAATATATTCAAAAAAATATTACTAAGAACAGTGTTTACTGCCCATGTTTTCTTCTAGGAGTTTTATGGTTTCAAGTCTTACATTTAAATCTTGAATTCATTTTGAGTGCCTTCTTGTATGTGGTGTAAGAAATGGCCCAATTTCATTTTTTTGCATGTATCTGTCCAGTTTACCCAGCACCATTTTTTTTTTTTTTTTGAGGGCAGTGTCACTGGCCCTCGTATGTGGGACCCAAACCGGGGCCAAGCCAGCGCTTAACCACTGCACCACTCGGCCGGCCCAAATGTCAATTACAATTTTTTTCTTTTAGCTGAGCAGCTCAACGGCAACTCAGCTCAGGCTGGCATCGAACCGCTGTTGCTCAGAGCTCAGCTCGCACTCTTGAGTGAGCTCTTAACCAGCTGAGCCACTCGGCCAGCCCTCCCAGCACCATTTATTGAAGAGACAACCTTTACTCCATTCTTGCCTCCTTTGTCATAGGTTAACTCACCATTTAGGCATGGGTTTATTTCTGGGCTCTCTCTTCTGTGCCATTGATCTATGAGTCTGTTTTTATGCCAGTGCCATGCTGTTTTGATTTCTATAGCCTTGTAGTGTAACTTGATATCAGAGGTGATACCTCCAACTTTGTTTTTCTTCCTCAAGATTGCTGTGGCTATTCAGGGTCTTTTGTGATTCTATATAAATTTTAGGATTGTTTGTTCCAGTTCTGTGAAAAATGCCACTGGTATTTTGATTGGGATTGCATTGAATCTACGAGCATGGATTGCTTTGGGCAGTATGGACATTTTAACAATGTTAATTCTTCCTATCCATGAGCTGGGAATATGCTTCCATTTATTTCTTTTTCTTCAATGCCTTATAGTTTTCCGAGTACAGATCTTTTATCTCCTGGATTAAATTTGTTTCTAGGTATTTTATTCTTTTTGATACTATTGTAAATGGGATTGCGTTAACTTCTCTTTCTGATAGTGGACATGCTTGTCTTTGTCCTGATCTTAAGGAGAACGCTTTTAGCCTTTCCCCATTGAGTATGATGTTAGCTGTGGATCTGTCATAAATGGCCTTTATTATGTTGAGGTATGTTCCCTCTATCCCCACTTTCCTCAGAGTTTTTATCATGAATGGATGTTGGATTTTGTCAAATGCCTTTTCTGCATCTATTCATATGACCCTATCTTTTTTACCCTTCATTTTGTCTATGTTGTGTATCATGATTTGCAGATATTGAACTCACCTTGCATCCCATGAAGAAATCCCACTTGATCATGGTGTATGACCTTTTTCATGTATTGCTGAATTCAGTCTACTAAAATTTTGTTGAGGCTTTTTGCATATATGTTCATCAGGGACATTGGCCTATAATTTTCCTTTTTTGTAGTGTTTTTGGTATCAGGGTAATGTTGGCCTCATAAAATGAGTTTGGGAGCCCTCCCTCCTCTTCAATTTTTTGGAATAGCTTGATAAGCATGGGTGTTAATTCTTCTTTGAATGTTTGGTAAAATTCACCTGTGAAGCCATTTGGTCCAGGACTTTTGTTTGTTGGGAGTTTTTTGATTATTGATTCCATTCTGTTAGTAGTATCAGTCTGTTCAGATTTTGTTTCCTCCTAATTCAGTCTCAGAGGATTGTGTGTTTCTAGGAATATATCCATTTTTCCAGGTTGTCCAATTTGTTGCCTTATATATAATTGCTTGTAGCAGTTTCTTACAATCCTTTGTATTTCTGTGGTGTCAGTCATCCCTTCTCTTTCATTTCTGATTTTTATTTAGGTCCTCTCTCTGTTTTTCTTGATGAGTCTGGTTATAAATTTTATCTTTTCCAAGAAGTAGCTCTTGGTTTTATTGATCTCTTTTGTGGTTTTTTAGACTCTATTTTGTTTATTTCTGTTCTGATCTTATTCCTTCCTTCTACTCACTTTAGGCTTGTTCTTTTATTAAATTCTAATTTCACTGTGATTTTGATGTCATAGGAGGAGGTAAGCATGGCTGGCATTTATCCACTGTGCCATCTTGACACTTGTTTCTGTTTAGTGCATGCAGAAGAAGAAATATAACACTATAATCTTTTCTGTTTAAAATTTTTAGCTGTGTAGATGTCACCCTAAAAGGTAACAGGACTATATTAAGAATTTGTATCCTTATAAACCAGGTGTGCCGGAGCACAAAGTATTATGTAGCAAATTTGGGGATATATTGCCCAGGGCTCTGCATCTGCCACAGGTGTGAACCTGTGTGGAAGCACACAGACTTCCAGTCCCACATGTGATTTCCCTGCCCATCCCTGAAAACCATAGGAGACAGGGAAGAGGATCAGACCCACCTCGGGGGTCCTGCATACACAATAGAGCAATGGGCCCTGCTGGTGATTCCGGGAAGGCCCCATAATGCAGAGAGAAGCAGCTCCCCCTGTTTTCTTGAAGCCTTTGGACAGAACACACATAAAAGGCTTAGTTTTGTTTTTCTTTGTAGAGGCTTTTATGTTCTGCGTAGTATCAGATAGAACACCAAAAGGAACTGATTTTGAATAATAAAATACCACATTAATGACACCTTGTATTTTTACTTTCCAGCTACCGATAGTCTTTATAAACTTTCTCTGCAAACCCTCAACGCGGACATTTTCTTAAAGCAACGCCAGACCTCGCCAACACCTGCCTCTCCATCTCCCCCTGCTGCACCATGCCCACTCGCATCCCGCAGCAGCTACAGCAGCATCGTCAACAGCACCTCCAGCAGGTAGGCCGACCAGTCACTTCCTGTTCCTCGAACAGATAATTGCTTCAGAAACGTGAGACTCCCTCCCATTGAACGGAAACTCTCAGCGGCTACAGATTGCTGTCCTGCCTCGCCTCCTGTGTCTGCCATTGACAGTCATTTGGCCTTTCACCTGGGGTCAGTTCCCCCTTCTTGCTGCCATGGTGGTACCTGACCCCAGCAGCACCTCCTTTCATTCCCTGAGCTTCTATCACCCATGGACTGAAAATGCACCATCTGACTTATTAGAATTAGGTTCTCATTCACAAGTCAGCAGCACACTCGGCAGTAAGTGAGGGTGCACAGGAGATGTTCTGGGAGGCATGGGGATGGGTTTATGGGGCATTTGTTTTGACCTTACGGAAGTTTAGCTCAGTTAACAAGGCAGGACTGCTGCCACGGTGATGTGCGCACGGCCAGGCGGGACACCTCTGCTGGCACTGCTCAGTGGAGGCACAGCCACACTTGTGTTTGTCTGGCTTTTAGAGTATTGTAACCTCAGTGATGATGGGGGCTACGTGCCGGCATGTTCTCGGCACCACACAACTATCACGGCACCGCATCCTCCCAGCAGCACAGGCGAGGTACTGTCACTACCTTGCTCTGCACATGAGGTGTGCCTGCCTAGTTTTGAAGTCTTGGCAGAAGAGGCAGCAGCTGCTGAGGCTGGGGGAGGCTGCCCTGAGCTCCTTAGCCCGTGCTTAGGGAGGAGACTTTCTAAGAATGGGTTTGCTGTGTGTTGTTCCCTGCCAGGTGATGCTCACAATCTTTGTTCACTGCCTAGTGGCCCCCTTTAGTGCTGGTCTCTTTAGTGGCCTTGTATTGTCTTACATTTCCCCCCGGCACGCCACCCCACCCACCACACATCCCGTGTCCCATCTGACTGCTCAGTCAGAGGTACCAGAGCATTTCCATGGGCTGGCCACAGTGAAGGCGCTGACTGCCTGGGCTCAGCCATACGGGAGCCACAGCCCTGAAGCAAGTGTCCCCCAGGCCTCCACAGGCAGTGCTGACAAGGAATGAGTTGTTCTCTCCTCCCCTTTTCCTTCAGTGACCCTAAAACCAAGCATCCAAATGGAAGCAAACACAAATTGGCAAAAGCAGCCTCGCTCCCTGGCAAGAATGGCAACCCCACTTTTGCTGCAGTCACGGCTGGCTACGACAAGAGCCCAGGTGAGTGGCCTGGTGTCATGGCTGTCCCAGCAGGGCTGCAGGCATGGTAGACTTACCTTGGGCCTGATTGCCTTTGACTGACTCAGAGTCCATTGTTACAGGTGGGAATGGCTTCACTAAAGTTTCTTCAAACAAAACAGACTTTTCCAGCAGCCTTGGCATCTCACACACTCCTGTTGACAGCGATGGCTCAGACAGGTACAGTAGACCATTCCAACCCAGCAGAGATGGAGAGGCTTCTCAGGGTGGGTGGGCATCTTCCATTTGTACCTGCATTTCAGGCATGTTCTTCCCTACATTACAAATCGGCATTTGTCATAAGTGGTCCAGGCCTCTGGGAGTGCCTGGCCGGCGGGTGGAAGCAGACAACCCGGTTGTTCTCTGACAGTGGGAAGGAGGCATGCACAACATGCCTTACCCAGCACACAGCGACAGTCGTGTTCCCGTTTTAAATCTGTTCTCATCCTTCTCTGTTACCATGGCCTCCTGTAAGAAAGGATGGCATCTGATCATTAGAAACAGAAGAACAAAAATGTATTGGAGAGGAAGGAAACTGGAGCAAACAGTAGACAATTTATAGTAAATTATTTGCCATGCCACTTTGTTGACCCAGAGCACCTACGGTGGGCATGGTGACATGTGAGTGCCTCACTTCACCTTCCCAGATACATAACAAATCATAACAGACTGTCAGGAAGCAGAGACCCAGTTATACCTGCTCAGCGCTTAAAGAAAATGAGTCCGGAATTTGAAATGGTTTAATAAATCTTCCATTACCAAAAAGTAAACATACAGAAGAAAGCTCTTTTTACTGCAAAACTTACTTTTCACAGGCTGTCAGCTGTGATAAGGAGCTCTGGAATTCTCTGTGCCTTAATCCTCTGTGGTAGAGAAGCCAGTTCTCCCCTCTGTCTTTGTGTTTAATGTTTGAGTACCGCCATTTGAAGCAGCATCTCTGGTTTGTGAAGCCGCACTTAATGGATCCATTTCTGCTAACTATCATGCATTTTGTGTTGCGTTTTCCTCTTGTGACATTTAGCTCGGGTTTGTGGAGTCCCGTCAGCAACCCCAGCAGCCCTGACTTCACACCCCTCAATTCGTTCTCCGCCTTTGGGAATTCTTTTAACCTAACCGGTGGTGAGTGTTTAACACTAGACCTGTAACTAATAAGCCTGCGGCCAAAGAAGGAAGGAAGATGAGGTCTAGTCTTATGTGTGGAGAAACATGCTGAGATAGAGAAGAGGGGCGTGATTGTCATGGAGTAGACATTTCTAAAAGATGCATTTCTTTGTACTTGCAGTCAGGCACCAGTAGACATAAGACACATGGGCTGACCTCAGAGAAGCGGGGCTGCTCTTGCTGTGCTGGGCAGATGTGAGGGCCCAGCCAGAGTCTGTTGTGGGCAGGGTCCCCTCCCAGCCTAAAGGCGCAGGGAACAGGCTCAAGGCTGCATGGTGTGAAAGGCGACTCCTGGCCACACTGGACTCCTTACTTTTCTTTGCTGTCCAGAATTAAAGGCATTAGCATTAGCTGGGATCTTAGTGTTAAGAGCTGAGTGATGTTTGCATTTGATGTCACCTAGTGAGAGGTTTGGGCAAAGTATGCAAACTGTGTGTTGTGTGCTTGAGTTCTGGGGAACTTCCCCAGAACTCTCCCCCACACACACACCCCTGCAGTGTGGTGGGAACTGACAAAGTATGTGTGATGGCTCCAAGTGAGTGGAGGTGGGATAAGTGACACTGAGGGAATGCCCCATCCTCTCCTAGGTGAGCATGGCAAAGTAAAATACGGACTTGATGATGTGTCCTTATTTTCAGAAGTTTTCAGCAAACTTGGGTTGTCTCGATCATGCAATCAGGCCTCACAGAGGAGTTGGAATGAGTTTAGTAGTGGCCCTTCATACCTGTGGGACTCTCCAGTGACAGATCCCAGCCCTTCCTGGCCAGCCAGTTCCGGTTCTCCCACCCACACGGCCACAGTGAGTACTCTGGTCTCACTCATCTTCACTGCCACTGACAGTTACTAACAAATAGTAGCAGCTTGGAAGGGGTGGGTTAGCACTGTTATTATCTTCTTGCTGTGTCTCTATATCTGCCAAAGTGACTCATCAGTATTTTCAGAGTGTTAACAGTCAAGAACTTATGGGAAGAGGAGGCTTCCAGTCAAGATGGCAGAGTAGGTAAACACTGTGCTCACCAGGTCCCACAACCACATCAGAATTAACTAAATGATAGAATAGCCATCCTTGAGACCACATGAAGTCTAGATGAACAGAAGTCCTATAAGGACATACAGAAGAAGCCACATGGAAACTGGTAGGTGGGGCAGGGAAGCTCCCCTAACCCCACACAGAGCTCCAGTGCCAGGAAGAGGAAACTGCCCCACCCTCACCACAACACCTGACTGTGCAAACCAGTGGGGATTGCGTCCCAGAGAGAAAAAGCGCTGCTAGAAACCAAGGCACTGCTCTTAAAGGGCCTGCTTGCTCAGACTCACTTGCTCTGAGCTGCAGCTCCTGGGCAGCAGCTCTAAAGGCACCAGAGACATATGGGGAGAAACTAAATCGACTAGCTTTGGAATGAGGGATGGAGAACCAAGGATCATGGCAGCTGTCTCCAGGGATGGAGCTGCTAGCTCGTGATATTGTTCCTTTGTTGAACTCACCCCCTACCCAGCCATCCCAACATAGGTGGGCACCAAATCTGAGCTCTTTATTAACCTGGATAACATGCTTTGCCCCACCCTGGTGATGCCCTGGGACTCCACCCAACTCACCTTGAAACCTCTTGCAGGGCTCCTCCAAACAAGTGCCCTGCCTCGCTCTGCACTGCACACTCTAAAATCTCCCAAAGGGCGGCAAACCCCGAAGAAGCAGCATCTGGCCTCAGTGTGCCAGTGCCTCTTGCTGAGCAGCCCTAAATCTGGCACAAATGGAGACCAGTCTCAACTTGTAACTCCCATCAGGGGGTCTCAGGCTGGCATAAGCAGCAGCCAGCCTTGACTTAGCCTCAATTAACCCTCCGTCGGACACAACTGATCTCACAGATTCATTACACACAAAGATGCCACTATGAAATACATCTTTACTAAGTCACAAATACGACTGGCAATAGGTTACGGTAGCGGGGGAAGATACGGAAGCGATAAGTCATGATACTTAACTGTTAGATATTTGAAAATTTGTGTGCGATGAATCCGTGAGATCAGTTGAGCCCTACAGAGGGTTAAGTGGCCACAAACTCAGAACAAGTGGCAGGTGGCCTCTGCTCACGTCGTTGTGCCTACCAGTAGTCCCAAACTGGACACAAGTGGCAGCTGGCCTTAGTTCTCAGAATAGACTCCCAAGTACCTCCAAGCCAAGCACAAGCAGCAACCAACCACAGATCACTTTGTAGCTCCTACTAGGTGGCCCCAAGACAAATTCAAGAGGCTCCAGATCCAACACACCTGGTGGTCAGCTTCAGACCACACAGAACACCACCCAACCAGCTCTGCAAGTGACACACCCAAAGGGTGGACTCGGCTGGCACCACAGCCTGCTAAAGCAACTCCATCTCTGTGGGGTCAGCCTCCACACAACAGCTTGTCTGCTGTAGTCACATCCAGCCCTCACAGCCAGTCAGCCTGAGGGTCAATCCCACCAATGTGCCAACAGCAGTCAGCGCTCATCTACACTAGGAGAGCACACACAACCCACACAAAGGACAGGGAAATTGCACCCCTGACCCCATGGGACACCTACTATATAAGGCCATTCTGCCATGACCGGGAAATGTAGTAGGTCTACCTAATACATAGAAACAAACACAGGGAGTCAGCCATAGTGAGACAAAGAAACATGTCCCAGATGAAAAAGCTTCCAAGGAAACTCCAGAAAAAGAACTAAACAAAATAGAGGCAAGTAGTCTACCAGATGCAGAATTCAAAACACTGGCTATAGGGTTGCTCAATGAACTTAGGGGAAAAATAAATGAACTCAGGGAGAACTTCAACAAAGATATAGAACACTTAAAAAAGAACCAGTCAGGCCGGCCGAGTGGCATGGTGGTTAAGCCCTGGCTTAGGAAGCCAGCGGTCCTGGTGCGGGTCCCACATATGAGGGCCACTGACACTGCCCTCAATAAATAAATAAATAAATACATACATACATACATACATACATACATACATACATACATACCAGTCAGAAATGAAGAATACAATCAGTGAAATTAATGCACTAGAAAGAATCAACAGCATATTATATGATGAATGATCTGGAAGACAAGGTAGCAGAAAACACCCAATCAGAACAGCAAAAAGAAAAAAACAATTTTTAAAAGGAGGATCATTTAAGGGGCCCTTGGGACAATATCAAGCATTCCAACATTCACATCATAGGATTACCAGAAGGAGAAGTGAGAAAACAAGGGATTGAAAACCTATTTGAAGAAGTAAATTTTGAAAACTTCCCTAACCTGGCAAAGCAAATAGACATACAAGCCCAGGAAGCAGAAAGAAGAATTCCAAACAAGTGAACCCAAAGAGGCCCACACCAAGACACAGTATAATTAAAATGTCAAAGGTTAAAGACAAAGAATCCTAAAAGCAGCGAGAGAGAAAAGCAGTTCGTTTCCTACGCTCCCATAATACTGTCAGCTGATTTCCCAACGGAAACTTCGTAGGTCAGAAGGGAGTTGCACAAATATTCAAAGTAATGAAACGCAAGGACCTACAACCAAGATTACTCCACCCAGCAAAACTATCATTTAGAATCAAAGGACAGATAAAGAGCTTCATGAACAAAAAATGGCTAAAGGAGTTCATCACTGCCAACCCAATGTTACAAGAAATGTTAAAGAAAGTTCTTTAAGAAGAAAAGATCAAATATATGAATAAGAAAATATAGGAAAGAAAATTCTCAAGAGAAAGGCAAACTTGGGCTGGCCAAGTAGCTCAGTGGTTAAGCGCTGGCTTGGGAAGCCAGCGGCCCCGGTTCGGGTCCCACATATGAGGGCCAGTGACACTGCCCTCAAAAAAAAAAAAAAAAAAAAAAAAGAGAAAGGCAAACTTAAAAGCAGTGGATCAACCAACTATAAAGTTAGTACAAAGGTTTAAAGGCAGAAGTAGAGAGCCGGCCCAGTGGCTCAGTTGGTTAAGAGTTGGCTTAGAGCACGTGCTCTGAGCAATGGGGCCACCAGTTCGATTCCCACATGGGCCAGTAAACGCTGCGCCCGAGCTCAGCTGTCACTGAGCTGCCAACAGGTGACAGGATGGCTCAGCTGGTGTAACAACAAGACTGGCTGTTCGATGGTGGCTACGCCAACCTGCAACTAAGACTGAACTTAGCACCTTGAGCTGAGCTGCCACCCAGATGGCTCAGTGGATAGGGCGTGTGCTCTTAACAAAAAGGCTGCCGGGTTCAACTCCTGCATGGGATGGTGGCTATACCCACCCGCAACTAAGACTGAACACAGCTTCTTGAGCTTAGAGGCCACAAGCTGCCAACAGGAAGCCAGATGGCGACTAGTGCCCTCCACAACCAAGATTGAAGAACAACAGGTAGCTGGTCCACTTCCCCAATTCCCCAACACTGTTCCCCTCCCCCAATTCCCCAATAAAATCTTTTTAAAAAAAAAACAGAAGTAGAAAGATCATGTGTAATTACAATAACAAGAGATACACACAAAGGGAAAAATAATGACACACATGTAAGGGTGTAAAAATTGTGATTATAGAATGTGTTCAAAGTTAAGTGACCATCAACTTAAAATACATTGATACAAACATAGCTTAAAAATACATCAATATAGGGCCGGCCGAGTGGCACGGTGTTTAAGCGCTGGCTTGGGAAGCTGGCGGCCCCGGTTCAGGTCCCACATATGAGGGCCAATGACACTGCCCTCAAAAAAAAAAAAAATACATCGATATAAACATAGTTTAGTATATAGGAAGCACACATAACCACAAACCAAAAATTTACAAGAGATATACAAGAAATAAGAGAAAGGAATCCAAAACACAACACTATAGAAGGTTATCAATATACAAAAGATAGCAAAAGAGTAAGAAAATAACAGAAGAACTACAAAAACAGAAGATAATTGATAAAATGGCAATAACTACATACCTATAAATAATTACTTTAAATGTAAATGGACTAAAGTGAGAAGGAAGGAAATAAGATCAGAACAGAAATAAACAAAATAGAGTCTAAAAGAATAAAAACCATCAATGAAACCAAGAGCAGATTCTTTGCAACGATAAAATTGATAAACCTTTAGGCAGACTCATCAAGAAAAAAAGAGAGGGCCCAAATAAAATCAGAAATGAAAGTGACAGCTGACACCACAGAAATACAAAGGATTATAAGAAAATGCTACAAGCAATTATATATAAGGCAACAAATAGGACAACCTGGAAAAATGGATATATTCCTAGAAACACACAATCCTCTGAGACTGAATTAGGAGGAAACAAAATCTGAACAGACTGATACTACTAACAGAATGGAATCAATAATCAAAAAACTCCCAACAAACAAAAGTCCTGGACCAAATGGCTTCACAGGTGAATTTTACCAAACATTCAAAGAAGAATTAACACCCATGCTTATCAAGCTATTCCAAAAAATTGAAGAGGAGGGAGGGCTCCCAAACTCATTTTATGAGGCCAACATTACCCTGATACCAAAAACACTACAAAAAAGGAAAATTATAGGCCAATGTCCCTGATGAACATATATGCAAAAAGCCTCAACAAAATTTTAGTAGACTGAATTCAGCAATACATGAAAAAGGTCATACACCATGATCAAGTGGGATTTCTTCATGGGATGCAAGGTGAGTTCAATATCTGCAAATCATGATACACAACATAGACAAAATGAAGGGTAAAAAAGATAGGGTCATATGAATAGATGCAGAAAAGGCATTTGACAAAATCCAACATCCATTCATGATAAAAACTCTGAGGAAAGTGGGGATAGAGGGAACATACCTCAACATAATAAAGGCCATTTATGACAGATCCACAGCTAACATCATACTCAATGGGGAAAGGCTAAAAGCGTTCTCCTTAAGATCAGGACAAAGACAAGCATGTCCACTATCAGAAAGAGAAGTTAACGCAATCCCATTTACAATAGTATCAAAAAGAATAAAATACCTAGAAACAAATTTAATCCAGGAGATAAAAGATCTGTACTCGGAAAACTATAAGGCATTGAAGAAAAAGAAATAAATGGAAGCATATTCCCAGCTCATGGATAGGAAGAATTAACATTGTTAAAATGTCCATACTGCCCAAAGCAATCCATGCTTGTAGATTCAATGCAATCCTAATCAAAATACCAGTGGCATTTTTCACAGAACTGGAACAAACAATCCTAAAATTTATATAGAATCACAAAAGACCCTGAATAGCCACAGCAATCTTGAGGGAGAAAAACAAAGTTGGAGGTATCACCTCTGATATCAAATTACACTACAAGGCTATAGAAATCAAAACAGCATGGCACTGGCATAAAATCAGACTCATAGATCAATGGCACAGAAGAGAGAGCACAGAAATAAGAATATATAATGGGGTAAAGACCATCTCTTTAATTAATGGTGTTGGGAAACCTGAACAGATACATGCAAAGAAAGGAAACTGGACTACCTTCTTACACCATATACAGGAATGAATTCAAAATGGATCAAAGACTTAAATGTAAGACCCAAAACCGTAAAACCCCTAGAAGAAAACATAGGCAGTAGACTCTCTGACATTGCTCTTGGCAGTTTTTCAATATGTCTACTCTTATAAGGAAAACAAGTGAAAAAATAAACAAATGGGACTACATCCAACTAAAATGTTTTTGCACAGCAAAAGTGAGGTTGTGGGCCCGGCTTTAGTTGTACCATATCCAAGGTCAGGCTGAGTGCCACCTTCACCCGGTATGTTGTGCGGCAACTTGGGCTCCACAGAAGCTGCATGGGGTGCACCACTTTTTCTGAAAAGCACCTGTGTCTTCACCTGTGCTTTCTAGTGTGCATTTGTATTCAGCTAAATGTTTCTGTGAAAACCATTCTCTAGAGAAGTATTCTTATCAAGGAAAGTGATCACTGGCTTCAGCTTTCACAAAATTATGACAAAAACATAGGGTCCCACTGTTATTACTTCTTCATTCTCAGGAAATTAAATTAGATAAAACTAGTACCGTTAAACCTTGCTTAACTTCATACGCGTAGACTCCAAAGTTTGTCTCCATCTGTAAGCATTTTGGATTGTCTTAAAAGCATCTCAGCCATTCCTTAAAACGGGTTAGTGAGTGCTCCAGGCTGCGTAGGCCCGGTCTGCCAAAGAGGGGGATGGCTGTCGGTGGGACTATTTACAGGGACAAGCAGGGCTGTATTTGGGTCCTTTAAAATATCACGACCACATGCTCAGACTCTGGAGGACTGTACTGTAACACATTTGTTATACATACAGTGAAAGACCTGTGGCCCAGCCTGTTTTCCACATCCCCTCACACCTGCCTGTCTGCCCGTCCACCCCACGCTCACACCACGTTGTGTTTTGTTTTGCCAGTCAATCCTGGGCAACACCAGCAATGTGTGGTCCAGCACTCCATTCAGCAGCTCCATCTGGTCCAGCAACCTTACCAGTGCCCTGCCCTTCACCGCTCCAGCCAGCACGCTGACCAGCATCGGCCTCATGGGCCCAGAGAACTCCGCTCCTCACTCCCCTTCCACCTCTTCTCCAGCTGAGGACTTGGGACAGACCTACAACCCCTGGCGCATATGGAGCCCCACAATCGGGAGAAGGAGCTCCGACCCATGGTCCAATTCACACTTCCCTCATGAGAATTGCAATTAGGCACACACACAAAAAGCAACAGTGGGGCCCCTCATCTAGATCATATGCCACCTTCTGAGACATCTCTGAGGCTCTCACTGCTATAGCATCCCACATCCTTCCCCTGTCTTTGCAAAACAGACTCAAGCAGGACAAACTTGGACCACTTGCTGCTTTCGGATCTTTCTTGCAGTTATGATAACGTGAGATTTGCTGTTGTGCTTTAGAGAAAAGTCTGGACTCGGCCACAAACTCTCATAAGACCTGTACATCTGAAAACCTTAACTGTTATCAATTTTCTACCACCAGTCTTCTTCCATTCTTTTTTTATCTGTAGGAATACAAATTTGCCATTTCAGCTAAGGAAATAATTTGAGTTGATTCAGAAGTTCTGGCATGTGACAATTTTATTAAATTAACCACGTACTAAGTTTGGTTTTTAATAATTTCACAATATTATGCACCAAGATCTAATTTTAAAATTGTATGAGGACTTCGTGCTGAAAAATACAGAGTATTTTTTTAAATTAAGGCTGCCCTGGTTTAAAAGCAGATTACAGAAATGTAAGTCAACTTGAAGAACAGTGAATGAATGTGAAAACATTCAGCTGAGACCATCTGCATTTTCTGTGCTGTTTGTACTTGAGGTATGTAACATTTGTATACCTGAACTTATTTTAAAGATAAACCGAAATGCACATAGCCCAGTCTTGGTACAAGATTGAATGTGTATTTCTTAAATATACAACTTTGTGTTGTACTTTGAAATAAATGATGCTTTTTTCAAAAGCCTTGAATTGTTGAGTGTTTTCTGTTTTATACATGCAAGGTGCATGTGTGTGGATTCTCCCACACCCATGTGAGCCATGCTGTCACTGACTTCTATGGCATTTGATTATGGCTGGAAGGTCCTTGATAGGAAACGTTTACACATCTGAAATGTATGTTTCCTTTTAAATTGAAGTGTGTTGACTCCCTTCCAATTTTAAAACTTCCTCAACTCCTCCAAATGGTACCTGTTGAGACTACACAGATAGCAGGCAAGTCTGATATGCCAGGATGCATAGGTGGGGTTTGCTTTCAGACAGTTACCTGCTCTGACTTGCTCTTGTTTCCGGTCTGTTTTAAAGTCAGCGTTTGGACACACCACCTTTGCTGGGTAACCAGGAAAAGCTAAACATAAATGTTGTTTGAGGTCGAGTACATCGTGAAGAACTCCAGCCATTCCCCAAGAAGTGGTTCAGTTGAAACCTTGTGTTGAGTGGTGTTGAGTCAGCTCAGCAAACCAGCCACACCGCTTTTCTACCTTGTGCTTTGTCCCTTGGGGACACCAGAGCCCTCTGCAATCGGGGCTCCGAGTGGACCTGGACTTGTAATCTCAATGGTAGCGTCTGCTACAACACTTGGCAAAGTCAGAACATGCTTAAGGCATGAGAATCTATGCCAGAACAAGTAGTACGGTGTTATAAATCTGAAAACAGGTGAGTGTCATGTTAACCATCATTTACAAAAGAAAAATGTTGGCACATTTTGCCTCCATCAAGCTATCTTGGGCTCCTGAACTGCTCCTTCATAAGAATCACCTGAGATTCCCATAGGCTGTCTTTAAGTTCTTGCTGTACCCTGGGCTGCTCTCATCAGTAGGACAGAGGAATGCCACACACTTGAAAAGGGTAAGAAATTCATCTGTCACTCCAACTTCTAAGATCTGCATCTGAGGAACGAGCCCCCAAAACGTCTAGCTTTGGAAGGCAGCTATGCTCACCACTATACCACCAATGCTGTACCAAAAACCTCTAGCTTTGGAAGCCAACAGGGCCCACACAAGACCCACGCAGACTCTCCCACCCCAGGGCCCAGTGCAGACACAGCCAACTAAAAAAGTGACCAGATTTTGCATGAAAGAGGCTTATTTGCTTATGTTAAAGCATTGGCCTGAAGGGCCGGCCTCTAACATCTATGTACCTACTGAAGTCCTTTCCAAAGACAGGCACCATTGTTGTGCCGCTTCATTCCCAAGTCACCAGTGTCTCCCAGAAAGATGCTTATATACTCATCTGGTGCACAGATTTTTGTGGCTGCTGCCCAGGGAACACCTCTTGATCCCATGCCTCCAATCACCAGAGTGGCTTACATCCGTGGGCCCCACAGGACTGTAACAAACAAAAGGAGTTCTTCACTGGCTACCACCCCAGGGCATAGCAGAGCGGCCGCAGGCTGGGGTGCCAGGCTTTCTGTAAAAGTGACCTATTAGCTCCTTTTCATAGCTGTGGCCTGTGGGGCAGGCCTCTACACACATCTAGGGACCAAGTGTAATCTAGCAGAGACTGCAGAGGCCAACTAGTGCCACCTCTGTGCTCTTCTCTGCCCCAGGTTGTCTGCGTCTCCCAGGAAGGAGTTTGTGTACACATCTGACACCCCAGCTTCTGTGTCCGCTGCACAGAGGACACTTCCCTTGGTAGCCTGGCTCTGGTGCCAATGAGGCTTGTGTTCACAGGTTCAACATGAGGATAGGAAACAGTTCTTGCCTGGCTATTACCCAGGGATCAGTGCAGAGGGAGTAGACAAAAACACCCATCTCGCAGTCTTCCACTGAAAGAGGTATATTTGCATACTTAAAAGCTGCTGGGCCGGCCCGTGGTTAGGCGCTGGCTTGGGACGCCAGCGGCCCTGGTTCGGGTCCCACATACGAGGACCTGTGACACTGCCCTCAAAAAAAAAACAAAAAAAAACCCTGCTGCCTGAGGGTATGGTTTCCAGTCAACCTGAACCTAGGTCCTGACTGAAATTCTTCTCCCCACCGCCACTTTGGGACACTACAGGTCTTGGCACACCCTCAACTACTCTGAGCTACTAAAAATAAAGTGGGCTGCTTGGACAGTCACACAGGTTTGAGAGACAACATAGACATAGGGCAGGATTGAATAATAAGCTTCATCCCCTGTGGTAGGCCACTCATACAAGACTGGGAGATGTGACTGTTTTACCTAATGCACAGAAATCAACACAGAGTCAAAGAAAATGAAGAAACAAAGTAATGTGTCCCAAATGAAAGAACAAGATAAAACCTCAGAAAAAAAGATCTTAATGAAAGGGAGATAAGTGAGTTACCTGATAAAGAGTTCAAAATAATGGTCATAAAGATGTTCGCTGAGCTCAAGAAAAGAATGGGTGAGCAAAGTGAGAATTTCAACTAAGAAAATACAAGCAAGTACAAGATAGAAGTTACAGAGCTGAAGAACGCAACCAAACTGAAAAACACACTAGAGTGGTCCAACAGCAGACTAGATGAGACAGTAGAAAGGGTCAGTGAGCTTGAAAACAGGGCAGACCTCACTCAGTCAGAACAGCAAAGAGAAAAAATGAATGAAAATAGCTTAAGGGATTTATGGGACAACATTAACGAGGCTAGCATTTGCATTACAGGAGTCTTAGAAGAAGTGGGGAGAGGGCAGAAAATTTATCTGAAGAAATAATGGCTGAAAACTTCCCTGGGCCGGCCAAGTGGTGCGTTGGTTAAGAGTTGGCTTGGGACCCCAGTTCTGAGCAGCAGGACCCCGGTTCAGATCCCACATGAGGGCCAGCAACTGCGCCTTCTACAGCTAAGATGGTGAACAACAGCTCGACCTGGAGTTGGGCTGCTGTGAGTCGCCGGCAATGGTGTAGGCTGCAGTGGGCTGCTGTGAGCTACCGTGAGTGGCCGGCAGCCAGTGTGAGTTGCCATGAGCAGTCATCCAATGGCCAGCAAGTGACTGCCTCTGCGAGGAAGAGTGCAATGATCACAATACCAACATGGGCCAGTGAAGTGTTATACCCAGCAATCAAGGCGAACCGAGACAGTGTCTTTAATAAGTTTGGAGTTTATTATTATTAGCCTGTGGCTGCGAGCAGCCTCATGCCCTGAACAGAACTCACAGCTGAACAAAAGGAGAGGTTTTTATAGACAGAAATCGCAAGCAAAGTAAGTTACAGTTTACAAGTGGTTTCCATAAATCTTAGACAGTTTTGACAGCACCAATTATATCAAGTAAGTTAACAAAAAGCTATACAATAGATAGCAGTTAATTATATTGAGAGCACTAAATGTAGTAAGCAAGTGTGATAGCACTAAAATGTAGCAAGCAAGGAAATTCACAAGGGCCATAAATAAGCAACAATTAATTGGTGGAAAACAGCCTGGCCTTGTGTTTATCCAGACAAGAGGCACAGCTGGCCTATGTCACATTTTAGATAAGTAGTGATTAAAACTTGTGGAATGTGCAAGCAGTTGAAGGAGTCAGTCTAAGGGAAACTAACAATTTTTTAATATAGAGAGGCCGGGGGTGGGGGCTAGTAGATGAGGGTCGTGTTATTTCAGAAGCGACGTCCTCCACAACCAGACTGAAGAACGAAAGGACAGCAACTTGTCTGTTCCCCTTCCCCAGTTCCCCAATGCTATTCCTTCCTCCAATTCCCCAATAAAATCTTTAAAAAAAAAAAAAAACTTCCCTAACCTAGGGAAGTACACAGATTCAGGAATCTCATAAAGTTCCAAATAAGAGTAACGAAAGGGGGCCGGCCAAGTGGTGTGGTGGTTGGGCGCTGGTTTGGGAAGCCGGTGGCCCTGGTTCAGGTCCCACATATGAGGGCGGTGACACTGCCCTCAAAAAAAAAAAAAATAACCGAAGAGAGAAACAACATTATAATTAAACTGTCAAACGTTAATTAAAGACAAGGATAAATATTAAAATCAGTAAGAAAAAAAATTCTTACATAAAAGGAAACCCCATCTAGCATAGATTTTTCAGCAGAAAATTTGCAGACCAGAGGACCTGGCAAGATATAGCCAAGTGCTGAAAGAAAAAAACTGCCAAGAATATTCTACCCAGCAAAGTTGTCCTTCAGAATTGAAGGAGAGAGAAAAAGGTTTCCAGAGTAGCCAAAGCTAAAGGAGTTTATCACTACAGTAAATCCCCGACTTACGAACATTCAAGTTGCAAACTTTCACAGATACGAACAGACCTCACATTATGAACATTCATATATGCGAACAAACCTTGGAAGTAGCTCATGTGTGTGAGCTCAGATGTGGGCCAGATTCCATCTTGCCCTCCATCTCCTATTTCTGATGATCCTTCAGCTCCACCATCTCCCACCTGGCTTCCCTCCTCCAATTAGTAACTCTCTTCTTGTCATTTCACTCCATGCAATCCTCTATATGCCAGTTGTTATACCACCATTTTAAGATAACTGTAAAAGTACAAATAGTTTATTTACAGTATTTGTGTGTGTGTGTTTAGTTTTTTTCTGTACATTGTATATTTGTGTCAGAGGTGTATAAAACTCACTTTGTTGGGCTTATGAATGAATCGGACTTATGAACGTTCTTCCAGAACGGAACTCATTCGTAAGTTGGGGATTTCCTGTACTAGACAGGCCTTACAAGACATGTTAAAGGCACTTTTTTAAGATTACTAATTAGTAATAGGAAAACCTATGAAAGTATAAATCTCATTGGTAAAGGTAAATACAGAGGGTGCCAAGAAAATGTATACACATTTTAAGAAAGGAAAACTATTAAAATTGTAATACATAAAACCTTGGATTGCAAGTAACTTGGTTTGCGAGTGTTCCATAAGATGAACAAACATTTCTATTAGGTTGGTGCAAAAGTAATAGCAGTTTTGGCCATTACTCGTAATAGCAAAAACTGGAATTACTTTTGCACCAACTTAATAATACATTTTAACTTGGTAAATGAGCGATGTCTTGCAATATGAGAAGTTTGTTCCCAGAACGAATTATGCTCGCAAACCAAGGTATTACCGTATTCAATATGTACTGATAAGAAAATATGAATACAAGTCACATTTGACTTCTGCAATTAAAAGAAGTGCTCAAAGTGGTTACCATCAGTGTCCAGACACTTTTGATTATGGCAAACTACTGCTTGAACAAAGTTGACCAAAGTGTATACTTGTATACATTTTTTTTTAATTTTTAATTTTATTTTTTTAATTAGCTTCAGGTGTACAACACAGTGCAATAGTTATACTTTTTACCCCTCAAAGTGACAACCCCCCCAAATTCTCCACCCCTCCTCCACCCCATATCATATTATCTATTACAATTCCTTTGACTTCTATCGTATAATCCACATCCCATGACTATCTATATATTCAATTACAGTTGGCATTCAATATTATACAACATCAATTTCAGGTATACAGTGCAGTGATCAAGCCTCTACTCCATCTGTGAAGTGGTCTCCCTAACAAGACATGTGACCATCTGACACCCCACAAAATTTTTACATTATTATATTCCCCGAACTGTCTTTCATATCCCTGTGACAATATTGTAGTTCCCTATTTATGCTGTCTAATCCCTTCCCCTTCTCCCTCATCCCCATCCCCCTCCCAACTAGCAACCCTGTTTTTCCTCTATGTCTATAAGACTGTTTCTGTTTCCTTTGCTCATTCATTCAGTTTTTCAAATTCCACATATAAGTGAAATAATATGGTATTTGTCTTTCTCCGACTAATTTCACTTAATAGTCTCTTGGCACCCCTGGTATATAGTAAAATTCAGCACAATGTTGTAAAGGTGGTGGGTTAATGTTATAATGGTGGGTTTATGAAGGTTAAAAGACAAAGGTAGTAAAAATAATTTGTTATAGGATACATAAGATAAAAATATGTAAAATGTGACATCAAAAACACAAAAATGGGGTAGGTAAGGGAAGTAAAAATGTAGAGTTTTAGAATGTGTTCAAATTAAGTTATCAACTTAAAATAGCCTATTATAAATATAGGTTGTTAGCTGAGCTCTGAGCAACAGCAGATCGATGCCCAACCCTAGCTGAGCTGCCACTAAGCTGCCAACAGGCAGCAGGATGGTTCAGCTAAAAAAAAAAATTAAAATTAAATAAATAAGTAAATAAATAAATAAAGTTGTTTTATGTAAGTCTCATAGTAACAACAAAGCAAAAGCCTATACCATGTTTCCCTGAAAATAAGACTGGGTCTTATATTAATTTTTCCTCCAACAATCTACACTTATTCATTTGTTCATGTACAAAAAACTACATTTATTCAAACAGCCATGACTGGCTGATGATCTTCACTGGGTCTTAGGTTTGGGGTAGGGTTTGTATTATGAGCATCCTGAAAAGTCATACTAGGGCTTATTTTCCAGTTGGGTCTTATTTTCAGGAAAACATGGTAGTAGAGACACAAAAGAGAAAGAAAAAGGAATCTAAGCATATCACTAGAGAAAATTATCAAATCAAAAAGGAAGACATAGGGCCAGCCGAGTGGCGTGGTGGTTAAGCACTGGCCTGGGAAGCCAGCGGCCCCGGTTCGGTCCCACATATGAGGGCCAGTGACACGGCCCTCAAAAAAAAAAAAAAAAGAAAAGAAAAAAAGAAAAAAAAAAAAAGGAAGACAGTAAGACAATAAAGGAACAAAGGAATCACAAAACAGCCAGAAAACAGACAAGCAAGATGGCACAGTAGGTAAACACTGTGTTTACCTTCTCTCACAACCACATCAAAATTACAGCTAGTCTACAAAACAGCCATCATTGAGAATCTCCTAAAATCAAGCTGAACTGAAGCCTTTCAACTAAGGACATGCAGAAGAAGGCACCTCCAGACTGGTAGGAAGGGCAGAGATGCAAAACGAACTGGTCCCATGTGTGACCATTAAAGATCTGAAGGGCTATTTCAGCTGCGGAGGTCACCCCCCATCCTGTAGAGGAGCAAAGACCCCAGCCCCACCTCAGCCCAGGGTTCCACTGGGGTAGAGAAGTTGCCATAATTTCTGGTTGTGAAAACGAGTGGAGATTGTGACTGAGTGAGACTGAGTGCAGCTGTACTCACAGGCGCTCCTCTTAAAGGGACCTCGCACAGACTTACCCACCAAAGGAATCACTTGCTCTGAGTTCCAGTGCTGAGGCAGCAGCGGGACAAGCAGCAGGGACATATGGTGGGGAGCTGAGTTCTCTGGCTTGGGACGGGGGCTGGAGAGGCAGCTTTCTCCTGGATGAGGGAACAGGTGGAGACCATTGTTTCTTTGCTGAGGCCTCCCCCTTCCCGGCGTGCAAACACAGACAGCTGCCATTTCTGAGTCGCCACCATTTGTTCGCCACATCCTGGCAATTCGAGACCTGGCCCTGCCCAATTTGGGCACACCCAGGCTGATTTTAGTGGCTTTTTCATGCAGGCTGCCTGCCTTGGGTCAAGCTACAGATTTTCCTAGGGTCTCTCAAAGGTTCACGGAACCCAGACAAGCAGCATCTGGCTTGAGCATGTCCTCTACCTCTGGCTGAGCAGCTTTAAGCCAGCACTAATGGCAGCCAGCCTTGGTTCATGCCTTGGCCTCTCAAAGTGTTTTCAAGCACAGCATGGGTAGCAGCCATCTGCAGATTTCTTTCTGGCTCCCATTGGATGGCCCTGGTTGGGGCACTGGCTGTGGCTGAAGTAGACCTACAGCAGACCCCCTCAAAGGTGGTCCTGGGGCTGACACCCCCATTGGCCAGCTTCAAAGTGAGCTGGAGCATTACCCAGCTGCCTCCAAGTATGACACACCCAAGGAGCAGGTTGGCAGCCACCAGAGTCCTGCTGAGGCAGATCCTGCTCTGTAGGTCCAGCCCCTGCACAACAACTCTTCCACTGTAGTCAAGACCAGTCCTCACAACAAGTGAGCCCAAGAGTCAGTCCCTCACACTGATGTGCAGTTATCAACCAAGGCTCAACTACAAGAGGAGGGCACACACAACTCACACAAGGGACACACCTGGAGCGTGTGGCTCAGGTGACCAGAAAGACTGCATCGCTGACCCCCACAGCACACCTACTACATAAGGCCACTCTACTAAGACCAGAAGACACAGCAGCCCTACCTAATCATAGAAACAAACACAGGGATGCAACCAAAATGGGGAGAAAAAGAAACATGTCCCAAATAAAAGAACAGAACAAAGCTCCAGAAAAAGAACTAAGTGAAACAGAGATGAGCTATCTATCAGATGCAGAATTCCAAACACTGGTTATAAGCATACTCAATGATCTCAGGGAGAACTTCATCACAGTGATAGGAAGCATAAAAATGAAGATGGAAACCATAAAAAAGAACCAGTCAGAAATAAAGAATACAATAATGGAAATGAATATATTACAGGGAATCAACAATAGATTAGATTAAGCAGAGGATCCAATGTAGAAGAAAAGGTAGCAGAAAACACCCAACCAGAACAAGAAAAAAGAATGCAAAAAATTGAGAGTTTAAGGGGCCTCTTGGACAATATCAAGCATACCAACATTCTCATTATTACCTTCTGGTATTACCTTCTGGTATTATTTCCTTCTGGTATTACATACCAGAAGGAAAGAGAGAGCAAGGAATTGAAAACCTATTTGAGGGGCTGGCCAAGTAGCTCAGTTGGTTAAGAGCTGGCTTGGGAGCGTGACCTCTGAGCAGCAGGACCACCGGTGGGGTTCCAACATGGGCCAGTGACTCTTTGCCCTCTACAGCTAAGATTGTGAACAACAGCTCAACCTGGAGCAGGGCTGCCATGAGTGGCCTGCAATGGCGTAGGCTGCAGTGGGCTGCCGTGAACTGCCGTGAGTGGCTGGCAGCCAGCGTGATGGGCCAGCGGCCAGCAGCTGGCGAGAGTTGCTGTGAGCTGCCATGAGCCACCATGAGCGGCCATCCAATGCTGGTGACCTATCCGCCTCAGCCAGGAAGAGCACAATGATCATATTACCAACATGGGCCAGTGAAGCGATGTCCTCCACAACTAGACTGAAGAACAAAAGGACAGCAACTTGTCTGTTCCCCTTCCCTGATTCCAATAAAATCTTAAAGAAAGAAAGAAACTATTTGAAGAAATAATGACAGAAACTTTCCTAACCTGGTGAAAGAAATAGACATACAAGCACAGAGAGCACAGAGAATCCCAAACAAGATAAACCCAAAGAGGCCAACACCAAGATACATCATAATTGGGCCAGCTGAGCGGCGGGTTGGTTAAGAGCTGGCTTGGGACTCTGGCTCTGAGCAGCAGGGCCCTGGTTTGGATCCCACATATGAGGGCCAGTGACACTGCCCTCTACAGCTAACATGGTGAACAACAGCTCCACCTGGAGCTAGGCTGCTGTGAGTTGCCAGCGATGGAGTAGCTGCAGCCCCTGCTGCAGTGGACTGCCATAGGCTACAGTGAGTGGCTGGCAGCCAGTGTGAGCGACTGGCAGCAGGTGTGAGCTGCCAAGAGCCGCTGTGAGCGGCTGTCCAGAGGCCGGCGACCCATCTGCCTCACCCGGGAAGAGCGCAATGTTAATATCAACATGAGCCAGTGAAGCAATGTCCACCACAACTAGACTGAAGAACAAGAGGACAGCATCTTATCTGTTCCCCTTGCTCAGTTCCCCAATGCTGTTCCCCTCCCCCAATTCCCCAATAAAATCTTTAAAAAGAAAAAAAAAGACACATCATAATTAAAATGCCAAAGGTTAAATACAAAGAGAGAATCTTAAAAGCAGCAAGAGAAAAGCAGTTAGTTTACCCTACGAGGGATCTCCCATAACACTGTCAGCTGATTTCTCAACAGAAACTTTGCAGGCAAGAAGGGAGTGGCAGGAAATATTCCAAGTGATGAAAAGCATGGAACTACAACCAAGATAACTCTACCCAGCAAGGGTGTCTTTTAGAATTGAAGGACAGCTAAGGAGCTTCCCAGACAAGAAAAAGCTGAAGGAGTTCATCACCACCAAACCAGTATTACAAGGACTCTTAGAGAGACTTCTTTAAGATGGCAGGAAGGTTAAGAATGGGAGAAGGAGAAAGTATTAAGAAGTACAAATTGGGGCCGGCCAAGTGGCTCAATTGGTTAAGAGTTGGCTTAGAGCGCGTGCTCTGAGCAACAGGGCCGCCAGTTCGATTGGGGCCAGTGAACGCTGCACCCTAGCTGAGCTGTCACTGAGCTTCCAGCAGGTGGCAGGATGAACCAGCTGGTGTAACAACAAGATTGACTGTTGGATGGTGGGCTACGCCCACCCACAACTAAAGACGGAACTTGGCACCTTGAGCTGAGCTGCCACCCGGATGGCTCAGAGGATAGAGCATGCGCTCTTAACAACAAGGCTACGCCCACCCGCAACTAAGATTGAACACAGCACCTTGAGCTTAGAGGCCACGAGATGCCTACGAGAAGCCAGATGGCTACTGGTGCCCTCCACAATGAAGTTTGAAGAACAATAATTTGGCTGGTCCCCTCCCCCAATTCTCCAACACTGTTCCCCTCCCCCAATTCCCTAATAAAATCTTAAAAAAAAAAATACAAATTGGTTTTATACTGTAGTCACGGGGATGTAGGGTATAGCATAAGGAATATAGTCAATAGTATTGTAATAACTAGGTTTGGTTCCAGATATGTACTAGTTCTATCAGAGTGATAGATGAGAATGGGGTTGAGGACAGGATGAAAAAGGTGAAGGTATAAAGAAATACAAATTGGTAGTTAATACAGTGTGGGTAGTTAATACTGGTAGTTAATACATTGTTTAACATAATAAACAATGTTGTAAAGATCATGTAAGGTGCCACATGGGCACTGAACTTACGAGGGGGATCACATCATAGACTGTGTAGATGCCTGACCAATGCTCTATATGCCTGAAGCTGAAGTAGAATAACATTGAAGCTCAACTATAAGTAAATATATAGGTATATATAGTCATGGGATGTGGAGTACAACGTAGGGAAGATAGTCAAGGGTATTGTAACAGCTATATAAGATGTCAAAGGGGTAGTAGCTTTGGAGGTGGGTTATCACTTTATGAGGGGTTTAAATGTCTAACTACTACATTGCTTTGTACACCTGAAACTAATAAAAAAATAAATTAAAAAAATAATAACACCCCCCCCCAAAAAAAATAAAAAGCTAGCCAGGAAACAATTACCTAAATTGCAATATGTACAGACCTATTGATAATTACTTTAAATGTAAATGGACTAAATGCTCCAATCAAAAGACACAGAGTGGCTAAAAGGATTTTTTTAAAAACCAAACAGATCCATCTGTATGCTGCCTACTAGAGACTCACTTCAGATGTAAGGACCCACACACATAGCAGTGAAGGGATGTAAGAAGATATTTCATGCAAGTGAAAACCAAAAGAAAATTGGGGTAGCTTTACTTATATCAGATAAAATAAGTTTTAAGACAAATGCTGTAAAAAAATGCAAAAGAGGTCATTATATAATGGTACAGGAGTCAATCCAACAAGAGTACATAGTATTTGTAAATATTTATGCACCTAAATATATAAAACAAATATTAAAAGACTTAAATGGATAAATAGACAAATAAAATAATAGTAGGGGAATTTAATACCCCACTTTCATCAATAAATAGATCATCCAGGGCCAGCCGAGTGGTGTGTTGGTTAAGAGCTGGCTTGGGATGCCAGTTCTGAACAGCAAGGCCCTGGTTTGGATTCCACATATGAGGACTAGTGACACTGCCCTCTATAGCTAAGATGGTGAACAACAGCTCAACCTGGAGCTGGGCTGCGGTGAGTCACAGGCGATGGCATATGCTGCAGCCCCTGCTGCAGTTGGCTGCCATAAGTTACAATGAGTGGCCAGCAGCTAGGGTGAGCAGCCAGCAGCCAGCATGAGCTGCCAAGAGCTGCCGTGAGCGGCCATCCAGAGGCTGGTGACCAATCTACCTCACCTGGGAAGAGCTCAATGAACACAATACCAACATGAGCCAGTGAAGTGACGTCCTCCACAACTAGAATGAAGAACAAAAAGACAGCAACTTGTCTGTTACCCTTCCCTGATTCCCCAATGCTGTTCCCCTCCCCCAATTCCCCAATAAAATCTTTAAAAAATATATATATCATCCAGACAAAAAAATCAATGAGAAAACATTGGCCTTAAACAGCTCATTAGGTCAAATGAACATAACAAAAATTTAACAGAACACTCCATCCAAAAGCAACAGAATACACGTTCAGCTCAAGTATATATGAAATATTCTCCAGGCTAGATCCTATGTTAGGCCACAAAATAAGTCTTAATAAATTTAAGAAAATTGAAATCATATCTGACCACAGTGATGTGAAATAAGAAATCAGTTACAAGAAGAAAAGAAATTTCACAAATATGTGGAGATTATACAACATGCTATTGAATAAGCAATAGGTCAAAGAAGAAATCAAAAGAAAAATTTAAAAATTCAATAAGAAAAATGAAAATGGAAAAACAACAAACCAAAAGTTATGGAATGCAGCAAAAGCTGTTGTAAGAGGGAAGTTCAAGTGATAAAGCCCTACTTCAAATAAACAACTTAACTTTACACATCAAGGAACTAGAAAGAGAAGAACAAATAGAGCCCAGATTTAGCAAGGGGAGTAAATAACAAAGATCAGCATGGAAATAGATGAGATAGAGACTAAAAAGACAATAGAAAAGATCAATCAAACTGAGAGATGTTCTTTTAAAAATTAAGCACAATTTTGCCAAGAAAGAAAGAATTCAAATAAAATGAGTAATTAAAGAGGTGTTACAACTGATACCACAGAAATACAAAGGATCATAAGAGACTACTATGAACAATTATATGCCAACAAATTGGACAACCTAAAAGAAATGGATAAATTCCTAGAAACATGCAACCTCCTAAGACTGAATCAGGAAGAAAGAGAACAGACTGATTACTAGTGAGAAGACTGAATCAGTAATCAAAAGCCTCCCAACAAACAAAATTCTAGGACTAGGATCAGTGAAGCCACTGATCAATTCTACCAAATATTTATAAAAGAATTAATACCATTCCTTCTCAAACGCTTCCAAAAAAATAGAAGCCAAGGGAACACTTCCAAACTCATGAGGCCAGCATTACCCTGATTCCAAAACCATACAAAGGCACTGCAAGAAAAAAAAGCTACAGGCCAATATCCCTAATTAACATGGATGCAAAAATCCTCAACTAAATATTAGCAAACTGAATTCAACAATACATTAAAAGGATCATATACCATAATCTAGTGGGATTTATTTCAGAGGTACAAGGATGGTTCAACATCTGTAAGTTAGTTTGACTGCCACATGAACAAAATGAAGGATAAAAATCATATGATCATCTGAATAGATGCAAAAGAAGCATTCAACAGAATTTAACATCCATTTATAAGAAAAGTGTTTATATGTTTATAGAGGGACTGTACCTCAACATGATAAAGGCCATATATGTTAGCCCACAGTCAACATCATACTAAACGGTGAAGAGCTGAAAGTTTTTTCTCTAAGATTAGGAGCACAGCATGAATGCCCACTCCTTCCACTTTTATTCAACATAGTATTGGAAGTCCTAGCCAGATAAGTTAGGGAATAAAAAGAAATAAAAGGTATCCTAATTGGAAAGAAAGAAATAAAACTGTCACTATTTGCTGATATATTATATATAGAAAACCCTTTAAAGGCTCCACAAAACAAAACAAAACAAAAACCTGTTAGAATTCATAAACAAATTTAGTAAAGTTGCAGGAAACAAAATCAATACAGTCATGCACCACTGAACAACTTGGATACATTCTGAGAAATGCATCATTAGGTGATTTCATCATGGTGTGAACATCATAGAGCATGCTTAAACCAAGGTGGTATAGCCCACTTAAACAGTAGGTAGGCTATATGATACACCACTCCTGTATGTGCAGTCTATCATTGACCAAAATGTTATGTGGCGCATGACTGTATACAAAAATCAGTTGCATTTCTATACTCTAGTAACAAACTATCAGAAAGAGAAATTAAAATAATCCCATTTATAATTATGTCAAAAGAATAAATACCTAGGAATAAATTTAACCAAGAAGGTAAAAGACCTGTACACTGAAAACTGTAATGCAATGATGGAAAAAATTGAAGAAGACACAAATAAATGAAAGATAATTTGTGCTCATAAATTGGAAGAATATTGTTTAAATATCCATATTACCCAAAGAATCTATAGATTCAGTACAATTCCTATCAAAATTCCAATGGTATTTTTCACAGAAATAGAACAAACAATCCTAATATTTGTATGGAACCACAAGACCTCAAATAGCCAAAGTATTTTTGAGAAGGAAGAACAAGGCTGGATGCCTCACACTTCTTGATATCAAACTATTGGGTTGTTGGGAAAGTCATGGTATCTATGTTTCTGAAAATGAAACAGTTCAACAGGCTGATGAATAAGATCTAAGTTGTCCAGTTACAGAAACTCCAAGATGTCAAGCGATTCCTCAGCCTTATTTGTGATATTTTAAAGATGCAATAAAAGTCATATTGATTTGGGGGAAAAAACACTAACAATAACTGTAGTTACTTTAATTTGGTAATTAATTTTCAACATAAAAAGGAATAATTTGCAACAACAAAAATATAAAAGGAGAAAAAAAAAGGACAGAACTTGTGTAGACAAATGAAGATAAGATGCTATCAGCAGAAAAAGGATTATTCTGTGAGATGATTTATACAATCCACATGGTAACCACCAAACAAAAATCTAGAGCAGAGAACACAAAACATAAAAAAGGAAACAGTAAAACATAGAAAATCACCAAATTAAAATGACAAACAGGAGCACAAGAGAAAAGAAACAATGGAGGTATGGAGCAAACTGAAAATAAAATGACAATTGTAAGCCCCCATATATCAATATTACCCTAAATGTAAATGGAATGAACTCACCAATCAAAAGGCACAGAAAGGAGGGATGGATCAAAAAACAGGACCCAATTATATGTTGCCTTCATGAGACCCATCTCAGCTACAAAGACAAACAGGCTCAAAGTGAAGGGCCAGAAGATGATATTCTAAGCACATGGTAACCAAAAGAAAGTAAGTGTATCCATACTTCTATCAATCAGAACAGACTTCAGGCCAAAACTGGTAAAAAAAAAAAAAGGGACAAAGATGGGCATTATATAATGATAAAGGGGACAATTTATCAAGAAGATATCATGACTCAATAAATTTAAGGAGAGTGAAATCATATCAAGCATATTCTGACCATAACAGTATGAAACTAGAAATAAACAAAAAAGAAAACTGGAAAAATCAGAAATACAGAGGGTGCCAAAAAAGTGTATACACATTTTAAGAAGAAAAAATAAACTGTATTAAAATTGTAATACTCAATATATACTAATAACAAAAGATGAATACAAGTTATGTATATACATTTTTCTGGCACCCCCGATATGTGGAGATTAAACATCATGCTACTGAACGATTAGGACAGGAAGGAAATAAAAGAAAAAAAATAAAAGAATGCATAGAGACAAATGAAAATGAAAATAGAACCTGTTGAAATCTATGTCATGCAGCAAAAGCAATCCTAAGAGGTAGGTTTATAGCAACACAGGCCTACCTCAAAGAACAACAAAAATGTCAGTCTAACCTTACGCTTAAAGAAAGGACAAATGAAGCCCAAAGTCAGTAGAAGGAAGGAAATAATAAAAATCAGAGTAGAAATAAGTGAAATAGAGACTAAAAAGACAATAGAAAAGATCAATGAAACTAAGAGCTGATTCTTTGAAAAGATAAAATTGACAAACCTTGAACTAGACTAAGAAAAAAAGATAGAAGGCTCAAATAATTAACATTAGAAATAAAAGAGGAGAATTTACAGTGGATACCACGGAAGACAAAGGATCATAAGAGGCTACTATAAACAGCTAAATAGCAACAAATTAGAAAATCCAGAAGAAATGGATAAATTCTTACAATCCTACAACCTTCCAAGACTGAATCATGAAGAAATTAAAAACCTGAAAAGGCCAGTCACTGGTAAGGAGATTGAAAAAGTCATCAAAAGCCTCCGAAAAAGCAAAAATCCAGGACCAGACAGCTTCAGTGGTGAATTCCTCCAAATATTCAAAGAATATTTAATGCCTATTATTCTCAAACTCTTCCAGAAAATTGAAGAAGAGGGAATACTTCTTAACTCATTTTACAAGGCCAAAATTACCTTGATACCAAAACAAGACAAGGACAATACAATAAAAGAATATTACAGACCAGTATCTCTGATGAACATAGATGCAAAGAACCTCAATAAAATACTAGCAAATCAGGGCCAGCCGAGTGGCTCAGTTGGTAAAGAGCTCGCTCAAGAGTGAGAGCTGAGCTCTGAGCAACAGCAGTTCAATGCCCAGCCCAAGCTGCATTGCCGCTAAGCTGCCAACAGGTAGCAGGATGGCTCAGCTAAAAAATAAATAAATAAATAAATAAATAATATAAAAAAATATTAGCAAATCAAATAAAAGGAACATGCACTATGATCAAAGTGGGATTCATTCCAGGAATGCAGAGATCATATGACATCATCAAATCAACCATTGTGAAACACCATATTATCAAATTAATGGATAAAAATCATATGATCATCTCAATAGACGCAGAAGAAGCCTTTTTTTTTTTTTTTTTTTTTAGCGGGCAGTGTCACTGGCCCTCATATGTGGGATACAAACCAGGGCTTCTGGCATCCCAAGCCAGCTCCCAACCACCGCTCCATTCGGATGGCCCAGGAGAAGATTTGACATGATTGAAAATCCATTTATGATTCTAAAAAACTCTCAATAAAATGGGTACAGAAGGAAAGTACCTCAACATACAAAAGGTCATATATGATAAACCCACAGCTAGTATACTGAACAAAAGAAAACTATAAGATTCTTCTCTAAGACCAGGAACAAGACAAGGAGATCCACTCTCACTGCTGTTAATCAACATAGTTTTGGCAGCCCTAGGTGTAGCAGTCAGGCAATCAAAAGAAATAAAACTTGGAAAGGAAGAAGTAAAGCTGTCACTACTTGTGTATGACATAATACTATATATAAAAAATTAAAGACTCCATCAAAAAACATTAGAAATAATAAACACAGTAAAGTTACAGGGTACAAAATTAACACATGAAAACCTGTTGTGTTTCTGTACATTAACAATAAAAAATCAGAAAGAGACATTAAGAAAAAAAATCCCATTAACAATTGCAATAACAACAAAAAGGAAAACCCTACCAATAAATTTAACCAAGGAGTTGAAAGACCTGTACACTGAAAACTATAAGACATTGTTGAAAGAAATTGAAGAAGATACAAAAAATTGGAAATATATTCCATGCTCAAGTATTGGAAAGATTAATATTGTTAAAGTGTCCATATTACCTAAAGCAATCTACAGATTCAATGCAATTTCTATCAAAATCTATTTAACGGAAATAGAACAAAAAAAATACTGAATTTATATGGAACCACAAAAGATCCCAAAGAGCCAAATCAATCCTGAAAAAAAGAGAACAAAGCCACTTCCCTTGAGTGACGGGGATCAAACAGAGTCCCAAAATAAACCCATACATGTATGGCCAATAAGAATATAAAGTGCTACCATTTATTTAAAATATTTTAATTGAAATATAATTGACATATACCATTGTATTTCAGGTGAACAACATAATGATTTGATATTTGTATGTACTGAAAAGTGATCACCACAATAAGTCTAGTTAGCACCCATCACACAGTTACAAGTTTCTTTTCCCTTGTGATGAGAACTTTTAAGATCTACTCACTTAGCAACTTTTAAATATGCAGCACAGTATCATTAACTATAGTCACTACAATGTACATTACACCCCATAACTTATTTATAACTGAAAATTTGTGCCTTTTGACCCCCTTTGCCCATTTGGCCCCCTTATCTCCCACTCTGATAATCACCAATCTTTTCTCTGTATCTAGAACTCTTTCTTTGTTTTGTTTTGTTTTTAGATTCCACATATAAGTGAGATTATACAGTATTTGTCTTTCTCTGTCTGACTTATTTCACTTAGCACAATGCCCTCAAGTTACATCCATGTTGCAAATTGCAAGATTTCATTCCTTTTTTATAGCTGAATAATAATCCACTGAGTGTGGACACTTAGGTTGTTTCCATATCTTGGCTATTGTAAATAATGCTGCAATGAACTTAGGTTGCATTATCTTTTTGAGCTAGCATTTTCATTTCCTTTGGAAAAATGTCTATTGAGATTTTCTGCCCATTTTTTTTTAAAAGATTTTATTGGGGAATTGGGGGAGAGGAACAGCGTTGGGGAATCAGGGAAGGGGAACAAATTGCTGTCTTTTTGTTCTTCAGTCTAGTTGCGGAGGACGTTGCTTCACTGGCCCATGTTGGTATCGTCATTTGTGATCTTCCCAGATGAGGCAGATCGGTCACTGGCCTCTGGATGGTCGCTCGCCATGGCTATTGGCAGCTCATGCTGGCTGCCAGCTGCTCACGCTGGCTGCCGGCCATTCACTGTAGCCTATGGCAGCCCACTGCAGCAGGGGCTGCAGCTATGCCATCCCAGGGACTCACAGCAGCCCAGCTCCAGGTGCAGCTGTTGTTCACCGTTGTTATCTGTAGAGGGCAGTGTCACTGGCCCTCATATGTGGGATCCGAACTGGGGCCGCTGGCGTCCCAAGCCAGCTCTTAACCAATGCGCCACTCGGCTGGCCCTTCTGCCCATTTTTAAACTGGATTTTTTATTGCTTTGTATGTGTTATTTATATATTTTTGATATTAACCCCTTGTTTGATACATGATTTGCAAATATTTTCTTCCATTCTGTAGGCTGCCTTTTCATTTTGTTGATGGTTTCCTTTGCTGTGCAGAAGCTTTTTATTTTCATTATTTTAGTTTTTAAAATTTATTTTTAATTGGGGTAACATTGGTTTATAACGTTATGTAAGTTTGAGGTGTGTGACATTATAGACATCTATATGCACTGTATCACGCTCACCACCAAAAGCCCCGTGTCCATCCGTCACCAGACAGTCGAGCCTTTTACCTGTTTCATCCCCCCATCCACCCCCTCCCCTCTGGTAACCACCAATGTGCATCTATAACTTTGTTTTTGTTTTGTTCATTTGTTTTGTTTTTATATTTTACATATAAGTGAAATCATATGGTATTTGTTTTTTTTCTGTTTGACTTATTCGCTTAGCATCCATGTTCTCAAAATCCATCCCTGTTGACACAAATGGCAGCATTTCATCTGGTTTTTTTTTATGGGTGAGTAATATTCCATGGTATGTATGGATCTATCTATCTATCTGTCATCTGTCTATCTCACATACATATCTATATAACTCACATCTTTTTTTTTTTTTTAAGATTTTTTTTTAAAGATTTTTATTGGGGAATTGGCAGAGGGGAACAGCGTTGGGGAATCGGGGAAGGGGAACAGACAAGTTGCTGTCTTCTTGTTCTTCAGTTTAGTTGCGGAGGATGTTGCTTCATTGTTGGTATCGTCATTGCGCTCTTCCCGGATGAGGCAGATCGGTCGCTGGCCTCTGGATGTCGCTCATCGCGGCTATTGGCAGCTCACGCTTGGCTGCCAGCCGCTCACGCTGGCTGCGGGCCACTCACTGTAGCCTATGGCAGCCCACTGCAGCAGGGGCTGCAGCCCACACCATCACCAGGACTCGCACAGCCCAGCTCCAGGTGGAGCTGTTGTTAGCTGTAGAGGGCAGTGTCACTGGCCCTCATGTGGGATCCGAACCGGGGCAGCTGGCATCCTAAAACCAGCGCTTAACCAATGCGTCACTCGGCCGGCCCCCTCACATCTTCTTTACCCATTCATCCGAGGGACACACATCTTGGCTATTGAGAATAATGCTGCAGTGAACATAGGGCTGCACATATATTTTCCAATTAGTGTTTTTGTATTCTTCAAATAAATATCCAGAGTGAAATTGCTGGGTTATAGATTATAGGTTATGGGTTATTTTTAACTTTTGAGGAACCTCTATACTGTTTTCCATAGTGGCTGCACCAGTTAACATTCCCATCAGCAGTGTACGAAGGCTCCCTTTTCTCTGCTTCCTCACCAACACTTGTTATTTCTTGTCTTTGTGATGAAAGCTATTCTAACAGGTTTGAGGTGAGATCTCATTGTGGTTTTGATTTGCATTTCCTTAATAATTAGCAATTTTGAACACTTTTTCATGTGCCTGTTGACAATCTGTATGTCTTCTTTGGAAAAATGTCTATTTTTCAGATTCTCTACCCATTTTTTCAATTGGGTTATTCATTTTCTCGTTGTTAATATGTATGATTCTTTTATATAATTTGGGTATTAACCTCTTAACAGATGTATGATTTGCAAATACCTTCTCCCATTTGATAGGTTGTCTTTTCAATTGTTTTGATGGTTTCCTTTACTGTGCGAAAACTTTTTAGTTTGATGTAGTCCCATTTGTTTATTTTTGCTTTTGTTTCCTTGTTGTTGGAATTGAGTGTACAAAAAATCACTAGGATAGATCTCAAGGAGCTTGTTTCTTCTATGTCTGTCATGGTTTCAGGTCTTATATTCAAGTCTTTAATCCATTTTGAGTTACTTTTTATGTATGATGTAAAACAGTGGTCTAGTTTCGTGCTTTTGCATGTGGCTGTCCAATTTTCCCAACACCATTTATTGAAGAGACTTTCATTTCTTCATTGTATGTTCTTGGCTCCTTTGTTGTAAATTAGTTGTTGATACATGTGTGGGTTTATTTCTGGGCTCTTGATTCTGTTCCACTGGTCCATGTGTCTGTTTTTTGTTTGTTTTTCTGCCAGTTACTGTTTTGGTTACCATAGCTTTGTATTGGGTTGTCGGAAATGTCATGCATGACGCATGTTTGCAACAGATGGCACGAGTTCATTTTTGGAAGTACTAGAGTTATTCGCATCTATGTTATTGCTCTGTCATTTGACAGCTGACAGTTCTAACTTCATTCTAAAAAAATATTGAGTGATTTGGTTGAGTTTTGGGGATTTTACAAAAAGTTGAAGATGGAAGACCAAACTGTGCATTTTTGCCATATTTTACTCTTTTACTTCCATAAAGGGAAGAACGCGTGTCAAGCTTGTGAAAAGTTGCACAAAGTTTATGGTGACAATGCTCTACAAGAATGTCAGTGCAATGACAATTCACAAAATTCCGTGCTGGTGATTTTGATTTCAACGATGCTCCTCAGTCAGGAAGGCCCACCGAGGTTGATGATGACAAAATAAAGGCATTGATGGAGTCAAACCCACGTTACACGACAGGAGAGATTGCAGAAACATTGAACATCCATCATTCAAGCGTTCACGACCACCTGAAGAAGCTGGGATACGTAAGCAAGTTCGATATTTGGGTTCTGCATGAACACAAAAAAGTTCATTTGACGGAACGTATAAACATCTGCAACATGCTCATTAAACATGAGGAAAAAGATCCTTTTTTGAAGCGACTGATAACTGGTGATGAGAAGTGGATTGTTTACAACAATGTGGAGCCCAAACGGTCTTGGTCCCGACGTGATGATTCACCTCAAACGACATCGAAAGCAGACATTCATCAGAGGAAGGTTATGTTCTCAGTGTGGTGGGATTTTAAAGGTGTTGTATTTTTTGAGCTCCTACCAATGAACCAAACAATCAATTCTAATGTGTACTGTCAGCAGTTGGACAGTTTGGATGAATCCATCATCCAGAAATGTCCAGAGCGTGTTAATTGTAAAGGAGTTGTGGTCCATTGCGACAATGCGAGACCACGCACAAGTCTGATCACCTGTCAAAAATTATTGGAGCTTGGATGGGAAGTGTTGCCATACCCACCATACTTGCCTGACATTGTGCCATCAGACTTCTACTTGTTTCGCTCTCTTCAAAACTCCTTGCATGGTATAACGTTCAATTCAGATGAGGCTGTAACTCAGCAACTTGTTCAGTTTTTCGCAAATAAAGAAGGTCATTCTATGAATGAGGAATTATGAAGCTCATTGAAAGATGGCAAAAGGTTATCAAACAAAACGGGCAATATATCATTGATTGATCTTTGTTCTTTAAAAAAACATAGACAAACTACGTCATGACTTTTCCGACAACCCAATATTAAGCACCTACATTTTCTAATACACCAGGTTAAACCTTGCCAGCTTTTCTCGCCTTTTCTGCCAAGGACACAGTGTTGAGTTGGGTTGCATCTGAACAGAAGAGGTCAGCTTCCCCAGTTCACAGAGGGAAAAGCTGTCTAAGGAACACAGAGCTAGCAAGGAGTCAGAGCCAAGGTTAGCACCCAGATGGCCAGAGGTGGAGGAGTGGAAAGGGTCTTGCCAGATTATAACTTTCCCTCCCAGCTGCCTGTCCTTGAGCAAGTAAACTTCCCCCTCCCCCGCCCCTCCCCCCATCACCCCCACCCCCACAGCTTCCCTCTTCCCTCTCCTCATCTGCACAATGTTTACACATGATAAAGCTGGACTTCGCTTCAGGATAACAAATCAAGTACAGCAGGTTCTCAGATTATGTTGTTTCATTCAACATCATTTTGTCATAATATGGATAAGATACAGTAGGAACTTAACTCTTGTTTATATCAGTTAACCTGCAGTAAAATTGGTTTCATTATACATTATTTCTCTTAAAGTCACAGAACCTGTCAACAACATTAAGCAAGGGCTTACTGTACACACTGAAACCATTCATCCCACTGAAACCCAGAAATGGCAGGAAAACACTAACATGAACAAGTGACCATAGCAGAGGTGCCTAATGACAAGGGTTGAAGTCCCCACTCAGCCACAGGAGGCTAGGACCAATGTTGGTGCCCTTAACATGTGAGGTCAAGAGCACATGCTTCATAAGCCCACCAGGTGAACAGGGGAGAAATCCTGAGTGACCATGGCCTCATCCCTTTGTGAAGTTCCCACAAACTCCCCAACTAGAAGAATTTGCATCTGAAGAAACAGAGATTAAGCGCAATCTCAAAAGGTTTCTCCCAGTCTCTTTTTTTTTTTTTTTTTTTGAGGTGTCACTGGCCCTCATATGTAGGACCGAACCGGGGCCGCTGGCTTCCCATGCCGGCGCTTAACCCCCCATGCTACTCAGCCGGCCTAATCTCAAACGGTTTTAACAACAAATATTTTAGATGACTCAAAGAGATCAAAGATGGAACAATGGCCACAAAACAAGAACAGATGATATGAAATGAAAACAGGCAGATATAAAAGAGCTCGGATATAAAAAGCAGAACGGGGCCGGCTGAGTGGCGTGGTGGTTAAGCGCTGGCTTGGGAAGCCAGTGGCCCCGGTTCGGTCCCCCATATGAGGGCCAGTGACACTGCCCTCAAAAAAAAAAAAAAAAATTTGTCATCTCATATAAAAAGCAGAACTGCTAGAATAAAAACTCAATGGAAGGTCTGGCCGAGTGGCTCAGTTGGTTAAGAGCTCGCTCAAGAGTGTGAGCTGAGCTCTGAGCATCAGTAGTTCAATGCCCAGCCCGAGCTGAGCTGCCACTGAGTTGCCAACAGGTAACTGAGGGTGGCTCAGCTAAAAAAAAAAAAAAAAAAAAAAAACAAAAAACCCCAAAAACTCAATGGAGAGGCAAATGGAGACCCAGAACTGGGAAGGAATTAAACAAGGTCACATTCGATTTTGGTGGCAGTCATGGAACCAGAACCAAGGCAGAACTCAGGAGTCAGGCTCTCCAACAACAATGGATGTTCTGTTTTCCTCTCTCTCATTTCTATTTCTTTCTCTGAAGTGTAAAGCTGGTGCAGAGCTGAACTCTACAGCCCCTTCCTAGGTGACAGGCAGAGCTTCTGTTCCCTGACTGAGAGGGTAAGACAATAGGTTTCCCGTGGAGATGGACAGCTAGCAGCCCCACTGCCCTGGAACCTGAATTAAATTACACAGAATCTGAATGTCTGAAGAAGAGCTTTTTAAATGAAGCCAAGAAAAGCAGCCAGTAGAATTGCCTTTTACATATTGGTCATTGGACGCTGAGAGTGTGCCTTAGCCTCTCTGAGCCTGTTTCCTCATCTGTAAAGTGGGTTTAAGGGTCCCCACTAAAGGCAGGTGTTTTGAGAATTAAATAGGAAATTGTGTGTCTAAGACATCAGAGTTTTCTCTAATGGAACACCTTCACAGGGCTTCACAGCCCTGCCCTTTGAGTTTAGACACCCCAGACAAAGATGATGCTACATGCACATGGAACCCCAGCCTTCCAAAGAGGAGAGATTTAAAACTGTGAAGAGACATAAAAGTGAGATACCATTTTTTCCCATGTGAAGTTGAAAGGGTTTTTTAAATGATAAAACCCAATGCTAGGAAGGATGCAGCCCTGTACTTGGGGTGGGGATGGGCAGGCATATAAGTTTCTTCCTGGCAAGACAACTAGGAAAAAGCGTGCCACTTGTCTCCCATGGGGGTCACTGCTCCAGGGTCTCCTTGCTGTCCTCATTAACCCCGCTCAAACACAGAGTTCCAGCCAAGGTTTTCAAAAGGCTGTTCTTTCACCTCCACGTGCTATTCCTTCTGCCTAAAACACTTTCCTCACTTCTTCCTCAGCCAAATCTTACTCATCCTACAGGGGACCCAACTTAGATGTTACCTCCTACAGGAAGCCCACCAGATTGAACCCCTCTCAGGTCAGGAGCCTCTTCTGGGCCCCAGAGCCCTGTGGGCTTCCACCATCACAGCAATAATTACTCTGGGTCTGTGTCCCCCATGACACTCACCTCAAGACACGATAAATATAGGAAGAGTGACATGTTTGGAGAAAGGTGAGTTTTGTATGTCTTTGGGACCATGGACAGAGCAGTTCAGGTTGGGGTCAGCGTTTGAAAGAATATTCTAAGAATTCTAGCACACCAACCAGCCTGGGCTGCCTTGGTGAGTAATGAGCTGCTCATCATAGGAAAGTATGCAAGCAGATATGAGAAAGTGCTTCCCTCAGCCCCTCTTCATCATACTCAGAGAGCTGAGACTAAGGCCAGGCCTCCCTCCAGGCCTGTGTTCAGAGCCCTCTACCCCAAGCTCATCCATGTGCCTCATACTCTCTCCTGGCTCAGAAGGCTGCCCAGGGGTGCTAGGGTCAGGGGGACCACAGGGGCTGTTCCCACAGCTTTGACCAGCCCAGCCCAGCCCATTCCTCAGAAAGCCTTGGGCCCTGACCAGGCTCGCAGTACATGAAAGCCTTGGAATGGTCCCCACCTGGGCTAAATCAACACTCATCTGCCATGGCAGAAGGCATCATGCAGGGCCTGTGTGTGGGGTGCCCCAGTGTGTGCTCAGAGCCTGTATGTGCCCAGCCTCAATGGTTCACACCTCGTTTGGAATAAAAGCCAAGAAATCCTGCACACTCTGCTCCCACCTCCCTCACAAAATGGAATTCAAGTTCGTGTTTTTATCTTTATTATCTCTGTGCTTTCCTTGTCTATTTTGAACCTAAATGCAGGAAGCTAGTGTCTAGTGAGGCTCAGAGACCCTCGCACAATTCCAGCCCTTTGCAGACTTACTCTCCAAACGCACACACATAGCTCAGGACCTTTGTGTGTGTGTGTGTGGAGTTGGCTGCATAACGGGGTCCTCTGAACTCACTTCCATGTAGGATATAAAGTTCATTAACAAACATGCTAATATGATGCTTACACATAAAGCATGAAAACTCAACAGTAAATGGCAAAATCACAGCAAGGTACAGTTAATAAATCCCAGTGTCAGTTTCCTGATTTTGACAATGTATTCACAGGTCACAAGGGCTCAGGGGTCTGCTCTCTGGCATTACCATCTGGGATTCACACTCCCACTTTGCACAACAGCTAAAGCCCCCACCCTACAGCTCTACAAATACCACAGGCATTCCAGGTCTCCACAAATCAGGACTTCCTTCTCTTCCCCTCCCAGGTTCCGCCAACCACAGCTGAGGAAGGGGGAGTGTATGCACCTGGCTCCTCTCCACCCCACCTGTTGGGTTCTGTGCTATAACGATCTAGTTTTCCATGTGGGGAAACTGAGACAGCAAGAGCATGGGGACAGGTCTTCTCCTGAGTAGGACTGAGCTGGCATTTGGGGGCACCAGGTGATGGAAACCACAGCTGTGACTGTCCAGCCCAGGGAGGAAGGTGGGGCAGCTGAGAAGGACTGGGGCGGGGGGGATGTTAGAATCACCTGAAGACACTTTAAAATGCACCAGTGCTGGGGCATGGGGGGAGGGGAGGGTCAGCATTTGTTAAAGTCTTCCCAGGTGATGCTACCATGCAACCCACAAATGCAGGGCACCTGAGGCCCAGCCGTGCGCGCAGTCCTTCGGCCCCCATACTAACCTGCCTTAGTTTCCCCACTCTGCCATAGCCCCTCACTCACATGTATGATCCCAGGGCACAGAAGTGGGAAAACCAGCCCCACACAAAGACCATTGTTTTCAGGCACTTCTCATCGACCCCTTTCCTTGTCCCTCCCTCACCCCCCAAAAATGAGGGATCTCCAACAAGAGAGAAGCTGAGTTTATTCCAATGACTAGGGTCTTGCCACCTGAAGACTGTCTAAGTCTTCCCCTTCAGGGCCCAGAAGAAGGAGAGTCCTTGTTGTAAGCAGTGCCCCTCAGAGCCCAGGACCAGGCTACACAACCCCCGTCCCTGAGGCTTCCCTCCTCCCCCAGCCAGAGAGGACAGGTGACCAGGTAGGCAATGCTAGACCAGTGGGGGGCTTCAGGCCTCAGCTGTCCCTTCCACAGCCCAGCTGATGGGGGAGAGGAAGTGAGCTGGCCCAGCCAGACTGGAGGTCCTGGGATAAGGCTGAGGGCACAGAGGCCTGCAGGTCCTGGGCAAGGCAGGCGCTCAGGCACAGGCAGCCTCAGGCCCCTGCCCACACTCTGGGGGGCCCTCAGCCTTGCTGGCCAAGCTGTAGTAGTAGGTCCGCATGCGATGCTCCACCGTCAGGAAGTCTGGACGATCCTCCCATCTGTGGGGGATGGGCAGGGTTAGGTCACTGATCACATGGCCAGAACCCAACTTCAGCTGGAGGTAGACAGCAGGGGACTCTGAAATTGTGGGACTTTCGGGCAGTACTGGCTAAGGGGGAGGCCTCTCGGGTGTGAGATCTGGAATTCAGGGGTCTGAGAGAAGAGCTGCTGACAGACCGGAAGTGGGGTGTTAACTAGCAAAGATTGTGTTGGGCTGACACTACTGACGATGGGGAGCTGGGCAACTGCATGCTGAAGCACTGAGCATGGGATGTGCCCAGGGGTAGGTGCAAGCTCATGTGGATGCAGGTGTGCTGAGGGCGGTGGGGCTAGTGGAGAGTGAGGCACTAATGGTACTGTGTGTGGAATACCCATGTATCGTGCTGGGGTGTTGGGTGCTAGCCTCTCTGGATGTTGGGGTGCTGGAATACTGGGAGCAAGTGAGTATCCTTACTTGGGTGTCTGGATATTAATGTCTTCAGTGCTGGCCAGGGAAGGACAAGTATCAAATGTGGGATGTGTGTACTGCACAACCAGTGTGGTGACAGCTCATTTGGGTGCATGCTGCCTGCTATCTGACAGGAAGGAGGGATATTGATGGTGTTAGGAGTCGGGAGTGTGTCAAGCATTGGGCTTCAACCAGAGATGTGGTTCTGAAGATACTGTTTGTGTGCTTTCGTGTTGGCCTGTCTGGGTTCCTGTGGGGACTGAGAAATTCCATACTGAAGTAATATCCCATGTCTGAGTATGGATACCCTATTTTGGTAGCAGAATACTAATTTGGTTGAGTATTGCAGGATTGATGTGTGGAGTGTTGGCTGGTGCGGGGACAGAGGTTTAGATGCTGGAGCACTGAGTGTCCACAGGTAGGGTGTTGGCCCATTGGAGCAGTGTAGTGTCAGTATATTGGGGAGCTGAGCATAAATGTGGGGAACTAACGGTGCTGAGTGCTGGAAAGGCCGTGAACTGGTGCGCATCTTTAGGTGAAATGACACCAGGGAGTTTTGTTGGACTGACAGATTGGACACTGGGACCTGTCCCAGGCCCAGATGTCAGTACGGCCAGATCCCCGCCCTCCCCCTGGCACTCACTTGTAGATCCAGCAGTCGCTCATCAGTGCGTACATTTCAGGCGGACACTCGGGTGGGCACTCCATCCGCTTGCCCTGCTCCAGGAAGGCCATGACCTCGGGGCCCTTCATCTTCTGCTCAAGCCAGAGCCAAGTGCACACATTGTAACCAAGGCCCTCATGCCTCCCCCAAGTGACAACCCGCCCACCCACCCACACACGCATGCCTGCCTTGTAGGGCTTCTGGCCATAGGAGAAGGCCTCCCACATGGTGACTCCAAAGCTCCAGACGTCGCTGCGGCTGGAGAACTTGCGAAAGTTGATGCACTCAGGCGCATACCACTTGAGCGGCCACTTCCCTGCAGAGCGAGCCTGGGGTAGGGAGATGAAGCTGAGTCGAGGCATGGACCCTCCACCCCCACACACCTGGGCAGAAAGGGGCGGGGCTCACAGTGTAGTAGCTGTCATCAGCACCCAAGGCCTTGGACAGTCCAAAGTCACTGATCTTGGCATAGTGCCGGTTGACCAGCAGGACATTGCGGGCTGCCAGATCTCGGTGCACAAAGTTCTTCTCCTCCAGGTACTTCATCCCCATGGACACCTGGTGCAGCAGCTCCGCCACGTTGCTAACGGGGATCTCCTCCCTGGGTACAGGGCAAGGAGGAGTCAGCCCATGTTCCCATGGGGGCCAAGCCCACATCTCTGACCCGCCTGGGCATGTGTTCATGCATATTAAGCATCTGCTATGTGCCAGGAATGGGGCTGGGGACACAGCGGTGGGCACACAGGCAAAGCCTCCACCCTCATGCAGTATGAAGCTCATATTTCACCCACATGGTGATGCCCAAACTCATGCATTTGTTGCACCCTCCATGAGCCCTCCAGGATGTCATGGCATCTCAAAGACAGTAAGGACAAAGCTAAGCTCTGATTGCTTGCTCTCTCTCTCTCTCTCTCTCTCTCTCTCTCTCTCTCTCTCTCTCTCTCTCACACACACACACACACACACACACACACACACACACACACACACAGCCAGCTCCTCCCTCTCCCCACCCACTCTCATCCACCGCCATCCTCTCACCTACCCTCAGCTACTCTTTCTCACATCCAACATCCAATCCATAAACATACCTAGCAGCCCTGCCTTCAGAAGCCCCCCAGAACCCTCGGCTTCTCCCACTCCAGCTTCTGCCACTCTGGTCCAACTCCCATCATTGCTGGCCTGGACCAGAACAGTCACCTCTGTCCTCGTCCCCCCTTCGCCCTCCCACACACACAGTCTGTCCTCCCCACATGGTTAGGTCCTGCCCCTCCTCTGCTCACAGCCTCACAGAGCTCCTACCTCACTCAGGATCAAATCCAAGTCCCTGTGCCCACCAGGCCCTGCATGATCTGCCTGTCATGATCTGCCTCCTCAGCCACATCAGCTCTGGCCTCCATGCACTGTTCCCCCACCACAGCAGGCACAGGCGCACCTCAGGGCTTTTGCACTGGCTGTGTCCTCTGCCTGGAATGCTCTGCCCCCAGAGCTGCGTTTGGCTGCCTCCCTGTTTGTACAAACCTACCTTCTCTCTTCTCACCTCCTACCCTGACACTCATAACCCCTTTTCCATGGTATTTATTTCAACATACTCCATACCTTACTGTATTATAATTATTATTTAAAAAACCTCTCTTACCCCAACCAGAATTCAGACAGAAATCTTTGTCTCTTTTATTTGCTGATGAATTCCAAGTGATGTAATAGTTACTGTCACAGAGAAATTGCCCACTAACCACCTGTGGAATGACCAAATGCATGAGCCAGGCCCACCTTGAAGGTGTGTGCACCAGTGAGTGTGCGCTGGCGGCATGGGCCTCAGTGAATGGAAAAGATCATGTCTGTGAGGATAAGAGTTTGAGGTATGAGGGAACACAAATAAAATGACAATTTCTTTAGATCAGAGGTCAGTAAATGTTTTCCTGTAAAGGGCCAAATAGTAAATACTTTAGCCTTTGCAAGCTGCATGTGGGCTCTGCCACATATCCCTGTGTGTGTTTTTTTTTCCTTTTACAGCTCTTTAAAAATGCAAAACCAGGGCCGGCCGAGTGGCGCATTGGTTAAGCGCTGGTTTTGGGATGCCAGCGGCCCCGGTTCGGATCCCACATGAGGGCCAGTGACACTGCCCTCTACAGCTAACAACAGCTCCACCTGGAGCTGGGCTGTGCGAGCCCCTGTGATGGTGTGGGCTGCAGCCCCTGCTGCAGTGGGCTGCCATAGGCTACAGTGAGTGGCCCGCAGCCAGCGTGAGCGGCTGGCAGCCAAGCGTGAGCTGCCAATAGCCGCGATGAGCGACATCCAGAGGCCAGAGACCGATCTGCCTCATCCGGGAAGAGCGCAATGACGATACCAACAGTGAAGCAACATCCTCTGCAACTAAAACTGAAACAAGAAGACGGCAACTTGTCTGTTCCCCTTCCCCGATTCCCCAACGCTGTTCCCCTCCACCAATTCCCCAATAAAATCTTTAAAAAAAAAAAAAAAAAAGCAAAACCATGCAGGATAAAACAAGCCGTGGCTTCAATTAACAGACCCTGCTTTCGACAGTCGACTTAATTTCACACGGGTCATCAATGTGACTGAGAGTGGGGTGGCAATGATGATAATACTCAGAGTCATACTTAGCTGACAAGCAGTGCCAGCCACTGTTGTAAGCACTTTGTAAGTATCAGCTCATTTGATCCTCACAGGGCCTTCTGAGGTAAGCACTGTGGCCACCCCTGTGGGACAGATGAGGAAACTGAGGCTGGATGAACTGAGAAAGCTACTGGGGTCACACCAGTTTGTGGCAGTTAGTGTCAGGGTGTGTGCAGGAGTAGGTGTGTCTGTGAACATAGAAGCCGCTCACCTCTTCCCGAGGAGGAACTTGTGCAGGGGCCCGCCACCCGCCATCTCCATGACGAGCATGAGGGCCTCGGCCTTGCACACGCCGATGAGCCGCACAATGTAGGGGTTGTCCAGCTGGTGCATGATCTGCGCCTCACGCATCATCTCATCCTTATCCGCCTTCTCCGTGCCGTGTTTCAGCACCTTGATGGCCACGTCGATCTGCTTCCTGCCACGATGCACACCGTGTGGGAGGTGCGCCCACGTAGCCCCCAGCTTGCCCCTCCTCCAGGGACATGTGCTGTGGATGCTGTGGCTCGTACCCTCACGCCCACGTCTCCCTCCAGGGCCCAGGCACACAGGCCCCCAGCAATCAGCAGTGTCTTGTGCTGGAGCAGCACTTGGCCAACTCCCTCCCGGGGACCGCCCCTCGCTGAAAATAGCATCTTCATTCAAAGTTACACCCACCCGGGAAGCAGCCTTCACCCAATGACCACTCCATGCTGGGGTTCAGGGAGCCCCTCTGCAACTCTCTGGGGTTGGCCGAGGCCTCTGTTACAACTGTAGCCCAGCCAGCCTCCCTGTCCCAGGCTGCTTCCCTCACTCCTTCTCTGGGGTTGTCCCCAAGTGCATTATCCCAGGAAATCCTCCAGCAAGTTCCTGTCCCAGGGTCTGTTTCCCAGGCAAACTCATGTCACATCCCGGCCCCTACACCATCGCTGCACCCCAGCATTCCCGCCCCCCTGCACAGGGGCAGCCATACTTGCGCATACGGTAGACACCCTGGCGCACTGAGCCAAAGTTGCCGCAGCCAAGTTCAATGTCAGCAATGAGAAGGTTCTCACGCTTCAGGAAGAGCTTCTTGTCCTTGAGCTCCTCAGGGTCACTGTAGGGGCTCTCATACACACTTGTGTCCATGGGCATTGGCCGCGCTTTCTCTGGGGACGCTAGGCACGTTGGGTAGGGTACACACATTGATGTGCACTCCCAGGTCAGTGGGAGGGCGAAGGACAGGGGGGTAGGAAGGGTAGGGCAGCCTCGGCACCCACAAGGCATGTGCCCCAGACAGGGCTGTACCACCCAGAGCTTGCACATGCATAGGCATACAAGTGTGTTTGTGCACTTCTGGTCCCATATCTGGAAAGCCATGTCCTAGTGGACTAAAGGCGATGCCTGTGTCCACATATGCACCTATGTACACTCCCATCCACATCTGTGTGTGTGTCAGCACAAGTAAGCATTAGCGTGCCAGTTGGAGGGTGCACATCTGTGTCTGTGTGCATCGATGTGTGTGCACTTATGTCCATGCCTGCCCGTGTCTACGCAGGCACAATGCAGCAATGTTTCAAGGGCTCCAAAGGTGAGCCCCTCGTGCACACACAGCCATGTGTGTTCTGAGCCACACGTGGGCAGGTTAGCACCACATGGCGAACGTGGGACCATTGGCAGCAGGGCATTTTAGGGACATGGGCTCTGGAGCCCATTTGCCTGGGTTCCAATCCTGACCCACCATTGCCTAGCTGTGTGACTTAGGAAGTTATTGCCCTCCTTTCTCATCTGTAAAATGAGAATGATAACCATGGCTACCTGCTATGGCATTTTGGGAGAATCCAATAAGCTCATATGCACATGAGCTTAGAGCATAACTGGCATATAATAGGTGCTTAACAAATTTGTGTCTGTGCCTGGTGGCCCAGGCACAGCCAGGTGGCCTCCCCTGTGTGTCAGCATGTGCCCATACACATGCACACAGGTGAGTGTGATGGGTGTGCCCACATGCAGGATTCTGTAAACATAGTATATGCACAGGGCCAACCAAGCTGACTGCTACAGGCTAGGCCAGGCTCACGTCCATTCCCCAGCACGCTCAGAGCCAGCAGGGCCCCTGCCCTCAGCCTGACACAAACCCCACCTCTGCCAGCTCACCTGGTTCAGGGGTGTATCCGTCTGAGTTGTGGTTGTCCATCCGACTCTGAGGCTAAAGGTCATGGGGTCAGCAAGGGTTAGCAGGGTCTGAGCTGGGGGCACTAGCCCCTCTCATGAGACCCATATTCTCTGACAGCCTTCAGGGACAGTGTGGGCAGGGGAGACTCTTCTGTTCCATGGCAGCCCTACTCTCCGCCCCAGCCTCGCCCTGGAAACAGGATCTATGGCCCCACCGACTCAGTCCCTGAGGCCCCAACCTTGGGGTGCCACTGACTCACGGGGATGAACGTGGATGGGTGGGCTGGGAGTGTGGGAGCAGCGACCCCTGGAAGAGCAGAAAGGGTGACAGGAGGTAAGGGGTGAGGGACACATCCCCCGCCTGCCCTACCCACCCTGCTGCCCCACTCACCTGCACTGGCGCTGGTGTTGGGGCAGGCCTCCTTCAGGCAGTAGATGAGCCCGTCGGCCTTCAGCTTCAGGTACTCCACCAGCTGCAAGGAGGGCGTCAGGGCAGGGCTCCTCTGTTCCCCAGGAGCCTGAGCACCCCGCCACGGCATCTCCCCCACAGCAGGGTGGGCGGTCAGCTCACCTGCCATAGGGTGTCAAACTTGGTTCCCTCAGGTATGCAGTATTTGCCTGCCTTGTCCTGGCTGATGAGGTAGTGGTACACGGTTTTCCCATAGATCAGGGACAGTGCGTACGTGCCCTGCTCCTTTCGGGGCCTCAGCCTGGCAGGGACAAGGAGGGAGGTCACCCCTACAACCACCTGGGTCCCTCTGGTGCCCCCCAGCCTGACCCCAATTGCCACGCACACACCCTATGGGCTCTGTACGCAGGGTGTCATACCGAGGCAGCAGGGACTGGGGTAGCCGAGGTCAGGCCCCACTCAGCCTCCAGACCTACTGGTAACCTCCAAGGGGCAGGGAGCAGAAAGCAGAACCAGTAATCCCAGGAGACAGTCATCCAATGTGACATGTGACCATCCATGCACAGGGAAACACTGAGCCTTCCACTCAGCCCTGTATTGCATGATACTCAGCCACCCACAGCTGGACATCTGGACATCCAGGAGGGTCATTCAGCCTTCCAGAGGGGATATTCAGCCTTCCACAGGGGACACTCAGCCATGCCCAGGGGGCACTCAGCCTTCCACAGGGGACACTCAATCATCCGGAGGGGACACTCAGCCATCCACAGGGGACACTTGGCCACCCATGGAAGGCTATTTGGGCACCTCTGGTGGACACAGAGCCATTCACAGGGAACACACAGGTTTACACAGGTAGACTTAGGACCATTTTCTTGAGGAGAAGTGCATTTTCATGCACTTCTACATGAAGAGCAACCAAGGTAAGCACAACCCCATGGCCAGCACATAGGACACCTTTGTACCAATCAGAACGAGTCACCTTGTTATCACAATAGACCTGCCAGTTATCCTAACAGACCAATCTTTGACAGAATGAGACCCTTGACTGTCCTCTGCTGGAAATTTGCCAAAATAAGTAAATAAATCTTCCATGTCTATAAAAGGGAATTGAGCCAAAGATCGCGTCTTTGTGCAGTTAAGAGCCTATTTACCCCTACACATATGTGCACACACACATGCACACACAGACCAACCTGACCACACACACATGCACGCATACTTGCACACAGAGACCAACCCGACCACACACACAGGCGCACACACGTGTACACATAGAGACAACCTGACCACACATATGTACACACACATGCACACATGTTTAGACAGACCAACCTGACCACACACACACTTGTACACACACACACAGACCAACCTGAGTACACACACACACACACACACACACACACACACCAATTTAAAGCCCAATGCACACACTCTCACACACCATGGTGAAACTGGTCATCATCTACCACCATGAGTCACCAGCACATGGTTAAGGGCAGATGTCCCCTGGAGGACAGAGGGCAGCTGGTCCTGGGGATCTCAGGTCCTGCGGAAGGTGTAGGTGGCTGACCAAGAAACTAGGGACTCGCACTGAGTACAGAAGAGCTGGCTGACAGCATGCAGCCTGAAATAGCACTGGGGTCCCCACAAGTGGTATAAACTCAGACAGGGCTTGGGATCTGCCGTGGATATCCATTCATGGAACAAATGTTTATTGAGTCTCAATCACATGCCAGGCACTGTTCTAAGGCAGGGATTCAGTGATGAACAAGTCAGGTGTGAGCCCACCCGGCAATCAAGCGCTTCCATGGGCCAAAGGAACAGAAATCTCCCTAGATCACCACGGTAAACCTGAGAGAAAGACCAAGGAGTGGTTTGTGCATGTCCCATCCATTCAAGACAGCAAGTTCCCCAGAGAACAATGCAGTTCCCAGGCTAGCCCACAACAGTTAGGAGATCCCTGAAGAGATAGGAAACCAGAATAGGGTGATAGGGAGCACTAAAGGGCAAGGAAGAAAACCCCACAATGAACTATAAAACATCAATATCCCACGGAATGGAAAGCACTTCCATAGATAGACTGGTGGTTATGGTCTCTAATTACTACTTCTTTTCTTTTGAGAAGTGAAAATATCTCCTAAGGTCAAAACCTTAAGTTTTGACCTTACAACAGAAATTTGACCTAACAACAGAAATTCAATGCCCAGCCACTCACCAGAAAACGTGTGCAGAATATTGAAAAGACAGTCACACATTAGGCATTTCTGCCCATCGGTAGATGGAGTTATTCCACGTTTCCTGAATCAGAGCTTGGCCATGTGACTTGCTTTGGCCAATAAGACATCAGCAAACATGATACAAGGAAAGGCTTGGAAAGTGGTTGACCACCAGGGCTTGCCTGCTCTCTCTTGCTTTTCCTGGCAACCTTGCAACTACCGTGGTTCCAACATGAGTCCAACTTAGCCTGCTGGAGGTCAGATGAAGGAGAACAAGGCACCCAGCCTACCAGCTGCCCAACATGGGAGTGAGGCCATCCTAGACCATCCAACCCCCCGAAACACCCCATCTGACTGCAGCCACAGGAGTGAACTCCAGGACTGGCCAAGTGGCACATTGGTTAACAGCTGGCTTGGTATGCCAGTGGCCCTGGTTCAGATCCCACATATGAGGGCTAGTGACACTGCTCTCTACAGCTAAGATGGTGAACAACAGCTCCACGTGGAGCTGGGCTGCTGTGAGTCCCCAGGATGGTATAGCTGCAGCCCCTGCTGCAGTGGGCTGCCATAGGCTACAGTGAGTGGCCAGCAGCCAGCATGAGCAGCTGGCAGCCAGCATGAGCGGCCAAGAGCCACGGTGAGCGACCATCCAGAGGCCGGCAACCAATCTGCCTCATGCGGGAAGAGCGCAATGATGATACCAACATGGGCCAGTGAAGCAACATCCTCCGCAATTAGACTGAAGAACAAAAGGACAGCAACTTGTCTGTTCCCCTTCCTCGATTCTCCAACGCGTTCCCCTCCTCCATTCCCCAATAAAATCTTTAAAAAAAAACAATTGATTACAGTAAAAAATACATTGTCATTAATCCCCCTCACAATACTCCCCTCTTGATTTGAACACACTTAATCCCATCATTCTTGCCACTTTCTGAAGCAGTTCTGGAAGTCCTCTTTCATGAGTGTCTTTAGTTGCACTGTCGTGGTTGACTCAATGTCCTGAATTGATTCAAAACGTTTACCTTTCATGGTCATTTTGACTTTGGGGAAAAGCCAGACATTGCACAGTGCCAGACCCACTGAATAAGATGGATGAGGACACACTGTAATGGTTTTTTTGACAGAAATTGCCATACCAGAAGTGACATGTGACACGGAGCATTGTCATGATGGAGGATAATTTAGGGCATACTTTATTTATTTATTTATTTATTTATTTATTTATTTATTTATTTTTGAGGGCAATGTCACTGGCACTCATATGTGGGACACGAACCGGGGCCTCTGGTGTCCCAAGCCAGCTCTTAACCACCGCGCCACTCGACCAGCCCTAGGGCACACTTCAAAACATACTTTCTCTCAACTGTAACTCACACCTGACTGACTGCACTGAACAACTTGAAATTTGCCTAAGGTTCAATGCACTGCTTCACATATTGAAGATCCCTGCTTTTCCGTTGGATGACACTTGGCAGTAGCATTCACCGTATGTTCTGATCACAATTCAATGCCACACATTCTACTTTATTCACCAAAACATCACTAAGGGGGGCAGTTCATTGTCCTTGTGTTTCAAACTTGAACTTAAGCTAGAAGTATGGATGAAGAAATCAATTTGCATCTCCACTTTTAAAAGAATATAGATAACCTGATAATGGTGATAAAAGTAAGAGCCCAGCTTTATGAAGATACTGATTCTAAACTCTTCACATTTTTGTCATTTCATCTTCACAGCATTCCCCACAGGGTAGGTACTATTCTTATCCCCATGTTGCAGATGAGGAACTGAGGCACAAGGAGATTATAGCTCTTGCCTACACTGTTCAATATGTTGGGGGTAGAGCCAGGATTCCATTTGACTCTACCGTTAATTCTACGTAAGACTGACACTCAACTCTGTCACAGATTACCTGTGTGTCCCTGAGCAAGTTTCCTCGCATGTAAAATGAGAAAACTGAACTAAATCAGAAGTTCTTAACCTGAAAAGGACTCTGAGAATGAGATTCAGGACCAATCATAATCTCATCTAAGTATATGAGGTCTGACAATGAAGTTCGCGAATTTGTCCCCATGTGCTTACATTGGCAGCACTGTACAAACAGCTTGGTAAGGTTTCATAACCTTGGTATGTCAGTGTCTTACAGCTGTGTTCGTGTCAATGTGTGGCGGTGTCTTGCTGAGTGGCATTCATTATTGTTGTTGCATGTTCGTGTGCCATCACGAGAAGGTCTGAGCTTGACTTAGAGCAACAAACAAACATTAAATTTCTTGTTAAACTTGGCAAGAGTGAAAGTGAAATCAGGGACATGTTAGTCCAAGTTTATGGGGATAATCCATGCATAAAACAGCACTGTAAAATGGAGTAAACATTTTTCTGAGGGGAGGGAACGCATCACTGATGAAGAGGGGTCAGGGGGCCAGTAACAAGCAGAACTGATGAAAGCATTGCAAAAATTTGTCGAATTGTGTATCAAAATCGTCAGCTGACTGTGAGAAGCATAGCAGACCAGGTAAATATTAATAGAGAAGCAGTTAGGAAAATCTTAACTGAAAATCTTGGCATGAAAAAGATGTGTGCAAAAATGGTCCCAAAGGAGCTCACCGATGAACATAAGCAAAGGAGAGCCGAAGTTTGCCAAGACCTTTTGGAGAGGCAAGACGATGGTTTGGGCCATCTTATCACTGGTGATGAAACATGAGTGTACCAATATGACCCTGAAACAAAGTGTCAAAGTGCACAATGGAAGTCAGCCAATTTTCCACAACCAAAAAAGCTCCATCAGTCCAAATCAAGAGTCAAAATGATATTGCTAGTCTTTTTTTGGTATCAGAGGAATTATTCATTATGAATTTGTAAAAACTGGACAAACAGTTAACCAACTTTACTATCTGGAAGTGTTGAAAAGGCTGTGTGAAAAAGTTAGATGAAAATGACCTGAACTTTTCGCCAACAGTTCATGGCTCTTGCATCATGACAATGCACCAGCTCACATGGCACTGTCTGTGAGGGAGTTTTTAGCCAGTAAAAAAATAACTGTATTAGAATAGCCTTCCTACTCACCTGATCTGGCCCCCAATGACTTCATTCTTTACCCAAAGATAAAGGAAATATTGAAAGGAAGACATTTTGATGACATTCAGGACATCAAGGGTAATATGACAACAGTTCTGATTACCATTCCAGAAAAAGAGTTCCAAAATTGCTTTGAAGGGTGGACTAAGTGCTGGCATTGGCACATAGCTTCCCAAGGGGGGTACTTTGAAGGTGACCGCAGTGATATTAGCAATGAACTATGCAGCACTTTTTCTAGGATGAGTTCGCGAAATTGTCAGACCTAGTATGCAAGATCTCTGGCATAAACATGTTTCAGGGGGTTGTGAGAGGGGTTCGGCTTCAGTAAGATTCCCAGAGGGTTCTGGGATCCAGAAGAAGTTCAAAACCACTTAACTCTTTTTTTTTTTTTAATTTGGGGAATTGGGGGAGGGGAACAGAATTAGGAAATCGGAGAAGGGTAACAGACAAGTTGGCTGTCTTTTTGTTCTTCAGTCTAGTTGCGGAGGATGTTGCTTCACTGGCCCATATTGGTATTGTCATTGTGCTCTTCCCAGATGAGGCAGATTGGTCGCCAGCCTCTGGATATCGCTCACCACAGCTATTGGCCGCTCATGCTGGCTTCCAGCTGCTCACGCTGGCTGCCGGCCACTCACTGTAGCCTTGGCAGCCACTGCAGCAGGGGCTGCAGCCTACACCATCGCCCGGGCTCGCACAGCCCAGCTCCAGGTGGAGCTGTTGTTAGCTGTAGAGGGCAGTGTCACTGGCCCTCATATGTGGGATCCGAACTGGGGCTGCTGGCATCCCAAAACCAGCGCTTAACTAACGCGCCACTCGGCTGGCCCAAAACCACTTAACTCTTGAAGGCCCTTCCCAAGGGTCAAGTTTCCTGTTGATCAAGTTGAATCCACCAGTACCACAAATGCTGTAAGTATGCAAAAGTGCAGAAAGCTGTGGCAGTAAGTATCATTAGGAACAATACCATCCCTTCTTTAACAGCTCTGACAGTCAGTGATGAGTGTGTCCCTTGTCTTACTTCCAAGCCTGAGTAGCATGCGTCTTTCTATCACACCCTGACCTCAGAACTAGACCAGTTCTAGGTGTATCTCAGGCCCTGTGATAGCAGGGGTGTTCCTCTCACCCCTGCCCCATGAGGTTCTGTGCCTACAGCTTTGACCTTCGGCCCCCAACTATCCACACACTGAGAAAGCAGTTATTGGCGACAGGAACCGCCAGAAGAGCCAACAATAGTTTCTGTTGGAAACAATCCTTGCCTAATTTTCCAATAGTCTGGCTCATTTTAAGTAGCTGCTTCTGTCTCTTGACATTTCCCTGGCATGAGTCACTGTCCCTCATAATGTCACTGCTCCGACTGTTTCTGAATGTGAGTGCCAGCCTCAGTTTCTGTACTGTACCCAAGTTCTAGGTCTTTCAGCCTCACCCCCCATGGCCATGCCGGTCCTACCTGCCTCTGAGCCTCCATGCCGCTGGACAGCCAGAGCCCAGCAGCTCAAAGCCACTGGCCCTGGTTCTCCTGAGATTCCTTTCATCTCAACAAGGCTGGTTAATTGGAAGCATTCATAACCTCTGCTGAGTTAATGCAAAAACTTTGCAAACTTTTCCTTTGGGCAGTGAACTTCTTTGTCAAACAACATCTTCCCCAAAAGCTAATATATGAAGCAGGTCAAAGCTGCACTGGGATGGGGCCTCAGAAGCCCACTGGCTCTGCCTTCCACTCACTCCTTCTACCAGCTCCATCCTGGGGTGGGGGTCATGGGGGGCAGGCAGAGAGAGAAGAAGAAAAAACCCAAGACAGAAGAGAGTCAAAGACCAAGGTGATGAAAAGCTGAATCAGTGACTTGAGATGAAACCAGGGAAGGAAGCCTAGACTGTAAAAACAAAGGAAGCTGGGGGGGCCAGCCGAGTGGCTCAGTTGGTTAAGCGATCACAGCGAGCTCTGAGCACCAGGGTCGCCGGTTCCATTCCTGGCCTGAGCTGAGCAGCCGCTGAGCTGCCAACAGGCAGGATGGCTCAGCTAAAAACTAAAAACAAAAACAAAACAAAAAACAAAGGAAGAGGAAATTACATGTCATGAAGAGAAAGCAGAGACCAGGAGAAGAATCAGCTACACCAACAGGAGGGTCACACAATCTCCTTCCTGTGGCCGGCTCAGAGAGAGCCCCAGGGGCTCCAGGTGCCACAGGCACCTCGGGGTAACATGTGCACGAGCAAGTGAGATATAGATGTGTGTGAAATGCGGGACCAAATGTCCGCAGCGTCTTAGTGAGCATCTCACCCTAGATGGGGAGTATGCAGCATCTGGATGAAGACGGGTAGCATTGGAACAAGTGCCAGCCCTCACTAGAAGATGGAGCCCTCTAGAAGCACCAGATTTAGGGTCTGCCCCCAAGTTTACAGTCCAAAAGGAAAGTAACAGCCCCAAACACTTGTGTGTGAGATGCTCATCACCTCCATGATGGGTCCTTGTTACAATCCTGTGACAGACTGCTTGCAAAACTGGCTGCCTTAATTCCTCTCCTGTGGGATTAGTGTAAGTGGTTAGGCAGGGTAAAAAAAAAAAAAAA